>OX596138.1:6074508-7274508 GCA_951394285.1 Epirrhoe tristata | reverse complement strand
CGTCGGGTCAATGTAATAGTTTCTCTTCTTCCACAACCCCATTTCTTTGGTCATGAGTTTTAACTCCTTTCTCACCCATTCATGGCTTTTGTTGTCATCGCACTCATTTTGAACTTTGACTCTACACAAACGAGTTTGCAATACTACGTTTTATTATGACAGCTTAAAGGCATTACATAGGCTCTAATTTGTAGATTTCCTACAAGTCATTCATATCCATACTTTTTTATATAATTTTTAATCACCTTCACGTTTGCCGTTTGCCTGCTAATACGCCACTTTTTCATTTCATTATTGTCGACCGAACAAATATCATGCAATTTGTTTGCAATGTGAACAAAGTATCGTTACTTGCAAAATGTTTTTTTTATCATTGAATTACAACGCTCACATTCATAGCATTTATAAAATGATGATTTTCACACAGAAATTAGTCAACGGTAATATACTGGCCAAAACATTTATGCTGCCAACAAAAAACACAAATTAATTGTTAGTTCGAATGCAACCACAAACGCCTGGGTCACCTTTGAATTTTATCATTGTTTTAAATGCACTAAAATTTATGCGAAGTGGTAGTCACGTATTGCTAACATGATTATTTTAAATACAATTCTATTTTTTATTGCTATTATTGAGAAAATACAAAATTAAAATTAAGGTTAAGTATGTGATATGAATGGAAATGAGACTTTGTAAAAAATGTTACCTACATTTATATCAAATATTTATATTAAGAAACAAAATGAAACACCATGTAGATAGCTACTGCCTATGCGTTGATCAGCTGTTAAGATGTTGATTTACGTGGGTATAGAACGCAACCAATTATGTTATTAGTGGCCAATTTATCGTTCGTCACATTAACATATGGACGAGTTATGAGAAATAGAACCAACCATTCGTCTAATTAAAGCACTAAAGCTTTTAACTCAGAGCGTGTACAACAAAGAAAATACACTTTCAGTATTTAAACATAACTTTGAATAAATGTTTGGTAGCAGGTAGTTATCAAAGTAGGTCAAAAATGTGGAGCGTATTTATTTTCTTTTAAATTATTCTTTACGTGATAAGTGGGTGACCTAAAACATTGTCGAGCTATCATAATAAAAAGAAGGCGATGTTGACAAAAATTACCACAAGTTGGTTCCCTCTCGTGATGTGCATTACCAATAATTCGCTTATTCCACTATCTACGGGTCAATATTTTCTCATGAAGCTCGACGTTTTGTCACACAAAATAGCGTGTTTTATCGTCGAACGTTGTTCGCTAAATGTTTTACGGCAATAACAATAAAGAAAAACAAAAGCATATTGTCTTCTCTCTTTCGAGAGCATTTTCTTACGAAAAAAATTACAATCGCTTTGTTTTATTAATATTTATTAGTCAGTTCCAAAATACTTAAGCGGTTAGAATGCCGCTAATATTTCGTATTAAATTAAATCTTCCATGGCGTTTCTTAAATACTTTCTTTACAATGCACGAAACGATGTAGTTTTTCATTGGGATTTACTTAATTGAAAGACAATAAAGTCCTTTCCGATACAATGGAAGGAATTCCAAAGATTTCAAGCAGTTTATTACATTTTGATAAAGAAATTAACGAACCCTCTTTGGAAAGTGCACAAACTAAATGGTTCTTTTACTATCGTTTGCAAGATTTTCATGTCTAGAATTAAATATAATGATCTAACATTATGAATCAAGAAATAAGAATGAAACAAGTAGGCTCAGTTGTATCTTGGTAAAACAGATAGAAGTATTTCCTAGAAGTGGACCTCGATACATGTGTTTTATATAATATTTTCATATTCGCATCAGCAGCGCTCGCCGACTGATGTCTGATACAAATGCCCTCTGTACACTTCTGCGAATTTGATAACATCGCCTCAAACAACAGGCCCTATTGACTCTTACTCATAATCCGATAAATACTTCCATATTAAGAAAAACGAATTAAGATAGATTTTTGATAAACATTATGGCCCTTATTAATAAACGTGGTGTAAAGTTACGCCAGGTTTAAAATCCGAAAATTGTATGGCTACTCCTAGGTTACACCCGTGATGATTATGACCAATATTCCACTTGTCTGAAAGTAAGTATATAGTGAAGCTGCTAAGTTATTATTGTGTAGTTTTGAAGAACGAACATAATATTCTATGCATAACCAGATGGCTTACTTCCTCACGGTCCAGTTATCGGCTGAACTATACCTCCATAAATTAGTCAAATGTCCAATTCAATGTGGATACTTTAAATATAATAATGCTGTAATTTATTTGAAATGCCAAGTGTCGGTCGGTATTCTAATTTTAGAAAACTTTGACCCGCTCCTATTAGCATATTTCTGTTAGCATCGAATGCACGTACATTGGAGCGCGAAGGAAGAATATCATAATTGTTCCGATGAAATATGACCGAATTATGTTTGATATTCAAATAGTTGAGGGGCTTCCGCTGGGAACCGTGTGGACGCTCGGCGGCGGCGAGGCGCTGGCCGCTCAGCAATGCTCGTATTTTACTGCTACAACCGACTGAATAATAACACGCTACATTAGTTTCCCATTATGCCTGCAAGACAATAAAATTTGCCCAATTTTACGATCACATTAATAATTTTATGAATGGAAGCAAACGGTTTAAATCTTCGCTGAGACGAATAAAAAGAGATTCAGTCGGGTCGATTGGGGTCGTATCGTGGGTGCTAAACGTAATGGGATGTCGGCGGTGTCACCGCGCAGTTATGGTGAGGTTAAGGTTGTCGGAGGTGGTGTAGCGTGCTAGAAGGGTAAATGTACCAATACCGGGCGTCTTCCGTTGGCCGAGCCGCGCCGGTTCCCAGGGTATCGCTTGCACGGACGCCGGACGCCGCTTTTGTATTTGCTAAATGTCGTCACCCACACTTCTACTCAGCTTTATCGATTATAGATGTCTTTTATTGACATTGTTTATCGATACTTTTATTGGTACAATAAATAAGTCGATAAACTATGCCATAGAATGTAAAAAGTAAGAAACTACATACTTAAAAGTGTTGATAATTATGTACATTGAAACAAGTTATAAGCCATTATGACCTTGGATGTTCAGTTCATTACCTACCTACCTATTTTCTTTCATCAGAAATATTAGAATTGTCGATACTAGTATAACAATCGGTAATTAATTAACCTAAAATTGTAAATGCATTGTGCGAGTAGGTAGGCCTACATTTGAATAAGTAGAATGCAATGTTTTAATTGTATCAACAAAATGATGGGATTGAAGATACTTGAAAATGCTTATAGTAAATCATAAATAAAACAATCGATGTAGTGCTTCCCTAGCTGTGAACTAACTACAAGGATGTGCGAGACAACGTGTCTCTATCAAGTTACGCGAAATGACACCGCAAAATCAGCGCCGGCCGCAAAACAACGGAAGCCGCTGCCGAGGGTCCCCTACTCTCTCACGAACTATCTGACACTTATTCACACCACATACACCTTCGTATGCCTACTAGGCCAGCAAATAGACAGGTTGATGCCACACGCTAAAAGTAAAACGTTATGATTTGTCAAAATTTGTCACGATACGCCCTGATGAGTATTTTACGCTGTCTGCGTCAGACATAATAAACATATTTTTATAATGCCATTGACAGTAAAAATAACTGGAAGACCCCACTTTGCATAAATAAAATTGTAATAAATCTTTTATTACTCTCTATCTATTAAAACCATTCTTGCATAAAACAAATACTAATTCAGTTTATCTGAACCAAATTGCAGCAATAAAAATGAAGACCATTTATGGCATTATTCGAAGGCATATCGAAACTGGTGCTTTGTGTATTGAAATGCACTGCAGTGCAAAAAAATTGTCGGGTTTAATAATACTCAGTTAAACAAGTTCGGCACCTAATCAATTTTGGAAAATGTATCTAAACGATCCAAAATCAAATGACAAATCATATACGAGTAATAAATGAATTAAGTCAGCAATTTAGTTTTTTTATGTAAATTGAGTAATAGGTGCTCTAACATAATTATACATGTTTTATGAAAAAAACAGCTATTGTGATAAATGTCACACGGTCGGCGGTATTAATTCCAACATAATAATAATAGTAAATGAAATTCATATCACGTCGCAGATATTATCGAAATAATACAAGTCGAATCATAATGACATTCAAAATAGACTGTTGAAATGTGTTAGTTTCTATGGCCCGCAGTGTACGTGAGAAGTTATAGGTTTCATTTGCGGACGATAGACGACAATTTTCAATTTTCTTGCGCGTGCGTCCCATTTGAATATTTTAATTTGGGGGGCGGCGCGACTATTTCAATTTATTTTATGAGCACCGCTCCAGAAGGGGTAGGCGACGCTCTCACCGCCTCAGATTAGTAAATATTTGATAGCTTTATTGCTCAGAGTGATATATTTATACATGCTTTTAAAATAAAGTGAGTGAAGTCGATCTGGGGGCATATTTGAGAACAATTCGTCAGCGTCTCACCTTAATATCGAACGGAGTCGATATAGTTTGTAAAAACATTTAAACATTTCTTCTCGATAACGATATTTTTTTTACTACGCACAATGTATTAAAAAGTATACAAATTAAAAAAAGTATCTATCATCTATGATCAAGAAATCTTAAAGTGACTTCATTGCTCCTGAGCCAAAAGCCGTTGAACATAACATAAAATATAAATATAAATAAGCATTATATAAGTAGTAACTTTAAAAGCTGAATAGGCGGTGCAATCCTTGCTCTATTACATATGTAATAGGTAATATACACAGCGCCGAGCCCTACCGGTGAGGCAGGGGCTGTCGAATTTAACCTCACATAGTTTCATCTAATAGAATTGCAAGCTCGTTATCTGCTCAGATTAAAATATTCAGTATTTGAGTGATTTCACGAACGAGTGAGCGGCAAAGGGTTGAACTAGTCGTTCTCCCGCTTTGAACACTTGTGGGGAGATCCGCCACCCACTATGCACGAGGATACGCCGGGGCCGTATAGCTAAATATTTGCATAGATTTTCATAAAGCTACATTCTCCGTTAATGAATTTAATCCCGACGTAATAAAATAAAGAGTGACACATGTCGCTTGCCCAATTAAAGCAGCTCTGAAATAGTTACAAATATTTAATAACGAGTACATGAAATAGCGTTCAAGCCGCAACACTCGCATAAACAAATGAATTGTCGAATTTCGCTGGCTTTTTCCGGCGTCTGCCTCCATGAATAATTCCATTTATATAATGGCACCGACCGCATCAAATATTTCATTCCGAGTTTTGCATATTTAATATCGACACAAACAGTTTCAGAATACTTTACAGACTATTTGCTTTTCATTCTGATTCGAAGTGTCTGCTGATTTTTATTTATAAAACCCAAATTTCGTAAAATTAACTAACTTGATAGGTTATTAACTCTCATTTAAGTTTAAGTATTGATTGATATCCATTCGTAATAAATGTTGAGTCATAGGTAATAAGTGAATTGATGTCGTCACGGTGATAGTCTATACATAACCGGCGGATGCTGCCGACAGATAAATATTGCACTCCACCCATGGAGAGCTAATTTTATGAGTGAAATTAGTTATTCACCTGTTGTTGCCATTTATTATAGAACACAATGAGATCGGCAGCGAAGCGAGGCGGCTGCCCAGCCGCGCCTATACCATTATTTGCGTATAACTACCTACATCAAAACCAAAACTAAATCGACTATTCAAATCACACACGAAATACGGCATTTCAATCACTCGATGCTTGCGGGAAATGATTTATAACAAGAGTAATTTTAATACAATAGATGTTTCCGCTACGTCATCCGATCCAAATTTTACTGACTATCGAAACCAAGCAGCGTGCTTAATTTTAACACTCATTTATTGGATGGATAAGTTTTAAAAATAAAAGCCATCTCACGATCGACTGAGATGTTCGTTTTACCCTAGATGGGCAACTTTTTATAATTTTATAAAGTGATCGATTGGCTCAGCCATATAATTCGTGGTGTACGTGACAATCATTTTTTTGAATCGTATTCTGCTTAAACAGGTACACTATTATAAAGAGCTCAAGAATCTTTGTCACGTACCTAATGATAAGGCCATCGTAATAAAACTATGAATCCAAAAAAATACTTTTGACGTAAAATGGTCAATCCGTGTCAAATTTTGAAATACCAGCGCTAATAGGACGCAGGCATTGAAATGAGGTCTGGTTAGTACCTAATAAGCTTAATACGATCAGACCTACGTTTTTGTAAAAATGGCATAAAACAGGTTCCCTGAAGTCATGACTTCGAATAAATTAATTCAGTGACCGTCTAGTTAAAAAACGGCTATATTCAAAACGAAATAAATATATCTGATACGGGTTTCTTCGCGTTGTCCACACATAATCGAACCGCATTCGATATTCATCCGTGCCTAATCGATTACACCGCGCTACTGGGCATCGCCAGCTACATTCGAGCACAAGAAAAAACATATTAATACGAATTTAAACCTTATTTTATACGTATGAAAGCATTATTTAGTACTACGTTCCAGCCTTTCAATAGTTATGCAGTGGTTTTCATCAAGTATCGATATTTATTTATATTTTATACCGACTCTTATCACCATAGGTAACTGATGTATCAGAATATTTTTTTTTACAGATTTAGCACACTATTAAAACTTAAATTGATAATAATGTTTTTATCTGATACACGTTAAGTGTTTTTCATTACACTTTCAATGCTTATTTTTTTTCTACTAAGTACATACAAAAGAAATAGTTAAGCATTTGTTAGATTAAGCCTTAAAGTCTTCCATACGTAGTGTAAATCTTATCTATCCTGCACATCGTATTTCTTACGACGAACTATGAAAGTACGTGTTAGACAATTTTGTTGACGATTGAGCTTACGGACTTTGCTAAGAGAAAGTAATTAAAATACTATCCAAATTAAGAAGCGGATAAAGTGAAAAACAGAAGCACGTACTGATGACTTGATACCGCATCGGAACCAGTCAATATCATCACAATGAGAATGAATGCCGAAATGTCTCGCGTTGCCACACTCCGTGACCGGGAAAGGTATTATAGTCATTGTCACGAGTCGTCTTGATACTTTATAAACGCTCAGCAAGGTAATTGTTATTTTAATGATGATAAGAGGAAACCGGAATGCACGTAAACTGCATTAAGTGGACTTAGATGTACCTAGGGTATGTATTGAAAGACAAAGCCCAAACCATTAATAAATCAAACCATGAACAAAAACCTTTTGTAAAATTAACGTCTATCGCCGTGAGCCTGTTTTTACCACAGTATCTTTATGTTAAATATTACTCATTCAAAACAAATAAAAATCTTTCCTTTTTTATGTTGCGCGAACGCATCATACCTACCGAAGAGACTTTCCCGTGACCTCTTCTAGTTCCACTAGACTTACCATGGTAACTCCTCATACCTACTAGTGTCATCTCGTCTCGTCTCGTCTAGTCGAATTGTCTCGTCTAGTTATTTTGGTTTAATTAGACCATTAAATTACAGATTTTTATATTGTTCTTCAACACTGCATAGTCTGGGCAAGTTGACTAAAACCCATTATTTACTATAATGTGACAAATAGTGACAATTGCATACCTAGGTGTTTCTAAAATTTATCTCATATGATTTAAATGTTTTTTCCATGTATCAAGAACACGATTTCCTTCAATTCGTCGATAAGTTATTATTTTCTGTACAGTAGTCATTAAAATTTTTGATTAACTACGTTTGATCCGTGTCGATACCATGACTAGGCAAGTCCTCCGTCCGGTCCTTGGAGCCGTATCTAAATGTTTTGTGTGTATTTTTTATTGAGATATTGTAGAACATTATCCTTGGTAGTATCAGGAATGCGGTATAGGTAGGTCCTTTTCTTTTATTAATAACTTAAGTATTATTATCTCTAGATGTAGGATATGATAGTCCATTGTATTTTATCCTTAATAATGAATAATATCCTTATTCAATGAAATCAATAACGTTTAGAATGTGAGGATGTAAAGTAATATTGTTTTATGTTACAGTCCTGAATAGCGTATCATTGTTATTGGGATGGTGGCTGATTTATTGCAGGCGATATCTATTTGAGAATGGATTGACCAACATGTCGTGTGTGGAGCAAACATCACAATCGGCCCCACCTCGGCACGAGCCTATAGAAACTATCCATTCGTCATCCATTATTCACGGCCTAAATTGCACAACTTTAGAGCGCCATTTCTAAATGACATCTAAATCTGTTACTGTATTAACATTGTGAATAAAATTTATACAATCAATCTACATAAATGTCCGTGAGCGTCCGTCCATTAGTCAGCTGGAGCACAAAGGGCACACGTACGTCTCGTAAATCAGACGCATGTAAGTACTCGCATTGAGACCGCTTGCCCAAATCGCACTCAATAACCGATGTATGCCAGCTAAGATGGCTCGTGCCCGCGACTTCTGCCGCTCTCGCCTCAGAGCTTTCCACCCATTAACGACCCCTGACTACAAACATTTATTATTACGAGGTCATGCCATTAATTTTAACTGACATCTTGAGACGCTATCGAATTGATTTGTTTGATTGGTAGAAACTGTGTGATCAAGTACCTGAAGTATAATTTCGCATAAATATGCAATCATCAAAATTATGACAAACAACAAAATATGAAAATTGAATTGAATAACACAGCAACATGTCATTACATTGCACGTGCCAAGCAATTTGAGTCTGCTTCATTCTCTATAATTTGTAATAACTTTGTCATAACAAAACGGATAAATATTCAGAGTGCATAATAAATACCCTAAACGGTTATTAAGATATTAAATATTACGTTTGGGAGCGTGTTGGGGTCGAGAAGGGCGCGCGTCGCCGCGGGGGGCCCAGCGGGCGGCGCTACCGGACCCAGTCGCGCCAACTAATTGTAGCCGAGATAAAAAGAAACTAATTGTTACACTGATACGCTTGCCGCTTGACCCTCGCCACCGTACCTGACACCTAGCTATGAAAAATGCGAACAGCATGCGTCTAGCCTGGAATGTATTGCAATTTGTATAAAAGAACCAGCCTGTCTATTCAGTCACGAATATTTTAATCAAATATTTAATACTTATTAATCCCCTTCACGTTTAGGTTTATTTTGTTAATGAAACACTCCGTAAATTTCTATTTAGAAAGACAAAAAGACCGCTTAAAACACTCAAACTTAATAAAGTTAAAACAATTTAAATTCATGAAAAACATTATTCAATTTCACATCCTGCCCATAAAACATAATAAATTTAAGTAAGTACCTGTCTAGTTAAGTATCGAGTTACAACAAACCGCTTTAGAAAGAGCTTATCTCGTTATCTGTTAAATATTGTCGCCACATCTCAAACGGCCGCGGAGGGCGCGCGGGCGCAACTCTCGGGAGGTGTCGAAGCCAACTTTGCCTCATAAAATAACGATCATGATAAAATAAACAAATACTTATTTGCGTATAATGTTTTCGTGTGAATAAAAATATGAGAGAGTCCCCAGAAATTGCTGAATAAAAGAGTGGGACATCATAAAAGGTCCGCTTGGGCCGCTCGGGCCGGGTCCCACTGCGCTAGATGCCGCGGACAGATTGCGACAGGCCCGCTGCGCGCCCACCACTATCATTTATATCATTTCATTGCGGCTGTTTACATTTCATTCATAAGCCAGATTGTCCTATCGTAAAACCTAACATTATATTGCTTTTATCATTTTCAACTCAAGCACTCTTGTTACATTTCATTCTATGGTTTCCGGACGACTAACGACTGCAATACATTTTTAAAATTGCAATAAAAATTTCTGCGAATTTGCAAAACGTGAATGTTTGCATTTTTACGCCTACCTCTGCGGACGAAATCGGCGTAATATTTTAACTTTGTATAAAAGGAAGAATTTAATGAGTCAGGTCAGCCATTAAAATATGAATATAAGAGACACTGCTATACTGTGAACAGCGATCGTTTTCATTATTTTTTATTTTAATAAGCCTCTGGCGTGTACGTGTCGCCGAAGCTCGCACGTTACTCCTTATTTATTGACCTATTAGAGATAACATTAAGATCAAGATGCACGGCCAAGGACCTTTGTTATAAAAATGTCTGCTTCATTATTCTATAAAAAATAAGGAAGGACGTAACATGGATACAGCACAGTTTATGGCATGGGAAAGTCGTAAACAAACCAAGTTTATAAATATTGATTAGAAAATGTTGCAATTCATAATTTCATTTACGGTTCAAATTCATCCTAATTTGTAGTGTGATGTTTACAAATAATTAAGAATAGTAGTGTAGCATTAAAACATAAATATGTTTTAAACAATGTTAAATATGCTTTTTACTGTTAATCAAAATAATACGCGAGAATAAGATCATTTCAATTCGCAAAGTATTTAGAAAATAATTAAATTATTTTTACGATGACGAATGAGATCGTAGGATCAGGTCCACTCTATGCCTTTCGTAAGCAAACAGATGGCGGCATCCACTCGTTATAATTTTTCCCAGATTTTTTAATCCGAGTAATTTAAATCAATACTCATTATGGCCTTTCAAAGGACCGTCATCTCGATTTTAACATAGGAACAAAGAACTTGTTTTATAATCTGATTTTTAAAGGCATCTTAAGTTTTATGGCTCTCCCGACTTGATAAATAATCAAAAACGTCGACACGGCCCCATAACGAAAATCTGTTTTAAATGTGCGCCTCAATGAAATAACTTTACTGATATAAATCTATAAGATTCTTGGGGAAGTGACAAGTTTTAGCGGCGAGCTCCGAAATGATTCTAAGATATAATATTATTTAATGTTTGTGTATAAATGAGATAGGTAAGACCACTCTTGGCTTGAAAACCAGATGGTAATTCTGATAAACGTTAACATTTTTATGAAATTTCATTTAATTTCAAATTCGTGAAATGGAAAAAGTACCTACACTCATGTTGTGCCGACCCCACATAATGTGGGAAAAGGGCAGGATGATGATTTTATTTCAAATTCGTGGTAGATCCTTCATCGGCTTTCTCATTACTTAGGTACTTTTTTTACAAATAGTCATCACATACCTATCCCTGTATCCAAACATACTATAATATTTAAAATAAGTTAAAAATACAATCATTCATATATCAATGAAAGTTCAGAAATGTTATTTTTGTCAGCGGAAATTTGCAATATAAGTACCAAATATCTACCTCATGCATGTTTTGTTTATGGTACCATTCTCATTTGCTATGGGAATAAATTAAGATAATGTAATTCGGAGAGGCTCGCAAAATTAAATATTTTTGAAGAATAAAGTGGTAAATTAGATACTATATCCATTCAACTCTGGCCAAATCATCCACTGATAAGTCAGTACTAACATGTGAGCCCTTCATTTTTTCAGATTTTGCGCAAAGACAAAATTATATTTCTTCGTGGATTTTAAAAAAGCTATGCTACACGTGAGCCGTGTTGGTCGAATGGGGTTGTGCCTCGACTTTTAATCCGAAGGTCGTGGGTTCGAATCTCAGCCGAGCGTTTCATTTCATTTGGTTCGAATCTCAAACAATGTCCCAGGCACGAATGCCTCCTCACGCTGTATAAATCAACTAATATCCTAGATGTAAAATCCTAAGTTTTATGCTACACTGGCGTTTTCCTAGTTTGGTAATTTTATTCGCCTAAAGTGTGGAGGCAGTTCCTAGAACTACCTGTTTCATGTCAGATTACTCTTGGGCGGTGCGGTATTGAAAACTGTATTTTATTGGCAGGCGACCTATTCATTGATGGAGAAACTTTGGGTTCTTTGATCGTCGTCCATAGAGTGTAAAACTATGTAATATAAATCTCTTAAAATGGTTCTTGAACTGCTATAAGCTTATACAAATTGACCTAGAGTATCTACTAAAAAATATAGGAATGCATGTTTTGTAGGTTTCAATACATCGCATTAAATACAAGGACCTGATTAAAATCATCAAAAGCGAAATATTGCACAAAATTTATGTATACAATTTTAATTTCATTTGCAATCCTGCTACTAATGAGGCATTGTACTAATTACAATTACCTAATTAACTTTGGATCCGCGCAGACACATTCAAATAAGTTTTAATTTGCATTTCATGCAAAATGCATTTAATATGACGAACAAATAATATTGAAACAGGTTTTAATTTGCCATAAGTCAACTGAAAAATGTGAAGGGAAACTTTGCACTGATATGGGACTATGTGTATGGGATAAATTATACGAGTATAAATCGATTCAATAAGTAGTTTTTACAAAAAAAATACATAGGTGTACTTAGTTAAATCATAGAAAATTCCTTTAGCATCTTATGTATCAGTTATTCATACGCCATATAAATCTAAGTTATACATAGATAAAACACACTTTTTACATACAATTTGTTTATTATTAATTCTCTGTATAAGGTTCTTGTGTACAATAAGCGTTAATCTATCTATCTATCTATCTATCTATCTTTCTATCTATCTATCTATCTATCTATCTATCTATCTATCTTTCTATCTATCTATCTATCTATCTATCTATCTATCTATCTATCTATCTATCTATCTATCTATCTATGTATCTATCTATCTCTCTATCTATCTATCTATCTATCTATCTCTCTATCTATCTATATATCTATCTATCTATCAAAGTCAAGTAGGTAAACTGTGGGTGGTTTGGAACCTCGATGAAGCCATAACAGTTATACAAACGCTAGGCCATTCGGTTCATTAATCAGCGAGAAATGTTGAGCATTTCTTATTTTTAAATTCGCTCCTGTAAAACAAAAGCAAGAAGGTAATAAAAGTAGCGAAATAAATATCCAAGAAAGTTGTTTTAATTTCTTCTTTACACGGAGTAGATTAGGTACCAGGCGCGATCGGCAAAACTTCCTTGTTTTTAATTTTCTTTAAAACATCCGCTTTTTTTCTCATTTTATATTCACTGAATAGGTGGAAGGCTTTCTTACTTACAAAACAAATATATCTTTCGAAGGATGTAAAAAGCAAGCCGTATTATGCCATTTTGAACTCTATTAACCTTGGTTGAAGTTCTATTATCTAGCAACGGATGGAGATTTTTTTAACCTTTTTAATTACTAAGTAGTATTCTAACTTTACCGGCAGCGCTTCAATTGTTTTTAGAGATCCGTAACCTTGATTTGATAATACTTACATACTACTTTACTTTGGCCTCCAGCAATGGTGTCATGATTGTTTTAAACTATAACTTTTTTTTTAATAAATGTTTTTTTTATTTATAAATATTTATACGAAACAATAATCATAAAAATACATAAGTAGGTACATAATTTAACTAAACTAAAGATAAAAAACAGTGTTCAAATCACCGACCGTAGGTAATGTGCCCAAAAGGCTGGCGGCATTATCTCGTTGGATGGCTATACTTATCTTCTGTCCGAGGTAAGCACCAGCCCTATAACTTGTGCATAGATGGTTCCCGTAATGATACATAAGATGACACTTTGATAAAATATCCACTGATATATTTCGCTAAAAATTGTTAAGAAATTCCGCTTTATGTCCGCATACAAACATTTCATTGGGTAAAACTGTAAAACTAAACAATTGAAAGGTTTTACTTAACAATGACGATAAAATTGAATAATCGCCTGTCCAGCCTAGACAATGTATTCTAATATCGAGCGGGTACATTCTCGATCATGGGAAAATTACTGATCTTCGTAACAATCGCAGGGAGTGCGGGCGAGCGCCGCGGGCTCTCCTTATCGAAACCTGCGGAACCCATTGTGCGGCATATTCCTCACATTTGCAATACTGTTGCCATTCGACAAATACTCTAAAGATTGGAGAGATAACAGACTTTATTGAAATAACCGTTTGAGATGATCGTCCTGTAGGATGTTGGAATTTATGCGAAAAATATTAGACGTACCTATAAAATTATATATTAAAGATAGTTTGATTTAAAATAAACAAAACAAACGTATCAGACCTAAAAAAATATTGGTAATTATAGAGCATGAAAGTACTAAACAGATTTTGATTAATATTTTATCATTAGCTACAGCTACAAACAACAAATCATAATGTTACATTAGACAAGTTGTATTAACTCTTCACTTGTATATTATCAATCCTTTTTTAACATTTTTATAAAAATAAACTGGTGAATGCTACGTAGATAAACAGCTATCAACTCATATCATAAAAAGTATTCGTTTGCAAAACTAATTAAGCTGTAAAACTTAGTGGTCTGCACTCTCTTAATAAATATTTTACTTTGATTATTAATGTTGGTCGTTTATTGTGGTAATAATCTGGGTAAATAAATATTAATGATATCGTAAATTATTTTCCTTATACAACCTCCATTATCGAAAAATGGTGAGTACGAGTAAGCTAAGGTACCTTATGTTAAGTATTTGAACTGTGGGAAATGCAATCTCTTTTAAAATAGTTAATTAATTAATCTTGAACAGTTGAAGTAACTTTTTCACACAAAAAAATGTAAAAATATGTTGAATACCTATGCCATAAAAAAAACATATAATTCCATAAAAAAATATAACCCTTCCTTTTGGTTTTGCAGTAGTTGGGTAAACAGAGCAATTCCATTTCCACTTCGGTAATTAAAAGTGTGCACATCATGTTGCACATTCTGACCACATTATATCAGTAGCCGTGACTAAATATAAAGAAGCAAAATACCCTTTTAGGTACATCAAAAACTTTTAAATTAAACCTATTAAAGCAGGCGTAAAAACCTGTTTAATCCATGAACGTGAGTAGATATACGGGTAATTAATCAGCTTCGTATACCTAGTTGGATTGCTTTTTTGGCGTCTTAATTAGAACGTAAAACTATTGCAACCATTATACGTGATAGAAATAGTTACTTTTAGAGAAGTGGGTACTAGCATGGTACTTCACATCTTTCTAGCACCGTTTTCAAATCGTTGTCACCATATTAATTTATAGAATATGGAACTTGACCGATATGCAGACTTTCAACCCAATCGGCTTATTTTCTGAGGAGTAGCGTTGTACAGTAAAAACAATATTCGGAGTCAATTAACTCCGAATCCACAAAGATTTGAGACAAGCGCCATAGTAGGTATTATTACACATAGAAATACCTTTCCAGTCATATAGAAGTTATTGCTATTGGAGCGGGTACCAGCTTCAAAATCCAGTTAGTGTCAAAATCCTCTTTGGAAATCCCCCTCAAAGGGGATTGCTTCAACATCCCTAAATGTATATTAAACAATAATTTAATACTTAGTTAATATTTGTTTATTATTTTTACCAATTTAGTCTATACTAAATTGGCTCACTGCATAGCAAACACCTCATTTTCCAGAATTTTCTATCTCTACTTAGATAAATCAACTTATTGTTGATGTTTCATGCCATAAATACCTAATATTGTATAACGTTTCGTTGAAACTTATTTGTGATCTTGAACCAATAAATATTTTTTTATTCATTAATTAGAACTCGAAGCTCAAATTAAGCATCATCAAAGTTATAATCATGATAATAACTAAACAATAATGAATTCTCTGGACAGACCAATTTTTACGGCCATCATTCAACCTAGACGCAACAATAAAACAATCATAAGCCTTAATTGGGTAAAAGCTACGCAAATAATTGTTTAAATGATCGCGAGGGTGGTCCCATTGTTTTTCTCGGATATAGTTTGACTTATTAAAATTTAAGTTAAGATTTAGATTCAGACTTATGGAATCTGCTGTCGCCAGCGGTATTTCCAGACCGATACGACTTAGACACCTTCAAGAAAAGAGCCTATTCCTACCTCAAAGGCCGGCAACGCATCTGCAGTGCTTCTTGATGCTGCAGTTGTCTGTGGGCGGTGGTAATCACTTACCATCAGGTGTGCCACTGGGTCGTTTGCCCCCTCTTCCATAAAAAAAAATAAGATTATAAATTTTCCGAATGAACGCGGCCGTGTATGTTTAATGTATGACGTACGTACATGACATGTCTCAAGCTAATTAATGTAAGCACTGCGCAGGAGTTAATTAATTGTCGGCTACCCATGTAGCTCGCATGAAACATTTATAAAATTCATAACAGTGCAGCTAATTATGAAACATGGACGCGCGCCCGCTTTGCGCCACCCGCCGCGCTCGGCCCGGGCCCAGTAAAAACTAATTTCTACACCGGATTTACTCGTTTATTAAATTACTCATGTACTGTAACGGAATGCAAGCTACAGCCACATTGTAAATACCGAGGTTTTGTGGCTTTAGCCCATACTCATATGGGAAAATTTATTTTCATAGTTTCTTTTATCAGAACGCATTGCCTATATATTAGATGCCTCCATCGATCTAAGATTGCATAAACCTAATGCCATATAAGTCGTTGTTTATAGTCATTTCAAATAAATTCCCATGGCACTTTTAGAGCTGGCAGCTTAGGGATTTACCCGTCTGAAATAAATGCTTTGACTTATCACGATACGCAAAATTGTAATTCAGTAACATCGACGTTTTTTGGCAATACGAGGTAAATTCATATTGATATCCTTAAATTGACCATCCATAACGTTTATCAAATAGACTTACCTACGCCGGTTGTTTGTTTAATGATTTCATAAGTGAAAAGTAGGTAGGGCAAAATTTGTAGTTTTTTAATATTAATGGTAAGACCCAAAAATCCTGTTCCATTGTTCATCGTAACCATAAAATTAGATTGTAAAGAGTTAAATCCATCTGCGACACGACAAGAACAAGGCGGCCGTTAAATATTTATCAGCGTATCAGTATGAGCCCTAAGCCGACGAAATCAATTAAGTACTTTTTTGTGATCGTCAGGCTTCCTGGCCGTTCCAGGATTTCTCGATGACTTGTGGCCGTAGCCAGAATCACTAGTCGGGGGGGAAACTATGAACTCTATTTTTCTCTTCAATACTTGTAATGAACCAACCGTATGATCTCAGCATTCTCATAAGCTGCCTATTAGCCATGCTATTTTCTCTGATGAATTTATTTGCAAGTCTGTGGTGCAAGTCCTGTAAATCCGTCACTTCAAACTTAAAAGAAATTATGCAGAATAATGTCAAACGTCTTTCTCGACAATTCTTTTTAAAACAATCATGCTTGTCCTCTTTTTTCTGCGTAGGTTTTCAATTTTTTAATTTTGCTGAACTACATGTAGGTAAGAAGTATTCCCAGCTTAAAATTTTTGTTTATCTGAGTCATGCATGTTAATTTATGGATCCTTGGATGTCGTACTCAACTTTTGGTAGTCTATGTGACTATCTTTCGAGAAGCTATTTGGAATAGATTGGAAGTTTTCTTCTAAATACGTTCACACTTCGCTTGTCATGTCTAAATCACCCTAGATCCACTCCCGCGATGACAGAACCGCGCGTGGCCGACTGTCCGCCAATACAATGCCGTGTTGTCGAATGTGTAATTAATTCTTAAATACAGCTCGAACGTTGTATCATTTCTCCATACACGAATACATTAAATGCGTTCTTGTTAAACATCGGCTGTGACAGGTTTTTGAATAATCAGAGCTGCATTGTCTTTTTGGAAATGATTATTGATTACTAATTTGCGTTTCCGAGGTTACAAAATAAACTTTTTTGATATTTTATTGTCATAGTCAATACATTATTTTGCACACCTATATTTTGTTGTAGAAGGAATATTACATGTAGGTAATAAGGTTGTTTAATACAATTTGTGATTTATGGAAATAATTTACAGGTTGTATTATACAACCTTGTTGTAACAATGTTATGACCGTTCGAAGAATCGTCCAATGGTTGGGTTCCAATCTGATTGAGATTGGAACCCATTGGATTGAATAGAGAGACTACAGAGCTAGCATAGGAGAAATCAACGTGGGCAAGTGCCAATCGTATCAAATTTGACCCAGACTTAAGTCATTCTTCTACCCATGATCTTAAGTTTCTAAGCATCTCAGAGACATAAAAAAGTACAGTATAAAGCCAAGAAGTAGCCTACTAGAGTTGGCCACTAAAACAAAATGTACTGAGTTAGTTTTACTTAAAATTAAGCATTGAGCCGTAAATAGAGCACAAAATAAAGAAGTCAATATGAGGTACTTGGAGCGTTCTGTCACGGATTTATTGGCACAGTTACTTTTTGGTGAAAATATAAATTTTTAGAAACCGTAAGAAGGAAAAACCGATACGTGCTGGGTCATTTGCCGCCGTTTGCATAAACATCACGTCTCTATGTTTGATTTCAAGTAGTTCCACTTCTGTTTTTAGTTTGGTGTTTTAAGAATTTGAGATCTTACTTATAAATAAATAATGCTAGACTTTTTCACACAGCATCATCTAGCCCCAAAGTAAGCAGAGCTTGTGTTATGGGTACTACATGACTGATATACTACTTATATACTTTTTGTTTGTAAATACATACATATTATACATAGAAACACCCAGACACGAGACATATATTTGTAGATCATACAAATATTGGTCCCGCTGCGGCGATCGAACCCGCAACCTTTTGCGTCGCAGGCGGGCATTCGCCCACTGCGCCACAGAGGTCGTCACTTGTAGGTACCTATCTATTTATCTTCGTGAATTCCCACAGTTACCTATCACTGATAAAACCTACATTTGTTAAAATATATATTTTTTCAATTTATCAAAGAACGATCGTAATATTTGACTCTGGGTCAACAACTGATTTTAGATTACGCCCCTCACTACGTAAAAATAGGTTAGATTTTGTAAAAAAAATGTATTTAACTTAATTAAATTCAACTTAATTACGTGTAAGCTAAGATCCTTGTGGACTTGCCATCTTAGTGCGAAGTTTTGCATAATGTGGACACTTTACATCAAAACAAGTGTGCAGTTGTAGGGGGGACGGCGGGAGGATACTCCACTTTGATTCAAACTGCAGATAAAAATGAGCTTTATTTTCGGCGCTATAGAATTCAATATTCTTTGAAACACAAAGTACAACTAAAATGGACTATGAATGTCTTAGTAATTAATGAAAATCATTTTCTGCCGCGACCGTTAATTAAACAGTTATTTTATTATCAATTAATTTATAGTTAGAGGAAGTAAAAGAACCGTTTGTGTCATATTAAGCCAGGAAGCTATAGATAGGTCCAAAGTTACTTTCAAGAGGAAATTCTTGAAAACGAAAGGTCACTAACTAACCAAGGAGCAGTAGGTAGATATTTTTATAATCATTCAAGATCCTTTGAATTTGACCATCAGACGATTAGTCACATATTCATATACTTAGATAAATTTAAATTTTGTCCATATTTAGCAGAAGCTAGCATTCCATGACATGTTGTAAGCTCATTGCCACCTAACCTGCGCATTGGACTCAATGTTTTCCATCACCATTTAGATCACGAGCTCTAACTAACACGCTCCATACATTTTTGTACGACCGTGATTCCGATCAGACTCGGTCAACGCGACTCATTTTCGAAGATCTTAATTTTCTTCTAGGATCTGTGAGCCTGGCCTGGAGTGAGAGTCGTGTGGTGGAACTGTTAGTGGTTCTGTGGCGCGGGGGAGGGGCGTAGGGCGGGCCGGGGGCGTGCGGTGCAGCCTGCAACGACCTCCCTGCACTCTGTACCGGCCGGAAAGACGAGAAACACGACTTATATCAACCATACTTCATATTCCACTTACACGTATGAAGATTTAAAAGTGTGCTCAATGTGCTCATGCTTATTTTACAAGTTCTGGTCTTATTTAGTAACGATGAATCTAGACCACCTAAATTTTCTCAATAGGTAAACAAATTGTAATTTCAAAATTCTTCTAGGCGTTTTATAGAATTTAAAAAATATTATGAATTGCATCTTTTTTTTTAAATTAGAGATTTGAATTAAAAATAAGAATGCAACAATAAAAGTTTTCAACATCATTAGTATCAAGAACTGCCATTATACTTGAAATAAAATTTATGTCGTAAAAACTTATTACCATAAAACTAATTTTAATTATATCGTTTTATATTCATAAAACGAATTAAATTAAAAGCTGAATGCCGTAAATACAATCAGCTGATACAAGCGATAAAGTTAAAACAAGACGTTACTACTGACGCCATCTGTGAGCAGGTAGCAGAACTTTTGAACTCTACATTTCTTTTCATGTTCTTTGTAGAGCAAGTGTGGCTTACTAATCATTCAAAATCTGTATGATTTTTTATTGTAATATTTAATGAAGTCGGTTAAAAAATAGAGCCATATAGGTATTAATGTTGCAAATAATTATGATCCAGAGTTCGTTTTCTAAGTATGTAGGTAGGTACCTACCTATCTTAGGAGCTGCAAGATGAGGCACGCAGTCTCGAAAATCTTACAAAAAGGCAAAACTCTTCAAAAGCTTTCTTCGTGTTCTTGTTGGGTGTCAATGGAATGAAAGTTAAATATAATTTGAGTAAAACTTAATTTGCTACCTTCACTTTATCGTCTACAAACAATCAAATTTGACATCGTTGGTTTGAAAATATACCCAAGTTAATGAGATTCCAACGACCTATTTGACCTAATTGAACATATTAACCTAACTAAATTTTATCAATTTCGCCAAAATACAGAACTATTAATTCAGGATTGACATCAAACTAGGTGGTTGACAAAGGTTAATCGTCTAACCTTATTCGAAGCAGCGGAAATAGCAACAATTTAGAAGCCAGGTAAAATTATATCATGGTTTGACGGTTTGATGAGCTCCAAGCTGCGGTTATTTACAACTACACCGGCGCATTACAATTTGTAATTGTAACATCCGCGGGTACAACACAATTTACATGCAAATACATTAATACTAAAATGAACATCCTGTCCCATCGATTTGCATATTTTTAATCATATCAAGTAAACAAAGCTGTCATTTATACGGATGACGCTATTGTTAGGATATCCGGTAGTAGGTAATACTTAAATATTCATAAAATTGAATCAAAGCATACCTATTCATAATGATGATTACAATATGTTTTAATGATGCAGATTGATAGATATGCAATGATTGGTATGATAATTTATTTTATTACGCTGTTGAAAGCCCATTCATTGTGTTGCATTGCAGAATTAACTATATCAATAAAAATCTAGGTAAGTACTTAAAATAGTTTTTGAATAATTTTTTTAGTAAACAAACGATTTTTTTTAATTTGAGATAATTAATAGTACCTAGTACCTACCAAAATTATTGAGTAGGTAACATGTGTGTGAGTACCTGCATTTTATATTCACCGTCTTTGATAAAAATAAACAAATTGATTAACTTCTACTCATTTATGCGCCAACTATACCTTTACACTTAACTTTATGCTAATTCAACAAAACCCTGCAGTTGGTGTAGGTATTTTTTATTACTCTTAAATTAGTTAGGTAACGTTTCCAAGTCAACTTACGTTACCCTTATTAGGGTAAAATAATTATTTTGATATACCTACTAATATTTTTATATAATCAAAACAACCAGTGACACTTGCCTATGTATAAACTTTAATCACTTGGTCATAATTAACTCCTATAACTTTTACTTCCTTAGCCACTTTTTTGTAAGGAAGTATTATTTTTATAAGGTAGAATAACAGTTGTTAAGTTCATGTTTTGTTCAATTTATGATTCACAAAGAAAGTGACAAATTGTGTACCTAATAGATATAATCGCGACACCTGCACGGAAGCGAGACGAGTCTACACAAAAACTACATTAGCTACCCAATTATAAAGTACATTTGTGTTTTATCAAAATTATTCAAATGGAAAATAAACAAACACCTTAAGTTTTTTTTTTGTGTGTGAAGGAATTTCTGATGATTACGTAATTTTTTCCTTTATATCAACAATCATTATCTTTCTCACTTTACATCATCATCATCAAATACAAGAGCTCAGCTCTTGTCGGTCCAATGATGCAACTTCCTCCAACTCTCCCTTTCTAATGCGGTCTCCTTTACTTCTTTATACGACATGACAGCGATCTTCTCTTTTGTCTGACTCATGAAATTGATTCTAGGCCTTCCTTTTCCTCGTCTGTCTTCCACTTTTCCTTCTATGACGTTCTTAATATAGCTGTCATGTCGTATAAGATGTCCAATCATTTTCCTCTTCGATTTTGAACGGTGTTCATCAAAACCCTTTACTCCTCAACTCTTCTCGGCACTTCCTTGTTGGTAACCTTCTCCGTCCAGCTAATGGTCTCCATCCTTCTCCAGCACCACATTTCAGAAGCCTCTAACTTCTCTCTATCCCGCTGAGTTTTCACACCTAACATTAATAATTGTATGAACAATGCGATGATTGTAAATATAAGCAGTAAATATTTCTTTTACTGAATTTATGAAGCTATTCTGAATATTATGTAGGAAGTGAAAGAACCAATAAGCAGACAACATCCAGATGGTTCAAATCCAAATTATTTCTTATGCAGTAAATCTCATTTGATACAAAGTACTCTTGTATTACAAACATGCGAGTCTGAATAAACACACGGGCAGGTAAATCAGAATGGTAAATGAGTAACTGTAATATAAATATCAGAAATAGTTGAACTAGCAGCGCATGGTGGAATCAAACAATCTTTCAGTCGCTTCCACAAAGCTTTACAATTTAAAATGAATCCGGTAAAGATCGTAAAATATTCAATAAACAGGGCGTGTATGTTTGCTTTCGCCGAGTTTAACATTGCTATTAAACAGTCGTGAAATGGACAGAAATAATCGGGTCGATCCGTTATATCGCATCATTCGTATGACGGTGGCGTGTGAAGACGCTGCGAGCTACTCCTCGCCCATTGCTATGCCGCTCGCCGCCCGCCACTTTGTTACTAGGACATTTACCTTATTCGCCCAACGCTATAGAGATACATGATTGACAAATTATACTAAATTTGGAGAGCTACCGTTTTATAACTCTCATCCATTAGCTTTGTAGCGTAATAGGTAGAGCACGTACGGTGTCACAGTCGCAGTTTAACGCGGTAGCGGTATGATGAGATTGCGCGCTTACACGCGGCCTTTACAGACGTGGTCGGTGGAGCAACGCGTGCGCGGCTCTCTGCGCGACCAGACGGCTGTGTTTTTGTGAGTCGCGACGCGCGCTCGCGCCGGCCCTTCGCCGCCGGTTCTCCAAACCGACTGATACGATACCGGGAACTAGGACATTTCACCGGCCACGCATACCTACCGCTTGATGCAAATAAAAATAAAACCATTAATGTGTATTATACACATTACTGGAGATCGAATCAGATAGACAATGTTGATAACAAGCAATCCTACATGATCCATGAGCGTATGATGTAGCGACTTAGATCATTGATACGATATCCCATGTAAGGGCGCCTCATGAATGACCGCTCATTGCCAAGACTGATAAGCTCTAGAGATGTATAGCGTTGTAAGTAGGTGAGGAACGTTTTAATCGTCCGTGGCAGTCTCCTGAGCTGCGTGCGCGCCGGCAAGGGGTGCCCGGGCGCGCCTCCCGCGGTGTGGCTCCGGCTCCGCTAGTTTTTACCCGTGCATGCCCGGCTCGTGTCTTTTTCGCTCTTCCAGATCGGAATTCGTTGAGGGATCGCCGCTGCCGGTGGCAGACGTCTTGTGACATGTCAGCGACGATACGTGCGCTGCGTACGAGCCAATTAACCAGTCATCTCACTTGCATCCACCACTCAGTCGGAATCTTCGCACTATACAGAGACGCCTTTGAAGAGGCTCGTCTTTATTCAAGGAACAGTCTTGAAAAGACTTCGGAACAAATTGTTAATTGTAATCGTTAATTGTTCGTTTTTCTTCGGACACGAAAGAGGAATTTATTTTGCGAAGATATGTCATGGCCATTCTTTAAACACCCTGTGCTGTGAATGAAACTGGCTAATGGAATGGAACTAAAGAAAGTCCACTTCGGTAGGGCATCATAGAAATTTTAATATATAGATTTCTATGAATGCAACTCGATTAACACTTACATATTTAGTATAGGATGTATGAAAGTTTTGAATTCTAAACGTACAAAACATATTCGCGCTTTGATAAAAACACAAAGTCAAAATATAGCTGGTGTTGTCGCGTCGAGGTGGTAGCATAACAATGACAACCCTTACAATGGAAACTAATGTTTGACAAAAGGAAAGGGCAAACGTCGACGAACGGTGTGAATAAAATAAAAGAAATCATGGAGACAAATCCCAGCGACCGGAATAGGATACAAAAAGGGGAGATAGGCTTTTGGCTTTTGATAGGATAAGCATTGAGTCTTTTGAAAAGAAAATAAACCAATTAAGTATCACTACAAAAGTCATCATATGTTTGTGAAAAACGTATCCAAAAGTCAAAATAATGTATGGTTGTAAACTTCTTAAGCCAAAGTAGTCCAAATTGATCATTGTGCGGTGCAAGTATGGTATAATATCGTGACAATTATGGAGCAAGCAGGCGGAGGTGTCGCCAGTAGCGCTACACGTGTTGCCGGCTACTTGCATAATGCGCACAGGGCTACTGCCGAACAGTTTACTCTACATACTTATTACCTCTGTGGCGCAGTGGGCGAAGGTCCGCCTGCGACGCAGAAGGTTGCGGGTTCGATCCCCGCCGCGGGACAAATGTTTGTATGACCTACAGATATTTGTCTCGGGTCTGGGTGTTTCTATGTATAATATGTATGTATTTACAAACAAAAAGTATATAAGTAGTATATCAGTTATCTGGTTCCCATAGTACAAGCTTTGCTTAGTTTGGGGCTAGATGATGCTGTGTGAAAATGTCCAGCATTTATTTATTTATTTATTATACTCTTTGGGACTAGGTTTCTAAGAGCCAAGTGGGGTTTTTACCTCGACTGAAGCTCAGAGGTTTGGACGTGATTCAATGAATTTTGCGCGAAAAAGACTGGTCATGAACTCAATAGTTTTGTCATGAATTGCCAAAAAATCGCGCGAGAAAACCATGTAACCTACCCATGTGTAACGCCGATTTAACTGAGAGAAAGGTTTCCTGCGGGGAAACTCCACCTCTAACAAGTCTCAGGCACAACATCATCTCGTTGAGTGTAGGCGAAGAGTAAAAAGTCGAAGCTTTTATATTAACAAGGCTGAAGGCTGAGTTTCCCACTAACCTCTTCATTGCAAATGACGAGGTTTCTTCAACTCTAAGAACAGACAAGACAATCTACTTAATCTACATTATGTAGCGTCTGCTAGCCATGTAGATTACTTATGTATAAAACCAATGAACTTGTATAATGCAGACGCATTACATTCATTGGTATTTTTCCGTACCTTGCAATCCCTAAAATTATGATTGAATAACATTTTTGCTGGAGTTGCATTATTCATAAAATATTAAAAATAAATAAAAACTAGGGTTCGAATGCCTTGGTGGTAGCCCTTGCGAGAACAGAAAGGAGCCGCTTGCCTTTCCATTGAATCAAATTCATATATTTTGAGATTCAGTCGCCAATTTTATTGTACGGTTCACAAAACACTGCTTGATTTGAAAATAATTTGGTAAGAAACTAATCTAACTGTTTCAACACTTCACTCACTGACTCTACTATAGGAGTTTTAAACTCGCACCGATCTTTTAACTAGACGTTTAGCCAGGATTATTGATTTGATGCTCAACATAATTTCACCAAATTTCATATGGCAATAGAACCACTTTTTGTGACTTTTTTTGCTTAAAATAGTAGAAAAACAGCATTAAATTAGGTTGGGTTTTACTTAATAAAAACGTTATTATGTTTTTCTTCCACTAGCTCTTAGAAATTTTTGCTTTAGGTATTTATTTACCTACTACGAGTAGACTAACTACAACATAGGCATTTCGTTTTTACATTAAGTAGTTCTAAAATCTCAGTCCCCTGCTGTGATAATAACCGGTGCTGACGGTACATTCCGCGAATTGTTTTATTGGATTATGCGGTGAGGCCGCGAAGCAGCTATAACTATTCAGTGTCGTCTTTTGTGTTATGGAAAAACTTGTTCTTGAACCCATGTAGTGTGAAATGTCCTTTATTTGTGCTGTTTAATGTTACATATGTACACATATTATCGCGTTCTGTGTGCGACTGTCATCACATCGCAGCGAGCGCGCCGACAACGCGCGTTGTTAGCGCGGACAATGCGTGAGCCTACTTGAAGCCTTCACCATTATCGTTCACACTTCACACCTTTTTATTTTTTCATTTGCTGTAAATTGTGTATAGAATACTGGCTCTTTATTTGAACAATAGGTACAATGTGTTGCCTAGCTTTTAGTAAGCGGCTTATTTGTGGTTGGGAAGTTATAGTGGTTATGGGAAGTCTTTTCTTGTGTATGTTCCTGGTAAATATCGTTATTTATTATGAACTTTAATTTAACAGTAGGTACCTACTTTATGCTATCTCACCATTATCATCATCTCAGCCTGGTAACACCCACTGCTGGGTATAGGCCTCCCTTCTTTTATGCCAGTCTCCTCTATCTTGCGCCTCTCGCGACCAAATATTCCATTCATTATGCTATCTATAAAGATTATTTTAAATAGTAGTGTAGCGACTGCTTATGGTTTCCCCTGCCGCTTAGATGCTGAGGAAATTTTTGGTCTTTATTGACTACGCAGGAGATTGTCTTAGGGGATTGCTATACCAAGGCACATTATAAAGTAAGTAGTATGAAAATTTCATTTTCCTATATAATTATCGCGTAGACAGAACCCTCCAATCTTATTCAAGTGGCCATCGACTAATGTTTATTTGGACATATTTATGGCTATAGTTCCGCTTTTTGTGCGGATGGAAATATGTGTGGCGGATCGCACGTCTGCGTGAGATTTCGGACACCTCTCCGCTTACTAAATTTAATATCGTCGGCTTCTGCGCCGACGACAGGCTGAATAAAAAAACTATGAAATCGCCATTGTGTCGGCGACACGGATGGCAGTTCGCGCCTCTGGCCACTCATGAAAATTATTTTGTTTTTATCGCAAAATGTATGTTTATGATAACACCTGTTTCGCTGATGCCTCCGCGATCGGTGTCACTCGGGGCTTGTCTCGATTTTTTGCCAATTTAAGGACTATAAAGACGCCCGCATCGCTGACTAATTTAACCACTGTTCGCCAAATTACGCATTCGTTTGCTCCGCTTCCGAAGATAATATTGCCTACACTTTTGTTTAATTTTCTTACCATAGGTCATCATTCATTTTATGATATTGACATTGACATACAGGCTCTCATTAAAGTCAGGCAATTTATTAAATGTAATCATTAAGTACTCTTTTTTATTAATGAATTCCATAAATTGTGTATTTATCATTTTGTTTCTAAAATGATCATAAATCTTTGGTATTATGTCAACAATAATGATGGTGTCGTCAAAGGGCAGCCGCGACCGCGGTCGCAGTCCAGCTTTTTGCATAATTACGTCTCGATGGACGGAATGTCGTCCCCATAATATAATAACAAAGGGAGATGACCGGCTATGATATTATTGCAGAATTTATAGCCGGTTGATTCTGCCAGCGGTGAGAACCGCGGTAGACGAAGCTTGTTTGTTTAAACTATGTCAAGATGCAAGTTAGTTATCGTTCATTGTTAAGCTGGAAGCGTTTAGCCATGTTATCATTTTCAGTTAAATGAATAGTTAGGTAGATTCTACCCTGATAAATATCGTCCATGTTTCAAATAACATGGTAATTGTGAACCAAGCGAACGCGCGGACATAGATTAGACGCGGCGAGCAAATATGTCTATTGCCCTGTTCGCATTGATAAACAACATGAAATCAAAGATAGTGGGCCCTCCTTAACGCACGCTACGAGTTATGTATTTTAGTAACACAATCCATAAGAAAACACTACAATAATCGTACATTTCTCTTGACAATGTTCCTTTGAATAAAGAGAGTTAAGGCGAAGATACAATGTCGAAGATTTGTTTACTTAGCGCTAAGAGGCCAGCTTTGCGTGATTACCTCGACTGCAAGACCGCTGGGAAAGTAGACTTTCTGGCGCAGGAGTATAAGAAGGAATCCCCTTGATGCAGTACCGAGTCTGTATCTTCGCGCAGATAACGCACTCGCGAGCGGTCTTGCAGGATTAAATTAGTACGTACTCAAATGTCATCGTTCACTATGATATCGCAATCAAACTTGACGTGGGAAATATGCTCGTTTGTGAGTGAAGGTACAACGGCTGATGTCCATAAATTGTACAATGAATTATAGAACTGCTCTAGTCAGCGACGGTGCATAACTCAATCATAATCAAAGCACGCTCCGCGTTTGCGAGTGACGTTCGCTTTATTCGGATGCATAATTAAATAGGCTGTCGATATAAATCATAAAATAAATTGTCGGTAAAAAAGTGAATCGTAAATGGTAAGTGCGTGTCATAATAAGTGGAAAAGCTAAAGCAAACAGGTAGGTAGCTCAGTATGCAGTGTCCGGGTGCGCATACGGGATGTGAACGGTACGGCCCAGCCTTCCTGTTTAAAACCCTACTTTTTATAATCTACATGAGACCGCATTCACTTACTTCTTTGGTACTTATAATACTTGTCTAGAATAATTATGATGGCATATTCATTTTAATTTGTAAAGGAAATGCATCTTACTTTTATAGATGTGCAACTAAGTTTGCGTACGGTGTGGCTCGGTGTAAAACCTTTGGAAATAAATAAATAATGCTGGACATTTTCACACAGCATCATCTAGCCCCAAACTAAGCAAAGCTTGTACTATGGGAACCAGATAACTGATATACTACTTATATACTTTTTGTTTGTAAATACGTACATATTATACATAGAAACACCCAGACCTGAGACAAATATCTGTAAGTCATACAAACATTTGTCCCGCGGCGGGGATCGAACCCGCAACCTTTTGCGTCGCAGGCGGACCTTCGCCCACTGCGCTACAGAGGTCGTCAGAAACAGTACAGGAAGAGTACAATGAGCTGTACCCTTGCTGTACTATACCTACCAGCAATTGTTTTAGGTACTAATAATAACAAGTATGTTTTGTGAATAGTCATTTAGATGTGCCAATTACAAAAATGTAGCACACCAACAAGTAATAAGCCTTGTTTTCTTCTCAGAAGCCTTCGAAGGGTTCATGATTATATTTTCTTACAAAGCAGTACTTTCCTTGCAAAATTGACATCCAAATCAGATTAATCCAATCAATGGAAATTTATGAAGCACCCGGGAAGCGGACGGCTGCGATCCATTGAGAGATCGGCAGCCCTCGCTAATCAGCTCCCAGCCAACAAAGGTAAGGTAACTGACGCTTCTTTCAGTTCAAGACATATCAAAATTGATACACTAAGTAATCTAACGTGTTATCATTTTAAAGATTCTAATCATAACCGTAGCAGCAAATTGTTTTGAGGACTGTTAAAAAATTATTCGGAAATTTGCCATCGTCTTCGAAAATCACACAATGCGTGTTTTTGCAGCAATTACGTGGACGTGCGGAGCGGTCGCCTTCTTTGCAAACATGCCTTTGATTTATATGTCTGCCTCTGCACGGGATGAGAGTAAAATATGAGACGACCCATCAAATATTCAGCCTTTTTGGGACTCGGGAGCGACTCTTAATGCTCATTATAATAAAAATACTATAGCTCATATTGAAATACACGTATAATATGCCATATGTAGCAGCTCCATTTTGGACTTTGCAGATCTGGTTGGTTTAGTTTTGATCGTTAAATACTTATTGAAATTGTGTTATAATAAAGAAACTCCGTACTAATGAGACAGATCAATATTAAACAGGCAGATCGTTACTCGGTAGTAGGTTAATGTATGCCGTCAAGTATCGAGTTATAAATAGACTCTTAGCAAAAAACAAAAATAGTTTTACCTTTATGTATTACGTACGATTATAGTTAGTTATCACCGACCAAAATAAATTTTGATACAAAACCACAGAACAGTCTCAGAGTTAAAGCTCGGTAAAGTACCAAAACGTTTCGGTCTGGTTCCCGCTCGTTGGTTGTATTTCATCAGGACTTGTTGTCACATGATCCGCGGGGAGATTCATCTTTAATTGGGTGAACCAAGCAGAGTGCTCTTTGGACCTTGTACTAACTTTTGGATTATCTGTGACTTTATTAGAAATCTTGGAAAAAAAAGTTTGAGATAGAGATATGCAGGGAGCATAATGAAATCATTTGTATTGTTTTAATTTAAGTAGTTAGTATATCCGTCATGTAGCACCCATAACACAAGCTCTGCTTACTTTGGGGCTAGATAATGTTGTGTAAAAAGTCCAGCATTCTTTATTTACTTAATTAATTATTGACTACTAGGTGTATAGTGACGTGGATCTGTTGAGCTATCTATAGATTGTTTTCAATGATCCTTAAACGGCTCATCTGATTCTAGTGTAGGTATTTTATAAAGCTATCTAAAGGTCGTAGCTTAGTTTTTGTAAATAAATGTCTAATAATTATTTGGCAAAACATTTTTTTTCCTTCCAAAATTCATAATTCCTCGCTAAAAATCGCTTGACATATCTGTGTAGAAATGTTCTAAAAATGTATTTCTAGATTTTCAGCTAGCCATAATTATTCACTCAAATCATTTAAAAGTTGATCTAAGTATAATTAGACGAAAACCGACACCATGATAAGCCAGGTTCGCTTATAATTACGACTAATAAATAATATTAGTCATCATCTTTACTTTTTACAACACGATAAAATAAATTATAATTTATCGTCTTGTAAAAAGTAAAGATGTCGTCACTACAATGTAAGTTTTCCCGTTGACATGTGGGTGGGGACACTTGCAATCATTCTTTGTCTTTGTTATGGTCACCGTAAAAAGGCTTAGCATATTTTATAGGTACAGCTTACGAAAAATGAAAAGTTTTTGGAACTAAGTTCCTTTTCGGACGATATCGGGGTCTAGACGAAAAAAAGTGTTAGATTTTTGCGTCACGACACGAGGCGTGCAGGCGCAAATGACGTTTTTAGGGACGTGACGTTTTCAATATTGAATAAACAATTTTTGTGGATTTTATTTGATTATTATAATACATATTTGATGAAGTATAAAATAAATATGAACTGCGGATGAACATTTCCAAGTATTTCTTTGAATAAATTAATGATTGCCATTAGTTGTACCTTCCAATCTTCACAGGCTCTTCTATCTACAGTTCGTGCTAGTTTTTACTAAATGTGTATTATTAAATACTATTTGCCCTGAAATGGAAGTAACAGAGCTAATTATTAAATAATTAACAGGAAAGCATACCGTGAAAGGAAACCCTTAGAGCACGATTTAGCAATTTTATAAATTCTTTATCATAAATAGTTTTCCATTAATCGTTCTAATCAGACTTGAATTATCATTTTTAATATATTGAGTCGTGCCGAAGCCTCGCGCTTTTAGTGATTTAGTCTTTTAGTTTTATTCTTTGTAAAAACATACAATAAGATTGTTTTTTGATCTTCTTATTTTAGAAATGGACTCGGCACTTACGTCTTGTCTGTAGGTATTTCCGAAACCTCAACTATTTTTGCATTTTTTGATCTTCTTATTTTAGAAATGGACTCAGCACTTAGGTCTTGTCTGTAGGTATTCCCGAAACCTCAACTATTTTTGCAAAAATGTTACACAAAGGGAGCACACACGAGGAAGACTTTACATACTTTATACAAGACCGAGGATTGAACACGAGCAAAAGCACCCTAATTCATGACATTGATTATCCATACCAACTCCACGATAGGTAACTTGGATCCAAAAAATATAAGCAGAATATATAACTTGCAGTATTAATACCCCAACAAGATGCTCAAGTTGTAAATTACAGTTATAAATTTCAAGTCGCATATTCAACTAAGAGTCGTGGATTGAATGACATAAAACTTGTGAGATAGTGCAATAAAATACTTGGCAATTACCGGTCAAAGACGGAGGCATATAACTGAGGCACCGACTGATCGCTGCAGGACAAATCGGAGTACTCGTAATGACAAAAGTTTTGGTTTACGCTGAAGCCAGAAAAAAAGTTCTCTTTCTTCATTCCTGCGATTCAAACGATAAATTGGATAGCAGAATTATAAACCATAGATTGTCGTGGATTGTTATGACCTATGATTTTCATAGGTGCTGCTCGTAGGACTTTGCTTGATAAACTCAGTATTCTTCTACCGAGGCTATGTTCTAATCTCCCGTGCCTGTAACTTTTTCCTACACAAAATTATTTGTAAAACACCGGTAACCTCTCAGGACTGTATTACTATCATCATAAACAACAACTTTTGTTCTATGACTTTTTACAAAACATAATACATTTACCAAATACAAACCGTCAAGATTTCGTTGTCCTATCTAATACATTTAAACTCTGTATTAAATAGGTCAATTTCAAGCGACTCGCCGCCCTAACCCCGCTCCCCTCGCTATTGTACTATCGCTTTCTTTTGCTTCGCATAGACTTCGTAACATTCAGAGCGTTCAATTTAAATATTTTTATTTGTGTATGAACTAAAATATGATGAATGTTTAAAAGTCATAGATCAAAAGTTGTTGTTAATGATGATAGTACTCGTAATACAGTCCTGAGAGGCTGCCGGTGTTTTACAAATATATTATGGTATTTAATAAAAAAACAGTCATTCAATATCGGACACGTAGACTCTACTCTGACATTAAGCTATGGCCATTCTCATTACCTACCGATAAAAAATATCACTGTATGGTTCATTATTAACTTCAATTATTATGACAGCTCTCCATATATGAATGGTTTGCCAGCAGCGGTCCCGGCTCAAAAAACTGGCATGCGTCTTAAGAAGAGTCCATCTATATAAAGCAACTTGACAACTGATAAAAAGCTTTATGGAACATTATCTTAGCTACCGTGATAGTACAGATATTAATTGTTTTAGTGATGAAACGTGTTTTTATCCACTATACTCGTATTACTGCAAACTCTTATCAAGATAATGTGTCAAACGATAGGTAATAGCTATATAGTACTTAGTAGGTACGAAGCAGATTGTCTTGTTCTGCTTGAAAATAACGAGGAACTAAAAAAACTTCTGAAGTTAAGACACAAGAAGAAAATCTTTGATCAATAAGACAGTAAATATAAAAAAGAAAGTTGTGTAATTGACTTGTTTATCCTGTTTTCAGTTTAAAGTTATAAAGACCGTTGTAAAAACAATGCAGATCGGCTCAGCGCAGATTAGATTATTGATCTTAAAGCCGAATGTTGAACAAGGGCTTGCAGTTGCCCGGACGACCATGTTTAATTGTAGCTATTAGACCAGATGGCTTATTCATTTGTAGAGCAGTCGGTCGTAGCGCTCATGTCGTAAACTGGCGATTCGTTCCCGTTCTGATGTTATTGTAGCGTTTTGTCTATGCTCTGCGATTTTATTGAGCATTTTGTTGTCTCTGTGACGGACTTTTTGATTGTCATCCGACTTAGCACTTCTTGTCTAAACAGTAAACATGTTACCGAGTGAGTTTGATTGCGAAGGTAATTAGACAGAACGACGGTCCTCAAATGTTTATTCATTAGTTACTTAGTTTTTTTTTTAATTTAACCTATACTGTCCCACTGCTAGGCAAAGGTCTCCCCCAATTCTTTTCAACCATCTCTCTCCTTTGATAGGTTCCACCACACACTATTGAAGGAGTCGAGGTCGTCTCTCCAGCGCTTCCTTGGCCGTCCGTCTTACTTAGTTATTTTCTTAAAAACATTTGTTGACCCAACAGGTATTCTTAGTATTAACAGTTAACTCACTAGGTGCCATTCTTAAATTCCTTGATTAAATTACCCAGTTATGCTTTATCTTCTACCTATCTTGGTGCTGGAGCAGAGACTATAGTTATGTAGTACTTTCATGTTTTTTAATTTCTCCTAACAATAGTAATAGTAGGTGGGTAATACCAACAAAACCGCTTCGGATATAATATTTTGAATACCAATTCAGGTATGTCCCAATGTCTCACGTTCATCAGCACTTCTTAGTACTTTACTCCCAATTGGCATTTTGAGAACAATTTAACAACTCTTACAATAGAAATATCTAAAAGTTTTCGCTTATCTTGTGCATAACAAAGCCTTAAATGTAAAAGGCAAAAAAGCTAATTCATCACATGGCCCGATGCATATGACATTCCGAAGGCCGATCAGCGCATTCGGTATTGCTCCAATGCACAAGTGTCTATAAAAGGCGATGACCACATCCCATCCTGGACATGTCCCTAATCATACAAAGCTCCGTATCGACACTGGTAGGTACTTTAGCAATAAGTTGTGTAATGAGCGGAGACAAACGATTTTTAACTGAATTGAAAACGCCTTTTTTAACAGCCTATTGAGTCTAACGATCTCCGACCATTTTTTGTCAAAGGGACGATTTTGAGATTATTTTTGAAGGGGTCTAAAGAACATACTTCTCGTCAGTGTTCACCGCCACCAAAAGACAACTGCATCATCAGAAGAGCTCCAGCTGCAGTGCCGGCTTTGCCTCTTGAAGGTCCTCAGTAAAATTAAACTATATAATAACACAATTAATAACATCAAAACTTCAAAATTAAACAAAAAAATACCTTATCCGTATCATGACATCATCAAATCGACCTAACTATGTTTCCTTCCCCCAACAGCTTACCAGCGACCTCCGGCCTCGGAGGACCCATCCGTCAATGAAAGTGACGAAGTAATAAATTCTGTGGTACAAAACAAGTCAATTAGCATTTTCATTGCAGCTGATTGTAGTGATAAGGGCATGTTAGCACTGTCACGCCTCGTCAATGTACGCCGACTTGTAGTGGAGAGTATGCGACAGTAGTGAACCAACAGGTCGAAAGTATACTTATCTAATAAAAAAATAAAAAAAAACACAAACTAAACCGTCACACTTTGTCATAAAAAAGGCTTTTCTTTAGCCTAATCTTTTTACTATATAGTATCTAGTCGATCTAATATCTAGCAAAAAGATTAGGCTAGAAAAAAAACCTTATTTATGACCATTTGTCCTACCAATTGTTTCGAATTCACACTTCATATGTAAGGTTAGGATGCCATTGGGTACCTTTACATATAAATGAACTAAAACAAGTCGCAAACTGCTGTAAGTGTCGTGATGGAAGTATTGGAGATCATTCCACAGGTCATTTCTATTTTGTAGGTGTGTGTATTTTAGTTTAGTTTGTTTGTTGGTGGACTGTATTTTGGGGTGCTGGTTTGTTGGTGAATATAAACACGTAGGTAGGGCGAGTTCACTGAGTTTATTTTATTTTGTTACGTACAGTTGCAAGGGTTTCTACATGGATTCAATCATTCTATATTATTATTATTACATTCTTGCTACTCTTGACAGTTTCTTATTATTTCTACCATAGACAAAAATATAGTTCTACAGACGATAAAATTAAAAATAATTTGGTGTTGTTGCAGTCTAACAACATGCTGGGGGCAGCAAAAGGATCTAACTTAGTTAACACTTATTATTATTATTTTTTAAATTGACACAGAAAGTAAATTTCTTATTCTTAATTGGCTATTCTAGAGGTAGCTTACAAATTAAATTGTTACCAAAAATAAATTTCTTATTCAACTAGGCATACCTACTTATTCTAGAGGTAGCTTACAAATTAAATTGACACCAAAAATAAATTTCTTATTCAACTAGGCATACCTACTTATTCTAGAGGTAGCTTACAAATGCCACTCAATGACCTTTTGTATATCTTTTTATTTGGTGTTATAACCTCTACTACACGAACCTTATTATCTAGACCAGGAAAAACTTTTACAATTCTGGCCATGGGCCATGTTAGGGGTGGAGAGTTAGGCTCTCTTAAAATTACTAAATCGCCTACCTTAACATTAGGTAAACTGTCCCGCCATTTGGGTCGAGACTGTAGAACATTCAGATAATATTTATGCCAAATATTCCAAAAATGTGACCTAACTTTATTACATAGTTGCCAAAACTTAAGCCTATTGGTAGGAACTTCTACCACATCCGGCTCAGGGAAAGAAGTTAGTGCAGTACCAACTAACCAATGTCCTGGTGTTAGATAACTAAAATCGTTTACATCATCAGCTGCCAAAGGTAATAATGGCCTAGAATTTAGGACAGCCTCGATTTGACATAAAATTGTGTGTATTTGCTCATAAGTGAGCACATAATCTTGTATTACACGTTTTAAATGAAATTTCATGCTTTTGACTGCAGCTTCTGCAAGACCAGCGAACACGGGTGAGTAACTGGGTGTAAAATGAAAGTTTATCCCTTGTTGAGTTGCAAAATTTTGCACCTGTGTCTGGTGGTCCTTAGAAGCTTGCAGTTCATACAAACGAACTAATTCGTTCCTTGCGCCTTGGAAGCAACCGCCGTTATCGCAGAATATATCTGTAGGCAAGCCTCGTCGCGCTATGAAGCGTTTGAAACAGGCAAGAAAAGCGTCTGTACTTATATCGGATGAAAGCTCTAGATGTATGGCTTTTGTAACAAAGCAAACAAAGACACATATGTAGCCTTTTGTCTGTAAAGCCTTTCGTATGCGAGAATTTTTGACAGTAATGGGACCCGCGAAATCTATTCCTATCTTTTGAAATGGACGACAGGCGGTTACTCTTTCAGGCGGCAAGGAACCCATTAGCTGCTTGGCGCACTCTGCTTTCATTCTAAAACAAACCAAACATTTATGGATTAGTTTTTTAACATGTTTATAACCATTTACAATCCAGTACTTCTGGTTTAAGCTAGATAATAATAACCTAGGTGCGGCATGTAACAATCTGACATGCTCGTGGTTTACAATGAGATCAGTGATGCGAGATTCTTTAGGTAGTACGATAGGATGTTTTTGCGAGAACTTGACAACTGAGTGCTCGATTCTACCGCCTACTCTAAGTACTCCTTTGCCATCGATAAATGGATGCAAGGGTTTTAAAGAACCTGTGACATTTTCACTCTGATTTATTAATTTTCCTATGTCATCTTTGAAATGGATGCTTTGTTCACGTTTAATAATGCTATGCAGCGCATTTTCTAACTCGAGAGAGGATAGATAAGTGCCTGAAATGCGTTCATTTTTATTTTTAATGTTGTGACAAAACCTACGTACATAAGCCATGATACGTATCATTTTATTGAGATCCGAGCATTCGTTTATGAAACTTAATGAATCATTCATTTGTGTGAGGAGAGATACCTTAGCATTCGATAATGCTGAACCCTTCTTGACTTCAGGTAGGTCATCAATGGGGGCTGTCATCGCAGCATTATTAAAATTGTACTTACAGTTTTGTAGAAATTGTGGACCTGTCCACCACGACTTACAGTTGATCAGCTCGTCAGGATCAGCACCTCTGCTTACACAATCAGCAGGGTTTTCTTTTGTGGGCACGTACAGCCAGCGCCATCTAGCGGTTTGCTCTCGAATCAATCCCACTCTATTTGCAACATAAGCATTGAGTTTCATGGGCTCTGTAGCAATCCATGCTAGCGAGATTTGTGAGTCAGAGAAGAGATAGACATCATTTATCTTAATTTTTAAGCTCAGAGTGTCGTAGACTCTGTTTATTAATTTTGTGAGCAGAAGCATTGCATTTAATTCTAATCGCGGTATAGTGAGTGCCTTATTATCGCGGGGGTTGATTCGAGACTTAGAGCAGAGTAAAGAGATTGTAGCTTTACCTGAGTCCTCCACCACCCGAAGGTAGACACAGCAGCCATAGCCGGTTGTGCTCGAAGCATCAGCGAAGCCTATGAGTTGCACTGCAACTGCATTGTGAGAGACCTGTATGTTCCTATCAATTATAAAAGGTTTCATAACAGATAGTTTTTTAGCAAAGGAAAGCCATTCAGATTGTAGTGATTGCGGAAGGAAATCATTCCAGCCGATTTTTTCGCACCATAGCTTTTGCATAAAAGCCTTAGCTTTCATTATAACAGGCGACATGAACCCTAAAGGATCATAAAACTTAGAAATATAGCTAAGCACTTGTCTCTTCGTAGGAGATTCAAAGTTGAAAGGTTCTGGGCAAGAGAATATGAAACAATCCTTGCTAACATCAAGCGTAAGTCCCAAAGCCTTCATGCATACATTATTCTTTTGAAAATCTAGCTCATCAAATTGTAGCTTGTCTGGAGATATTCCCGTTAATACATCCTGACAATTGGATGCCCATTTGTGTGTGTAAAAACTACCCTTAGCCAATAATTCACACAATTGTTTTTTCGCTTCAACAACTACCTGAATATCTGAGTGAGAATAGCAGGCGTCATCTACATAAGTGCAGTTTCTTAAAATATAAGAAGCCAGTGGGTACTCTTTCTCATGCTGTATAGCAAGTTCGTATAAGCAGCGCGTAGCAAGAAATGTCGAGCTTTTTTGACCGTAAGTGACCGTGTCTAACTGAATACACTTGATAGGATCATTGACATTGCTTCTCCACAGTATATTTTGTAAGCTTGCATGCTTAGGGTTTAAGTTCACGCAACGAAACATGCGGCGTATATCAGTGGAGAAGGTGTATTCACCTAGTCTAAATAAAAGCATTATATCAAACAATTCTTTTTGGATAGGTGGACCATTCAGTAGGAGGTCATTGAGAGAAAGTTTCCTATCTGTTTTCATTGACGCGTCGAAAACTACTCGCGTTTTTGTGCTTTTGCTATTTTCATTAATGACAGCATGGTGTGGCATAAAATATAACGGATCTCCATTAAAATCTAATGTATTTATATCAATATAGTGCCCGTGTCCTAACTCAATATATTCATCTATGAATTTTTTATACTCGCTGAGTAGGTTGGCATTTTGTTGTAATTTTTTCTCTAGGCTTAGATACCTGTAGTATGCAAATTCAAAAGAATTACCAAAGGAATTATTATTTATCTCGCTCATTGGTAATTTTAATGGCAAATCTACTTGAAATTTGTTGTTCTCGAGCACAGTTGTGCTTTGAAAGATGTCCTCACATACATCATGTTCTGAAACTTTTTCAGAATAAGTTTCAGGCACCTTTTCAGTTTCAAAAAACTGTTGAATTGTGTTGTTAATATCAGTTTTACAATCTAAGCATAAAAGTGAGACCTTACTTGATTTACTGAGATTTTCCTTTGTAGGCTGTGGCAAAGCCCCAGCTATTACATGCCCAAACCTGGTGTTTATGAAGCGTGGTTGCAGGACGTGCTCGTTAGATTGCAGAGAGGATTGCAGCGTTGTAGCTGATTGCTCTGGAAGCAGCGTCTGGAAAAATACATCGGCTCCAATTAGCATATTTATTTCGGATGGGATATGAAAATCCACATCAGCCAGGTTCAGATCGTTGGGCATGTTAATAGACTTCATGTCTACTTTGTATTGTGGTATTTTACATGTGATTCTGTCAAGCACATGGCAATTGATTGACACCTTATATGGTGTGGACAGTGAGAATACTTCGAGGGGTACAGAATAATTTGTCATATTATTTGTGTTGCTGACCCCTATAATTGTTGTGTTATCTTGGTTCGGAGTGATACCAAGAACCTCTATCACCTTGCTTGTTACTAGAGAAACCTGTGAAGCGGAGTCCAAAATTGCCTTCACATGCACCTCGGTACCATCCTGCGAATAAAGCTTTACTTTTACAGTGGGGAGCAAGACTCTGTCAGTTTGGGTGTTGGAGATCAGTGTCACATGCTTTGGAGCTAGCTCTTCAACTTGCTTTGTAGCTGGCTCTTCGTGAAGCAAAGCATTGTGAACTCCTTTGCAAATGGTGCACCGGAAATGAAACTTACATTTGCCTTGGTGAACATTGAGACAAACATTACACAGATCTTGGTTCTTTGAAAACTGTATTCTGTCTGCAGATGGCAGAGTTTTAAATTTGTTGCATGCAAATAATTTATGATCGTTGGACTTACAGTATCGGCAGCCGTTGACGTTGGGTTTGCTCGCTGCAGCAATGTTTACCACTGCTCTCGTGCTGCAGGGCTTTGACGATACCAAAGGTTCAGCATTTTCCAATGCCAAGGCTCTCCTCTCCATGAAGTTCAAGAAATCCAACACTGTTGGATCATTGTCGGTGCATCTTTCCAGCTGATAAGCTCTTGATGTATATTGATCTAGTTTTCGGAACAAAATAGACAATATAATAGGATCCCAAGTACTAGTATCTACCTGAAGATTTTTCAAGCTAGCTAGGCACTGTTTTACAAGAGATACAAAGTCTCTCAATTTGATCGGAGAGGACTTGATCAGAGCATTCATGTCAAGGAGTGAATTTATATGTTCATTTATTATTTTGAACCTGTGATTGTATCGCTCTTCAAGCAGTCTGAGCGCCTCATCATAACTGGAATTTTCCAAAGGGAGATTTTTGATTATATCAAAAGGTTCTGTTTGCAAGAAGGATCTTAAATAGTACAATTTTTGAATGTTATCAATTGACTTATCTTTATGAATTATTGCCTTGAAGAGGTTTATAAATGGAGTGTACTCACTGTATTTACCTGTGAAAGGTTGAATTTCAATTTTTGGCAATTTTGTGCGAAAAGAAGGATTACCTGTGTCCGAGTTGGGAGTAGCTTTGGTCTTAATAGCCTCGTTGAGTGACGACAATATTGTGAAATATTTAGATTCAAAGTCCCCCACATCCTCGCTGTCATCTTCGTCAAACGCCAGGATTTTTTTATTGTAGGACTCGTATTCGCTAAACAATTCCGACACCCTTGATCTCTTTGCTTGCAGAGTGGACAACGTAGTCAACTCAACGTCTTTTTCGTTTTGTACAAATTGATATAAACGAGTGAGGGAAGCTTTCGCATAGCCCCTTGAGGCCCTCAATTCTTTTACAGTTTTCTCCTCAGACATTTTTACAACTTAAATTCTTAAACGTTATAAGTAATACTAGATAACTAGTCGTTTAGGTACAATTTTTACAGTAAAAATACAGTATTGTTAGCACTTTTAGGTAAAATGTTACTTGCTACGCAAAGTTCGGAAACACGAATTCAAAATGGCAGTTCGTTGTATTGTTGCATCACCTTTTGTTGAAAACGTACAAACCATAGATTATTAGGCGTAGTTGTTGCGTATCAAACCACGAATCACCGATGTGAAGTATTTCGCGCGGTCCAATCACGTTGCAGCGTTTTGACGTTTCGCAGTCTATCGACCGTGCTGAATGGATCGCAGCTTGTTGCGTCAACGCAGAGTGTTTGGCGGCAAAGTTTGAAAATTGTTGCCACTATCTTGCGTCTCGTTCAGATTCCTCGCTTGCACGTATCTTTTTCCCTGTCACACCAAACACGAGGAAGTGTTGCGTAGTTTGGCGTAGTGTTAGTGTAGAAAGAACTTGTAGAACGTGGCAAGAAATTGCTTCAACTTCCTTGAAACAATTTTATGTTGGAAAGAGCGGACGAAATTTGTATGAATGCTTGAAAAATGATGTAGGAACCTTGATTATTGTAAACTGATTGCTGTGAACTCACTTGGTTGTAGGTTTCAAACCTGAGCTTGCACGAATTTTGAGATTTGCAGTTCCTCGGAAGTGTAGCGAGAAATCTGGGGTTTGCGTGAAGCTTATCGCAGGTTCTAGGCCCAATTGCAGCAGTGTAGAAAGGCTGATCGCAGGTTTCTTGATAACCTGAGCTTCTCCACCACGCCGAGACGCCACGTGCGTTCTTGATACCCAACAATATTCACAATTTTGTTTCACTTGTCGAAGGACCATATGTTTGTTGGTGGACTGTATTTTGGGGTGCTGGTTTGTTGGTGAATATAAACACGTAGGTAGGGCGAGTTCACTGAGTTTATTTTATTTTGTTACGTACAGTTGCAAGGGTTTCTACATGGATTCAATCATTCTATATTATTATTATTACATTCTTGCTACTCTTGACAGTTTCTTATTATTTCTACCATAGACAAAAATATAGTTCTACAGACGATAAAATTAAAAATAATTTGGTGTTGTTGCAGTCTAACAACATAGTTTAGTTTACTTTGCGTATTGCATAAACCTATCCTGGTCAAATTCGAATTCAATTTTGCTTACGTGAGTGGTAAAAATAAATAAAAGTAAACGAAGCTATGATACGAGCTGGTTGCGAGTTATTGGTCCCTGTGCGCCGCAGCGCTCGTTCAATTTCTCTAATTAATTAACGATCCCTTAGATAACACACGCTGACAACCTTATTTGTGGCAAACAAATCTTTCAAACATAAATTCTAGTGTACACGCTCTAAACTTGTAAACTCTATGCACGTCTAGGTACATGTACGCCGCCCGTAAAAGATAAATTTATAATCCCGCCGATAGATACGTACACCTCGCCGTTACCGATATTCACAAATTATATGAAACGGTCACGGAGCTAGATGTATTGGCATAGATAAAATATTTAAGTATTCTCAAAATGTTTCTATGACATGTTTATTGCGCATACCCTGCATCGTATCCGCGATTAGAAAAGTGTTTACTAATTGAAGATTCACACTGCGTGTAACCGTGCGTTCTCGTACTAAATATTCGCGAAAGAATCACCCGACAATTTACATTTGTCACATAAATAAAAGAAGCAAGCGGCCTCATTAGGCGAGCGCGAGCAACACGCTGCATGCCTACCGCGCGAGTGCTGTACAGCCGCGCGGCGCCGCGCCACTGTCGTGCCAGTCTGCACTCCGCACAAGCAGTACGCGCGCTACCACCAACTCACCAATATTGTGTATTAGCCAGGAAATTTCAACATAATTGTTCAGAAGACTTGGATAATTATATGTATTCTTGTTGCAGGGGTTAGAAGGGTTAGCACGATTCCAAACGTCGTTAGATTCACTAAGTAGCTAAGAAAGAAATACTTTGGGCCATTAAATATTTTTTCTGCGGTTCCCTTTTATCTTGCTTTGTCTAGAGTTAAGTAACGCAGGACAAAACTATAATCTATTAAAGTGTGTAATTTATTAAAGGTTTACACTATCTCTATGAAGGCGAGCCTGTCGGAGGGTCCTGTGGCTTGACCCATAACACAAACATGAGTCGATTTGTTGAACTTGTCTCCTATCCTTTATGAACATTTTTTCTGTTTTTATATTTTAAGTTATGAGGATTTTAGAGAGGTATTCTTTTATTGCAGTAATTAAGATATGAATTCAAATTGAAGCTTTTAACCCGAGCTTTATTTTATCGTGATGATAAATATATTTCATGTTTCAAAATTCTAAACATCAAAGTACGTTATGGGTGAAAAAATATATGGTTATAAGCAGCAAGTTATCGGCAAGAGTCTATAAACAAAGGTGAACAATACCTACTCAGAAAACTTTATAAGAACACGGTATTTACTATACGCACCTAGTACTTTTATTTATAGTTATAAAAACTCTTGTTTAACCTTACCATACCACTGCTAACCGCAAAACACATCATTTGAGAAACCACACGCAAACAAAAGAAAGCACAAAATCAAATCAAAATTCAAAGGATGGAATTATCAGCATCGATCCACATTATGAATCTGGCACATGGTTACCATATCATTATAACGATTCATTTTACGGCCTGGGAATTTTGTTCGCGGACATGCCACCACAAAGTTGCATTGTCGACCTAACGCTAAACGCTTCAATGATTTCTGAATAGCAATGAGGTGGCAAAATAACTGTTGCTCTGTTTTCACTCGGCTCCTGTCTAGAACTGAGACAGTAACATAGTAAGAAAGAACCCTCGGCTCCGATCCAGAATAATAGCAAAGTTTGCTTTCTGAACAAGTCATCGATAAAATTGGTAGTGTGGGAAAATAGTTTCAGATTATTACGGCATTATTATGCGCTTAGAATAAAAATAAGTTAATTCAATAACTCTATAGAGGTCGATTTGCAAGTAACAAGCTAATAAAATATTCTATAAACAATGTGATTGTCGCGCAATACAGACGCCGATGGACATTTCTGCGAAGTCGTTTGGAAAGCAGGCTGTGATTTGCAAGGTCACGCGTATAACACGGATGTTCCCGATATTGAAATGTACAGACGTGCTTTATTCACCCACATATCAACACATGTAATTTGTTTCAAAAGATCCTCGCCAAGAGACTGTCATCCCGTCAAAGTGAACCTTGCACAATAGACGCAAGCTACTGTTTCGCACGGAGAAATGCCGTGGACGAATGTTGCCCAATACGACAGCGCTATGAGAATCAAATACTCATATTGAATACGAATCGGACGAACGGTACGACACTTCGTATGGTAAATTCTGTATTGCGAATTATTAAATTATTTATGCCGCATATCGCGGTGCGCCGACTGCCGATCGCGGAACCACAATATCGGGAATCCCTGTTCGCTACTAATGCAATAATTTGGCGTATTTTGCAATCGCGTATTGAATATTGAATAGTTGGTAAATAGTTTATGTTTTGAACGTGGATTTCAGAGTACGTGATCCGGCGCGGCGACTCGTTGTGAAATTGCGCGACACACGGATAACACACGTTAACAAGTGCTCGTTTCGGATAAAACTTTATGTTCTCGTTGTTGCTTAGATTTATATGATGCTCGATGAACCGCTTGATCCATTTCTCGGTATTTTGACCCAGTGCAGCATTAGCCAATCTTACCTACTACTCTAATAAATGAGCAAGCTTAGATAGATGGATGTTTGTAGCTCTTTTACGCTGACGGTTGAATGGATTTGGATGAAATGCATTGTAGAGGTAGGTCATTCCCAGGATTAACACATAGTTATGTAGGTATACCGTGGTGCGCCTTGAGTTAGGTACACAGTTCACTCCTACAGAGATAATGTAGCCTGAGAATATATTAAGTAAAATGAATAGCTCGGAGCATGGTACGAAATTATATGAAGGCTTATTGTTAAGTGCTAGTAGCTAATACCATTATGAGTGCATTTTATTGCTGTAAACGGAAACCAGGTATATAACTTTACTGCCATCAAACACGATAACTGGATGAATTTCACGGGTCATGAAGTTCGGTATCATATTATTGACATAACGTCACCAGATGATGGGACAACCCTTGCACAATCATTAATGCTATTAGAAGAAATAAAGTTATGAACAGATCGTAAATCTTAGCTAGCTTGTCATAAATAACCTCATTGATTAAAACATAAATCAAAGTTAGTTGCGTCTACCTCGTGTGGTACTACAAGCTACAAGGTGAATGAATGGCACATGGCGCTTGCTGGCCATATAAAAATAAATCATCTGTCTTTAGTTGCCCTATACCGCTAATTAGCTATTACTTACGAACATAAGATATTGTTTTTGCTCCGTCGCGTAATAGGTACGAAACTAATAGATAGAACTTGTTCCTTGGAAATCGCTGTTGACCTTTAGTTGCCTGTGGTAGTAAGTAGTTTATACTCGTATATACCATTAACCCTACTAAAACAAGGAAGCATTCCTTCAAAGGATTATTGTTCAAAATCGAGAAAACGCACACAGTTCTCTAATTATTATATGTAATAATGTTTATATTCCTATTTTCTAGAAGTGCGGGTTTCTTGATTGGACCTTTCTAGAGATTCTTCCACTTATTATTACTATTTCTTATTATCACTGGATTTTGATAAATTTTCTTCTATTTTAACAAAAAACAAACCATACCTTGTCATATCCACATAAATCAAACGCGTCGTATCGCGTGCTTACTTGTACAATCACAGGCAAAATAGAAATGATTTAATTTTGATGGTGAGTGGCTCGGAGGGAGCAGAGTGCGGCGCGCGGCGCCGCGGCTCCGTCGTTTGTCATCCACCATCGCGTGACCTCCCTGTTGACTTAATGGAGTGCTACAGAACAAATTTAAAACACAGCTTGTTATAACTAACATGATTTATGAAGTGTTACTTCTATGTTATTCGACATAGTTGCATTCTTGATTACTTTTGTTGGCATGTCGAATGCTCGGCTGACATTTGTGTGAGTTCCATTTCCATATTATGTTTGTATGTTCTGCAATACCTTATAATGATCCGGATCTGGGTACTATGGTATTAATTTCTGATACACACAACACAGGAATCCTTGTGTAGGATAAAAACTATGTACCTATGTGACTATAGGTTATTTTTATACAAATTCAAAATGTTGCGAATTCAGACTTCAACACCTTCTAGCAAAATGCAAATAGTCACTACTACCAAGGTATCATAACAGGAATGCTGCTGCGGTATCTACATACATATCCGTTTGTTAACTAGATTCAATTTGTAGGTATATCAGCTCGTGCCTATATAAAATTAGCTCCTATTTACCTCCTGCACGGCGTAATGTGACATTTCCTGTGAGCGGAAAAAGTACTCAAGACTAAATGATACTCCTAACGGGTTATTTTTCCTTCAAGTCGTGGTTTTGACATATAAGAAGTTGAAGTTTATAATAACAGCAGAAGAGAAATTACTCAAAAAATAAGTTGTTTATTTTGAAATGTCATTTTTGTTATTTATTTTTTTCTAGATCCTGTAATGGCATACCCCTGATCCTAATCCAAAGAGAATAATAATATGTCCTAATCTAAAACCCTTGCACCAATAAAAAGCTCTGTTTTAATTTTATATCTCGAAAAATTATAAGTTTTTTGTGCAACCTAAATATGATTACGGCAAGTCATAAGTGATATACTTATGGTAATTCTATAAGCATAATGTTTTGATATTAGATTGATAGTAGAATTAATGATTGAGATATTTTTCCTGAAAAATCTCCAAACGCTTTTGTTGCCAAAAACAACAGCTCCCAGGAGTTTGAAAGGAGGACAAAAATATTGAATATAAAAAATAAATGCTGAGAAAACAAGGTCTTGCAGAGTTTAACCCCGAGGCGCTGCGGAGCGGGGTCGTAATTGAAAAATAAAAGGCCGTAATAATAGAATTTACATTACGTGCTCTCCAATGACAAATTCTGCTGTCTGTTTTTGTCAGGAGAGCGACATTGACTTGCATGGTACCTACCAATTTGTCGAGACTACTCCCTCTTCTTTCTATAATCACTCACAGTAGTTGCTGTTGACTGTCGACTTTGTTTATCCGATGCTCTAAAGCAACTTCTTATTTACTTATTAGGTACTCTGCTTGTTCTATTCGTTGTAAGTCGTATGGTGTAGCATTTACCTCTATTCATAGATATGTTAGGTGCGAAACTTTATCTATAACATTTACCTATCATACGCTATGTACCACTGCTAAGCAAAACTGTTCTCCCTCCCACTTATTTTATTGTATCATCTTAATAATGAGCACCCATCGGCCACAGCAACAAGTTGTTTCTAATATACCGTTTTACGAAAAGCCATGATTCTGTATCGAAGCTACAATGTTTGCTTATGTTAACTAGGTAGCCTACGTTCCAGATAAACTATGAAATGCTCGCGGTCACATGCCTAAACACAGTTCCCAAACATTTGTATGCAGATATTGACATGCGCGTACTCAGAACTAAGGGGTTTTGAGGACAAATTGCTGAATCATACTTTAGATATTATATGTATAATATCTAAAATATGATTCAGCAATTTGTCCTGAATGAGAATCTTCCTCTACATGAATATGATTGTATTTAAGCTTCGAAAGATTTCTAGCTTTACGTAAATCCTTAAAATCGATCAAAATCAAAATATTCAATAGGACTATCAGTTAGACCCTTATTGAATAATAAGCTTGCCCTCAAATGTCAATAGAATAATCAATGGCTTATTATTTCTTATAAGCTTGCTGGGTCAAGGTCTTGCATGGAATAAGTGACCAAATCATTTGATTTGAATATTTAAGACTGCTAAAATACCGTGAAAATCGCTTACCGGTCTCACCTTGATACGTATCTGGTCTTGGTAAATAGGATAGTTTCATGCCAATATTTCTATACAATAGTTTGTCCGACGTGGTGCTAGTTAACGGTATTTTGTAGGCAAGTAAGACGTAAATATGCGCGGGAGCAGGGGTCACGCTGCTTGCCGCATTGTATGGTGGCTTTGTTACTTTAGTTCTTTGCTAAATGCTTATCAATATAGTCTTAGGAACATTACATTGCATACTATTCAAACGTACCTAATGCCCCAAGCAGAGCACAATAGCTACCTACATCAGAGCACCGCATGACCGTTCCGAACAGTTTGATTCATGGTTTATTCAACACTGCGCGTTTTGCATAACTTTATGACGATAGAGACTGTACCGGAACGCATTCCACATTTTAATATTTTGTGTGAAAATTGTTGGACAATGGCCGTACTCGTACTATAGTCCTTTTCACATAGGAACGGTTCCGTCACAAGGCTCTTTAAAGCCGCGTTGACACGATCAGAGTATACTCTGACAGAGTGTATTCGTACGCGTACGTACTAAGATAGCTGTTGACACCGTCATAGTTGACTCTGATCATTTTCTTTGTACTATGATTGACTTGGACTATTTTTCTTTGATTGTTCTATGCAGACGCCTATTCCAGCCAGACGATTATTCATTGTTGTACAGCGTAAAACATAAAAGTTCTATGTGTCAGGGATACGTTCCTACGTGAAAATGCTATAAATAACAGGAATTAGGATTGATCAAATCCAGTGTTCACAAACTAGAGCCAGGCAGGTATCATACGTACCCGTGAAATAGTTTGGATACGATGAAATGACGAAATCATACGTAATAAAGTTTACAAGAAGTATAATGTTAACTTTGGTTTTGCCCTGACTTGTAATTACAACCCTGATTATCAAATTAATAATCACCAACTTCCATTCCAAGCTATCATCAGAGTATCAATCAAGCCTCCGTCTTGTCTCATCTGACAATTTATTGCGTTTCTTCCTTACATTTGCATATTATCTTAATGATGAAGAACCATCTCTTCACTTATCGCCATATTCCAATTAATGTTGGAAATATGCGTGTGCTCCGCAACGCCATGTTTTATTAACCTTTCATAATGTCCTTTTATCAAAAGCATTAAATCAACTTTAATGTGTAACAGTTGAAGTAAATATTTTGTAAGATTCGATTTAATCGCCGGAATATATTATGGAGATAGCTTTGCTTTTAGTCATTATGATCATTGGTGGTTTTAGTTGGGTATTGCTATAAGCTTGCATTTATTTGTCTACTAGATACCACATTGACTTAAACTCTTAAATGTACTTATTGTGTAAAAAAAGTACAAAACACAATATTAACAATTGATTGTATCCACTAATAAACACTAAGGGCGCTCATTGAAAATCTTAACGCGCAGAATTACTGACATTTCAATAAAATATCTACTTTTATCTGAGAGTAGGTATGCGAAATGTGTGTAAAGGCGGCCGCAAGAGCCCATAATTTTATACCGCGCTGCATAAGTGTATGCAACAGAAATAAAGCGCCATCTTCACGCATCGGGAGGGATTCAAAATTAATATTGTGAGGAATTTGGGAGGTTTATTCTTACATATACTGTATATTTATAAAAAAAATGTGTAGTAACAGCATAGAAAACAGCAATATAAACTTATAGGATATCTTGTTATCTACAAAAACTAGAGTTGATACTACCTATGTTAATACCATTTTTACATAACTTTACAAAATACACTAGAATCAGTTGACGGATCTATAATAGTACGAGTATAAAGATCTGAGAGAATGTCTGTCTACCGTTCCGGGGATACAGTCGTGGTCCTGCTGCTTTGAACAAGAGTCTGAATGGTAAATCTAAAAATCGTTCACCACAAAGCAAATCCTTGAACCGAGAATATGTGTGAACAAGTCTTAAATGTATGCAATAGTGGAAATAATAGTGAAGCGGGTGCATGCCTTGCCCCAGACGCTGCCATGCCACACCTAATTAACCAAAGACGTGACGATCCCGCATTATAAATTTAAAATCTCTTAACGCCGCCACAAATAAATAAAATGAATATCGAAAGAATAAAAGGAGTGGGGCAGAGCCTTATTTATCCAAAGCATTTTATATTGCGCTGACAATGGGACACCAATTAATTACCTTTAATTATCTTTGTGCAAGGCTATCTGTTAAGAAAATTAAGCTATAAAATAGGTATTGATTAAGTATAAAAGGTATGTTTCGTGATATATGATGTAGGTACTTATAGGTAGTTAGTATTTATTGGAACGAAGTTCCTTTTCGGATGGTATCTAAGAAACAAAAGACTGAGGCTGTTTGAGGCTGGAAAAAAATGTTGTTCCATTTTACCGTCACGACACATATACTCGTATTATGTCAAATCGTCACAGTGCGAAATGCGCAGCCGCGACACAGGCCATAGATTGTTACATTGTTAGTACGGAAGAGCGTTTCTAGGAGACATAATTGACAGTTAATTTATTATATTTACATTTGCCCATTTATTCCCAGTATTGAAAGTACTCTTTGCTTCGTTCCAACCAAGTGTTCCCACGACACTCACGTACTTTTTTTAGAATTATGAATGTAGCATAACACCTAACGTTAATCATTATAAGCCGAGTTGGCCGTATAGGGTAATGCTGCGACTTTAGAAACACTTGAGTTCGAATCTCGGAATAACTGGATTTTTGTTTTAGAAGTAAGATTATTAAACGGAGATGGGCTTGCAATCTGTCACGAAGTCAAAAAGCATTTATTCAGTAGTACCGCTGGGATCACTTAGACGTCTTAAAACTATGTGATTCTACTTATGTTCGTTCGCGACCAATACCGTGAAGAACCAGGGCAACAAACACGGTTTGGGGCTGTTGGTGGAAACATTAGGTTGAATGAGTAATCATTCTTTTCTATTTGTTATTTTATCTGTAGTTTATTTAGTTCATTCATTATTGTAACTCATTCACTCTCTCGAAAAATATAACTTCAACTGTGCACACACCAATTTTTATTTTATTTCTAAAAAATAGTTTATTTAGCTCCCAACCATTAGAGGTAGTCAGAAATTTCTTCAGGGGCCTAGCTTTCTTTTAGGTGATCCATGGTTACACCTACTTCACTTAAATATGATGTAGGTATTTGGTGTCCCTTCTAACATCTAAAAAATTGCTCAAGGCTTAGAAAAGTAACAGTTTTTTATGTTATATAACTCTATGGTAAATAAAAGCATGCTTCTGATTAATACCATCGGACTATGCAATTTAAATATCTGGGAAAGTACGGCTGTAATTATTGTACTTTTGCAGGCAAATCATGCTTAATAGGCGTATCACATTTACGTATTTACATTTGAGACTTCAGAGTTCCTTACTACGTAGTGTACATAGGTATAAACTTAAACCCTTATCTCACGTTTGCGGTGGTACCCGCAATAAAATCTCTCGGGAAAACTTCACCGTTTTGGGATAAAAACCTTCATTGCAAACATCAAAATAATGTTTAGTAGGTTTTGCGTGAAAAAGTAACAAACATACATACCAACAATCATTTACCTTATCTATCCATGAATGGGATGTTAATATATCTTAACAAAAACAAATACCAATAGAAAGATGATAGAATGAGAGCACTGGTGGTCTAGTGGTAGTGGCCCCGCCTTCGGATTGTATGGTAGTGGGTTCAATCCCGGTCGTGCACCCAGAGTTTTTCTAGCGAAAAATGTATGTGCACTATGCCAGTACCTACTCTCAAACGGTGAAGGAAACCTAAAAAGTTCGAAAACGTGTCAAGTGCACGAATGGAGCCTCTTGAGGCGCACTTAAAATCCTTTCAGCACACTGGTTCGAAAGAACTGGTGACACGATAATGAAGAAGACTCTAAAGAGTTCGTAGTTTTTACATAGTACTAACTAATGCGTTTCAGACAGTAAATATAATTAGTTACAGAACCCGTCAATAGTATTGCACTCTTGTTCTTGACGATTTTTTATAGGAATCACTTAATTGATTTTAAAGCTAAATACTGCCTATTCGCTTAACTTAGGCATCTATCAAAGTTCCATAATCGTTGCAGATGTTGATGAGGCCCAACTCCAACGTAAGATGCTAATCAATTTATCCGGTCCTTTAAGAGTGTTGCGATGCATTGCATTTCTTTTATGCACATAAGCGATTTCTCGTCCATAAGCGAGATGACACGACGTGTTTTATGGCAAGCGCTAGATTTTGCATGCAATATCGGGTTGCATGCGTTTTACACGGGTAGGTATACTTGCGAGAGATTTCTATAAATATGTTGATAGACGTACAATTCTCACGATGGACTACTTATTCAATAAAATTACAATAAAGTTTATAAATAGTTATACATAATATCAGTAGGTAGTATCACAATGTGACAGTTTTATTCATGATCGGAACCATGGCTTGAACGGATTTTATTCAGTTTTTATCCATAAATATTGCATTAGAGAAATAATTCTAATGAAATTGAGTAGGGACTTACGATATTATAATGCCTACGATATTTTGGCAGTTCTTTCTTTTTAACAAACGTATGTTTCGGTGTGACCGAAGCTTCGATCATAACAGAGTGATGGCGGTTAGCGACCTGCATAAACGATGCCCTGGCAGTTGTATGGTAAGCAGGAGCGCTACCGATCATCCCATGAAATATATAAATCGAGGCGTTATCATCTTCGGCGATCACCGCAGACGGCTCGGTCGAGCGAGACGAGAAATAAATATCCATTTCCATACTCAAACGCGTCCAAGAGTGGAGCACAAAGAGAGGCAGCGGCGAGGCCGCGTCAGCCCTATCACCCGACACTCCACGACTCGCCCTGATCTATAACTCCTTATTATTATTTGAACGAGATCTATTGATCCGCGAGGTGTGGAACCTTCGATTCGATCACGCGAAGATCATTTTGTTCGACTGGAACGACCGCTTTTGAACTAACTTGACGTTACAATGGCGGCCAGTGACGGCAATGATTTAAAATCTGTTAACAGGACGGTTCTCTTTTTAACGATTGGTATACAATTTCCATAAATGGCTTTCCAGATTATCTCTGTATTCAGAATACGTTTCACATAATAAGGTATAACGCTTCTTGCAATAGAGATGGGTCCCGCGTCGACTAGCTTTAATGTATACGGAAAGTGAACAATGATATGAGGGATAAATGCCAAGAATGAAGCTGAAATCCCCATCGTAATGAGGTCTCGTTCAATCCGCCTGCAGGTATTATCTCTATCTCAAGTAATTATCTCGTGCGAATAGCTCGTCTAAGTGATTCATAGAGAAATGAATACTTCAATCTAAACAGAGATTGCAATTAATTAAAAAGGTAAAGCAATTTATTGAATAACTAACGATAATATTTAATTTATTATTAATGATACGAATATGTTTTTGGAATCCTGTCCATCCAGGAAACCTGGAAGAGATCAGCGATAAGATCGCCGAATTACATGTATGAATTATGTTTTTAGTTAATTTTGTGTTTATTTTTATGGTCTACATATGGTATGGATGGTTAAATTATTTTCTATCCTTGTTATAAGGTGCATTTAGACGATACGGTATGACGCACGTTTTGCTAAGCTAAGTCCATTCAGCGTGCGGTCTCCAGTTAGAGTTAGCGCATTTACACGACACGGTATACCGTATGACTAGGTTACTTAGTCGCACGGTGAGCGCGCCGGGTGGCTAACACTGCGGCGAGTAGGGTTACCATACGGAAAATTTTAAACGCGGACAAAGACCAGAGAAAAAAATCTATTTCAATGGAAAAGTCGCGAGTGCGTGGGCGTTTTCGTGGGCGTGGGCGTGGGCGTGGGCGTGGGCGTACGCGTGGGCTCAGAATTTCTCCTATGACAAGGTCTATGTTGGTAACACGTAAGTGAAGCCACGTGCGTTCCGCAAGCTCACATACCTAAATGTACGTATAGGTACACGTTGATATTTTTATCTTAATAATAATAATCGTCCTGTTGTAGGTGAATTTGATTATTTTTCTACTTAAAAAAAGAATCTTAAACATATTTTGTATCTTATTATCTTAGAAAAATCCTGATAATTCTAAAATAAAAGGACATGTCTGGAGAAATTTTAACGTATGGTCACTGTAAAGTAGGCGGAACCTGGCCACAGATTACAGAGAGTACCAGTCATAGTTACCTAGTCATGCGTTTTAGCGTACGGTATAACGAGACTATACGATATAATGTTGTATGAACCTTTTTAAAATTTCGGCGTGCAAATCAAGTACACTTTGGTGTAGTGGTCTTGTCCGCCGGTTCTCAATATGAGATATGCCGGTTCGATACCATTAGAAAATTATTTTAATTTTACTTTTTTTTTTGCTTTACTATTTTGTATTTTTTTATGTTGATTGCGAAAAAAGAAAATAAAATTAAAATTCAAGGTCCAAAAAGAGGTACCTACACTACTTGCCTAGAATAATGTTGTTTTATTTTTTCTTCACTAGTTTGTAATTATTTTATGTTAATGACGAAAATAGAAAATAAAATCAAATTTCAAGGTCCAAAAAGAGGTATTTAACTACTTACACTACTTTCTTGCTTAGATGGTAATTTTATCAATTTTAAGCTGACTATCATAGGACAACGTACCTACATACCTACGTATGTACATACCTACATGGTATGGATCCTATGACACCTACCTATCTAATGGTACGTTTACCTAATGATACTCATACGTAACAGAAAAAAGTGAAGCAAAAACTAAAAGAAAGTGGTTCACGACTTCCAGTCCAGGGCACGGTAGACATTTTTTTCAGATCGTTTGAGCACTTTAAAGATGTCAAAGGGGTAGGTTAATCAGATGTGGTCAGCTATAGGCTTCCAAAATTAATATAAAAGTAGGTACTTACTTAGGCAAGTAAGTTCGTATAAGTACCTACTACATTGGTTGGTACCTACCTACTCGTACCCAGTAGATAGATAGATAGATAATAGATTTATTTGGCACACATAACATTTCAACACAGATGTACGACACCTACCTATCTAATGGTAGGTTTACCTAATGATACTCATACCTAACAAAAAAAGGGAAGCAAAAACTAAAAGAAACTGGTTCACGACTTCCAAGGCACGGTAGACATTTTTTTCAGATCGTCACTCAAGATCCTTTCAACACTTTAAAGTTGTCAAAGGGGTAGGTAAATCAGATAGGCTTCCAAAATTAATAAAAAGTAGGTAGGTACTTGGGTAAGTAAGTTCGTATGAGTACTACATAGGTAGGTAGGTACCTACTCGTACCTCCGTGGCTAAGTATGTAACTAAATAAGTAGGTAGCATCTACCTATTTGGTTACATAATATTGTACTTACACACGTATAGGCACAGATCATATTATGCTGTTATAGGGAATAGGTTTTGCTGTGGATCTACCTACAGCACCCTACAGTTAAAACTGAGGAGTTGGCCACACTGCCTGTGGCTGTGTATCTAACTATAGAAGTCTAGAGAAACGACAGAGAGTTGCTTCATTAATGTGTTTCTAAATAGGCAGGTACTTATCTACTGGGAAATTTTGCGAAATTGTGAATAAGTAGGTACCTACCTACTAGCTACTAGTATACTTACCTTACCTATAAATGTATAACCTACCTACCTAGAAGCCGTGTTGGTCGAATGGGGTTGTGCCTCGACTTTCAATCCGAAGGTCGTGGGTTCGAATCCCGGCCGTGCATCACTGGATTTTTCGTTTCGAAAAATTTATATGCGTTTATACCTGAGTACCTAGGTACCTACCAACAGGAATACTCTACGTAGGTACCTATTTTGGTACCATACTACCAATGTTGGTAGGTACCTAAATAAATACTTACACGTACCTAAGTAGGTAGATAGACGAGAATATGTACTTAGGTATGCTACCCGGGTAGGTAGGTACCTGCATACTTCTAAGTAGAGTTGAGAACCGTGTTAGCCTAGTGAGATGTACCTACGTACCCTCATCAACCTACATCCGAAGGCTGCGAGTTCGAATCCCAGACGCGCAGATATGTAAATTTATACCTAGGTAGGTACAAACTTTCCTAACTGTGAAGATTTTATTCTATAAAAATTTGTAGGTAACTTCACGAATGTCAAGATCCGTTGGAAGAACTGTACCTGTCTCAGCTTCCTTAGCATCATAGTAGCGAATTGTCTAGGTACCTACCGGAGAATAGATAAAAATGACAGTAATAATGACACTGTGAATGACACACACTAATGCCTAGTTCGGACTAGTCTTGTATTTTAGTCGAGTAGCAAGTAACTTATTACCAAAACGTGTCCGAACAAAAAAGTAATTATCTAAGTACTACCTACCTACCTACCACATTGTTGGGATGGTAGGTACCTACCTAGTAGGTAGGTAGTTATGTGATACAGCTTTATGATAGTACCTAGGTAGGACCGACCTACCTGAGTACCTACTAGAGTATGATGCTGTTTGCCGCTGTCCTATTGGTGCTGCCTACTGCTCTGCCTCACTGTGCTGACCTCGTGTGCAAGCAGTACAGGTAACGCATTAGATAGGTACCTACCTATACATACAACCACGCAACTACCTATACAAATAAGTTGTCTGCGACATACATACGTAGGTAGTAGGTAATGTAGGTACGTACAGCCATTATCTTACTGGATAGGTAGGTAGGTACATAAGTACCTACCTACCTATCCAGTGAGATAATGAGGTACATACCTATAATAATTTATACTATATAGTAGGTAGGTAGCTACTTATTAACAATTTCACAAAATGTCCCAGTAGGTAAGTACCTACCTATTTAGAAACACATTGATGAAGCACCTCTCTGTCGTTTCTCTAGACTTCTAGAGCTAGATACAAAGCCACAGCCAGTGTAGCCAACTCCTCAGTTTTAACTGTAGGGTGCTGTAAAGTAGGTAGATCCACAGCAAAACCTATTCCCTATAACAGCATAATATGATATGTGCCTATAAGTATAAGTATGTAACCAAATAGGTAGTAGCATAGCTACGGGTTCTAGTTTGTTTTTTACCTGTGCACCTACCTACTTGTTACTTGTCTTTGTTTTTTGTGTCTGTGTTGAAATGTTATGTGTGCCAAATAAATCTATTATCTATCTATCTATCTACTGGGTACGAGTAGGTAGGTACCAACCAATGTAGTAGGTACTTATACGAACTTACTTGCCTAAGTAAGTACCTACTTTTATATTAATTTTGGAAGCCTATAGCTGACCACATCTGATTAACCTACCCCTTTGACATCTTTAAAGTGCTCAAACGATCTGAAAAAAATGTCTACCGTGCCCTGGACTGGAAGTCGTGAACCACTTTCTTTTAGTTTTTGCTTCACTTTTTTCTGTTACGTATGAGTATCATTAGGTAAACGTACCATTAGATAGGTAGGTGTCATAGGATCCATACCATGTAGGTATGTACATACGTAGGTATGTAGGTACGTTGTCCTATGATAGTCAGCTTAAAATTGATAAAATTACCATCTAAGCAAGAAAGTAGTGTAAGTAGTTAAATACCTCTTTTTGGACCTTGAAATTTGATTTTATTTTCTATTTTCGTCATTAACATAAAATAATTACAAACTAGTGAAGAAAAAATAAAACAACATTATTCTAGGCAAGTAGTGTAGGTACCTCTTTTTGGACCTTGAATTTTAATTTTAATTTCTTTTTTCGCAATCAACATAAAAAAATACAAAATAGTAAAGCAAAAAAAAATGCAAAATTAAAATAATTTTCTAATAGTATCGAACCGGCATATCTCATATTGAGAACCGGCGGACAAGACCACTACACCAAAGTGTACTTGAATTGCACGCCGAAATTTTAAAAAGGTTCTTACAACATTATATCGTATAGTCTCGTTATACCGTACGCTAAAACAACGCATGACTAGGTAACTATGACTGGTACTCTCTGTAATCTGTGGCCAGATTCCGCCTACTTTACAGTGACCATACGTTAAAATTTCTCCAGACATGTCGTTTTATTTTAGAATTATCAGGATTTTTCTAAGATAATAAGATACAAAATATGTTTAAGATTCTTTTTTTAAGTAGAAAAATAATCAAATTCACCTACAACAGGACGATTATTATTATTAAGATAAAAATATCAACGTGTACCTATACGTACATTTAGGTATGTGAGCTTGCGGAACGCACGTGGCTTCACTTACGTGGTACCAACAACACACGCGACTTTTCCATTGAAATTGATTTTTTTCTCTGGTCTTTGTCCGCATTTCAAATTTTCCGTATGGTAACCCTACTCGCCGCAGACTTAGCCGCCGGCGCGCTCACCGTGCGACTAGGTAACTAAGTAACTTAGACCCGATGACCGTCGCACTTTTTAAGACATTTAGCGTGCGGTGAGCATTTACACGGGAAAATTGGCATGCGATGCTAAATCGTACGTGCTCATACCGTATCGTCTAAATGCACCTTTAGATAAAACTCTCATTCCACAATATTGACTGAACACACCGCAAATCTATCAACGAAATCGCATCAAATTGAGCTCGATTGGTATCTGGCACAGCAGAGTGTCGTAAACTAGTGTCGAGTGCCCCGTGCCAATCATCGGTGATAAAATAATGGTTCCTCGCAGGAAGCGCGTATTCGCAACCCGTGCATAGGGGCTTTTAATCAACACTTTATTGTTTAATGACCCCTCGTCCAACTCTAAATTAAAAGGGTGACGGATCAGACCCCATTGATGGCTGCGTAATATGTGCGGATTTACTCTGAATATTTGATGATAGATAATAGCGGTTCCGGCCTCGTTTGTGGATTCCTCTAGATGCACATTTGAAAGGAAAAGGCAAATGCTGATACTACTTCATTATTTGCAACGGAAACGAGGAGACGGCTCACCAGTTATCTAAGTAGTTCAATATCTGTGACCAACTCTAGTGATAACGTTTATCAACATGTTTTTTTTTGTTTGTGATGTGTAAAGGTTTAACGGCTTAGGTAGGTATATTTCCGGGACCACCAATTCTTTTTTTTTACGGCTTCGAAGCTTGGAGCTACTTTACAAGTTATCTGAAGCTATTTCGCAACTTTTATTGATTAGAAGTATCAAAATCAGTTAAAAATCCATATTCTCACCAAGTAACTAGTGTAGGTAATTGTATGAGTGAGATTATACCTACTACTTATGTTACGTTACTTCAGGCAGTCGCGTGCGCTCACTTTGTTTGGATGACTTCAACCATGTCATAAAAATCAATGGAGTATTCTTCATTACAAATGCAAAAATTTGGATGGATGGCTAAAAGAATAATAATATGCCACTCAATCACGCTAAAATGGAGGAACGGATCTTCATGAGACTTGGAATAACTGTAGATCGTAGCCTGGAATACCTACGCAAGTGAAGCGATACCTACTACATATTAGTACCTTAGAAGGAAGTAGGTAGGTACCTAGTAAGTAGTAGAAGTACGAGTACGAGCTAGAAATCAACTAGTCTGTACTAGACTGTAGTACGTCACAAAATATGTATAGTCAATGTAGGTGAATACCTACAAAAGTCATAGAACAAAAGTTGTTGTTTATGATGATAGTAATACAGTCCTGAGAGGTTACCGGTGTTTTAGAAATAACCCTGTATTTCTTTAATTTATATATTTTAATAATTGATAATTGACTAGGATCTAAAGGCAGTATGATGACAGGACCCAGCATTTTTTTATTGTTTAAACTTTTACTTAAATTTCTTCGGCCGTTTAAATCTTGAACCTATCGTAATTTCAAAAACTACCAGTGACACAAAAATATTCAAGCTCTCATCGAGGGACCTTTATCGAGTTTTTGTTAAAAATAAGATTGAAGAAGTCTCTATAGTTTTCTGCTCACAGTATTAAAGGCATTTGATCCCTGACTTTTAATGCTTCACCCCCGGCATTAAAATTATGTGTATATTTGTATCACGCTTGCTATTGTAGGGCCTCTACTCGTCGAAACGGACACCACTCGCCAAGGTCTTCGCTATAAACACATAATTGTATCATGTAGCACTAATAGAGATTATTGTTCTGTTAATTATATGTTGTATGATAAACTATTACACTATATTATGTCTAGGCTCAACAGGATTACAAAAAGGTAAAGTTGTTCTATGATTGTAAGTAATTCGCTTTAGAAAAATATAATTTGTCCATATTAGGGAATAATCTTGAAAATGAAACCGTGCGTTTATTGATAAATGCAATTTTGAATTTATTGATAAATTGATAATCTTTGAAGGTTTTATTTTTCTTTTCTCATCAATGTCTTACCGCAGACCTGTACCTAACCTAGCTAAGTAAAGTTTTTGCAAACAAAATAATGTAATATTATTAAATTATTTAACTCATTTATTATTATTTATAGTTACAACAATATCTACAGTTATCTCAGCCGTAACGAGGAACGTGCATTAGTTTCATCAAACTTTGGTCCACACTCGTAAATTTGTAACACTCGACGTAAAGCAACTTAAGTGTTGATGTTCTCAGAAATACAAAGGGTAACTATAACTGTAAATATTTATTTTCAATAACAAAATAAGAGTCAGCCCCCGGCGCTAATTACTCGAAACCTGATATCATTCATTAGAGATCCCTAAATTATTGGCGCTCAGCGGAATTCTTAATTATATCCCTTAAATTTCTAAGCAAAATTTAGCCCTGAGCGCCGACGAAGCAAAATGATATGTTTGTAAACAGCGAATATTACCGTTATACTAATTTATACTTCTCATAATTTTCTACCTGAGTAGACGGCGACATAAGCTTGGTTAAGTGTCTAAATATTACTAAATTATTTACTGAGCTCGAAATTCGCTATCTTAATAAAATAAAATGAATGTTATTTTTAGCGTTGACAAAAAGTAAAAACTATAGTTTAAATGATTTCTCAAAAATTTTGGATGAGATCATTTTAAATGCAGTTTTAGCTCATAAAGTGTACCTTACAGGACAACGTTATTAAAAAAATTAAGATTATGGTTGGTACTCTCTACAAGTTCTTCAAAATAACTAAGAAGGAAGAAGAATAAGGCCGAATTGTATCCTGCCGTAACACAGAATTTTTCTAGCACGGAGGGTACGGTTTTGCACATAACTATAATTACATAGAAACTTATATATTACAAATACTTGTAAAAATAGTGCAAAGAATGTGTACCTTATATGTTTTGAAATAAATTATTCTTATTCTTATTGTAAATTGCCATTAATTATTATTAAATAGGCTCTGTTCTGAAATATAATATGGTGCTCTCAATAACCTGAGATTAATTTAAGTTCCACCCTTTCAAAATTCAACTCAGTAGTAACTTGACGCCCAGGTGTGGATACTTAGAAAATATTAATTATCCAGTTCATAAAACCCGCGTTAAACGCTTAGGTAATGTGTTAAAGGAGCTCATCACCCCTCCAATTAGTCGGATAATGGCGTTCAAGTTATTAATTTAATAAGTGGGGGAGAGTCGGTGTCAGGTGTCTGAGGCGCGTGCCGACTGACGAGCAATGACATGCTCTCACTAGAAGAACTATTGCCTAAGCCGCCATTATTCAAACTGTGCTTAAAATATTTTAATAATTAATCACATTCACCGTATCAGATTATTCTATAGAAGAAAATTTCATTACCTATGCATTGTTTGGTCAATAAAACGAAGTAGTGATTAAACGGTAACAAATATTACTCGAAGGGATTTTTAAGATAAGTTCCAGGTTGTTTTTTTACCATTAATGAATTGTCATACGTCACGAGCTTTGATCCAAAAGTATTGAATCCGTGTCTGATGGTGCCTGAGCTTCAGCGCCGATTAGTAGCGTAGATCTAGCGTGAATCATCCCTCATTCTATGGAAAAAGCATTCAGTATTCGCATTCATAATGTGTAGCTATTTGAATCATATAAATGTAAGAAACAACCAAGAACTTCTTTCATACAATTTTAATTCTCTAATTCACCCCACGGCACCGACCGGCAAGTAATTACAGTAAAAGGTCTTGGCATGAATGTTATGACGGTGTTTATGAAAAGTATTTCACTCTTAGCAAACAGAACATTCGAAGTTTCCTTTCAGCCGGCTGAATGCTTACCGCACAATAACTTAATCACCCGAATTAACTCGGATGCTCTGCATTTTATAATCGCGAAGAGCCACGGCGGACTTGATAGTAATGTATTTTACTTTACATTTAGCCTTTTTGACATGATAATAATTCGGAGGGAAGAAGTCGAATTTAATAGCGAGTTAAATGATACGTGCCCTGATTGGAAAATGTATGCTTATTCAGGTCGAGCGGCCCTCCGCGCTCCGTACCCTCCGCACGGCTGATTTGAAATGAATGGTAATAATGGACGAACATCCCGCTCGCATCGTTTTGTATGATTATTCCAGATTAATTATTTGTTGGAATTCTGTTGGCTAATTTTTCGGAACGGCATTTTTCCGCTTTGACTGACGTTTTAATTCTAACCCATCGTGGGCTGGTGTTTCTATAGATGTTCCTGCTCTGTTTGGCAGCATTTTAATAAAAAACATGGACGTTACTGCTAGTATTCATTAGTAAAAATTCAGACTTTCCAATTTTATCTTTCAAAATACTTTGTTGATTCATGGTACCTACCTATAATTGAAATTATACTATTGAAATCTTACGATGTTTTTGTAAGGTGCAAATCTGGCATGTCTATAACGTCTGTAAAAAAATCTCGATCTAACCATTTGAATCTCGTCACACCGGTGAGTCCCTAGGGTCATCGACTGATGCGAATATCAAATAGCTGCCACCCCTTGACTCCATAATTCCGATCCATTATGTGACAAGGGAATGTTCCACCTATGTCTATCAAATGTCACTTACCGTACATGTTGAAACTCATACAAAAACATAACTCAAACTAACCATCGAGATATCTTTTGGTATAAGAACTCTAAATATACCTCATTACTCGTGCCATTTTCTTCATTTGCCATCGGATTTATACTTCGTACCATATTTACAAATGAAAATCACTTTTATGAAGCAAGTGGAAGAGTCAGTTTCGTTCGGCGAAACACTAGTGTTTGTTCTCTCGCTGGACTCTCCCAAGGGACCCGAGCTGGCACATTCTGACGACTGAACTAAGTAGAAAGATAGAACAGAATTAAGCCGGCCAATTATCCCGTATTGGATTTATTGGTAATCACTGCACGAATGGGCGCGAGGGTGCGATCCGAACCAACTTTTGATGATGCCTCCATCGGCATTATGAACAAAGTTGTTGCAATTTTTATGTAGGTGGATTTATTGTTCGCCTTCCTCTTGTTTCGCCCTCGATTGTGTGTATACAGATAAAAGCAAGCTCAGAAGCGTTTTATTGCAAATAAATCAATCTTTCATCAAAGCACCTTGCTGTTCGGATCAGCCGCCTGATCCTCAGAATATCTTTTACTTTTGTTCTGTTTACTGAAACTGATCCCTTTATTATTGGTGGCTATTGTTTTGGAAAATCACAATCATGGCTAATATAAAATTATAATATAAAAATATTATTGCATTGTACTTATACCATGCAAAATCTCTTATAAACGTTATAACTTATATTTTTTTACTATTTATGAGAACCTAAACTTTTATTTGTAACAATGTACCGAAATTGATTCAAAATCATAAATAAATATCTCAATTTAAGTTTGACTGTGTCCATACCCATCTGGCGCGGTGTCTCGGACTCGAGGGTCATCGCAATTTATAACTTGAGTCCCTGGTGACAAAGAGCCGAAACTATGAATTGCGACATTTCGATCAACTTTCGATATTGTCAGAAATAATTTGAAATATTGTTCGGGTATTGGTCTTTCGTCGTCTATTTAACATCTAACCCTAGGAAGTAGCTTTCTACTGGAATATGTTCAAATTTATAGCAAAGGTGTTGAAGTTTTTAAAGTTTAGATGTTTTTATCAGGGTTAGAGCGTTTTCACATAATCCAATCCGATATCGGTATGGGACGTCGATACGATGGCGGGGCGGTCTAGTATCAGTACAGTAGTCCGATGCGATGATGCAGATCAATACAGATCATCGGACTACTGAGCCTTTTAGTCCGATATAAATACACATACACATTAAAATGTCAAAAATGACAGAAATGTCAAAAATGACAAATGTCATAAATGCAAGTCATTCCACCGGCCAATAGCATTAAATTTTTACCCGCCATCTATCTACAGTTTACGAAACTATCTTGACACGGACACTGGCAGAATTGTGACAGCAAGTCGCAGAAGCCATAAACCAAGAAGTGAAAATGTATGAAATTGATAGCTCTGATATCTGATATCGGATCGGATAATGTGAAAACGCTCTAAGTAATAAAAAGTAATCAATGAAGTTTGAATCGCCCTGCTGGATTAGCTGGATGCAACCTATTATATGTATACTCTTTACATTACATTCAACAGGAATCAAAAGTACTATTATAGTAATGCATGGGACGACATCGCTTTAGATAGAATAGGCTTTCCTTGAATTTAAGCCATTTACTGAGTTTATGCCTTACCCACAGTAGAAACATTTTCTGATAACACAGTAGGTAAACCCTTGTCACAAAACTGTCAGGAATTTGTGCGTTAAAATGCCAAAGTAACATAAAAGAATTTGATATATTGATATAAAAGCAAAATTATGTTCAGTGTGTATTTATTGATAAAAAATCTCAGCCGATACATCATAGCCGTCAATCTAGCGGATAGCCTCTGGGGCATTGCGTAAAAGTTTTCCTACTCTCATACTAGTTGATATTATCCATAAAAAGTATTGTAGCTACCGTCCCCTTTATATTTCTGTCATTTTGAATATAAAATACACAATTTTCTACGTTAAAAGCAAAGACGAAGAACTACGAGCAAGTATGTTATGATGGTAACATTTTAATATTTCTATGTTACCTAGATCGATGCAAATACCCCCCATGGATGCAAATACCCACGATAAAATCGGGAATTAGTAATTATTTCTAGTATCAAATGACTTGAAAACATGAATCAGGGATAACATTACTTAATAATTTATGTGGTTCGAAGTATCTATTTCCATATTGTGACCATTACCAAAATATATTGATAATTATAGCCGATAAAGTGACTTATTAATGCCTACTTGGATTCAGATCACATACGAAATTGGCGTGTTCCTTCAAGTAATCTCCTAAAGCTATAGGATCTGTCATACAATCAACAAAATTAACCAATGTAATATTATTTAAACTAAGTAATATTTACCTAATCATCAACTCAACAATCCGCTTATTGCTGAGTTAGGCTCCATTTTGCAGCAACCTAGAATTTAAGTTATTCTCGTGTCTGTCGTGTTATGTACCTACTTATCGTTGCAAATAAAACATTTTCTATTCTATTCTAATCGAAGAAAATGTCAAGATTTTATATATGAAAGAGTAACATCCGTCCTTACTAACTTCTGCATCGATACTTACTAGAATGTAGGATAGTAGGATTGCAGGACGGGTCTCTATTTAAACAAGGTTCCTCCAGTAAATTTTTAACCTCAAGACGCAAAATTAAGAGACTTTATTTTAGACGCAAAACTTTATTCAACACTCAATTTTTTATGTAATGATTCGATTAAAAATAGTTGCCATTCTAAAGATCAATAAAAACTATTTGGTTTTAGGATAAAGTATTTGAATCAGATCCTACATTGAACTGTAAATTAGCGTGTCCAATATGTTTACTATATTGTGATAGACGTCTACTAAAATCCGTTTCTTAGTTTTATAGAAAACCTTTAGTAAATAACAATTTGACTAGCCGTTAGTGACTGCTGAAGTGCTGCTGTAAGATTGATAAATTTTGTCTATCCCATTCCAACTATTTGTATATATAGTATGGCGAACATGAAGTTAGTTGGTGTTTGTGTTATTGGTGGAAGTGTTATTAGTATTGGTGAGAGTGTTGTTAGTATTGATGTTGGTATTGGCATTCGTGTTGGAGTTAGTATTGATATTAGTGTTGTTAGTATTGGTGCTAGTGTTGTTAACATTGGTGTTGATGAGGGTACTTGTGATGATTGAATTGTCCTTAGAATTAGTGGCGTTAGCGTAAGCACTAAGTACGGTGCTTGTACTGTTTGTACCATCGATCGTCTGGTTGTTGGTATCGATACTGTCTGTAGCTTTAAGTGCCATTTCAGTGATGTCAGTGTTGTTAGTATCCTGCATACTGTTTGTGGTGTTTGAATTTTGAGTGGTCTTGTCTTCATGGTTTTTGGGCGGAACAGTAAGGTCAGCATAAAGCTCAGCATTGTCCAATGGTTTTTGATCTTTGTGTGCTAATTTTACTGTAATGAATTTTTTAACCCAGTTAGGTACGCTAGTAGTAGGCGCGCCGGATTTCCATTTCGTTGGACCAAAACTTGGTGGTTTATACTTAGCGACGACTGCGTTGTGTTTGCACCTACAAAAACAATGCTTATCTGCGTAAGCTATCTGGTATCCGAAGTCTAAACATTTTCTAATACATGTATAAGCTTTTTCATAATCTTTGCATTCACGTGTTTGTTGGAATCCGTAACGTAGAATGGACCTGTCGTCGACTGTATCTAAAACAATATTATAATATAATAATTATTACTTTCACTAATAATCCAATGTAAATAAATGTTTAAAAAATCAGTCGTATCGCTAACTAGCAAAAAGCCTATATACTTTTGTTTTAGCTACGGGGATCTTCGGGTTTGCCTTCTCCAATGAATATTTGTAATGTTCCCAGTAAAAACGTTTATTTTAAAATTTGAATATAATTACAACAATCGTGTTTCATAGAAAGCAGATGATAAAGTGATGATGTAATGACAGCACCCGCTCTGACATCTCTGACATTCCAGACCGAAACGTCAAAATTGATGGAAGACGTCAAAGCGCTGTTTCTCCTCAGCCGCGTAGAGATGGCGCTTACAGTTGCGTCGACATACCGCCCGCCTTGGAAGCACCGCTTCCAATGAAAGAAGTATCTTGTTTCACGTTTCCTCGCTGTGCAGGCTCCAGGGGTAGAGGGCATATTTTTGAGAATGCCCTCCGTATGGTCCCGGTTGCAGTACGAATCTCGGCAACGCGTGAAACACCATCCGTGCCAGGGAATGTCTTCATGACACGTCCCAGCCGCCATTTCAGAGGTGGCAGGTTGTCCTCCTTGATCAGGACTAGGCTCTCGAGCTTGATGTCATTTTGATGTGACTTCCATTTCGTCCTTTGTTGCAATTCTGAAACATATTCCCTTGACCATCGCTGCCAAAAATGTTGACGCAGCTGCTCGATGCGATGATAACGGCTCAGTCGGGACATTGGGACATCAGTGAGGTCATCGTGTGCAGGAGCAGTCAACGGCCGGCCAATAAGGAAATGACCAGGAGTCAATGGATTATAGTCATCAGGATCTGTGGACAGAGGGGACATGGGGCGGGAATTGAGGACGGATTCAATTTGTGCTAAAACCGTGCTCAATTCCTCATAAGTAAGATTCGCGTTACCTACTACACGTCGTAAATGATATTTACATGACCTTATCCCACTTTCCCACAGACCTCCAAAATGGGGTGAATATGGAGGAATAAAGTTAAATTTAATTCCATTATTAGTAGCATAATCAATTATTTGTTGTGAATTTGTATTTAAAATCGTATAGAACTCCTTTTCAGCTCCAACAAAGTTTTTACCATTGTCAGAATAAATAGATTCAGGTTTACCTCTTCTACCAATGAAACGTTTCAAAGCCAATATAAAGTCTTCAGTGGATAAACTGGAAACAAGTTCCAAATGAACAGCGCGAGTAAGGAAACAAATGAACAGACATATGTACGATTTTGTCAGACGTGCTCCTCTTCCCTTTTTATTTAAAATATAAAACGGGCCTCCCAAATCCATACCTGTTCGAACAAACGGAAATCCAGAATCCAATCTTTCGGCTGGCAGATTGCCCATAATTGGCTTTAAAGTTTTACCCTTTATCCGCGCGCAAGTAACACATTCACGCACTATTTTACGAACTAAATTTCTAGCGCTCAGTGGCCACCAGCATTCACGCAATGTAGACAAAAGTAGTTGAGGGCCACAGTGAAGCAAACGTTTATGTTCGCTCCGCACTATAAGCGTTGTTAAATGATGTTTACTACACAACAATATTGGGTGTTTCTTTTCATAGCTAAAATCAGACGAGTTTGCTAATCTACCACCGACTCTAATTAGCTTATCTTGATCGAGAAGTATATTTAGACCGGAAATGCAATTTGTATATTTACTATTCGTGTTAATTTGAATATTATTCAAAAGTTTACTGTACACGTCAGGAAAAGATTGCGCCTGCGCCAGTCTAACGAGCGTCACTTGCGAAGCGCTCAGCTCCACTGCAGATAAGGGACCGGTTTCTTGTTTTGATCGCCTCGGGCGCAACCTTGAAATGAAACGTAAGACATAAGCAACTATACGCTTGAGTTTAGTGAATGAGGAATATTTATCAAATTGAATTACGTCGTTGGAACAAGTACTGGTTAAATTGATTGATTGTGATTTTAATTCGGGTAAATTATTGAGATTAATTGATTCATTACGAAGTTCATTATTTGAAAAATCACGAATATTTTCTTGTAAATAAGATGGTCCGTTCCACCATAAATTACTGTCGATTAATGAATCGAGAGGTAGACCTCTGGACAACAGATCGGCTGGGTTATTTGTGCCACTAACATGTAACCATTCCGCGTCGTTAGTAAGTTCATTAATTTCAGCTACTCGATTTTGAACGAAAGTTTTTAATAAATGTGGAGACATACGCAGCCATCCCATGACGATCGTCGAGTCAGTCCAGAAAAATACGCGATTAAATTTCAATCGTAATGAATCCATTATCTTTTTATAAAGTCTCGCTCCTACCAGCGCACCGCACAATTCCAACCTAGGTATACTAAGAGATTTAAGTGGTGCTACTTTACTTTTCGCGCACAACAGCCTAACAGTGACCGTAGATATATCATTGTAGGATCGTATATATGCACAACTACCGTACGCGTTTTGTGATGCGTCGGTGAAAATATGAAGTTCTTTGTGTTGAACGTTATTGCCTATAACATGACGAGGAATGCGTATTTTTTGCAAACAACCTAAAGAATCAATAAAGCTGTTCCAAGTCACCGTTAGATTTTGCGACACAGGTGAATCCCATCCCATTTTGTCAAGCCATAATTTTTGTATTAATATCTTTGCAATTATAACTGAGGGTGAGAGTAGACCTAATGGGTCATAAATCTGCGAAATGATTGACAACATAACTCGTTTAGTTAGTTTCGTAGTACTACCGCTAATGCAATCTATTTTTGTGGTGAAGTATAATTCGTCACAATCGCTCTGCCAACCTATCCCTAGCGTTTTATTTTGCGTATGTTCCCCGTTAAATGTATGAACAGAAGCAGCTTTTGTGACGTCCGCGTTGAACGTCCATTTACGAAGCGGAAAGCATCCTGACTGTAAGACTTGAGATGTCTTTTCGCATATAGCTAGTAGCTCCTGATAATCATCATGCCCGGTACACAAATCATCAACGAAAATATCCTGTTTAATTATTCTGGCTATGACGTCATCTTCACACTCCAACGCTAACTGTCGTATACAGCGCATACTTAGGTATGGGGCTGATGCTGTTCCGTACGTTACAGTGTTAAGCTGATATATGTCTAAAGGATCTACAGGTTTTTCGCGCCATAGTACAAGTTGCAACGGTCGCTGATCTGGTTGAATTAAAATCTGCCTGAACATTTTTTCTACATCAGCACAAGCCACGTACTTGTACTGTCTAAACCTCAACAGAATAGAAAAGATGTCATTTTGCAGTGCTGGACCCGGACACTGAATATCATTAAGTGATTTATTAGAGGTTGTCACAGCACTGGCATCAAAAACAACGCGTAACTTCGTGGTGGAACTGTTTTCCCTAAACACACCATGATGTGGAAGAAAATAATTAGGTTCATTTACTTTGTCAATCCGACTCATATGGCCTAAGGCCAAGTACTCATTCATAAAGTCAGAGTACATACGTTTATAGTCTGGCAGACGTTCTAGTTTACGTTCCAAAGAAAGAAACCTATTTTTTGCTGAATTGTATGAATCACCCAAAACATCAGGTGATTCTTTTAGCGGGATGCGAACAGAAAATCTACCCTCCAACTCGCGTTTAGTTGTAGAAGTAAATATATCCTCACAAAATTGCTCGTCTTTCGTTAGAATGTTATCTACCTGAGGGACATTCTCTATCTCCCAAAAACGTTTAAGTTGATCGTCTAACCCTAAGGTTTGATTAAAATTGCAGTGAATATGATGACCGTTGCCATCAAAATTCTTTTGTGAGTTTATAGGACCCGAAAGCAACCATCCTAACTTCGAATTTTGAAGAAATGGTCCGTTTACCAATCGGATTCTATTACCGTCTAGTAATTCCCAGAACAAGTCCGCGCCTATCAATAAATCTATTTCCGAAGGAATATTGAAGGTAGGATCTGCTAGGTTTACACTATCCGGAATACGTATATGTTCGGTATCTATGTATGTCGTGGGTAAACTGGATGTTATACGCTGCAAGACAAAACATTTAACCTTTGAAGAATAATCGTTTAATTTAGAACGCATAAGTAATTCGCATGAATGATTTGTTTGTGTCACTGATTGTGCAACACCTGAAATTCGTATAGTGGACTGTATCAATGGCGCATTGATTCGTTTTTGTAACTTATCCGAAATGAAACAGTGTTGACTACCACTGTCCAACAGCGCTCGGGCTGTATGAAAACGTTTAGTATAATTATCGGCTACTTCTACTAACGCCGTACTTAATAACACCGGCTGTAATGTGCCGGCACATTCATCTACACTACCATGATAGGTACCTATAGATACGGAATGCAACGCGGCCGATAATGACTCAGCCTGAGACGTGCTCCGATCAGCTGACGGCTCATCAGTGTTACCTGACGCTAGGTGAAGCAAAGAGTTATGTTTTTGTTGACATTGTTTACACGGACCGAAAATGCAATCGGCAAGTGAATGACCGAAACGTAAACAATTTCTACATAACTGTTTCTCGTCTACGATTTTGATTCTATCTTGAATAGACAGATTTAAAAATTTAAAACACGCATAAATTGCATGTGCACCGTTACAAAGATAACACTTATCGACTTTATTTCTAGGTATATGTTTAGCTACAGAACTACTAGTCGACGCGTAGCAGTGTGCGGCGTTGCGCTTTTGTGAAGTACCTTTTGATTCAGTAGCAATTGCAGATGAATATTGCGATTTATTTTGTGGCTTATTTTGATTTGAACTAATTGAATCTAACATGTCTGCCCTTTTCTTAAGAAATGAAAGAATATCGTCTAATTTTAACTTTCTCTCAGAATCAGAATGAATAGTTCCCTTTTCGATCTCCCACTCACGCTCAGTAGTAGAATCGAGCTTTGATTGAACTAGATAGATAATCAATGTATCCCATGATTGGGTCGGTTCGCCTAGTGATGTAAGTGAGCGAATATTTCGCAAAACGGTATCTATTAGCTTCCTAATTTGTGAAGATGATTCCTGTTTTAATAACGTAATATTAAACAATGCCTTTATATGATTCTGTACCAAAAGCCTAGTATTGTGAAACCTATTCTCCAATAACTCCCATGCATGAGTATAGTTCTCAGGCGTAAATTCAAAAGAACTAATTACCTCTAAAGCTGTACCTGTCAACGAGGAACGCAAGTAATGGAATTTCTGAATTTCGTCTATATCTGAACAGTTATGGATCATTGTTACATACGCATGTTTGAACTCGAGCCAATCATCAAACTTTCCACTGAAAGTTGGAAGCTTGATTTTAGGTAAAGAACGAAAACTGTTGGATTTTGAGTTATTTGAACCTTTATTTTCAGTTTCTTCACTTTCGACTAAATCTTGAGCAATTGCTAATACAGAAAAATATAAGTTTTCATATGACTCGACGTATTCATTGTTAGAATCAATATCTGAATCTGAACTCACTAATTCAATTTTAGTTTGAATTTCGTTAAATGTTTTAAAATGATCTTGTGCTGCCTGTAATCTAAAATTTATTTCTCTAACTTGTAGTTTAGAAGGACAGGAATCTTGAAAAGAGTCCAGATATTTTTGAAACTGTGTTAATCTACCTTTCAAATTGCCACGCTTCCGCCTCAGAACAGTCAACTCATCATCATCGGCGAGCTTTTTACTAGGGGAAACTTGCGGAGTTCTTGAAGGAACGCCTAATTTATCTTCAACACCCATTCTAAAGGCCTATGTCAAAGAATAAGATAAGGTACTCACGGTTTTGATGCACTGGTAATTGTAACGGTCACTACGCGATAATGAACTGATTTCTTTCTGAAAGTAATGAAAACGACACGATTTTAGCACAAATGATAACCAGGATAGGAGTAGACAGGATCGAAGACCTGACCGTTAACTGAAGTGCTGGTTGCGGGCTGCCTTTGTATGTCTTGAATTCTTGATGACTTGCAATAACGGACATCAATGGATTCTTCTCCCAGCATAAGCAGCAAATCCGGGTCGTAGGGCCAATGTTTTAGCTACGGGGATCTTCGGGTTTGCCTTCTCCAATGAATATTTGTAATGTTCCCAGTAAAAACGTTTATTTTAAAATTTGAATATAATTACAACAATCGTGTTTCATAGAAAGCAGATGATAAAGTGATGATGTAATGACAGCACCCGCTCTGACATCTCTGACATTCCAGACCGAAACGTCAAAATTGATGGAAGACGTCAAAGCGCTGTTTCTCCTCAGCCGCGTAGAGATGGCGCTTACAGTTGCGTCGACAACTTTCGAATTAAGAAATGTAAAGAACATTGATGAACAAGTAAATATTGGTAAACAAGGCATTTATTCAGCAATAGTTCTAAGTGCTCCCAGATGATCCTGTGGATTCCAATCTACTGTGAGCACTTAAAACCACGTATATCCATAAAAGGCATCGCTGTCTAGCCCAAACTAAGCAAATCTTCTATGGATATATTACAAAGAGCTAACATAGTTTTGTCCTGGATGGGAGTCGAACTCACAAACGCCAACCACAAATTTTTCTATGCAGATACTTACTGTTAAGCTTCGGTTTAGCCTTGTATAATATTGAACTGGATTTTGGGTTTTCTAGGAATAAATGAACAGAGATTAGTACAATGTAGGTCATACTGAGGGTAAAAATATTCCAGTAAATAAAATAAACATACATAAAATCACGCCTCTTGCCCGAAGGGGTAGTCAGAAACCACGGAACTCCACTTGCTACGATCCTGACACACAACTTTTGCCTCATTCACTCTCATTACATTCTTCATACATGCTCGCCGGTTTAGGATACTTTTGACCTAATAAAATATACCTACATTATATCAAGCAAATGGCGTTATTTTCTTACCATCTGAATCAGCACTCGCATGTATAAAAGAGTTTTTCAATTTTGCTGCAACTATGAAAAATAGCAATAATACAATCTTCATTGTGCTTTCAAGTAGTTCTCTCTATAAACGTTTGTTTTAAAACCATAAAAAAATTAATTAACAGTTAAATATAATCTAATAAGGTACCTATAACAATAATGTTATGTTGCAGCCATAAAATATCGGTTAACGAAACAAATATCAATTACAGTAACAATTAACAATAAATCTTCAGAAATACATAACGCGTAACTGTTCTAGGATTCCTAAGTTCAATAGAAAACCCTATAAATATTAATTTATTTTTCATTTTTCTAAGACCATTTTTAATTTTTTTATTCTATAAAGTTTATCAAAAATATAACTTAATATAATAAAATTATTTATTCAAATTATGTACTCAGTAGCTTAGTTTTTATAAATTAGGAAAGCCATAGACACTTTCCGTGTTTTTTATTGCATTCTCTCCTATTTGACATTTCATCCTGATCTTACAACCATTCGTTCTTCTTCTTCTCTTATCGAAACTCAATCATTCACTTTAAGATTTCATCATTGTCATGTTATCACCGACTCCACTTTGATCTAAACACATGGTTAACCTAATGCTCTCTCTATGTCAATAAACCATCTAGCTAAGTTAAGCTAAGTCTAATAAAAATAAATCTAGCTAAGTCGAATGTGCCTCAACTTTCAATCCGAAGGTCGTGGGTTCGAATCCCGGCCGTGCATCAATGGATTTTTCGTTTCGAAAAATTTATATGCGCTTTAACACGAGCTCATAACGGTGAAGGAAAACATCGTGAGGAAACCCGCAGCTTAGTCAGCTCCACACGTATTGACGTCGTCTTTCCTGTGGGCCAGGCTGATTACGCTGAGAGGATGGTTTAGGTGCTGGGCAAGCCTATTCCATCTCAAACTCCCAGGCACTACAGCGTCCCGTTAAGTGTAGGCATAGGTTGCCTCCTGACGCTGTATAAATCATCTAAAATAGATGTAAAGGCCTAAGTTTAAGTTATATTGGACTAGCTGTCCCCCTCAGTGCTACTTATGTTCCCTCGAGTATACTCCACTTTTCCAAGACAAGAAGTATATTAGTTCGTTTCGTTAATCCATAAGATGCTTCCAAAACATTTTATCCTAATCCGTTTACTTGTTCAACGTGAAGGAGCAACAGGCATGCATCCATCCTAAACTTTTGGGTACCTAGTTAACAGGCCAACACGGCTCGAATGGGGTTGTACCTCGACTTTCAATCCGAAGGTTGTAGGTTCGAATCCCGGCCGTGCATCAATGGATTTTGCGTTTCGTAAAATTTATATGTGCTTTAACATGTGCTCAAAACGGTGAAGGAAAACATCGTGAGGAAACCAGTTAGTGTTCTTATAGGCGGGGATGGGCTTGCAACCTGTCACGTATGGAATACTAACTTCTGGAAGATGTGGGCATGTATCAAATATGTGTTTGGACATGCCTCTGACTACCCCCCTTAGACATCTTCAAAGGATCTGGAATAAAGTAAGATCTGAGAGAATGTCTAGCGCACCTTGGGGATACAGTCGTGAACCTGTTTACGTTTTTGTTTACGTGTTTACGTACCTAGTTAACAGTTGTGTGTTTAAACAAGTCAATACAGAAGGTACTTTATTCATAAAATTTGTATGATGGAGAAAATAATATGAACTAAATTGATGCAACTTAGTTGGTGCTGTTGCCCGGGGGTGCTCCTGTTACGTTCATTGCATTTGTAGATGGTGTGGTATTATTTTGTGATTGTTGAGTAGTCACTGAAGATGTATTATTTCCTCCAGGTTCCGTTGTAGTCGTTGTCTCATTCGCTTGAGAAACAGTAGAATTGGCTATCGTTGTTGTGTCGAGTGTGCTCGTACTGTTTTGAGTTACCTTCTCAGCCGGTGTAACACATTCTATGGTAGTATTTATGACGGCGTACGTTGTGCGCGTTGTAGTAGGACTTGGTGATAATGTACCAGCGACGTCCCAAAGCGATGGACTTTGCGTTTCTGGTATCTTTCTCGTTGTCCCAGTAGTCCTCCATTTAAAGAATGGCAAAGAGGTTTGTGCCTTTTTTTGGTGACATGTGCATTTACATTGGAAATTCATCCTGTAAATCTCAAAGTTCTTACTTTTACACGCAGTCATGCATTTAAATACCTTGACATACTTTCCGCAGTTATTTAAACTCAGACCGTATTTCCGATTGTCAATATCTTCTGTAAGATTTGAAACATAAGAAACGTTTGTTGCACTTTCATTGTTTTCAAGGTCCGTATCTAACGGAAAACTGTAGGAAATCAATACAATAAACAACGTCGCACAAAGAAGCATTATTTGTCTTCTCTAAAATAACGGGTAAGACAGCAAAGTTGGATGAATTTCATCGGTAATTTATAGGCATATCAAACGTATTTACTAAGATTAAGTAGTTTCAAATTTAATTGATTTGATAAAACACACGTGTAAGGAAACAGAAAATATTAATTGCAATGTTCATTCTGCGTTATGTGCAAATATAATTCGTTTTTATTTCACACTAAGCGTAGATAAGGACTGTGGTCTATCATTGACTAAGCTGTTTTTCTTCACCGTTTCCTCACGATGTTTTTCTTCACCGTTAAAAAGTTAAGTCCTGTTAAGTGTAGGCAGGGATTGCCTCCTGACGCTGTATAAATCATCTAATATAGATATAAAGGCCTAAGTTTTTTTTCTATCATTGCGGAAAACCTCATTTTATTATACCTACATAAGCGGCCTCTAACATATTTGTATCAAAAGATGAAACCTACTACGTACATTGGAATAAGCATTAATGTACGATTAATTCAAATTACTAATACAATTTTCTGATAAATACTCATAAAAGCTCTTTGTTTTGCAAGATATTCTAACATCTAATTAATAAATCAGGAATGTGTTAATGACTTCGATGCACATCGGATACGACCTGAGACAGAATTCTTGGAACCAAGCTCTCTATGGCCACCCAAATGATGATTTCATTATCAGTATGATTTTGATTGATGTAGCAAAAGAAACTACCGGCAGCCGAATTCTTTTCATAACTGACGTATTTGCTTTGTTTATTACTTGGAACTAATTGATCTGCGGCGCCACTGTTTTTGACGGTCCACGAATGTTTTAACAAGAGAGAAAACTAATATATAGATAAAGCTAGCTTTATCTCACTGAATTACACTGCTGCACTGCTGACAATAAAAAAAATCAAGCCATCAAATGAAACATGAAAGTTTTAATAGACTTTCATATTTTAACAATACAAAGATTAGGAATAAACATGTAAGAATGTTTTTTTTTTGTTTTTTTTTTTGTTTTGTTTTAATTACCTTTCACAATATTCTATAAAATATTATTTTAGGTACCTAGGGCCTTATTATGGAGCTCTAGCGATCCTGTTTAGGTCATAAACTGAACTGACTGCTCGGCAATAACGTACCATGACGTATGATAATAAAAGTTACTTATAATAAAATTTACTAGACTTGTCGTAAAAACTGAATCATATTGCAAAATAATACATAAGTAATTTTCTGCTTAAAACGTTACGTTGTCACGGTATGTAAATTTAGCGATTCAGATTAGGAACCTAAACTGGATAGCCCCCAAACTGAATTGTAGGTCATGGTACGGCACCTGTTTTCTTTTTTTATACCAAAAACTCTTTAAAGATTTTCCTTATTGAAAATTCTACGTACGGATGAAACAATAAAAATAATTAAAATCTATTCAAGGATATGAACAGCCGGAATAAATGAAAAAAATAAAAAAAAGACGACCTCTGTGGCGCAGTGGGTGAAAGCCCGCTTGGGACGCAGAAGGTTGCGGGTTCGATCCCCGCCGCGGGATAAATGTTTGTATGATCTGCAAATATTTATCTCGGGTCTGGGTGTTTCTATGTTTATGTATTTACAAACAAAAAGTATGTAAGTAGTATACCTATCAGTTACCTGGTCCCCATAGTACCTACAAGCTTTGCTTAGTTTAGGGCTAGATGACGCGGTGTGGTCATTATTATATTATTATCATTGTCCATCATTATTTTTATTTACCTACTATTTATATTTGCATCCCAATTGTATGGGGAATGTGTGTTCTGTTAATATCATAAAATCTAAGATCTATGTATAATACCACATAGATAATATCATAGTAAGTAATCGAAAATGGGTCATTGTCATTGGACATATTTTCAGACTAATGGTAAGTTACATAATCAATTAATCATGTGCGAGTACACTTTTTAATGGTAAGTGATATATAATTATCACAAATTGATATTCCTTCGCAGCCATGGATGGTTATGACCGTAGACATTTTATGACGTGCCAATCTTGCGGCGGACGCGCTCGATGAATGCTGAGCGCTTTGTTCCTGCGGAGCAGACGGTGCAGGCGACGTCCCTCAGAAAAAACCAACCATTATCATGGATGGCATCCGATCCGGAGAACATTTATGACGGAGACATAATTTTGTCATCGGACATCACCGAGCCCATAAATCAGACTGGAACTCCGATTCATAATCATTCTTATTTAAGAACAGTCGGTCTTCAATCTTCATTTCATAATTAGTTTATAGTCAATTTCAGAATGTAAAAACGATCGTAAAGTTCAGTTGTTTATGTGTAAGCGAGCAATAAAATAGGCATTCAGGAGAGACAGTGAGTCCGAGAAAGGTGACAGGTCCCCTCGGCTTACGCCAACTACGGTACAAATTGCGATATTAAGCACAAGGCGTGATGAAAAAACACTAGCTGAATATAAATTAGGCAGGAGAAGCGCCATAATCAATATAAACGATGCTAAAGAAGATTAGAAAAATCCCGTAAGAAAACAAATTTACAAGATTGAATACTACTTTATTCCAAGAATACTATTCTATAATACATTTTTGTGACGTTTTTGATTTCAATTTGTGTATAAATCAAAGCCGACCTATGGGATCGCTCCAATAAAACAATCGCCATCAGAGTAGAAAGCATTTATTACAACAAAGTGCGCTATCCTCATACATTTCACAAAACCAAACGATAGCGCGATCTAGAAAAGTGTCAATTTTAAGGGCGACATCTAGTTGTGTTTCCTGAACTAAAGTTAACCATACATTTTTACCTTTTCTTTTATTATATACTACTTATGTTATCAATTACGTTAGACATGCCGCCCACCAAGAACGACATTGAGAGTTCTTCATTAATTTACCGCCCACCATGAGCCTTAGTACTCAACAATATAATAGCACACAAACATCTTAACTTAACACTTTAAAATTAATCTAAACAACATAAAACATTCCTTTCATTAAAATCATACTAAAGCAGAACATATTAAAAATACCATAACCTTATTACACAAAATAACAACAAATAAACTGACAAGCTACTTACAACAATATTCAATCAATAGCCTAACAATTTTTATTTTGTGACTGGTAACAAACATAACTTAGACGTTGGTCTCTTGATGAAAGACTGACCACATTTAAAAGTTATAACCCAAACAATCTAATCCGATCCGGGGTGTTGAGAAATCACTCAACCTATCACCCATCGATCTGGAGGCACTTTTTTTACTAACACTACATCACCAATTTTTTGTCCTGAAGTAACTTTTGACCACTGAAGACAATAAACTAAATACTCATTGCACCACCTCTGCCAAAAATCTAGGACCAGTTTTTGAGTCACTTGCCATCGCCTAAGAGAAAAGCGAAAATGGTTTAACATGAGCACAGGACCACTGTGTAAAGTCTTCTGATGAGTTTCATCAACCACCAAATTCGTAATGTGGCTTTTAAGAGAAAGAATTATAGGATGTTTAGTTTCCTCGGGAAGGTCTAATTTCCGGATACGACCACCCTCTCGTTTAATCTTCTCTTCGTCCAGGACCGGGCTTAAAGGTTTCAGCTTCTGTATGCTGTCCCTGAGATCTGTTTGACTCTGTCTGATGCAAACAGCTTCACTGAGTTCATACTCGGTCAGGTAAGTTTCAAACTTCTTGTTTCTTTTGTTTTTCAGAAAACGTCTGTAATAAACCACAACTCGTACTAATCTTTGCAATGTTGAGAATTTTGTCCACAGGTCCAGACTAGCTGACGACGATTCATCACTGCTTGCCACATGATGCACCTTAATTTTTCTTTGCTCCAAGTCAGTGGAATCCGTCGGTCTTTGGTAAGTTATCTTTGTTTCTATTAGCCACGCAGGGCTCTTTAACCACATTTCCTTGTAAATCTTGTGACCTTCTTCCACCGTCTCACACCCAATTAGTAAATCATCTACATAGAAATCCATCTTAACCTTTTCCGCTACATCAGGGCATTCTCTTCCTTCATCTACAGCAATTTGCTGCAGAGTTTTCACTACTAAATAAGGAGCAGGTGCCGTATCAAACGTAACTCTGACTAATTTGTATATTTCTGTTTCAGATTCCGGATCATCTCTCCACACCATCCTCTGAAAATCAGCATCTTCTTCAGCTACGAGCACTTGCCGATACATTTTGACGAGATCTGCGCTGAGGCAAATGGGATGCATGCGCCATCGAATGATGATATGACGCAAGTCCTGCTGCAATCTTGGACCTATCATCAATGAGTCATTGAGAGATACTCCGTTCATGCCTTTGCACGAAGCATCAAACACTACTCTGACTTTTGTCGTAGTTTTATCCTCGCGTATGACGGCGTGATGCGGTAAATATATTGCATCTGGTTTGTTCATATCCTCGCCGGTTACACGTACAGCGTGTCCAAGATTCAAGTATTCATGAATGACATCAGAATATCTTGACTTTATTTCTGGATTCTTCTTGAAACAGTTTTCAAGCAGATGGAACCGTTTAAGTGCAATTTCTTTGGAGTTCCCGTATTTACACTGCGGATCTTCGTCACGAAACGGTAGGCGCACTACATACCGTCCGCTGGAGTCACGTTGAGTTGTTTGACTATAATATTCTTCGCAGCGTTCTTCTTCTTCAGTAAGGATTTTCTTTTCCTCGATGTCTGATTCAATCTGCCAAAACTTCTTCAGCAGCTCATCGACACCACAATGCATGCTAACCACGATGTTATGATGACAATGCTGTTCCTGAACAGCTTCATCATTTTGGTTGACATATGTTGGACCTGAGAGAATCCAACCAAACGCAGTACATTGGGCCATCGGTGTACCCTTGGGACCTTTCAATAATCCTTCCCTGATTATGTTCCCATAGACATCGGCACCAAGTAAAATATCAATTTTACTAGGTGTGTAATATTGTGGATCAGCCAGAGCTATGTTTTCAAGCTCAGGCCAATCTTCGCATTCTACCTTTGCTGTAGGAAGGAGACTTGTGATCGCACCTAACACATGTGCACGAATCTGTAGCTTATAGCTGGGATCATGGCGTGATTCAATGTTCATAAGAACGATATACTTGGAAACCAAGTGACTTTGATCGCTGCCTAGTCCCGAGATGCTACTCTTGCTAGGTATCTTGCGAAGACCTAGCATTTGCACCGCAGACTCTGTTACGAAAGACGCTTGCGAGCCTTGATCAACAAGTGCTCTCAGCAGCCGGACGCATCCGTTACCTGCTTGTGCGCCTACAACCGCAGTTGCTAACAGAATCTGATGATTCTTGCCCTCATTCTGGGCGAAATGTGCTTGCACATTTGAACTTGATTCGTCTAATGACGACTTAACATTTGAAATGGCTTCTTCGACTTCTACTCTTAAGTCTGGCTTGACAAGCATCAAAGATTTTGAAGTCGACGATTGACTTGGGTGGAGCAATGAGTGATGCTTACTTTTACAAACTTGACACCTCGAGAATGTTCGGCACTGGTAGGCCGAGTGATTTCTACCAAGGCAGTTGAAACAAATGTTATTGTTTTGAACAAAACTATGCCTCTGTTCGTGAGTCATTTTAGAGAACTCTTTGCAACTGGATAACTTGTGATCAGTACTTTTGCAGTTTGGACACCATAATTTTACCGCAGAATCGGACCCGGTTGATAATGCATGCATAACCCTAGGTTTTAGGTATGAAGAATTTGATTTAAATTTTTGTGTTGGTTCTAAAAATTCCAATGATCGGAATCGCGATTCCAAGAATTCACGCAGTTGTTTTAATGTTGGCAACACATCTGAGGCACTTATCTTTAATTCCCACTCCCTACGTGAATCTGAGTCCAACTTCGAACACACAATGTATATTACAATCGCGTCCCATGAATCTACATCTATACCCAAATTCTTCAAACCATTGAGGGTATCGTTCATCACATCTAACATTTCCTTAACAGCTGTGCATGACTCGGTTCCGATACTGTTTTGACCCATAAAGCGTTTCAATAAGCAATTCACTAAAAACTTTTTATTATTGTATCTGTTATTTAACGTTAACCAAGCTTCTTGATAATTAGCAGCTGTTGTTGGCACGTGCCTCAACAATTGCTCTGCTTCACCAGACAAATGACTTTTTAAATAGTGCATTTTCTGTACTTCATCAATTGACACGCTATTATGGACCAATGATACATATAAATCCTTGAAGGTAATCCATTCTGCGTAAGAGCCAGAAAAGTTAGGTATCACTATTTTGGGCAATTTGACATTCACATCAGACTTTGGAACCGTTGGAGAGACTGATTTATTCTCAGACACTTTAATCATTCTTAATGCTTCTTTTATTTCAGATTTATACTCTATGTACAGCTCTTCAACGGTTTCATACACACTATCCTTCATGTATTTTAGTTCAGACGTTTCACCCTCAACACCTAGCAACCTTGAATGTGTCTCATCAAAGCCTTTCCATTTTTCTTCTAACGCCTCCAATCTAGTAGTCAAGTATGACTCTTTCCCTAATCTTTCCTTGGGAGATTTTCTAAAGTTTTCATATGCATTCTCAATTATAGATTTGAAGCCCATTTGGCTTTTAATGGCTGTAGACACAGACATGGTTGTATAATATTACAACTTTTCTTACAGTTCCAATAACAATTTCCTTAAATTTTTCTAAGTCCAAATTACCATACAATCAAAGATACAAATTTTTTAAGTCCAAAATTATTTTTAAAAATTTTACAAGTGTTTGGGAATTCTGAGCAAAATTGGGCGTAGGTTCCCCGTCTGTTCACTTTTACCGAAATTATTCTAAGTCCCAAACTACAAGCAAAAAATTACAAGTTCAAATAAAATTAGTCTAAATTTTTCTAAGTGTTGAAATCTTGACTGTTGATCTTGAAAACTGAACTTTATTCCAAAGGCATTAAATCACAAATTGTACTCACAGTTTTTCACGGAACTTATCACTTTTTCAAAGCATCACCGTTGCGCGCCTTCGTCATTCCTATGACGACACCGTTCCCGCAGTCACGGTTGGTCGTGACGTCACTACGTCACGTCGCGCAATTCGAGACCACGTCCTGTCTCGCTCGCTCCTTGATCCTAGGATGACCGCAGCCTCCTTCCAGCACAAATTCCTCGTCCAAGAGGATTTGTGTGGTGGTACGCACCTTCAGAGGAATCCCCCCTGGTTTCCAGTGCGTCTATCAAAAACGTCGACTATCCGACTCGTGAAGGACCATGTATCAAAGCCGACCTATGGGATCGCTCCAATAAAACAATCGCCATCAGAGTAGAAAGCATTTATTACAACAAAGTGCGCTATCCTCATACATTTCACAAAACCAAACGATAGCGCGATCTAGAAAAGGGTCAATTTTAAGGGCGACATCTAGTTGTGTTTCCTGAACTAAAGTTAACCATACATTTTTACCTTTTCTTTTATTATATACTACTTATGTTATCAATTACGTTAGACAATTTGATTTATTTTATAGATCGTAGCCCTGTGTCTTGATTCACCTGGGTTATAATAAAATAAGTAAGCTACTAACCAACTAAACTGCGTGTACTAGAGAGAGCAAGACGGATAACCTTAAATCCAAAACAAAAAAAATAGGCATGAACAACTACTTATTCTAACTTAAACAATTTTTTTTTATTTCTAATATCAGTTTAATTTCATTTATTAAAGAAACTAAGCTACTACATATTTACATATATTTACAAAATACAACAGGAGTAGTCAAGCTATCTAAGGATCGTTAGAAACGATCTATAGATAGCTCAACTGATCCAGGTCACTGTCAGTCGGAAGCGTGCCCAAAACACTGGCGGCATTACCACGCTGGATGGCAATGCTGATCCTTTGAGCCAAAAATGTGCCAGCCCTCGGATCACGCGTCGCTTCGACCAGACGCCCTGAAAGAATTTTGAAAACCCGAAGGGCTCCAGAACCCCACGGACCTAGGGTCTCAACCCCAAATGGTTCAAATATATAAACCCTATCAAGATTTATATATTTGCGCCTTTTGAGATCCTCAGCCGAATCTGCCGCCGCGCCAGGCCTAACGGATGAAACAACTACCTAACAACTACAACCTAACTTAAACAACACCTACACGACAACTTTTTTTTTGTTAATAAGATTATTCCGAAAGAGAATGAAATCAAACATTTTGTTTGAGTCATTTTGATGATGCAGTGTGAAAATGTCCAGCATTATTTATTATTATTATTAGTATCTCTACCTATAATATTACTAAAAAAAAATAATTAAGCTACAAGTGAAACGACAACTAAAAAGCTTGGATCTAAAAAGCAGCTTATGCTGATGAATGCTCTTTTTGACTTCTTTATAGGATGGCAGCAAACTTCTTAATAATACACCTAATTATTTTTAAATGAGTCAGTAAAATAAATAAAAATGGGCGTATCCACATATACCTTTCAGTTCGCACGGTGAAGTAAAACGGCCCTAAAAATCGTGTAAAAAATGCAAAGACGAAATTGAATTTGATTCCGATACATAAATTTTACTTTAGACTAGGTATTTGTCTCTCGGATCAAGCGGAGAAATAAGTGAATGTTAATTAAATTTGTTTGTCCGAAACAAAGTCGAGCTGAGTTTTAATTGTTTCTTCGATTGTTTTTATTGGTTAGAATCGTCAAGCTACAAAAAACCCTGTAATTTAAACGAATTATACCTATAATTTCCTAATTATGTTGTGCTACATACATCATTTAAGTTTTTATTAAACAGTAGACTAGACTCTATCCTACAATGGTTCCACTGGTTTTTATATCATATTGTAATGTATTCAGCCTATTTGGACCTACTTTAAGCATCCTTTTAATCATCTATCCTTATATTTATACTTTCTATTAAACTTTCTATCCATTCGAATCTCATTCAGAGGACTTTGACATCTATGACAATATCGTCGGACCAACGGGTTTCAGTAGGTAAATATTTTATTCACCAAAAGAAATGAACCTAACTGCAATCTCAAAATGTGTTGTAAAAGAGAAAATCTTGGAATCTATAAAAATCTGAGAAAATTTTTACCCTGCCTTGATAGTTGTGGTTCTGTGTTTTCAATAGGCTACCAATATATTTATACGAGTAGTACAGTTAGGTTCTATATCTAAGAAATGACTTCAAGAAATGAGTTAAAACAACAGATATAACGTGCTTTATGTTTGTTTTGTTTACATAAAGATTCTTTGTGTGGGGTGTTTTATGGTTTTCTGTTCAACCGATTTGTATACAATTGAAAATAGATTATAGCCAGTTTTTCCCATTATTAGTAGTCATAAATCATTGTGCGCATCCGTACCGACTGATCCTTATAATTAGATCTGAAGTGAAATAAACCAAAAGCAATTGTTTTTCGATCTATTGTACCTACAAGGACAGAAGGATTTACTATGTAAGACTTCTCATTTGTCGAAAGATTTCCGTTGGAGTTTTGAAATGACAAGCCGCCATGTTTTTTCAAAATCAAATTAACGTGACATGAATACATATTTAAAACTAGACATTGGCAGAATCATACTTCTTCTTCTTCTTCTTCTTCATAGTGGCCACATCCCCAAGGATGTGACCATGTTTTTTCTAGCACTGTGCATATTCGGTAAGCTCTGTAAACCCATTAACCTAAATATGATGCGTATTCGAATCTAAATAAACACCTTTGAAGGTTCCCCCGTATGTATCAATCTAAGTTAATGCTCTGAATTCAAATCTTCCGTATCGCATTAATCCGTGCGAGGGTCGTGCCGTAATAAATTCCGTATAATACGCGCGACACGCGTATTAAAATAAACATATAAACATGTAACACCCTCGCGGTGTATGCGCGCTGGAGAATGAGCATCATTGAACAGACTCCAATTATTTTTCTAGGATTCAAATCAGCCACCACTTTGACTTAAAGTTCTTCAGCGTTGATAGTCCGATTGCTGAGACTATGTCTTCTAAAATTCTGCATATGAGTTTTCAAAGGTTTTTAAATTTTCTGCTAGATTTTTTGATTATTCGTAAAACACATTTTTGGATTAGTTAGCCTGTAAGTGTACACTTGATATAGTGAAATTGGATTTTTCAAGTTGTAAATACATTGTTTAAACTCCAAACATTAACTATATTCTTTAGCCCAACTCCGCCCCTTTATCTAAGAACCGTTTAATTCAAGAGAATTCCCAAATCGTGCTTATAATTTATAATAACAGGGACGTCCCTTAACGAATATACCGTTTTGTAGATAGGTATCTATCAAATTACAGCACCTTCCCCTCCAGCGCCATTGTTGTCTAACACGGAAAATATTCATTTGAATATTTACTTAACATGGATAATATTTTAATCTTCCCCTTTGAATTATACATTTTCCAACGGAGACAATTTCACGCCCGTTTCTACGAAACGGTTTAACTCCGACGCCGCGTACAATCAATTATAAGTTTAATGAGCCAACGATGGGTTGAACTCAAGGCACAAATTCGCTTGGAGCTCTGTCACAATATCAATTTAACAAGATATTCCTTTTGTTAATATTCGCACACGCTTTATCAAATTCTCCAGCGGGGGTGACAATAAGCCGCTGTAAGTACTCTCTCTGACATATGGATAAAAGCTTTCATTTCACTCTCGGCTCTTTTGAGTGTGATGTACTTAGAAAATGAGTATTGGAGTCGGCTACATCTATGAAACAAATCAAAACATTATGGTTAGCATCCACCTTTGTTTTTATGTTGCAAAAGTAAGTCTTTCGTGTGTTTCTATCACCTATATCTAGAAAATCTTTAGTAGTAGATATCATAAACATAGTTAAGCCTCTTAATATTATGGATTCCCATAATAAAATGATTGTAAAACACAATAAATTGAGTTAAGATACACTAGAGTTGAAATGAATAGACTTCTTAGTTATTAGATTACTGGCTCAGCCGGGCGCGGGCACACCGTTGTATCAAATTATATCATAATTCTATTGTGAAAACTGTTAACTGTCTCGCGACGCCCTCCTGACAAAAAAATGGTGCACCGGGGTCTTGCCCTCGCCTGTTTAATAACATAATAGCACAATTCCCTCGCCGCATGATTCAATTTGGATTTCCTCCAGCCTCCCTCGTGTAGTCTAAAAAATGACAACTTCATTATATTGTTCTCGGTCCCGGGGGCGACTTGTTTGCCAGAAGGATTATAATGATTAATTCCGTAAAATATTAATACGCGTCACACCCGCTCTGCACACTTGCCAATTTTTAGAAAGGGCTTATACAGATTTTAATGCAAGTGCTCTTTTGTTTGGGATGATTTGTCAGCCTGTTGTGGCGATTAGCTCATCCAACTGATTCAATATGACACTTTTTAAGAGAGTGTAGGTAGGTATATTGGATTTTTATCTTACGTCTTAAATCTAAAATTTCAAATTCTATTACTAGTGTTATTCGAATTAGTAGGTACCTACAATTAGCCTTGACTTTCGATTCATGGGTTCGAATTCAGGCAGTGCTCTAGAAACCTGAACTCTGAGACAATGAGAAAACCAGAAAGGTTATAATGTACCATTAATTCAAGATTGTATTTGTTAAAACATTTGGACATAAAATGCAATTCTGCATTAAAGAAACCTAAAATTTAAAGATGAAGTGCCGAGTGTAGTCCTTACTGCGTGGGCATTTCTTTGTGCCTTTGTCTGGCAGAATAAAAACTTCATCTCTCTCCCTGAGGAATTTAATTTGGAGTAATGGAAGTGTTATATTGACTAAACAGACCAGAAGCTCCCCTCGCTACAGTTACAGTTATTAAAATGGAGAAATTTATTATTAGCATTTCACCGTTCCACTATTTACATTTTAATTTTATTTGTTCTGTGATTCCATTAGTCACGACCTAATGCATTCATTCAATGAGTTCGTTGCGATATTGAGTTCAAGATGAATTTGAAATAAGGATTCATCAATCAAAGTGTTTCTTTCAATTTAAGTGAATTCTTGTCCTGAAAGTAATATTTTCAAATATTACTACTTAGGTTATGAAAGACCATTTTGAATAGACTTTTAAGAAGTGAAATAAATAGAGTTATCACAAGTGATGAGAGAGATCGTGATAGAAGATCAAGTAAAATAAGAACATGTTCTGCTTGCATGCGGTATAATGTCAAATAAATAAAGGTAACACAAGCGATGAGAGAGCTTGTGATAGAAGATCAAGTAAAAGAAGAACATGTTCTGCTTGCATGTGGGATAATGTTAGGATGATGTGATGATACACGAACCTACTTAGTTAAAATCATAATAACCAGTCCACTACCTCGAAAACATAGAGCAACATAAAAACAAATACAATTAAGCGTCAAGATGGTGTTACTGCGACCCCAATACTGAGGGGATGATTTTTAAAATTCGTGTAACAAGGCACACTTGCACCCACGACCCTGAGTATATCATTTATAGTCCTTTTGTCGCCGAAATTATATTTACAGAAGTGAGCAGACAATTTCACGCTCTCTTCCCTGCACCCCAACGCGTCGGACTAATCAGCGAATATTGGCATGGTGTGGACACGCTTCCTCACTCATTTCCGATTTCAAGTAGGTGCAAAAAAAAATATTATTATAGCAAATTTTATGCAGTTGCATAAAATGATCATAGTAGCTAAAATAGTGTAGCTAAAATAGCGTAGCTACTCGTAAGTAGCGTAAAGGCATCTTAATAGTTACTTCGATGTTTGCCACTGTTGACCATCTAGTTCATGTATTGTAACTCACATCAATGAGGATGGACATTGGACATGCAATTTCCCAATTGTTTTTCCTTCCATCATATCGTCTAAATGACCTGACGCTACTTATTGAAAGTCAAAAAGCGTTAATTCTGTAGGACTGTGTTACTATCACCAGCTAACTTAGGAAGTACGTGATATGGTTTTTAGGTAGTTCTGCTTTTTAAGGCTAATATTGACTTGACGTAGCTATTCTTCCTAAAGGATATCCATACTAAAAAACCCGCTCATCCCTGTATCAATAAAAGGGTGGTACACATGAGCGTGAAAGATTGTCCACATGTTGTGGACGCCCCACGGTCTGCTTCGATCGGCTTATCGCTGGCACATCAAATCAGCTGATACGCTATGTCATTTCCGTTTCACCTCTAATGTATCACTATGAACAGTCTCTTGTGGAGATATGTGGAAATATTGCTACGTTTACGTAGAACATGACTTATATTAGTGGTATACTCAATCAACAGACAAGGTTAAACATTTTACAATCTTTGTAGGAACGCAGTAGTATAATAACTATAAAATAACAACTCTCCTCATATCGGCTAAATATTTATTCTCTGAAAAATCTTTTCAAAAAGAACAACGCACGTAAAGAATTAAAAATTAGTAGTATTAAAAAATATATTTTTTATTTACATAAATTACCATTTATCGAACCAATCGACTGCAAGATAAGCCACGTGTCCTCTTCCTGAATTTGACAGGCAAATAAATCGTGTGATCAAAGCTCATAGAGCCTAGAAAAATATCGTTTCGATAGGGGCGGGCTTATTTCGTACTCGAAGTAAGTCGGATCAGGAAACGGAAGTGACGACGGAGAGGAAGCGATGCACGGTACCGGATGAGCCCACTTCCGGTGTGCACGACGCCTTTACTTATCTCAGCAGGGTGTACAGAAATTGCCCTATTTCATGTCATATTTACGTAAATATTAGACATATTTATGGGCGATTTATAAAATGAATGGCAAGTAGACAAAGAAGCATATCATCTACTTTTAACGTTTTGAAGCTGGTGTTGGCAGAGGCTGGACCGCCTAAGGTTCATGTGCTTTAATTCCGTTTATGAATCAACAGGAAAATGTAAATGAGCTAACACGTGCTCTAAACAGTTAAGGAAAACATCTTGAGGTAAACTTCAGGTAGGTACTTATACAAATGTCTATTCGATCACGTATTTTCTGAGCTGCCTGAAGTGTTGAGTATTATGGTGAAGAGAAAGCCTAATCCATCACAATGTCTCAGGCACTAAAGGCTTAACTAGAATTTTAGTTTAGATTACCTCCTGATGCTGTATAAAATTATGATACAGTAAATGTCAAGGCATATTATAAAATCTTTTCACAAAAAATTGTTAGCATAATTAAAACTTACGATCCTTCAGATTGATAATCGAGGCTTAATACCTCTCTGTCAGCACGGCCTTGTAAAACTACCTAGGTAGAATGAATACACTCTGAACTCAAAACCTGGAAGCATTACATAACATTTGTTCCTACCGTTAAAGTCCGTACAAATCATAGATTGGAATCTAAACAAGTTGATAACAGATCAAATAATAAAAACTGACATAAAACCACAAACGTAGTTATGATACGAGCTGCGGTTAACAAGTCATTTTGAGGTGAATCGGGGGCATCGCGTGTTACTAAATTAATTTCAAGTCAGGTATATTGTAGGGGTAAGGGGTAACAACGAGCGTTCCTCAATTATTACCGAGTTCCTAATCGCCTTTCATAAGTAGTTCCTACTTAAATCTTACTTAACTTATTTTGAAGTAAATTGAAACTAAAACGCCATTGTATACTGCCATATATAACCTGCCATTAGCTTTCTCAAAAACGGAGCAAGAGCTTATAATATTCTATGGCAAGAGCACAAAATACCTACAGATGGCAAAAGGCAAGAATGGTATGCCAAAATGGTATCGTGTTAATGGCATTTTATAATTATTATCATATGAAATTTGGTTATTCAATATTTTTTAATCTCTTCCAATTAGCCCACTTTAAGTATAGCAACATTCGTTTGAAAGATACAATTACATCACATCGTAAGAAAAATTAGCATTTTCATCAACTCTGAAGTTCTGAAGAGGCGATGCATGGGTCTGAGTGCAGAGCTGTGTTGTTTAAACAACTTGTGTGAGTTCCGTTAACTATCAGCGACAAAGGTAACCAATTTTGTTGCTCCAGGCCCGCGTGATAGAGATCGACGAAGCGAATTTATACATTTCTAAACTTTAATTCTAGTTTTAGTGAGGTCTAATATAGGTACCTAAAGCATTATTAAATTGAAAGACTGAATTATTAATCTGAAAAATTAAACCCGAAAAGAGACATCATAGTTCAGTTAGTAAATTTTATTGAGAGAAATTATGTTACAGAAAACATACAAAGACACGTTAATTTTCACAAAAGACTCCTTGGTAATATTTCCCCAAAATGTCTTTAGCTACGGTACACAAATACTTAAAATCAACACCGTAACCCGCAAAAGTCTCCTTAATTTCGATAAACTTGGGATTTTTCGACATGTCTTTCATAATTTTCATGAACTCTGGTGAATTGATGGTTTTGAAAAGTTCAGCTACTTCGGGACTCGTTTCCAACTTCTTTTCAAAAAGTTCTTTTATTTCTTTTATTGGTAGAGTCGCGATTACATCTTCAATGAGTCCTGTCATTCCTGTACCCCTGAGAACCATGTCATCATGAGTGGTGTCTGCGAGTTCAGACTTTTCAAATGGAGGTAAATTTAGGGCATTGTTGATAAAATCAATCGCTGAGTCAACGTCGTATCCTTTATCAGCTAGGAACTTGAAAGCCTGTAAACAAAATTAAAAACATGCACTTATAAAATCTCAATATTATACGCTGAATTATTTATCATTGTTTATATCTATTTATCTTTGTTATATTATAATTTATGTGGACGAGGATAGTCGTATTCGGCTTCGGTTAAGACTTTTGAAATAATATTTCAAACTATGGCGGGATCTTCTCTAGGCAGCTAAAGACTCCGTCGCGGGAGTCTATTCAGTTGGTTACACATAACTGCTGCTGGGTAAAGCTCACTTTTCTATCACGACACTGCTTTAGTGCCTACCGATCCCACTGCTATCCTACTGCCCCCACAATGTCGTCAGACCATCGGGCAGGTGTTCTGTCTCTTACCTCTTTAAATTCAGCCATTGACTCAAATTCCCAAACAATCTTTTTGAAGTCGTCACTTAATATAAAGGTGACAAAATTCAATACTTCAGGATCATTCAAATGCCCGAAAACGACAGTTAATACTTTGTCCACATCTATCAACTTCAAAAAGTCTTTGGCGTGTTCACTCCATGCTGATGATATTCTTAAATCATAAGTAAGCACTTCTGCTTCTAAAGGAACACTACTAACAAAATTTCCATGGAAACTCAACGCTAATAAAAATGCAACACTTGCTACTTTCATTTTGTGGCTTTTTACACGTTTATCAAATCTCAAAGAACTGTAGTTTAATTGAATGATGATACCGTTTATATACTCAATCCTGCGTTGTGAAATAATCATAATTAGGTTAAATGCTATTTACTTTTTCGAAACAATACTATTATCTTAGTAAACCGGATTAGATAACTGATTATTGTCTGAGTAAATAAATCAATCGTTCTAAGTATTCAACTCATAGTCTCTTATATCTTATCGATTCCATTCACGCATGGTTTGGTCATCATTTTCATCACATCATTAATCCATCGCCATTATATTTACGCAATCTGATAGAAATATACTGGTATTTTCCACGATTCAAGTTTTGATTTCTTATTTATAGTCAATTCAATTATACGGTAAGTATCTACATTTCAAAAACGTTGTTCTACGCTGTGTTGGCAAGTGAACAAGTTGGTATTCTTGCATAAAATACTCGTACCGCTAATTACAAAATTATTTAATAAAGGATATATGCAAGGTTTAAATAAATTTGAAAAATTCGAATGACCTAAACTTTAATATGATAACCTTTTAGGTAAGTATATAATTATGTATATTTACATAGGTTCTTACTGGTTCAATGATTACAAATATTTTGTGCCTTTTTTCATGCCTAAGATAAAACGTAGGTAAACGTAGGTACCTAACTAGGTACCTACGTTTAGCTTTTTTTTTAAAATAACAATTGCAGGTATTGTCATTTAGTCAAGAATTACCGTGATTACTTATTATCGTAAGGTTTACTTGATAGGCAATATTCCGAGCACTTAGGCACGATTACGCAAGTGCAATGAGCAGAACTGACAATCGTGCGACTGCGATCGGACGCTGTCCATCCACCCGACATGGCTGGAGGGTCTACGTCAATGTACGGACTAGAAATTACTGAAGTAATTTTCTGTCACTTACTTGCTGGATCAGATTGCTTTAGGGTTCCTCAAATACATGTAAAATTTTGTTGATAGTGTAAAAGGATATCCCAACCTACCAGTTCCGCTAGGTCTGCATTATTTTATACATATTGTTAGAAATAGCATCCTCCTACAATAAACTTCCAGACGCTCCAGTGCGTTGGTGCTAACTCCAAGCGCCTAGCTCGATGAGAACATAATAGGATGCTAAAACCGATAGGAATCTAACTTAAGCCAATTGCAATATTTCATGAGAGGTCAATAAAGCCAGTTATTTTATAAGCCTAATAATATCCAGACGCTAATAGTCTGAAGAAATTATCGAAGAAACCCGAAGGGAACGATGCACAGTTCAAATTGGCATTTTATATTCATTGTAATGGAATTTAAATTGCTGCATCGGATAGCTTCCTTAAAACCATTTTAAACTCGTTTATTGCGAGTAAACTCTCGGTATAGTCACGAAGTTTCATGATATTTATTAATTTGTCGTTGTTTGGATACTGGGCTCTATTGGCGACAAGTTGCTGGTAGCGGTTGCGAGAGAAAATCAATTGCATGAACGATATTCTAAAAAGGTTATCTGGTCATTGATTCTTTTGTTATTGAAATAAATAAATAATGCTGCACATTATCACACAGTATCATCTAGCCCCAAACTAAGCAAAGCTTGTACTATGGGAACCAGATAACTGACATACTACTTATATACTTTATGTTTGTAAATACATACATATTATACATAGAAACACCCAGACCCGAGACAAATATCTGTAGGTCATACAAACATTGGTCCCGCGGCGGGGATCGAACCCGCAACCTTCTGCGTCGCAGGCGGACCTTCGCCCATTGCGCCACAGAGGTCGTCAAAAAGTCGAAAAGTTCTTGATACTTCTTGGTAGTTTAACAGAAGCGTTTGCTAAGACAAGAAGCAAAGCTATGCTTGAGGGCGCGATGTCACCTGGCGATGCTGATGCCGGTGGCGGCGTGGTTCAGGGTGAGGATAGATAACGCGGCGCGTGCCTCGCAATTCAATGAGTTCCAAACGGCCTAAACATTCAAATTGCAAACCGCCCGCGCCCGCCCGTATCAAATGTTGTTTTATAGCTAATTCCCAAATTCGGTTATGGCCTATAAACGATCCACTGGAATAATTTAAATGCGAACCCGCCTGTATAAAGTGCGCACTTTACTCCAAAATTAGGTATTTGTATGTGAAATGCGTTCTGTGAATTTACCATCGATTCATTTTACGCGAAGTTATCACGAATGAAAGTCTTCGCATTATTCAACATTAGAATGTTTGGGAGGTTATTCGCGTTCGTTTTTTCGTTCGTTTGATGAATATTCGGATGCTTCTTACTACGAGCTACATTGTATTCAATCGATAAGATTAACGTTAAAACACGGTCCTAACCTAGGACCAAGTATTCCAAACCGAAAAATTGGCCCTTGAAATTGAACATCGTAGTAAGAAGCAAAAAAAAAAATATTCATCAAACGAACGAAAATAAGAACGGAAATACGGCCCCTGTTCCTTGTAGGTAAGTGTCCCTTGAGTGTCCCAAATGTTGTCATAAATATGTCATAAAAAACTCATTTCTATGCAACGACTTAAAATGGACATGTAAAACACATTAGTCAAATGTGTTTTTGTAAGTTTGAAACGGCTACAATATAATAAAGTGTTCGGATTTTAAGGCTTTTCCCTTGTTTTCGAGCTAATTTCCAGACGGACATTTCCGCCCATTCAATATGAACTATTGTTCATTGACTCACTCCGTTTTGCAAGACAATCGGCTAAATTGCTTGACAGTTTAACGGTACTATCTGTATCTTCTAATTTTCCTTGTGAATTTTTTGAATAAAACGATTTCCTGAGCAGGCACAATTAATAATTGGTGTTATTAACACCTTAGTAGATAGATAGCTTTTATTGTTTAAAGGATCGATTTTTTTCTGGTTAGAAGTGTCTTAAATCCTAAATTAAAACACTGTTCCTAGTAAAAACACTGTTCTATTTTATTTTTGATGATTAGCTAAAAATGGTTTTTACTGTAGGTACTTATTATGAATTTCATAAGTAAATAAAATTTATTGTGAGCTAAAACTGTTTTTGGTAGCTAAAACTCCATAAAAGTGAAACTTGCTACGAAGGCTTATTTAAGTTCAGCGCAACTCCTAGATACCTACATACTTACCTAGTCTGTTAGTATGTTTATATCCCCGACCCATGGCAAGTCCAAGCAGGTACCTAATTACATAAATATTCTGTAATCTGTGGTTAAATGTTGATGGCCAGGCCAGTCAATGAGTGATGAAATAGCATAACTTTGTCGGCACCATTCTCGGAATCTTATGGAAACTAGAATATTCTTAGTTTAGTTTAAAATGAGTCTGCAATAGCATAGGTATTTTAAACTAATAAATATTAATAATACTTATTAATTTGTAACAAGTACTTAGAAAGCTCGTAAAAGCCTTTTCTAATAAAATTGAAGCAATGTAAATATTCTATTTGCTGGATTAATTCCATCCACATTCATCAATTGTAACGGTGTACTAATAAACGAAAATTTAATCATGACAAATCGAATGGCACCTATTTATGAACTCGAATGACTTAACAGGTTTTTAATACGATTCACACGTTAGCAGTTATAGTTAGTTAAGTTTTTGTGTCGATACATTTCACGGTGAGATGTATTCAACTTTTATTAAGTATATTAAATGTGATACCGACCGCTGATGGGGTCTATTATTGTTGATCCACGGATGAATATTCAATCAATATGCTACCTCACTTCGACTTGATGGATTCTCTAGTTAGCTATTAGTCACAGTACTTCAAAACCTAGTTATAATTATGTATCGTTTGGACTATTCCAAGATAACGTGAACGAAATTAAATTCAAAACAGATAAATACACCATCTGTAGGTAACTCTACACGAAGAGAAGGTTGCTGCAGTTTTTGCTAACAAAAAAACAAGGTATAATCACAGCGCAGAAGCGCTTTAATTATAAGGCTCTTTCGACTAATCTATACAAAACACTGAAATCAAAGTATCTGTGGAGAAGCTAGTATTTTCCAGTCGGAATAAAATGAGTGCAAAGTGCATACAAAATCGTGATGTGGCCTTTTAATCGGTTTCACGTTCATTCCCGTGTTAGTTTTTGTATTCGAATTTCACTTTGCCAATCTGCGGGCTTACTGGAGAGCGGGACGCGTCGCCCCTTCTTGCCGGAAAGTGAGCTATGCGTCATCGGCATAGGACACATTTCAGCAATGGGATCGTGGGAGAGTACTGTAGAAATAAGATAAAGAAGCGGGCCCAGTTTGTTTTGCTGGAGCCTCGCTCCAATTTACGCGAGTCGAGGTGGCCATTAGCATAAGTCCTGCGCGAGCGTGATGTGCGCGCGATTCGCGGCGCCCGGAGCCGGCGTGACGATGCGCCCGCGCCGCCGCGCCGGTGTAATTGCACCAGCGCGACACATTTGTTTACTATTGTAAGCCGTGAAGATGCCATCGCGCCGCAACACTACAACCAACTCCTTCAAATTAGCGCGCTAAACGCTGCTCATGTCCTTTTTTTATAAACCTTTTTTTTGCAACTGAAGAGAACCTTACGTAAAGTATATTTTAGAATAGAACTCTACAATTTTCAGCTATTCGAGGAGATTTATATAGACACAGGAGACAAATTATCTTTCTTAAGACACAGTAATGAAGAAAATGTATACCTATCATCTAATTGGATGTATTATCTTCACTTCATTAGATATTTTAGATACTTATTCTAGTATTTTCCTAATTTTTTTTTCTAAGACCTGGATCAGTTGAGCTATCTATAGATCGTTTCTAACGATCCTTAGATAGCTTGACTAATCCTGTTGTATTTTGTAAATATATGTAGTAGCTTAGTTTACTAATTATTTTTACCTTTTTATTATCAGAGATTACAACATTGGGCTCAAGTATAAAGAGTGACAAAAATAACTTACCTAATAAGTACTTATCAAACAGGTCACATTCAAAATTGCAACACAGTTATTATCATGCCGATTCATAACCACATACGCAATAGGCATATTAAGTTATGGGCGCATTCCAGTTATTTCAAACGGTTAGGAATTTTCCGACTATGTACTAGGAGCAGACACTACTGCTAATGATGCTATTCAGGCTGGTAGAATGTAGTTATTGAAGAGCCGATGTAAGTATGAGCATTAGCATCGATATTAAAATACGGTTCTCCATTCTCGATAGCCGGTCATTTATACCAGCACCATGTGTTATACCTGAGGTGTGGCTTAAAGTCAGGGCTGGCATACTGTTGTTGAATACCTGTCACTTGCATATTATTTTGCGTTTATATACGTCTTAAATAACACAAAACTTAAAAGTCCAAAATGATTTATTTTATAACAAATTTATGCGAATTCTTTCATCGCAATAAATAAATAAATTTAAATAACCATTTATTTCAGGCCACACAGAACAAAATTATATTACAATTAGTATAATGCCTTACGTTAACAATAATACAGTAGGTATAAAGTAAAGTTTTAAGATAAAATAAGTTAGTAACTATTATGTACATACATAAGTTGTAAGGAAATAAAGCTATTTTTATTTTATTTTTATTTTATTTATAATGCCATTGGTTTTTATCAAAGCACCCAACGCTCCCAAGGCCAGCATCAATTTTATAAACCGGTCCTGCCTGTTGCTGCAATGAATATTGGTAGTTTTTCAGATATAATAATTCATCACTTGCCCGAATTTTGCAGAAAGACAGAATATGATATCCCGTGTTCAGGGGACTCATCAATGTTGACCACATACCTACCTACTCGATGGTGCATTTTATTAACACCAGATAAAAACACTGGATCGTATTAGTACCTACTGTAAACCTTCTATCAAAATAATCGTACAAATTAGAGAAAAAAACTACAAGGTGTGAAAGTAAACTTGGTCGAAGATTTTTCATTTTAAATAACAGTTTGCGGCAGCCCTGAGAAGCAAGTACCGGCGCACGCGCTCGCTCGCAAACCATCATTAGAATGTAACATCTCGAGCGATTTTCCTACTTTAGACGCGGTAATGTCCATAAAAACAACCTCGAAGGAAAAACGGTTCGCATAAAAATATTGAATCCTTATAGCCAGTGCCATTTCTGAAAATCATACGGAGCCGGCTAGAGCGGGTCTGGGCACATATTTTGCCATACAAAGTCGTCAGTAAATTATGCGAAAAGGATTTTAATGCAGCTAATGTGATTTTCGCAATACAAATCTATGTATCTTGTATTTTTGCATACACTCTCGTGATATGCTAATGATTATTGCTAACTTCATGTGGCTTTTTTATGAAATATTTAACAGTAAAATCACAGAATAACAATAGTACTTGGACAAACTGGTTAAGTTTAATTAGCTTGAAGTAGCAGAAAGGCCAGTACATACAAAAATCGCCTGACACATGCTGACTCTACTAAATACATAGGTATTATCTACATAACAACTACGTTGTTGTAAAGGTCAGGGTATAATATAGAGCCTAACAATTAAGTAGGTATTGCAATTTTCTCAGTATTTTTATACTTATTTCAACTCTTGCGAGCAACCCAAAAACGTAGATAGATCAACAAGCAAATCTAACAAATTGTACACCTACTTACCCGAAAATAAATCAGCGTAGACGATCGAAAATGGTTTGTGTGCAGCATGGCAAAAAAGTAAATTGATTATGATTATAAAACTGAATGCCGGCTATCGCCGAGACATGACGTCCCGTTCGTAGGCAGACATCATACTGTGCAAGAAAATAAACAAAAAGCTGTATTTCAATACCTCCAAAGTGGGAGACAGTCATTAGATCCATGCCATAACCGATACATCCTGAATAGGCAGGTGGTGAAGCGTGCCCTGACTTGAAGCATTCCTTATGCCGAGATTTGTCCATTCATTTATTGAATTTTATGTATTTATGATACGCTGTTTTTCTATAAAGCTCTCAAACGGAACATGATGCTTACAAGGAAAGCTTCAACTCATGAGCTTGATTTCAAACGCATTTACAGAATTGGTATAAAGTAGATGATGGTTAAAACCAGAGCTTGAACACGGGTTATTACTATCATAAACTGAACACAACTATAACTGAATTAATTTAACCGAGTATTGAAAGTGCAAGTGTTGGTATAAGTCGGTTATAAAGTAAGCCTAAAACTTCTTACTTGTTGTTGTAATATTTCAAATAAAGAAAGAATTTCATTCTACGTCGGTTTTTACAAACTCACTTGGATTGTACGCATTGTATGTACCGCGTTCAGAGAGACTTCGGTAAAATGCAAACCAAGATGGTATGATTTAGTTTGATACCGGTTTCTAAATGATTACGGGTTTGGCCTTCTAACCAAATATTGCATATCGAGCATGACTTGTGAAATAATAAAATTTCGTGAAAAAAATAAGAATAAGTACCTCAGAAGCATACCTACCTACCACAATTTCTTTACTTATTAGAAGGTATGACAATAGCTTAGTGTAGCAAATCAGTATTTGTATGTTGTTCTCGAGGTAATTACATCTACATTACTAAATAATTTAATTAATAAACCCAACATGACATGTGAGAACGCCGTAGAATGCTAGCCACATTAGAAAGCGCACGAATCTATTTTGTATTTCTGTCACGATGCACGATTGTTAACGTAAGTGGTAAGAAAAACTAAAACAATAATTAGACAAAATGTCTTTCAAAAAGGCGTGAGAACTTGTGGCTACAGGGTGGCCAAGTCGGTCGGCATACAAATTAAAAAGATTGAATTGAGAATTGCCTGATCAGAGAGTACTAGATTCTCACGGAAGCGATTTACCCCTCTAAGACAATAGCAGACAAGACATGCATCTATTACCCTTTTTAAGCTGTAACTGACTGATGCCCTTTGTATAGCGCTCGATAATGAATGATCCTCGATCGCGTAAACATTGTGTTTTGTACTACAGTCACGTCACGCGGTGTCTTGTACTTTTGTAATTACAGCAATAACTGTTAATGTCCCAAATTGTTTATTTTGAGACCGTTAGAATCTGTTTATACATACTTGATGCAAGCTTCTATATTCTTTCTTCTTCTAATTTCTTCCCTTGTTTATTTAGGTTTAAAGACATTTATTTCTCATCAAACAAATAATAGTTCTTTTATAATGAGATTAGCTTAATATTATTTGATTATGGTTATGTATTTTTTTATGGAATTTTAAGCTAAGTAGTTAAATAATTCCATTTAATGATCTGTAATAAAAGTATCGTTAGATTTCGAAGAAAGAACTCGCACCGAAAAATCCAAGTTGCATAAAATTATTCCTTAGATATTTTATAGTTACAATATGATAGCAATCATGTATCATTTGATATTCTGTCAAACATAGGTGCAATAGTGCAAGACTCGCGTCGGAGGGCGATACAAACAAATGAATAACATCGAAATGTACTTGCGCACCCCTACGACGCTAAGCCCTATGCAAAATAAAACACTCAATTGACATCTCTGAAATTTATTAAAAATTCAGCCGGCTTTAACTTTAAATAGGGGTTAAACGATTGAGTAAAAGGATTGCTTTGTATTTTAGGGATTATCTTTACGATATAAGTGCATTTCTATTATTGCTTCGTACCTAGTCTTCGTCTGTGACAAAATACAACCTAATGTCATTGTATTGTACAATATTTGTTTTACTTACATATATATTTAAAGTAAGTTAGTCAACCCGTGCATTTGATGGTTTCAATCACATAGCTAATATCAGGCATCACTTGATACTAAGATTCCAACAAATAACACTTTAAAACAAGCATCTCAACTAACTCTACTCGGCTCCAAAATGAAACGGACACACTTAAGTCTAATGAATGAATTTCATTGTAACATTAGCAAAGATGGCGGGTTATCTGTTTATGATGATTAGGTGGCCGGTCGTTGCTAGGCAACGGGGTGGTAGCGGTCAGCCGGGGGTGGTCCGTTCCTCATACTAGAGTCATTCGTGCGAGCCACATACCCTCGACCCTGATAATTATTCTCGTTGTACAGACCGTGTTAAGTTTAATGTTACTTATACTTACTCAACAATGTAGGGTTACTTTTGTAGGAAGATCGTAGTGACCAATTGGTAGTCAAAACCTTAGGTCTTCTGTCGAATTAATGCAGGGCCTGTGAATCTTGTTAAGCTCTGATACTTATTTACTTGAACATGAGAAAAAAATAAGGTTCTATTGAAAAAAAAAAGAACTAATCACTATCTGCAACTATAGCCAGGCATAACGAATATTTAGACATTGTTAGGTAACTAAAAACCAATATCTGTGCATCAGTTATGGTGCACGCTCAACCATAGTTTTTTACGAGCATTAGGTACTCTATCATTTATCATCTCTCATTAGGCCTCGGGGCAGACCACCTGCCCGATGGTCAGACGACATTGTGGGGGCGGTGGGAGAACAGTGGATCCGTCTGGCACAAGACCGCCAGGAGTGGCGTGAAAGAGAAGAGGCCTATACCCAACAGTGGGTGCTACCGGCTGGAATAGATAGGTACTCTAAATTAATTATTATAAACGTATTTCCTCAACAATCCTAATGTTCATCTACAGTGGAAATGAAGGGATTCAGTGATCGATCTTAATCGGCACGTCACGGTCAAGGCGGGTCATTTGATTCTATTCCCAGTTAAACCAGCATTTTATTTAGTAGTGATGCACCTTTTGAAAATAAACTGTTGGCCCATTCCTTGATGTCTGTAGCTAGAATTTATGTGAGGACTAGACGTATTAGATTTGAAAAAGATGATTAAGTAAATCATCGCAATTAGGCTCGTAGCTACCATAAAACATATGTTTTTGGGTATGTGGTATATTTGTATTAAATGAGTATTAGCAAATTCCAAAAAAATCTAAAGACGCACTTCTCTAAAATATTCGATTCAACAAATCGGAAACTCGGGAACGGCGTTAACTGAACTAGCACAAATATCGACGCAGCATTTTGACTACGCTTTCAAAACGTCCAGTAATGGCACACATTAGCTGTTTAAAATGCAATAAACTATCGCACTATCGAGTGCGTTCAACTCTGTACTATTATTAAACGGAATTCGATTTAAAGCCGAACCCTCCTCGTCGTTTGTGAAATTGACATTTATTCTTCGTTTTTCATTGTTACTGCAGCCGGTTCGATCTATTGTTAATTAGCTTAAACGGCCCATGCGAGCTGGCTTTACCGCGCTTCGTTCTATCATGATATCACCTTGCAACAAGTGTAATTCACGTAAGCTTTGTTTTTGAATGTAAGTTACTTTCACTATTAAATCTGTGCACAATTTATTGCATTTGTGAGCATATTACTTTGATCGCAATCCTGCAGCGCTTGTGTGTAGGTAGCCTATACGTTAACAATGGGTAGAGCTAGATAATATCGTGATTGTTATGTAAGTATATTCAATTCATCCTTCTCCATAAAATCACCAAAAAAAACCTAGGTACTACTTGAACTACGTACTCGTAGGTACCTATATCAGTTTTAAATGATGACACTATTTTATACGTGTTACATGTTACTTATAATAAAACGTAGGTAATCGGTAGTTTTTTTAGTTTATAAATTTTTTTGCTGTGTGGTGCCGGCGGCGAATAGTACCAACCCATTTCATCCCGTGGGTGTCGTAAAAGGCGACTAAGGGAATAAAGGAACACAGAAGACGGGCAGCAGGCCAGCAGCGTCTCTGAACCGTTTGACATCTTACTGCGATCGCCAACCCGCCTGCCAAGCGTGGCGATTATGGCAATTCCTCCCAAATGTTTGGGAGAGGCCCTTGCCCAGCAGTGGGATCCCTACGGGCTACTAAAAAAAAAAAAAAAAATTATTTGGAGATCTTGATAACTCAAAGATATCTTACAAACCCTGATAACTACTCGTAAAAAAATCTTTAGCTGAAATAAAACATCGTACAAAGTGCACAGTGACGCCATATCTGTTGCGGCAAATAGCAGAACTAATCGTCAAAGGCAAAGACATATCTCAGTTCATACTGGTAGCGCCATCTGTTGATGAATAGACAGTTTTTCAAAATTTGTAAACTGGTTCACCCTCAAGAAAAACAAAACAAAACAAAACCTTCATTCTTCAATGATTCATTTGTTTTGCTAAAATAATATTATTTGATCACACCCGATAAATCTTCATAATTACTTTAACAAAATATGCTCTAGGGCCTAGAGTCTATGCAAACCAAATACCTAAATCAATTAAATGTAAGAATACTTACATTTAATTGATACATATGGATAAAATGGTTTATAGATCCCCTTGGAACAAATAATCAATTTGGCAACAAAATAACGCAATTCCAACTCATTATGCACTCTCATACCGACTCGCTAAAATGTTTGAATCGACATAGTGGAGAGGCGACGTTATTACATACGAGAGTTATTCGCTCCCCATCAGGCACTCCTAGAGTTGGGATGAATTCATAAAACCGGAAAAACCCTTTGACTGTTCAACACTTGAGCGAGGAAAATAAGCCTTTTCTGTGTTTTCGTACCGACGATAACATAATGTACCTACCTAATTTTACTGTTGTGATTAATGCACTCGCTGAGTTTGTGTTGATTTTTCAACTCGTTTTACCTAACTCGAGGAAATTCGAACCATTGATTTTTAGTGTTCCGTACCCAAAGGGTAAAATTGAACTTCGCTGTCTGTCTGTCTGTCCGTCCGTCCGTCTGTCACCAGGCTGTATCTCATGAACCGTAATAGTTAGACAGTTGACATTTTCACAGATGGTGAATTTCTGTTGCCGCTAAACTACCCTACTAAAAACAGAATCAAATAAATATTTAAGGGGCTCCCATCAACAAACGTGATTTTTTGCCGTTTTTATAGATAATGGTACGGATTACGGAACCCTTTTTATTTACTTGTAAAGTTTGTGACCAAAGTAGACAAGAGGTCCCAAAAAGCCGATAATATGGCAACTCTACCCAGGCCTCGATTAAAGCAGTAAATACTTTGAGATTAATTATCTCGTAAACAGTCGGCGCGGGCGCGCGGGCTCAAATCGCTCACCTACGCCGTGAGCGCGATACAAATTCAACTTTTCCAATTAAATTTCGTGAGGCATTAATAATTATTTGGGTACATCAATTTGTTTCGTCGCGAGAACGCTGGCTGCTGCGCGCCGCTTCAAGGTTTCAGAGGCACACGGTTCCACGACCGGAGATTGCTCTGAAGACTACTTTTTCATAATAACATTATCATGCTTGTTATGTAGGTACCTATGTAATATAGCATGTTAACATAAATAGTAATCTTGATACTATGTAATTATCTGGGTACTTATGTAGGAAATATCCTTATTTATTTACAATTTACATAACGAAACAAAACTCTAGAATCAGTGTAGGTAAATAAGTATAGTTACCTAACTATTAAAGGTCGTTATCACTTCAATAGTAAAAATTTGTAGTTCGCAACCTTCTTTTAATACTTATCTCTATCTTTTTGATTTTTTGACGACCTCTGTGGCACATTGGGCGAAGGTCCACCTGCGACGCAGAAGGTTGCGGGTTCGATCCCCGCCGCGGGACAAATGTTTGTATGACCTACAGATATTTGTCTCGGGTCTGGGTGTTTCTATGTATAATATGTATGTATTTACAAACAAAAAGTATATATAAGTAGTTTATCAGTCATTCTAGTACCCATAACACAAGCTCTGCTTACTTTGGGGCTAGATGATGCTGTGTGAAAATCCAGCGTTATTTATTTATTTATTTTTTAAGTTTTACTACGTTTCGTCAACCTACAAGTAGTAGTACACTTATAGGTCAACCTACAAGTAGTAGTTGACCTATAAGTTCAACATTCGTTGTAATATTGTGTAATACTGGTAAAGGAACAAACATTTTCAAATTAACTCTTGTAAATATTTTCAAATATCTCAAGACACGTCTTGGAGTCAATATACCGTTAGCTCGATTCCAAGAGTCTTAACTTTGGAATTAATTAAATTAAACTTGGAAATGAAATATTAACACTTCAGCGTATAAAATGTAATACTGTAAAGTTATAACGTGATTATTTAACTCTTGCTTTGCTATTCTCAAAAACGTCTCGGAAATGGAAAATTAAATTGTAAGCGATGCCAGCGCCTCTACCGGCGCTTTGAGGCGAAGGCTTTTGTTCGCGAGGCAGTGGCCCCGGCCTCCGCTCGCCACTTCGCGCAGAGAAATTAATTTTCTTCGTCTTTATGTAATTTAATTATAAACATTTCAATATGGCGCTTGGGGAATTTCCGCCTCAGAGAGAAGTTAAATAGAAACGTTTGATACTTATCTTCTTATACACTTCTGGGATGATTGCGCGATTTAACCGAAATTATTTCATTTCCTAAGATCTAAGTAATTACAGCGCAACAATTTGAATTTTAATTAAATTCGTTATCTGCTCCGTGTGAATTATTATACCTAACTAAATAGTTACTAACATACCTAGAGGGCGAGCAAACAATATTTTTGGTAGGATATATCGTTATCTAGATTATGAGTAGAGTAACAGCTATTCAATTCACGTTTTTTATAAAGCGACTATCGTTCAATCGTATTCCATCTGCAAAATTAAAAAGTATCTATTTGTACAAAGTGCAGTTAACAGATGCCACTAGCGTTCGTGCAATTTTGCTCTTAAACCGTTCACGCTCCGGCGACGAGAGGCGAGTGGCGACATCAAACATACGCGCAAACCTTTTGCCAGCTTATCTCCCATTCACTATCTGAATCTTCGCCAAAATATCTACAACCCAATCTTTTGTTCGTTGTTTATTAAATTTCATTTTAAGTTTATACAACAACACTTTTGTCGGGTTCTTTTTGTGGTGATTTGGGACATTTTACGGGTGGATTACCTCGTGATATCTGCTTTTGTGCGCACCGGCATCGATGTCTTTTTATCCGCCTCCGGCATTATGGTTTGCTATTGCGCGTATTATGTCATAACAGACATGCACTCGACCGATTTTTTGTCATCCCATTTTGTCCCAAATTGAATTCTTAGGTTGACAATCGTTGTAAACATCCTGTCTTTTGTGCAATAATCTTTAAGGAAAAGCAATGATAGTTTGTCATATTTCACTTCTTTAGGAACTATAGGTAAAAGCGGAATGATCAAAATGTAATGGATGTTCATACTCAGGTTTCGGTTAATGATAAAACATTTTTGAAAAAAAAAATTGAACCGACTTCACAGAACACAAACAGAAGAACCTTCTACACACTAAAAAGAGAAAAATAAGAATATAATTTGAAGTCGGTGCCAACTATTCATTTACATCTAAGAAATTCAAGTAGAACTTGGGTGCAAAATTGTATCCTGGTACGCTATCGCTCGATTTCTTTTTTTGATAGGTACTTAATCGTATTCACTTGGCACCGACTTCAAATTATATTCTTATTTTTCTCTTTTTAGTGTGTAGAAGGTTCTTCTGTTTGTGTTCTGTGAAGTCGGTTCAATTTTTTTTTCAAAAATGTTTTATTTTTCACTTTTTAGTGTAAGTAAATAAATACTGTGTAAATAAAAGTGTATGTGTAAATAATATAGTAAGCTACGAGTACATTAAGACTTTGCTTATCGTAGCTTAAGTAGGAAAGGATAAGAGAAGTCATGGGCAGACCTACTAAAGGACACACCGGAGTTCAGCAAGGGGGAAAACTATCAATCCATAAGGAAAATAAAATATTTTGGACTACCTCGGGTGTAATACCCTTTCAAACTATTTAATGTTTGACTCAGATTGTGAGTCAGGGTGTGTTGTGTAGTGAGAATGAGGTTTTTTGAATGTTACGGGAAAACTGTCAATCCCTCAGGAAAAAAAATATATGGCGCCACCTTGAGTGTGTCCTTTACACTTTCTAACAAAAAAAATTTTGGAAATCGGTCCACAATTTTCTTAAAGTTCAGTGATTGTTTTAGTTTTACGGGAAAACTATTAATCCCTCGGGAAAAAAAAATATATGGCGCCACCTTGAGAGTATACCTCTTTCTAACAAAAAAAAAAATTTGGAAATCGGGCCACAATTTTCTTAAAGTTCAGTGATTGTTTTAGTTTTACGGGAAAACTATTAATCCCTCAGGAATAAAATTTATATGGGACCACTATAAGAGTATACCCTTTCAAACAAAAAAAAAATTTTGGAAATCGGTCCACAACTGACGGAAATATCGGTGAACATACATAAAAAAAAAAAAAAAAAAAAAAAAACATACATACAGCCGAACATATAACCTCCTCCTTTTTTTGAAGTCGGTTAACAAGTTAATGTACATGTAACTGACATTGTTTCTCATAAGAAACAATGTCCGTGACATGTATTTTAATCAAATATCGCCACAGAAATTCTGCTTTGCCAAATTCGTAAGCTAATAACATTGGTCAATTGGAGGCCAAATCCTCACCTTAGATTAAACAATCCAGCCCTACGGCGGTACTAAAAGCAATAAGACTTACAACTCCGCCCCTACCAAAACAATCCTGTATCTCGGTGTCTTCACTAATGGCGTAAGTTCGACAGTCGAAGTTAGTTGGAGTGTTCTACGGCTGCAATAAAGATAAATCCAGCAATAATATGTTCGGTTGGCCTTACGTGTAGCTCGGGCTTCGCTTGGGCACGAAATTGAATTTGCATGGAGTCTTAAGTCGGTGCCGATTGAGACGCGCGGTCCCGGCGATGGTAACGGCTCCAACTACCGGGGTCGGAATTATCTATTAAGTGGACTAAAAGCTGGATAATCGGTTTCATTGCTAACTGAAATCGTTTGAGGCTGTAACGTACAAATAAAAAAATCTAGAGAATTACAATTCACATTCTCTACCTTTTTTTTTTTAGAAGATGCATTTAAGTTTGAAAGGGTCTTCTAAGATTGCTAGTTCTTTGTTTATGCAGGACGTAATGATGAACATGGTGAGCGGTAAATCCGTCATCGGATGTAGTAGGTACAGCAATCTGGTAGAACTCCAGTAATCCGCGCCCGAGGGCAGCGCATAGAAGGACGTTCCTTATCCCTTGATCCCGTTGTTTACCAGACATTAAGCAGATAACAAGTCCGCGCCCAGATACAGTCTCAGATTAAGCCCCTGCCCGTAAGCCGAACTTCGATTAATTTCATCCAATACTTACTGGGAATGCTTAATTGCTCGTGCGGTGAATTGTTATTTACTGGAGAAAAAGTTAATGCCTCATTTGAAGCTTAGGTACTGACGACCTCTGTGGCGCAGTGGGCGAAGGTCCGCTGCGACGCAGAAGGTTGCGGGTTCGATCCCCGCCGCGGGACAAATGTTTGAATGACCTACAGATATTTTACTCGAGTCTGGGTGTTTCTATGTACTTATAATATGTATGTATTTACAAACAAAAAGTATATTAAGTAGTATCACAAATCATGGTAGTATACAGTTATCTGGTTCCCATAGTACAAGCTTTGCTTAGTTTGGGGCTAGATGATGCTGTGCAAAAATGTCAAGCATTATTTATTATTATTTACTGGTAAATGTTTTGAAGCTTGTTTACGGTGTCCCAACCCCCTTAAAACGCGGTTCATTAAAAATAAAAACACCAATTACATATGTAGATATGTACCTAGGTACTAGTACAGAGTTCTGTTGTTTAATTATTTTATTATCAATGTGTTGCACTGCTTTTAGGAGTTAATTCAGCAGCTTGTTTTACGAATGTAGAGACAAAAGCCGCGGAACGTATGCTATCAGCTTTTCGAAAGGCGTTCACAACTGCGGTGTCTTTATTAGTGAAACCACGGATTTAAAAACAAGATACTTCTATTTATGCACATCTTCAATTCAATGTAATAAAATACTCAGCGTTGATGTTATTTCCACCACTCTCTATTTAATTTGATGCTGCGATTCAATAAAAAGATATCAATTTCACACGTATCATGCAGCGGGGCCTCGCATATTGTGCAAACAAACCCACTCGTGCATGAAATCATCCCCAAATGATATACCATACTCGTACACCCTAAACATTTACTGAGATAACTCTTCGCTTAAGCCCTGGTTTTCTAAGAAACCAAAACATCATTACCAAATAATTATTAGGTATGTAATTTAAACTAATTTTCTTGACTTTTCAGAAGACTCAATGGTTTACAAATAAGTAATTGGGGATATCAAATCGGTACGGTGGATTCGGTACTTTTAAGCAATTTTATTTATACTCGTATTTACCATAATGATTAAATTACTTACCAATAATGTACAAGTAATTTATTTGAAGAAGAAATCAGCTACATCGGTTTTTAGCATAATTATTACGAGCGTCACATTACGGTCTCCTGTTCTTGAAAAAATTATGTTAGTAAATAACAATAATATTCTGTGATCATTGGACTATAACTCTACATTGATATGTATAAATCTTTCGTGAGTTCGAATCCCAGTAGTGCACTACGAAGAAAGTTCGTTTAGTTTTTTATTATTTTATTGTTATAAAGAGAACAATGTTGAAAACGAATTGTATAAGGAGACCTTTCATGACATGGTCTTCCTAAAAGAAATAAATAAAATAAGTTATTTTAGCCTTAATTTAATAGTCTACTACAACCAATCTAACTTTTAACTAATATGACAAAATTCTGAAGTCTACTAATAGACAATTAACCACAAGGCTTCAATCTAATAGGTTTCTGTGGCCTTATCCAATTGATCCCATCATTATTCAGTCGGAACATAGTTCGGGCCTATCTAATCAGATTGTCATACCAACAAGACGCACAATATTTGTGTTGAGCGTCTCAAATCACATTACCTAGTAACAAGCAGGTTATAAGCAAGTTTAGTTTCGAATCAAATTCAAGTCGTGTCTGCTCTGGATTGAACTACCAAAATACCCACTACACGGGTGACATAATAAGTAGATTAATACAAACATCCATAAGTTACCATCACGTCATACATGACGTACGGTACGGCCTTCATGATCGTTGCCCTTTTTAGGTTTTCCTGTGGGAAAACGTTGTCTAAAGTAAGGCAAAATTTAAAGCAGCTTAAGTATAAATTATGCTTATACGAGTACATATATGCATGTGCTTTTGTTTTCAGGATTCGTAACCACATAATGCTGCGTGAGAGTTCATAAAGGCAACATGGCAGTAAAAGGTACAAACAATAGCATACTTAACTATTAATACACAAACTGAAGTAACTTTACAAAATCAAGCACAATAAAGAAACATCAAAGTCAACCGAAGACATTATTAATACAATTTCTCCACCGCACTCCCTGAATGACTAACTGAACTACGAAGTCTCAATCTGTAAACACAAATATAAAGCTAATTAAAAAGTTTCAAACTAAATTATGAGAGGGGCCCGATGGACTCCGCACCAAGATTGTCTCAAACATTTAATCAAGGGGCGCTGTCGCCAGGAATGCACTCGCGGTAGCGGTACATAGCAAATGTTTGCTCGAGACACTTCTACAAACATCGGTGTCGCTCACAGAATTTCAAATTTAAATTAGTTATTCATAACAAGCAGAGCTCTGCGCATTTCGTGAACTCCAGTAGAAATATCAAATTTAAACACGACTCAACACGAATCAGGTACCCTCACTTATTCGATGCCACTGACTCTACGTTATAACAGAGTTTAAACAAAGCATAAGGTCCCTCCGGACTATTAATTCAAGTCAAAGCTAAAATGCGACAAAGGCAAGTCAGCTCATAAAATTTATAGGCGATCGAATGAGATAATATGGTCGACGTTAAGAGCAGCTTAGACAGTTTGGAAATTTAAATGTGAAGTAAGTTTTGCGAGATTGCGCGGTATAAATCAGCGCGGCAGCGGCGGACGCGCGGCGAGCCTGCGCCGATAAATCCGCGCTCCCTCGGGCTCCTCAGCGACGTCTAGCACTCTCCCAACTCACCTACCTCAGCTACCTCAGGCCAAGCTGACTCGCGCTACATGATGCACGTACACTCCCATATCGATGCTTCACAAATAGTCTGCAGCAACACCAGCTATCAACAACTCGTGTGCACGAAGAAATTAAGGTTCCGCTTCATCTTCAGCGCGTTCGCTAGATCCCAAGTTGAATAAAATAAGCGACAGCATACCTGACAAGTTTTAAGTTTTCTTACTTATTCCATCTGTCAGAGCAATAGCGGCTGAAGTATTTTCCGCGAGCCTTCGCCCTAATTCTTTTTCACGCTACATTTCAAGAATCTTATTTTTGTAATTACAAAAATGTCTAGTACGGCGACGTTATCCTTAATTGCTGGACATAAAAATTCCATTTAAATTTCCCTTTTAACGATCAGGGAGAAAGTGTCTAATTGTATAATACACTCGTTTGCGTATTTTTATTGTCGGTACAATAATTAGAACATAACGCGACTTTTCCCTTTTGAGCAGGTTTGTAATTAAACTTTTGCAGGGAGTTGTAAAAGAATATTGTGAGTTGCGAGCGTACCTTGTGGGGGCGCAGTGGGAGTTGTGGGGGGCTGGTTATTTAAGAAATGGAAAGAAAAGCAATTTACTGCTTATCAGCGGAGTAGCGACCCGCGGGTCACTGCGGATTAAAAGTATAGTTGCAGACAAAAACACAAGGGACTTCTTAAAGTTATGTATTTCTTATTTTAACAACCTTTATAAACAATTATAAGATTGATAATAATAAATCAATATAAGCTTTGATCGCGCACCTATTGCTTTCGTCTTTTCCATATTCAATGTAAATTCTAAAAAAAGTTCTCAAACTCACACTCATCAACGCATTAATACCAGCCTATATATTTTAACATTCAAATTAAGCTTCAACTTACGTCCCGACTATATTATTATAGCTATAGACAGTTATATTCACTTTACTTTAAATTTTCAATAAAGCGTTCCCTAAAACAAATAACCGTATGAACAGTTCTTGTCACAAATATGCGTGACATAAATGTAAATGATTAGGGTGCATTTTGACACTGGCATGCTGCAAAGGGTGCTATCACCCCTGTGTTTGCTCCCAGAGATGTTCTATCAGCGACAATAATAACATCATAATGTTAATGTAGCACTTGAAATGTAGTAAACTTGAAAACTCTTAAAAGTTAAGCGCTCAAATACATTGTGCATAAGTTAAGGTACCTATCTATTTTTTTTCTATGGAAGTAGGTACTCTGTTTTTTTTCGTAGTCGTGTTCTTCATATTAAAAGTCAAAACCAGTAGTAAAACGAACTGCTTTCACAACACCATCTCCGGCTTGTCTCAGGGCAATAGTCTCAGGAAGGCCCTTCAGTCTTTCAACCTGGTGGTGATCACGTGGAATTTTCCTTCGACCTTTTCAACTTCAATCAGATTTTCTAGGTACGCGCAATATACTTATAACCTAATTAGTAATCGATTTATTGTGAGAAAATTATGTGTATGAGTTTGAAGCCGAACTCGATAACTTGAAATACCTCCTTGGAATGAAACATCACTTTAACTTAACATTTTGAAATAATCTACGAAAACTTATTTAGAAACACATAGGTATACATTATAAAGTAGCATATAAAGTAATCTATTTTGCTTCTAAACATGATCAAACTAAACCAGTGTTTGCACCAATTCCTGGCCCGGATCACCGAGTTCAAAGCCAATATTTATTAACTGTATAAATTATACTAAATTTACGCTCAATCACTTATAGCCAATATAAATTCCGTCGTTGTTTTTTAAAATGCTTTGTCAACCTATCCATCAGTGTAAAAATTCCCTGCTGATCCCCTTAATTTAATCAAAAGATCGCTTAGCCGGGAAGAAAAAACAGGATGACGTAACGTAACGAAAGAGCACATTGACTTATGAAGCAGATTAGTTACCAGTAGCTTCTTCATTCGGCTAGCACTGGTAGAAACCACACTACTAGCACAAGATAAGTATAATTTTTTTTAGCAGCCATGCTGGGTAACAGTCTTGCTGTGATTAGGCCAACCATCAACATACTCGGTAACTCCGTCAGCATACGAATTTGATAAAAGTTCTTTCAAATAAATATAATAAATAAAAAAAATATTGTAAGGTCTTGAATTCGTTTCACAGGTCCGTCATCGGACCGTTTTCTGAACTTAGTTGTTTTTGCAAATCACCCAAAATCAGGTCCAAAATTTCACATTTGCACTTCACGTTAGACGTATTGACCAGTTCCTTATTCAGTAGCGCCGGTGTTCGTATCAGTAACATGTAACCTGTTTTCTATGTAAATGTGCCTGCCCATACGTTGGTAGATAATATAAAATTTTCATCGAACGGGAGTCAAGGGGCGGACCAATATTCTAGTTGACTCGTCTAACCAATAAATTACAATTTGACAAACAAAACCCCCGTACAACGTGGCTGCGAATTATTTATTACCGATGCGGATAGGTTTATGTACGGTAAGGTATTGTAGATAATACAAATCGTATTTTACTTAGCTGTTATTTTTAACGGTTTATAATAAAAAATACAACTTCTATTTCTTATCCTCGGCAGATATGAAAATATTTATCATAAGTAGACTCAAAATAAAAATCCGAAAGAAGAAATTTTCCTACTCAAGAGCCATCATCATTTACAAAGCAAGTTAAGCCGAACCCTACTATGCATTCATAAAAGATTTAAATTCCAACACCTACAGAGAGATTGACGACAATTATTTACATTATAGAAATTTATTTGATCGCAATAGAGGGGCACCGGCCCTGCAGGATGTAATAAAATTTGCATACTTTTAATCAAGGACCGTGTTGCGGAGAAGTTCTCCAATAACGGATCGCCATCGATTCTCCCTGGACCTTGTTTCTGCATCAATTTTGCTGATCGAGTATACTGTTTAGTTATAAATATATGTAAAACGAACACGTTTATTGAGACATGGATCTTTTTCATGAAACATATAAGTTTTTTTAGAATGAATAGAGCTCATTCTAACTCAACTTTTTCAACTTCAGCTACGCTAAGTTGAAAAAGAGTTCGTTTTCAGGCAAGTATTTGACGAATCCAAGGTTCAGCAGGGATAATTAAATGTGTTCGATTAGCAACCAATTAATAAGTATGTACATAGCACATAAAATCCCCATCGATGAACCTGTACATTTGCAATATAACGGGCGCTTCTTACGGTGGAGTGGGACATACCCAGGTTTACAGTATTTATAAATAGATAGATGCCTTTGCGAGCTCTCAGTTTCAGCAAAACATTTTTATGGCACTGTTATAAAATTAAATAAAACAATCCAAATAATTTAGGGAATGCTTCCAACCCCGCTCCTCCGTAGAAATATTGAATGGTCGTTTCTTTGTCCCATTAATATTCTAAATCGGTCTGAGTAAATAATGTAAGTAATATCGACTCGCCTCGATGCTGTAAGAGGATTCCCGTAGCGCAGTTTGCAATAAATTAGCCGGTTTCTAATATAAAACGACAAAAGCCCGACGCCCGCGTCACAACGCCGCCGCCCGCTCCCGCCTGTCCATCCACGCTCCGCATTAATCGTGTTTAGTTAGCGGATATTGGCGGCGGAAATTCAAATGCAATCAAATGAAAATAGAATTCGTAAAAAAGCAAAGAAAACAAACCGACAGGCGTCAGTCTAGCGGGAGCTGCGCGGGGCCGCCCTGGGGCCGCACGCTGACCGTACTTACACGATTTTAAATTGTACATATCTGAAATTCCGATCTGTCGCGCACCCACCCCGTGCTATGAAATGAAACAAAATAAAAGTGGAACGACACGGTGCGCTCGGAAAAAATCAAAATCGAAATTAAAAATAAAAGGTTTTTCCGACGAGCGGAGGGAGGCAGATGCAATGTTTGCGGCCGTCATTCGATGCAGGCCGCAATAAAAACATGCGCCCGACTCCTACATATAAATATGTGCGGTGGATTGATTGGAATTGAATATGTGTGGGTGGGGGTGCAGGAATCGAAGGTGAGCGCGCTAAGACTGTAATCGGTTTTGCCGGCCGGGGCCAAGCGCCGCCGCTCACAATTAAACTTTGTTTGTGTACGTACATGTGTCGCTCGAGATTAGCCGCACTGCTCTTTTTAAGTGGACGAACTCTAGTCCCGCATGCAATTTAAGAATCCAAAACACAATTGCGACAATTACCGTCTCAGTGCTACCTAGGGGCTTTCTAAATGGACAAGTAGCTGTTTACACAAATGTAACTCTTAAAAACTTTCATAGGTAACTTAACCGTTTGAAACATTTTAAATACGATGGTACGAGTATGTCAATGAACAGCGCATGGGTCTACGGCGTAGCAGGGCTACGACCGACGCGTCGTACGTCGCCGTCTCATAAATCATAGGGAGGGGAGCTGATTGCCCTCAATTATGGCATTAGCTTTCATGCCTAATTTACCGACGTGGTGAGTCTCTTTTTTTGTGGTCAATTTATTAATAAAGTATTCATTTATCGTATACGGAATGCAAACATATTAAACCGAAAGCCTCTACAAAATAGTTTTTAAATTACATATATCTTCTATTCAGTTTTCCAAGTACAAATATTTTTATGATTCATCCAGTTTTGCTGTACAAAATATTTAAAATACTTAAATATAAAACGATTAGCCAAAGTATGTACAAAGATTAGTCTCAATAAATCATCCCAAGCCGAGTGTAGCTGGGCTGCAATCGATCAATCACCCGCCGCATAACAGTTACAACCGTGAAATCTTCGGGGGCAAGACAAAGATAATTCCCGCTTAACTTCCGTTTCCAACTTATCGAATAATTTAACTGAACATTTATTTTTGCGCGCTCATCAATCAGAGGAGTTCTCGCTCCACCGATAAGCCGCGTCTCGACGCCGAGAAATGACTAGGCATTACATAAATCCCTTCGGATGATGAAAAGTGAAGGCTAACAGATAAGAAGCTGCAAAAAGTTGCGATGAGAAATGAATCGCGATTTGTATCCGCCGCGGGCGCTTCCCGCGGTCGGCCCGCCCCCGGCCCGCACCGAACTGTCGTCTATTGCACACTACGAGTAGTTATGATCACACTCACATACATGTACTTTTATATACCTACTTATTATCAAATTTACACGGTAGGGTACATGATAATTAATACTGATCGAATATATAATTATATCAAAGCTGTACAGCAAAGTGTGCAAACAATATAGTACGAGAAAACTCTCCGAGTCACCCCTACCAAAGTTAAAAGTGGAAGGGAAACAGCACAAAAAAGTTAAATCGAAACTTTCTTCAGAGAAAATCTCGTGGCGGCCATTATTAAGATAAACAGTACAATACATAAGCCTATCTCGACGTTTATTTTATCACGGGTTCACATCACGCGCCGCTATTCCCTGTTATGATACGGCCCGTACCTGAGTGGAGCTGAAAGAAAAGCTATAAACCTGTTCGAAGCGTTTCTTCCGGCGCGCCGGAGCGTCGCGTACGCGCGCCGACTGCCAAGCGCCCGTACCTCCCCTCCCCCCGCCGCGCCCGCTGCCTACCCGCAAGCCCCCCACATCGCACGACCATATTTTCCACTTTATATGTGACAGTTGAGGTAATATCGAGACTCTCGCCGTCCTCTGATTGGACGAAAAATACACATTAAAGGAACCTGCCGGTTGCGAGCGAGCGATTCGAAGCTGTATTCCCGTGGAAAATGTCGGAAAATATTGTATTATAGGGGTGGAAAATTGCCACCCTCCCTCCCGCTAGCTCGGCTCCGACAAAAACTGTCGAGTATTTGTTTTTGATGAAAACGATTTATTATTCTACGTGGGTTGGAGGCAATAAAGATAAGCCGGCGAGGTGGCGGAGCCTTATTACGGCTAACCCTCGCCTTTGTTTCCTTATAAAGAATAATAAATGAGGCCGCACGCTTATTTACCAACTTCCTTAATTATTTATGCGAAAACATTGTTGATATTTGTTGGATGCATGAACTCTGTCCGGGACGCTCGGCTCGCAGGTGAGAAGGGTTTTCTTGCTCATCTCACGGAAACAAAATTCGTTAAGGTACTCTATGCCACGATATACTTGACATGACCTTTTCTCCCTTTGGGTAATAAGGGTTCGGTCCTTTGAAGGCTCACAAAAGTATTTTTAATAATTCACAACACACTGTGTCCCTGATTGCTTACTCCGTTTCAAGATTAATATCTGTCGAGCGAAGGCAAAAGCTGAAACGCAGTAAAGTCCGCAACATGGCGAAGATAAAATCATACAAAGTAGAAATCTAACTCGGATGCGGCTAATATCGCACAGCGGGCTATAAATCATGAGGCAGTAAATCCCAACGCTGGCAGATAGCAATCGGCATAACGGTAAAGCCACAATTTGCATTTACGCCCCTATGCCGGGCTGCGACAGTGTCACGTGCTGCTTAATCAGGCTGGTCCAGCTCGTGCAAGGCATATAAATACTATGCATAAATACTTATAGCAATAGTTCAGCACTAGCAATAGTTCAGCATCAGTACTGAAAGAAAGCAGTAATCTCTGGGACTTATAGGCTAGCTACAAGAATCTTCTATCACGACCCTGAGAAATCTAATTATCCAACACAGTTCTAAACATCTAAACTCTCTTTGTAATCAAATCTTTTTGTTTTCTTCAATCGATATTAACTATCAACATTTATCTTTTCTTTGTAATCGATACAGCAATTTTCTGTATTTCTACTCTATCAACCGTTGTTTCAACATTCACTGCATATTTCACACAATCCATCCATCTTTTCTTTGGGCTGCCTCTTCTGCTACATCCTTCCACATTCAAACCCAACATACTTACCTACTTCTTGTCACATAATAATATGAACAATATTGTTTAAAACCCCACAAAACGACCCCAATCTACACCAGCACGTTAAGTATCATACAGGAGCCCCGCTGTGCGCACGCGTCTAAACGAATCATTTTACAGATTTATTAATTTCATCGCTGACATGTGGTCACACTGACAGATTATTTACTTGTTTGTATCATCTGCCACTTTTTATAATAAGGGTCGACTAATGAACACTTGGAAAAAATATATTTTACGTCTATAAAAACATTTGTATTTAGTAGTTAACGGCCTTACTAATAAACGTGGTATATTATATTAGGTATATTCCTGAGTATAAACTATCAAAATGTATGGTTATCCTATTTTATTCCGAGTAATAACTTTACACCACGTTTATTAGTAAGGCCATAAAGTATTCCAACTCTTGTATTACCTACTTATGTTTTTTGTTGAAAGCCCTAATCCAAAATTTAGCAGTACCTATCTATAAGAGTTTATCAAATGTTACGTTGACTTAAAATCATACTGCTGCAAAGACCGCACAAAAAAAAACTTGTTTGAAAGTATCGTTACATTGTTTCTTTTGTTTTCTTCTTTTAAAATACGACGCAAACAATTGAAACAATCAATCATTACAATCAATATTAGCCAGTTACATGTCTGTCGAATTTGTAAAAACAAATTGCGTCGACGTTACCACTACCCTCTGTCTGGAAACGTTTAAAAATTTAAATATCGACAGACGGACCCCTCCTAAATGAAATGAGCGCATCTGAAAAATGTTTTAAAATACTTTAGAGGTAAAATGATGCTACTCCTCACTGGTTTGTTGGTACGTGGGACGTTTTGGAATGGAGCTGCTATCAGTGGGGATGGCTTAATACAGTTATGTTCAATTATTATGAAACTGATAAACAATAATCAAACAAAACATAATGTTCTCCAAGCTTAAAACCTCAGTAAATATATATTTTCTTATTTACTTCAGTACAGTCTCTGTTACTATCTTGCAGGAAAAAATATCTCGTAAACTTCAGTAGAATCTCGTTGAATGGTTCTTTAATATCATTTTTCATCACGAAAAAACATTTCATTCATATGATACATTTTTATTGGCTTAATTAATATCAAAATGTGATGAAAATTTATAACAGTCACGCATAACGCTGTCCGTAGCACCCCCAAATGACGCGTAGCGGATGCGGTGTAAGTTAACTCGTACTATTTAACCATCCGTTCACGCTGCCGATGAAACACCCTCGTCGACAGGGACACCAATAATCTTCCGTAAAGACAGACAGAGAGGGAAAAACGCTCAACAGAGCATAACTCATAAATAAAAATACAATATGGTGAGCAAAACATTGAATTATGCTGGTATTATGTCACATTTGGCCTTTGTGAATTAGTCAGTGCAGCGCATCGCTGGGGGAATAAGATTGGGTGTTTGTCAGTAATGTTATAACTCGAGTTAATCAGCGTAAGGATTTATTATACTGTGTATAATAAAGCAATTTATATTTTGAATATGTCCACATGTTCTTATTATGATTAAAATATTAGATTTGTTTAAGAAATCTTTTGATAAATAAGTGTTTCTGCACATAATTATACGATTACTTAAGAATACAAAAATCTTGTAATTCTATAAACTTAAATAGAAATTCAATTAATATACAATCTTAAAAGCTCATCAACAAAGAGTAGGTAGGTAATACTCGACACCGAAGTCGATGCCATTAAGGGGAAGACGTCTGTCTCGATTCAGCAAAATCATAGAAAAGCACATAAATTGGCGAGCATTAACATTTCCTTTATCCTCCGTGTCGTCGTATGACGGGGGCGCTCCACTGGGGCGGCCCAAGACAATAAATTTACATATTTCACCCCTCAAACAGACCTTTTTTGCCATTCCGCAGAATTACGCACATATGGGAATATTCCGTTGAATATATCAGCAGTAAGGAGAGATACACTCAGAATAAAATTATCTACCACGAGCGCCACATTTGCAGATAAAGAGCCACGCTTTGACGCCCAACATGCGGGGAGGCTATTCGAATGGGGAAATTCAGATTTTTAACGTAAATGTGATTAAACATTTTATCTTTTTTATTATAAACTGCAATATGTCATTCAATATTACTAAGTTACTACCTAACCTACATTATTTTATCGAGAAATCAACATTTATCTAGGTATGTATTCATAAAGTTTCGGCAACATTTATCTTTACAAAAACATATATTATGGGTACTTACCTAAAATAAGTAAAACAAGGCTGTCTTAAAAGGGATCTATTATTTTATCGGAGTTTAAGTTCGAGATTCGAGAAAATGCTCCTGCGCAGCAGGCAATCCATTCCGGAACACACTATTATCTGATAATCACCTTAGCCACTTTGCCATTTGCCTCATACGCATGTACCTACGAGTATTCTTAGCACCTTTTCTATACGACTAGTGTAGATGCTCTTTAGTAGCTTTCGCCATTCATCTCTCTGGGTAGGTACTAATACTAATTGAATCTACTCCTTTCAATTACTGGCTATATTCGTACATGACGGGGTGTCAAATAGAAACATGAGCACATATGGAAATGTAATTTTGCGGTAGAGCCGCCCTTCAAAGGGTCAAATCAAAATCATTTTCACAGTCCACTGGAGGTGCAATCAGTGGCAGTCACTTACTATCGCATAGTGCTAACTATTTTATTGAATTGGAATTCTTGATGGTGCTAGCTGAGAATATAAGGGCTTAGAAACATTCTCCGATCATTAAATAAAGGGTTATACTCGGTACAATAAAAAACTTGCTTTTTATTGTTCATTTGTAAGAAGTTGCTTACTGGCAAACAAAATTAGTCTTACAAAATTAGGCAGAAAAATTAGAAGATTTTAAATATTGCATTTCAGTTCCACCTGAAATAAAATTGAAAATTGTATGAATTTTTTTTTTTTTTTGTTAGCCTATACTGTCCCACTGCTGGGCAAAGGCCTCCCCCGTCATGAATTTACCCAAGTGAAATCCAATAGTAATTTTATGAAGGTGGAACTGAAATACAATAATCACCCACCCAGCCCAGTATCAGCTAGAAGCTGACCCGGGGCATAATGAGTAGGTAATAGGCACCTAGATAGTCTAGGTACTCAGGACCCAGGTAGGCTCTAAATCAGTGATGTTAATAGTGTTGCCACAGAGCAGACTCGTGTGGTGGTCGCAGACCAGAAACGCGCCGCACGCGCCGAATTTTTAACCCTTAACCACCTGCTAGCGAAATATAAATAATAATAATAAATACATATCGAATAATATTATGATTAATGTATATTTTTTTTATGTCAAATAACATTATGCGAATTATTAGGTCACCAGCAGAACTAAACTTAAAAATTCGGCTCGCTGTGCGGCTCGGTTGTACAGCGTGCTTATAGTGTGCGACCACGTTTATGAACCTAAAATGAAAATTTCAATGTTGCTATTGTGAAATCATATATTTTTGTAACGATGATTACGATGTTCTTTCATAAACTTTCGCGATCCCAACTCATATTTAGAAAAGGATTGATATAACACATTGCAATAAGGCGATACAATCCTGTAGTTATCATTGTATTTCTGAAGATGATCACACACAATGGATCTTTTGGCTAGTGTCCAATCGCATTTTATTTTATTGTTCCAACAAACAAACACTGTTCGATCAAACTTTAAAGCCTTCAACCGAGCGCTTAGACAATCGGATGTCCATTAGCCTGGTCGTAGCAAAGTGAACGCTCTCAAAACAGACCAGTAAATTCGTCTATTGCCTTACATCCAACCATAAGCACCTATCCGTTCTAAACCCACATTGAAACAATCGTATTACCGTCGCCGAAATACAGCTATAGAACGTACCGTCGGACTAGACGGAGGACACTAATACTCATTAGAATTACATGGCGGAACGGTCGCCGCCCGCCACGCTACCGCCAGCTCACGTGACCACACTCTGCTCCAACTCAAATCAAACTTTTTATAGATTAGGTTGGTATCACCTTTTATCCCGATGAACAGCTAAAGCATTTGTGGTTTATCGTAAAGACTGTCAAATAGTTTTGTTAAGCGGATCCTGTCTCCTTGTTTATTACATCCGAAAAGTCAGCTTATCAACTGTCGTGTAATTATTGATGAAACCTGGCATCTCATGACGTTTTCCTTAGAAGCAATATATTCTGCATAACCTATATTGCCCATTGTACCTACTTACTTATTTTCGTGTATTTCCTGTAATGTGTTTTTGTGTACAATAAAGTGTTTTTCTATTCTATTCTATTCTATATTGCACTCAACATGATGTTGTAGTGCTTGTGGCGTTGTTGAGATCGAAATTCATTCTGTACTACGTTCAAAGCTCTGTAGTGAGACACTACCACACACAGACACTACTGACGAATTCGTTTCAGATTTGTGTGTAGAAAAAAATTTAAGGAAACACACATTCAAGTATGCCACATACCTACTTTTATTTTTTTAACAAAGACACAGTGTCAAAATAACACCGTATTGTAATTGTTATCGTTGTGACCTACTTCAGTTAGTCGGTGTTATGTTGTAACTGTCACGGAATATCGAACGTATGTCAGTTTCCTACTGCTTACCATTAGGTAAGCAGTAGGAAACTGACGTTTGCTATAAAGCAATCTTCCAAGTTTTGAATATACGAGTAGATATCGGACACAAGAAGAACTTGTTCATAGCTAAACTCTTAGTACCTACTCGTAAATAAAGCAACAAGATTCGTCGTGAGCTAGATACAAGAACAATCTGAACCAGGTCATATGAAAATTCATGAATGGACTCAGGAAGGTACCTACTAGAAAATGGCGCACCTGGAGTTTTTATAATTTTATTTTGCTGTTTTACACAGCCTCAAGTGACCATACTGTCCTAAGAAATAAATTAAATTCAATAAATAACTATAATAGTAATTTCACCTTAAAATGAAAATCAAATAAAAATCCGAATTCAGAGCAGCGATTGTATCTTACAATGTGTGCGATATCTGGGAAATATCGCATTCTGTGCACGAATTCCACCACAATCGATAAGAGATGACCGCTGGCCGCCGGCGGCCACCCCCGGGGGGAGACTGTTATTTGATTAGTCTTACCGAGAATGAGCTCGTCTCTACTTAATGGGGTGAACGCTTGTAACTGGACATCGTATAATTTCCACTAACTCTAACATCACAGGAAAAATAATTAAAACAACTCCACTGAATAGATTCGTATGTAAACCCGAAAGGCGCTCATCCCATCATCGCTTAATAGACACGCATTTCGACATAAATGAGTTTCGCTCTAAATTAATTAGTAGCACATTTTCCATTATAAGGACAAATGTAAAAGCGACCGCTTAATAGCGCGGTGTAAAACTCGCTAGTTTTCGTTCGCGAGAATAGGGCCGGAGAGAAATTGCGGATAGACATAATCAGTCTTCTGGCTTTGAGGCGGCCTCAGCCCCTAATGTGCCGCGCGCCTCTTCATCTGATGAATAGGCACGCACACACCTACAGCCGCTGATTGAATTCAATAACATTGCTGCAAATTAAATTCTTACATACGTCTCACCCACACATCCAACTACAGGCTAGAGTTTATTTCTTGATACTTGTTCGGGACATATTTATTCTAAACCTCAAAGTGGTCGGAATGGTCCCGGCCTACAAATGAACATTCAAGGAAAGTTTTGCCGAACGGGAGGTCGGCGCTGTAAGGACGGTCCGTAATGACCCGCTCAGATCTTACAAAAGGCAATTACAATAAAGTTCCATTCGCACATGGTCGTTAACTGGACGATATATCTTGGATTCCCTCGTCAAAGCCGTTCGCGCTTGTTTCATCTTATGCCGCCTCGTCGTGCGGCATATGACAATTTTGACTTTCTCAAACTCGATCGACATAAACAAATAAGTAGGTAGGTAAAACATGGTCTTGATAGCAAACATTCACTATCATTTCCATTTGTATATAAATAATTGATATCCGAGTCATTTACAAAGAAATGTAATCAGCCTGTTCATAAGAAACATGAATAACGAGAAACGTATGCGTAATGTAGATGTGTGGCAGCACCTCCTGCCAGCAGACTTTACGAGCGGGGGATTAACCCGAGTAACGAGATTCATTAATTCTTGTCGTTAAAATTTGTCGTTCTCGATTAATAAGGAAGTCCTACTCGAGGCACGTTATTATCAGTGGACCGCAGCCCGGGACCAACTACCCACTCCGCTTTATTTACACTATCGAGTAAATTAAACTCGCTCGAGTGTCGGAGAAAACTTTAACAGAACTTTGTGTGTAATAAGTGGTGCAACAACACGAGTGGAAGAGCAAACGTCGGACGCGGTCTCCGCTCCGCACTTCGCTCCCACTTAACTCTTTGGGACATATTTATTCGACCCTCCGGCGACCGCGCGCCACTTCTCCCCGACCGAATTAACCTAACGAATCAAAGGAGCGATTAAACACCACCTGAACGCTCCTTACGTACAAGCACGTTATGAATGCCACCGCAGCCACGATCGAAAACGAACGCTTGTTAATTTTTTATCATCCTCAGAAATCGAAACAAAGAAAGTATCCATCGGCCGTTAGTGGCGTCCACTTCCTCTGTTTGTATGTAATTTTTAATGCGGGTCAATCAGGGAGCTATATCGTAGATCTCCGTCGGGCCGAGACCGTAACGATAATGAATCGGAGCTGTAAGAGCGCCGGACCGCACTCACGAATTATTAATTGCCCTATACACACAATACTCAAGTCCAGTACATTAAATTGGAATTTCCGTAATCTTAAATATAGATTAGGGGCTAAGGCACTACGAGGATATTATATCGGGCTAAGTGCTTTGAATTTGGGATTAGTTCGATGGTCAGCGTCGTAATTCTCTTTCAATTAGCAGGCATTACTAATTCATAAAGACAATGCTGCTATGTCCGCGACGACCACATTTCCTTGTCCTTTAAGATGACCCTCCCCTCGTGGAGGCAGGACTTGTTCACTGTTTGTTTTGCCTACCTGAAACCCTCTCGCAATTGTCCACTAAGTGTTGATTGCTTGTAAACAGCGTGTCTTGTTTGAATAAGTTGGTGAGGTGTCCATATTTTAGTCAGCTCACATTTTCGTACACACTTTGTAAGAAAGAATGCTAGCATAACTTTTTCAATATTTCTTAGTAAACAAGCTAGAGTTTGCCATTGCCAGTATACAGCCCAAAATACCGTAAGTGTTATAAAATGAACCAACTTTGAATACTTATTATTTCAACTAGTCCTTTTCTAATACATAGCAAGCTGTCGTACCTACCTTTGTATAGGTTACGTCATAAGTTTATTGTGCGATTCTGGTCCCATGCGTGGAGGGAATTGATAAGGCGCACGAACCTTTGCCTCTATTGCTTGAAATTTATTGCTGTTTTGGGTTTTTATTGTTCCGTTTTACGGCCTCCTCGTGTATAAATCGTACAGATAGAAGATGAATTCCGTGCTATAGCGACCGCTCCTTTTATATCGCACACTTTCGGTGATACCTTTACATATTTTATGTATCTCCTTCGTAGGTATAAATTGCTAAACATACTTTGAATGGCCAACGTAAAACCAATCTTCTAATACAAAAGTAATAAAGTAAACTAATGCTATGCTATTTCTTCCGCATGCATTACACCCTGTATCTACGAGCGTACTAGGATTTTCATAGAGGTCCATCACGACGGCCCGAGCGTGTACGATATATCACAGGAAATTATGCTTGGGCTGCGTTTCAGCGGCGAGCGGGACAGAGACGGCGCGCGAGCCTCGCAAGCTGACCCTCGGCTCATAATGTACGGTCCGGTTAGGTAGACGACTTACGGGGAATAGGTACCTACGAATATGTAGCCCCGACCCGCCGCAGCCCGCACCCCGTGCATGAAATGCTTATTATACGCGGCACGTACACCACCCCGCGTTTCAGGCACCGTCGCCGGCTCGCTCGCTCCTGCCCACCGGCCGGCCGCCCAGACAGGGACGTAACACCGATATTATAGCAAATCGAGGATTGTTATGTCCGGTCCGGCAGAGGTCGGCGTAATATATGGCCACGGTATTCCGGGAATATATATTAACGCGAAACTCGCCTCATACAAAGATCTTGTGCGATGGAAACAAATGGGGAGGAAAATTTTGCGGTGAAATTCATCGAGATAAAACGAGCAAAACAGCGTGAAAAATGACAGTCATTTTTTTCCAGCTCAACTAACAATAGTTCGCTTCCTTTAATACAAAAAATCTAAATGTTGTACATGAATGAAAAAATAAGTAAGTAAAAGGAGTCGCTACATCTGCGGTCAAGTGGATGATCGAGTCGGAATGGAACAAATGAAGACTGATCACCTCGGTGCAGTCAGTGGCCATGGAGGGCGCAGGGTGCAGCAGGGGCGCGGGCGGCGGGGGAGGGAAGAGGGCGCAAGGAGGTGCAACCAGGAGGTATGACACGTCGCACTAAGTGAATGATGACTGCGAAACTCCAAGATGTATACTAATCTTTTCGAGAAACGTATGAATAAACACGAGATTCCTTGTTTTTTCAGGCGTAGTTTTGAAAAAAAAAAACGTTAACAGGTTCACGACTGTATCCTCAAGGTGCGGTAGACATTCTCTTAGATCTTTTTGTTACTTATTCCAGATCCTTTGAAGGTGTCTAAGGGGGGTAGTAGTAGTTTTGAAACATTCAATAATTAAAGCTCTAATTAAGTGAGTTAGCTTTCTTGCAAACAGACTCTTTAGCGTTGTCTGGTAAATAAGTGTTCTCATCGAAACACCCATTTACCTAATTTAAAAAAAAAAACTCAAAATTATGATTGTAATTTTAATACGATAAATGTCATATGCATAATGTATAATGAAGATAGGACGGGATAGGACTTAACATCAAACACATTTCGTTTTAATAATTAGTTTTGTAGATTAGACTATCGGTATACTCATCACCTGCACGTTCCTACATTACAGTATAATCTATGTATCGTCGAAAGTAAAATTATGTTAGTTGAGCCGTCACATTATCGAACGTCGGTTTCGCAAAGATGGATGAGCTAAAAAAACACGATAAAATCGAATCATATGGGGATGCATGCGGTGATTATAGGGGATCCTTTTTCACTGATACCTTCAAAAGATTTATCTTAGAAAGTATCTCAACATTTTGAAGAAGGCGCTTCAGATGGGTGTTGCAAAATTCTTTCTGCTTATAAATACAATCACGCCCTTGCGATAAATGTCTGGGGGCGCAGTCACCCGCACCGCCTAAACGAATTTAAATAAAATCGGGTATTAAAATCTCCAGGCGATCTCGCAAAAATATACCTATGTCAGGAGAGATTTGAGCGGAATAAACATTCCTCGAGCTCGTCGCTTATCGAGGGGCGGGCCTCCTGTTTTCTTTTATGGCTGTCGTAAGGTATAATCTTCAAGAAAAATGCGATATTTAAATGAAGTAAATTCCTGGAAGGGGATTTCCTTAATACCAAAATTTCTCAGTTGCAATTTCGTATATTAATTCGCAGAGCGCAACTGTCGATTCAATGTACCGAGTCTAATACTCACCAAAGTATAATCACACTAGTTGCAAGTCACGGTTTCAAGCAATTCCAGTTCCAGAAACTAGTAATTTTTTTAACTAAAATAAACGTAATCGTTAAAAATATGTAAAAACTCTTTCTATGAGATCAATCCAATACTTTTTTTAATGCAATTTTTTTATACTTACCTACTTGTATGATAATGGCAATATTAGGTGCTAATAAATATTCAGTCAAGATATGAGAAGGATTTTTGTTTAAACATATCGTTATCCAAGCGTTACCTCGAGTCGCGCGCAGTATAAACATTGTGCCATAATGAGGGTAGGCCGAGCGCGGCGCGCGCCCAGATCTGGGACACGCGCCCGCCACGCGCGACACGTCTCTAATTGCCCTTCCATACAGATTGTGACAATATTGGACAATCCAGTGAAAATAACACCGGTCTTATTGCATCGAACATTGTTTGAGCCGACTATAATCTCTCATTTTAATAGATAAGTGGAGGCGGAGTCGCGTGATTTGTTAGCGCTCTCTGTTTATTTTAACCCCAGTGATACTACTGTAATGGGTCTGAATACGAGCGCGAATTGTATTCTTTACATTGTTATTGTTCACAGAGGTCTATGTATCTCGAGAACAAAATTAAATAAAAGAACTCCAGACAAAACTGTGGCCGTTTCATTAAAATTAAAAGAAAGTTAAGTCGCGACACAAGACAAACTGCCGCCTAGAGAAATAAAGAGAGCGAAGCAAATGAGAAGAACTCATTTGGGCGGCCTCGGAATCGTGTTCGAGAGGATAATAAAAAAGGAAGCCATCAGTGACACGCACAATAAGCATCAACCTCAAGAATATCATAGATAACTGCGAGCCGGCGCGCCGCAGGGACCTCATTAGGAGGCCGCAGGGAAATTAAAAAGAAACCAAGATCTCGGACTCGATTGCGGCCCGAGAGAAACGGCCGGCCTTCCTCTCATAACATTACATACAGCCTGCGTCGATTTTCCGGACGATTATCATTTTGTGGTGCGTAAGATAGACCCGGAAAAGTAGTTAATGGCAGAATGGAGGCCGAAGGCGAGCGAGGCGCAGCATAAATCAGTCTGGAGCAGAGATGAATGTAATTACTGAGCACGACGGGACAAATCGGATCTGCGTCGACATCGACAAGACTCCTCCGCAAGCCCTCACATGTTAGGCGCCGGCGCCAGCCACCTGAGCGTTTCTAATCATTATGACAACTATTGATATGAAATATATTGTAATCATAATCTTGCAAGCATAGTTAATAGGGTTGAATAGATCACTGGAGTAGCATTTGTTTTGTAAACATTTATAGCAAGTACATATTAACGCGACTTAAATATCACAACGAAAATACAAGAGGAAAAGTATCTGAAGAAAAACAATTAATTGCCTTTTTCCGAGAACAAATTTCAAGTCTTCGAACTTGCTCAATTCACTAGAAGGAAACCTATAGAAATCTTGCATTTATGCAAAACAAAGGCAATCAAGGCCCGGAGGAACAGAAGAAATGAGCTTCATTAAGCGCCAGAATGAAAACTTTAATAATGTAAGATGCAAAAAACTCGACAAAAAATACTTAAGAAAATCTGACGACATAAAGGCTGTTGTAACCGGGGACTCGCCGTAAAATCATTAAGATGCTAATAAAAACTTCCTTTTGTCGCACAGAGACGAACTCGGATCGGAAAAGAACGCCGGCAAAAAATATTCAAATAAAAACTCAATCGAAAGAGAAGAATGGGCGACGGTGCCCATGATTATTCTTCAAAACATAATGAAGAGAATTAATGTAAATATTCTTTTTACTGGGAAGTTTCCGCCCTCCGGAAAGTTTTATTCCACGGCGCGTCGTTTAACAACGTCCCTACTTATTGACATTCAATTCGGGGGAAATTGATTTATGAAGATTGTCGCCTTAATTGTAAAAAGATTTCTTGTGAGTTGAAATCTGTGGAGCTGTAAGTTTGGAGTGGATTGTTTAGAGTTGGTAACAATGGGTCTGCAGCGTTGCATTATTGAGTGGCTTGTGACAGCCGCGGCCGGGGGCGACTGCAGCTGCACTGATTACCGTGTCACTCGCCGGGCGACAAGCGGAACAAATGCACAATTTTATTCATTATCTGTATGAATTATAAACGAGTATGTATATGGTGCAACAGCCGACCCTACAAAGTATAAGACATAGGTACATGAACCGTAAAACTCGGAGCAAAATTGTTAGCAGCATTAATTAGGTGATTTAGACCAACACGTAAGTTATGCAGGTACCGAAGCATTTTATTGGCCAGTATTTTTCGGGATTTAAAAACAAAATATCCGTAAATAATTGGAATCTCCCCCGAGGAGCCGAGAAAGGGTCCACGCGAGGTCCGGCACCTTTTTACGGTCGATAAAAATAATAAGTCTCAGGCCCTCCCCTCCCCGCACGCCCCTCGCCCACGCCCATACTCTACACCGCTCATTTTTTTCTTAGTACATCTTTCATTTGTCACAAACATAAAACAAAAGTGATGAACATCGGCACACATCGACTCCCCGAGCGAACGTTTTCATTAGCGCGCTGCGGCGTATACCCACGACACGGCGCGGCGACACCACAAACAGACATTAGGCCAAGTTACACACATTAAAAGTTCCCGAATCGACACCTAATATGCAATCACATACTTTATACAAAATTTATTGTACCTATTACAAGATTCACATTAAACTACCCAGAAAATCTTTAACCTAAGCTTTAAGCTTATAAAAGCTCGGCGCTAATGGCCGGATACCGGAAATTGCGCTCTCATATATCTCCCAACAGATTTATGAAAGTACCCACACATGAAACGATGTCTCCACGCGCACACACGTCACCGCCGTAGCTACAGGCTTCATAAACACACACCGATGTGCGCTCAGCAAACTTTGACACTTATTAATTTAAGGGGTCATTAAATTTTAGAGTAACTAAGATAGTTTGAGGGTTATTTAAATCGAATCTGAGCGGAAAGTTGTTCAAGCGCGATGATATAAGCTTTTAGCCTCGTAGACGGAATCTTTACACACATATGCTAATGCTACGCGCGTAGCCGCACAAAGTGCTACGCCGTAGCCGCGTAGCGGATAATCCGCGTCCAGTGGTGGCGTCTCACGCCCGCGACCTCCCCACCGATATGACTCTGATGCTCTTTTCCTGTCATGCTTATTGCATCTATCAGCTCTGCATACATAATATTTCAGAACATGTAAATCAGATTAGAACCCTACTTGTTGTGACTATGAAAATGAACAATTCTATGCTCGAGTCCAAAACAGTTTGTTGTTACACTGTAACTTAAGTATATTATTGCAGATAACAACATAGTCAATACTTTGGTTTACTAGGTCATTCAGTAGTATAATATTATGTGAACGCGGATACGTCATCAGTAACTTAAACCAATAATGGAGTGAAACACAACTCCACTTCGCCGACCTAAGTCAATCTTCGAAAGGATATTAAGTATATTCTAGTGGAAGCTGTTTTTTTAGGATCGTAATCTTTTCCGTGTATCCCGAACCGGCCCTCGCCGACACGTCCCGGCTATTGTGACGTCCACTGCGTCTTGAAGGCGCTTCTTATGAGCGTTACAAGTGCTTTCTAAATAATCTAAGTCCAGTCGAAGAGAGCGTATTGTATTGACATAGTGGAGTGGTGGCCGGCGTATAATACCGTATCTATGTGTGCTGTCCGCGAGCACACACACGCGTGTTCACGCTTGATAGAATAACCAAGTCGTCCGGCGCTTCGGGGTGGGGGGTTACCCCCCTCGTCTTCAAGACTGGACCACCCCCCCACCCCCCTCTTGCCCACTACACGTCTTCTGTAGCACTTCCCGTAGCCGCATCGGACTTTAATGGTCCTTTATGTTATGTTGTAAAGAAACATTTCTATTATTAAATACGGTACATTATTTTATTATTATTATTGCCTTTTTGTGTTAGCAAAGATTAATCTATTTGTTATGATTATATATATTCAGAAAAATAAATGCTTAGAAGTAATAAGAAATAAATGTAAGAAGATTTTCATTTAAAATTTGTTGAGTCTGCAAAGTTCGAGACAATTATTTCAGAATGTTTGAATGAGGAAAATGCTACCATTTAGTGTTTCAAAACGGAAATAGACAGTTAGGGCAGGTGAGCTTGATTGCCAGCGGTCAGGCGAGTCCTTAGCGTCAAGTTACCAATTTACTGACAGTTAAAGGTAAGTGTTCTCCATGGCATTTCCAAGTTTTAGCTAGAAACTGGAACAAAATCATTGGATGAGTAGGCAGTTCTATAAAACTAATATAAATACTAAAGGAGCCTCTTTGAGGCGCACTTACAATTCTTTCACCACACTGGTTTGAAGGAACATGTTTGCTAATTTGTTTTAATTACAGTGTTATTATATATAGAATAGAACTATGATGTTTGGCTGTAGTTAGTAGTATTAAAAAACTACTGCTCAATCGATACTAAACAGAAACAGAAATTGTGATTACTCTTTGCTAGTTTCCATTTACAGTCAAATCAAAAAGTGTATTAGTAAAAACAAATTCGCAACCTTTACTTTAATTATAAAATTATTTAGCTACACAACCCGAATAACCTCTTTAGAGTCAGCACCATAAATGTAGATAGTTGAAATAAAATTTCTGCGCTAGAGGGAGGTGCTTTATCAAGTTGCGAGGCGAGCGGAGTCTGCAAATCATATTAACGAGGATGCAGCGCCTCCACTGCTGCCTAATTCACGAGCTACGAACTAACTAGCCGGACTCTGAGGCCTGCATTGTAAATGCTCTTATAATGCACTTATAAAATACTAATTGGGTTCTGAAATAGTTCTGTATTGCACGGCTAAGTTTTTTTATTTTGATGTGGTAAATTATAAACTTTGGATTTATATTTTTTGCGTGCTTTAGAACGGTATCGGTTTGATGAATGTAATGAATGAGTCAAAAAAATTGTGTTAGGATCGTAGAAAGGGGAAATAATGTGATCTCTGCCTACCTCTATAGGAAAGAGGAAAGTTTTTTGTACATAGGAGTAAATATACTTACTCCTTCAAACATCAGTCGTTATCTCAATCTGTCTACAAACCGCAATTAAATAGAACGTGTTCTCATATCAAAATACAAAACCATATCATCCTTTCCTCAATAAATCAGACAAAGAAAAACAAAACCAAACATCGAGAGCACACACATAGAGTTCAAACAGACAGGTACTTCAACCAAAAGTTATGTGAAATACTTCTAACGTTCGCGTTCGCGGAGGCTGCTATGAGTAGATTTACAATAAATACACCAAACAAAGAAAAAGGAATCTGTGCTGCGGGAAAACTTCGCCTTTTGTGCGCCAGTACCTGCTAGGGAGGGGACACGCTCTGACCAGAGGCATTATCGAACTTCTGTAAGAAGATAAATAAAGGAATAATTACCTACACATACTTTTTCTCAATATTTGATCATCATCATCATCATCATCAGCCTATGGCAGTCCACTGCTGGACATAGGCCTCCCCTAGTGCGCGCCATTGAGCCCTGCCCTCAGCTCGACGCATCCAGCTTCTGCCGGCAGCCTTTCGCAGATCGTCACTCCACCTGGCCAGAGGGCGTCCTACACTACGTTTGCCGAGTCGCTGTCTCTACTCAAGAACTATACACACTACTCTATACAATATTTGATAGACTCAACCAATGTTGAGTGTATTGTTTTTCTTTCATCAAAGCAAATAAATGTCTTCTTCTTATTTTAAAAGAAACTTAAAAGGAAAGTATTTTGATACCTTGAAGATTAATAAATGGGTGGCGTAATAATAGTAATAGAGGCCTACGTCCAGCAGTGGGGTAGTGTTAGCTGTGGCTGATGATGATGACTAGACAAAGCTGACAGTAGATTTATGTTTCCTCGATATTTCTTTATGAAAAAATCATTAAAAACGTAAAAATGTGCATTTCATTTAGTAGTTTATAATAACTTTCAGTTTTCAACTTTCCTATTCATTGTCTACGAAACTTTTGAAAAACAATAATATGTTGTCCGACTATCATTCATTCGATGAATTACGTATCGATTCAATAATTGAAAATCATCGATACATTAATAGCATGGAACAACTCTAGCTCTCTGTTCCGGTGGAGTGCGCGCTTTATAGATAAATATTTATACGAAAAACTTGTATTGGAGTGGTACGATAATGGTAAATTAATTTGGTGGAGATGTTATCGATTGGGGAAACTACGTGGTATATAAGGAAAGTTCTGGATTTACCGTAGTTCTACACGACATAATGGACTTGTAAATTCATCAAAGCCCTTCAATAAAGATGCTTTTTACGAGTGATAAGGAAATGAAAACATTATTAAAAGTTTAATATGTGTTTTAGTGGATATACAGGGTGTAAAAAGACGTCTACCGAAGCCGAAAGGGGTAGGTACAACATCCCAACACACAACCAAATCCAAAAGGATTTTCCGAAAAAATCATTATATCCGGAGAAAACCGACCTCGCACAGCTGGTCGAGCGTATGTACTGGGAGCGTTTTTATACGTAGATTGTTGGATTTTGAGTTTAAATAGTTTTTTTCTTTTATAAATTAAATTATTAGGTAGGTATGTTCTTTTTATGTTGTACTAGTAGTAAATAACTAGAAAATACAATTAAATGACTTAGCTAAGTAAAAAAAATTGCGTTTTCATTAGGTTAGGTACATTCAGAATCATGGTGTGATTGCAAACCCTCAGTTTTCGGTAGCAGTCTTTTTACCTGTATATGGTGTTACTCGGATTCTGATCCAAAAGTAATAGGTAGAGGTCGAGCGTATGACGAGCAACTTTGAACTTTACATCTCGTAAAAAAAAAATTATCGAACAAAATAAAAACATAGATAACTATAGCATCAAAAAACCACTAAGGTTTGAAAGGAACGCTATACATTGAGCCTGTTGAATTTACATAACTAATAATGAAATAATGTTTTCCTAAATTACTTACAAAATAATATCTTAACTTAATTTTAATGTTACATTCCGTAATACTATCGCGTGAATCAGCGAATATGAAGCCCTCACCTCAGCCTTTTAAGCCTTAATACTGAGGAAAACACCTTTCACTTGGTAGGTAAGAGCATGTTAATATTCTTGTTCTTCAAACCTTGAAGAACAAGCAACAAGCAAAGTTTGGTGCCTTGCTTTCTAGATGATCGTACGCTATTTTAAAAGCATTGCCTATACAAGATTTGTGAGATCAATGATTGGCAATAGCAGTGGAATATCTGAGGGCTTCCAATCGCGGGCTGTCACCGGCAGTGGGCCCGCGGCGCCACCTGCGATATAATTGGACTTCAAAACTGAACTGAGCTCCAATACTTCCGCGTCGTTGGCTAGCCGCTTTCAGTGTTACCAGCCTTTCTGCTATTGCTATTTACAGCATTTTCTTTATCACAGGTATCAATGCCCAGGATATACTATAGCAGCCCTTTGTTTTGGAAAGTAGTGAGTGGCAGGCGACACGTTAAAAACACTAATGAAAAACACAGCAAGAAAGATGCCGAGGGGCTACGAGTAATAAAGATCTACATTTTTAATGATTTAAAAGATCAGAACACAAAAATACACTATATCTTCCAATATTAAGTTGGTAAGTATGTATACACTTTTACGACTTGAACACAATTTTAAAATTACACACAGGACTTAATCGCGGAATACCGAATGTTCGTTTTATCTTTACCTGAAAATGTGCAAAGCGAATTGGATCTGTGGATCTTTTAAACAATAAAAATTTTGATAAGAGATGGCAACCCCACCCTGTTTATTTATTTCGTCTGCGTTGTCTTTGCTGTCAGGGTCGGGCTTTGTACGGGCTTCCATCAGACGCATTATATTGAAGGTATCAATTCTCCGCCGACTAGTTCTATAAGCGCCTTACGTGAGCTTACGGGCTCGATCACGGAAAATGATTGCTTCTCTATGTTATTTCAGCGCAATACGATTCTAGGATATACGTACATTTTTGTCTATCTTTTACGGATTTCGTATATAGGTAGCATAATATGTAGTTATGAAGATTTATTAGTAGGTAGGTACTTATAATTTTACTCAGTAGTAAAAATAAGATCATTATTGTTGTGAATGGCCAATATGGCCATAGAGCACTCTATCAGTACCTACAATAACGCATTTTCTTTGTATTCAGATTTGGTAGACAAATCGAATTTTGACACTCGAAAGAAATGCACATTCATTCCTAACTGAACAAGTGAACAGAACCTCCTAAACCAATCAGGTCACGTCTTACAAGTCTTGTTCTGAGAATTCCTGCGAGCGGCTCATGCAAATACAAGTGTCGTTTTCGGCCACTCGAGTGAAATCAAGAAAGAAACCCGCCGGTCGTCGTTCACGCCTCAATCAACAACCAGTTACGATCCTTTGTAGTGCCCTCACTCACCACACAAACTTCAATTCAACGTTCGCTCTCAATTGCTCGAATCACTGTGTGCTAAGTACCTTATCCTTTAAAGATCTAGGTATGTCGTTGTAGGCTATCGCTTTTTTAGATAGATTACTCTTGTTGGACCTATAGGTACTACTTGCTTTTATCAGTTTTATGGGTACCTATCAGAACACAGATAGCAAAAAGACTATTGAGTAGAATTGACTAAGTATCATATTTAAATTTTAATTGTAAATTGATTGAAGAAGCTTTAATGAACATAAAGCCAGACAGAAAACAAAGCATTAACTAGGTGGGAGTGGTGCTATAATAAGTTCAGTTAAGAAACGTCTGACGTCCATAAGCCGCTGCAAGCGACTTGAGACCGACATTCCAAATATGAAAATAAAGAAAATAAGCTCTCCCTGACCGCGCTCCTCCAATCGCGCACCTCGCTTTTATTACATCCATAAATTCATCATATCGCGGCGTCGTCGAGGCTCGCCATTGGCCGCGCAAGTGAGACAGAGGGCCCTTCTCGCTCGCACCTCCTTCATATTAATATTGAATTTTTCTCGACCCCCTCCCGCCACCCCGCGGGAGGCTCTACACTTGCTCGCCCCCGTATTGTTGTTATCTTTAATGTTGTGGAAAACGCGTTTTCTTGTGTCGTTAACTTTTATATTGCAAGAGTGATACTTTTACGGGTTTAATACATAACTTATGTTATTTTTATAGCCCCAATATAGCTTTAGGTATTAGAGTACATTGCCATTTATAAATTTTTTCAGTATCAAACAAAAAAAAATCAAATATCCAGTTAAATCATCATATCTATCTACTTTTTAACATCGACTTCCGAAATCATCGTCTGTATAGATTATTTCCATTGACTTCAAGCTTTGTACTTAACCAAATCACAACAGAAACAAAGAACATAATAAATTAATCAGTTTCAGAAGGGGACGCTCTCCCCTTTACCGTTTGCTTGTGTTGTCTGCCAAAATTAAAAACAGGAAACGGTAAATGGCCCGTCTACGACGATGACCTTTAAGCGTAGGTACTAATACTTATATATACCTACATACCTGTCTGGACGGGTTTAATGTGCTTTGTCAGTTAGAAACTTCTATATAGAGGCTTTTTAATCACTCAAAAAAAATATTATGTTTGGATACCATAAAATAATAGGGGGAAGTGGGGCAGATTGATACACAAAAATTTAAAGTTCCATAAAATGTGTATAAACATAATATTTTTCATTAATTTTGCATTTTACGTATAGCTAAATAATTAAATATTATAATGTCATAGTTTAAAATTGTATAAGTTATCACAGAAAAGAAAAAAATTAAGTTTAGTAAAAAATGGGTTTTGTATCAATCTGCCCCACTAGCGGGGTACTTTGATACACCACGTGGGGCACTTTCATACAGGGTGGAAAATCTATGAAAATGGTCAAATTAAAACACTTTTTCATTGATTCTACTTGTTTATTGTGATGAGATCAGAATCGGCTAATTAAATTATTATAACAAATCTTAATCACAGTCAGCCTCAAACTAACTATAAATCAAACTATCAAACTTAATATGAAAAAGTAATACTAATATTTTTTTTTCTTTCATTGCACATTATTTTCACTCAAATTAATAGAAAAAGTATACATAGATGAGGTTCGAGTTGTGCCTTTCGTAAAATTTGGTGTAGGCAGGTGTAAAACTCTAAAATCAACACTTGCTGTGTCTTCGACATCTGAAAGGACAACCTGGCACTTTTTTGAAGTGAAAACTTCTTTAGGCGCGTTGAGCATTTTTGAGATGGAAAAAAACCATTGAATTCGCGACACTGTTACCGTTACCGACACCTCTGTATGAGTATCTGTATCTGTTCAAGCTTTCACTTCTGTCGGCACTCCCGCAGTGCCACTATCTTTTTCTCTAGTATGACACCTCATACTCAGTCAAATTGTATTTACTAATGACTTTGGCCACGTAGTGGAGCACCGATCTTTTTTTTTAATTTAAGAAATCCCCAACATTTACATTCTGGCAAACGAGGACAGACGTTCTTCTTTTCAGGCTTTTTATTTTCTGTGATTCCCAATAATTTTTTAGCAGTTTTTAATTCTTTCGCTTTCTGGAAAAACAAATGGGGCACCTTAATACAGAGACGGGGCACAATGATACACATCAATGTGCCCCGCACTTTGTTGCATCAAAGTGCCCCAAACGACATTAAAAAAAAATCAAATGATCATATTAAAATTAACGTTGATTTTAAGTAAAATTAACAAAATTCATAATAATTGATAGTTTAACTTACCACTGGTATATAAAGATCCTCGTTAGATGTTATCAAAGAGCGTCGAAACACTTTCACATATTGCATCAAAATTTACATAGGGACGCTCAAAACACGTCTTGATATGCCCAAGGACGCCCGTTGACAGACGGTTGCTGCGGTTACAATGGACGCGTTCAGAAGTTTTTCCTAACGTTTTAGAGATGGAGCCATTCAAATCCATTCACTCAATTATTAGATAAGACTAGTGTATCAATGTGCCCCTTGTATCAATGCTCCCCACCTCCCCTACGTGACAAAATCTAGGTAAAGTGACGTTTTTGTATGAAAAATAACAACATGAATTCTTTTAAAAGACGAATAATAATAATAATAATAATAATTTAATCTTTTGAAGCGACGCGTGATCCGAGAGCTGGCACATTTTTGGCTCAAAGGATCAGCATTGCCATCCAGCGTGGTAATGCCGCCAGTGTTTTGGGCACGCTTCCGACTGACAGTGACCTGGATCAGTTGAGCTACTTATCTATAGATCGTTTCTAACGATCCTTAGATAGCTTGACTAATCCTGTTGTATTTTGTAAATATATGTAAATATGTAGTAGCTTAGTTTCTGTAAATAAATGCTGTCTATTTCAATTGCGAAAAAAAATCTTTTAGAAAGTGACATTTTTGTAAGAAAAAATAACAACATGAGTTTAGAAAATAATTACAAAGTACGATATGTATGAAACTCATAAGAGCCACTAACTACAAAAAAGTACATAACATTTGAAAATAAATGACGCGGACACTCGAAGAAAGTCATAAAAGTTTCCACATCTCCTAAGCACACGGCGGAATAGCCCAAACTTGCTTCTAAGTACGTACCAAAACAGTTTTATAGTTCACTAACTTCAATAAAAGTACGCGCTCAATGCAGAAACGAAAATACACGGAATCTCTTAAAATCCCGCCCTTATATTTCAAAGCTCAAAAGAAATCGCTTGCAATATCTGTCTGAAAAATATATCGGATTGCTTTGTCGCAGCTTTGGAAATCGAAATCTATTTTCCTTCAAATCTAAGTGAATCCCGTGCGGATTGGAAATGTACCCTTTACCTACCGCCGGGCGAGCCAATTGATATTCCAACAATACAATGTATGAATAAAATATAAACTGAGATCCTATCAGCCGTGTTGCGCGCTATCGCTCTATTTTATACAATTTCAAATCTTTCTGCTACATTTTCGTAATTAAACCACTGTACAGTGCAACTACATTAATAAAGCGCTTTGGTTGGTTTGTAAGTAGTTGTACTGTAAGTAGTTGTAAGTAGGTATAAGCCACTGGGAATTTGCGTTTATAAAGCAAAAAAAGTTGCAGATTTTATCTTACTTACAAACCTACTACAAATTCCTAGTAGGTACAAATTTCGTACCAGTATCCAAGTTATAGTAAGATTGGTAATCGTAAAAATAAAATTAAAACTCTTCGTAAACAATATTGTGACGTTAAACAAGAATAAGCTCGATAAAGTACATGCCACTAATAAACGCGTTGCTATAGGTAGGTAGGTATCGTAATTTTCTTTATTGTTCCTTACCGCGACGGGCAGTAACAAAGGGGCTATTCTGAACGCCTGGCTCTAACACAAAATGTGGACCGACAGAGAAACGCTCGCGACATTGCTCCCGCTACTTTTCAAGTTCACGAAATAAAGCAATCTATTTTGATTAGCTATTCTCTAATGGGAGCGATCACAGTATTATGTGAAGTAAGAAGGTATACCTACCTACTGGCTGACGTTCCAATTAAAGCTTTGAAAACCAGTTCGGTGAATCAATTACTAATACATTATAGCTTCAGGTACGGTAAAGTTTCAAGACTATGCACAAAATTACGTGTAAGAATAATATCGTCGAGTAGCTTTGAGAATAGCATCAGTGGACGTTATTCTCGTCCCCTACTCATTTAGCTGTCGGAGAGTTATTTAATACTGCGAGTGACCCCAGTTCTGTTCTTGCCGTGGACGCTGTAATGTATCGAGCACATCTGCCGGACGCCGGACGCCTGCCGGACTCACTGCGCAATAAATCCAAGAATTTAAATGAATCTCGTTTGATTGGTATTGCTACATGCACATAAACATTGCAAAATGAGAATGAGCGGACCCAATTCAGTCAGTCAAAAGTGAGAGACCATTGCTTCGACCATTGTTTAGTATACAGGGTGTCCCACGGCTATGCCACATGGAGGGAAAGTACCTTAAATATTGTAGATGGAACATTTTACTGAAAGAAGACATTATTTTTATTTAAAAAATAACTTAAACTGCATTCACAGATATTTAAATAATTACATGTTTGAACCGGAAATCGACCCCTTACATGAGAAAAATAATCATCCTGTAGCTTTATCATACCGATCGAAAGGCTTCATCATAAGGATTATTTTTTGCTAAATAACATAGTGTCACAAATAAAAGGAAGGCCATGAACTTTAACATTTTTAATACAAAATTTATCAATTTATCAAATGCTCAAAATGATTCCCTTCCTGTTGAATACAAAGTCGAACTCTTTTGATTATTTCGCTCCCTGTCGATTTTTTGATCTTGTTGTGGTGGATATTTCGAATAACACGTCTAAGTTCTGCTTGTAGCTCGTGGACACTTTCACACTGGTTATACTTCTCAAGTGGGTACATTTACTAGTGATACGTACTTATGATAATGTCAGTTGTATGTGCTTACGGCAATGTCAGCTAAGTATTTATTTTTCTGAACACAAATGTTAAAATTCATGGCCTTCCTTTTATTTGTGACACTATGTTGTTTAGCAAAAAATAATCCTTATGATGAAGCCTTTCGATCGGTATGATAAAGCTACAGGATGATTATTTTTCTCATGTAACGGGTTCGATTTCCGGTTGTAACATGTAATTATTTAAATATCTGTGAATGCAGTTTAAATTGTTTTTTAAATAAAAATAATGTCTTCTTTCAGTAAAATGTTCCATCTACAATATTTAAGGTACTTTCCCTCCATGTGGCATAGCCGTGGGACGCCCTGTATAATTCCACCTATTTTTTAACATTGTGTTCTAAAACATGTATCACATGTAGGTGCCTTCATAGCCAACTGACCACAAAAGTCTTCAATATCTTTTTTTACGTTTTCTACCCACTCACGTTATAAATTTAATTTGACGATGTCCCTCTACACTAAAAGCGGAGTTCAAGGGGAAAGAAAAGGATAGTTCAGAAATGAGTATGAACCCAGTGTCCGTAATATTTCAACATCTTAAATAAAATAGTCGGGCCAGTGCTATATGGCCGGTATCCTATGAATTAAATATGAGCGCTTTATTCGATTCCCGAGTCCCTCGATATCTGATAATAAAAAAGAAATTTATCGCGCACACACTAGTGGCAGCGCCCGAGGCCGAGTCTCATCGGCCACTATTTTTTACGGCGTAGTCGGCGTCCTTCCATCGGCAATCACTTCATAGCGACCCCTGTCCGAGCGTTCGATGACAGAATTATTTATCAGTTTGAAAAATGACGGGAAATTGAATGTAGTCGCAATGTTTACAACGCATTTCGGAGCGGAGTCCTCGGGGGCTGCTTCCCTCGCGTTCCGATGTCCACTTTTCAAAGAGACCGCTCGGACGAGGGTCGAAAAAGTGTCCCCAGAGAAAAAAAAATACAAAAAATGTGTATAAAATTGTATCTCCGCTCAACAAATGTTACATTACGTTGGTAAGGTAGATTACAAAGACATGTGTAGTGAGATGTGGCGGACGGAGAAGGTCGGCTGATACTTTATTCATTTTGTGTAGATTATAATTGTTTTGCGCTCGGGGAGCAGGCCGACGCGACGGCGCGCGCTTGTATGACGCAATCTATTTGAGTGACCGGAGCCATGTGTCCACCCGTGCACAGCCGAGGGACGCATCCACTTCCTACTTCTATATTGAATTATCTCAATGTAATAAAATAACTTTGAGAAACTTCGTAATCTTGAGCGTCTCTACATTTTCCTACGTTGCCCGAAAAACAATCTCGCTCGTAAATTTTCATAAAAGGAAAGTCAGAAAAACTACCTTTCGTTTTTCTGAGAAATGTAGGTAGGTACCTACTACTCAAATAAATCTACTAATCATGAAAAGATCTTCTTACTAGAACGGACTCAGTAATACAACATTAAAGAACTCTTTTACACCAAGAAGAGTAAATTATAAACTTTTATAGTGACTTTTTATTTGAGTCGACAAATAGGTCGATATAAACATTATATCGGCGGTACATACCTTGCTGGTTGTATGGATATGTATGCGCCCATGGCCCCTCGTAAAATTGTTTTATTCGCCCCATACTGCGTCGTAAAAGGCGTAATAACGCGAGAAGGTATCGTGGAAGCAATTACCGATCTGTTATAGTTTGTTACAAAGGCGCTTGTTTATTATCCTTTTATTATCAACGCATTTGCCGTACAAGGACGCTTTAATTCAATACGTTAAAGGTTAATTAGAGTATGTTTATGGGTTTATTCTTGGATACGACAACGAGATGAGCTAGAGTCGTTCAACTCTAGAAAAATGTCGGCGAACGCTTTCAAAGTTTTGTTTTAATTTTGTGCTTTACTGAACTTGTTTCACTATGATGTCTAGTGTACATTAATAAAAAAAAATGATCCCTCGATAAAAATAAAAATGAATGTTTTAAAAACTTTTTCTACCTATTTTTTTATATTTTCAAAATATTTATGAGATTATCAGATGTATTTATGAATTGATCAGCATAAGTAAGTAGGTTACAAAAATATCTAAAATAAGAGCGCCAAGGCACCTTAGATTGGAAACCTTTCGCCGGTTTCAGTACCCATTTTCCTACAACACCCACCGAATTGCGAGGAACATAACGCCCAGCAGTAAATCAAAATTTGGTAGGTTCGACAAAGTGTAAGATGAAAGTTGCGCAACAAATCCTTATCCGAGTTTCAGGTCACGATTCTGCAAAATCGACGAAAATAAAATCAAACGTTCCGCCGCTCGCAATCCAAATGGAAAATGTGATATTGGATAGAAAACGCTGAAATGTCATCATAAGACTCGCTCATTCGCGAGCGAGACACATTCGTTATTTTGCTACGTTGTTTTCTTTTTTATCAACTTATTTTACCAAGTATATTTCACCAAGAGAATGCCAAGCTATTAACAAAAAACAATATTAAGAATCAAAATTCATCAAGCTAGGTAATTATCGTGAATACTCAAAGCAAAGAATCAACCTGGTCCATCCTCTCATTAAAAGTGTAGGTAGGTATTTACCAACCTACATAATAACGTTAACCAATCATAACTGACCATATAACAAAGATAAACAAACCAAATACACCGAACCCCAAAATAATCATAACTGAATATCATAAGCCGCCCGCCCTACAAGGAAAACTCACGCCCGCCCGCCTACAATATCATAACGAGCGGGGATTGGTCGTTATGAGTTGATATAATATCATAACCCGCCGCCATTGGCCGAGGGGAGGCGGACCCTCTGAAAATCCGGAAATTGTCGTGAAAGGTTAGTGCACTAGAAGCCTGTTATAGTAGGTTTTACGTCGATGTGTGTCGACCTCAATAAATATGTCGGGCGGGGGACGGCGGTCGAGTATGAGCGGTAGGAAATGCCGACCGCCCGGATCGATAATAATACTCGGCTCGGCCATATCTGCAGTGGACTGGATTGCTTGAGAAGGGCGCGCGCCGCCGTACAAACAATATAAATCATTTTCTCGGCGCTGAAGCGGCGACCGCACGCGGCCCGCCGACTGCCCGCGCTCGCCGCTACACGCTGTTCATACCTTTACACGATTTATCTTATGCCACATTACCAGCCGAAACTTTATTTTACTGACTTATTTTTGCTTTCTGACATATAGCTTCATTCAATAGTAGGTAATTAAAAAAAGCTTTGGTACTTATAGATAAGTAAGCAGTTAAAATTAAGTTTTAATAAACTTATTAAGATGACATTTTACAAGTAGGTAGTTTTAAATGCTATTTAACTGGTTAGAGCTAGATATAAGTATAACTAAACAAGATTAAATATAAAGAAAGTTGTATTTTTGCATGTCACAATTTAGAAGTGAGCGGCACAAAGTGGAATAGCCGGCACGCTGGATCGCATCGCGTTTACGTAAAAAAGTCGTGTGGTGTGCATCCGGGACGTGCGTGCATATTTTGTATTTCACTGGCACGCTTGGATTTCCGCTTTGCTATTTGCAGTTATTTAATTTCCATACGCTGTTTCCTGTTGCTTGAATAACAAACGGTTCAGTTTCGAATTCAATTTTGCAACTATTGCGGCTCCGAATAGTTTGCTGTTTACCATTTTCTATTGCATGTTGTTTATTTATTTATAATGTGGCTTTCCTATTTCATGAATTCAAAATTTCCGCAATTGCTATCTAATTTAAGTTCGGTTCCCAAAATGACATAAATCGCAAACATTCCGATGTACACAATACGTCGATAGCGCTGATGGCAATGCGGTGCGGGCGAACTTTGCACAATTTATCAAATTGAGTTACCGAGGGGCAATATTGCGTTCGCTGTGCAATATTGCAGCGCGTGACCGCGTCTGCAATACGCGCTCAATAGATCGGCGGCAGCGGGTCGGCATCGGCAGCCGGCAGCAGGCAGTCGGCACGTCCGCCGCCCGCCGCCCCGTCTTGGGCGCGCGGGGAGCGGGCGCGGCCGCGGGGAGGGTGGCGGCCCCGAGCCCGACTGACCACCTAGATATTTAGCTAACAATGCCTCGCCACCCGCGGCTCCGTCCCGCTCCGCCGGCCGCGCCGCCTGCGAGCCCGACAGGGACCGCGCCTTCGGTCATCGCTATATTTATTGGCGACGCTCATAAGTACGCGGGTCAGGTTATAAGTTTCTACGAAATGAATGGCCGAGGCACGTAGGAGGCGAGCGCCCGTTGCTTAACAAGAAACCACCTCCACCAGAACTTGGCGTGGGGCCACCCCTCGGACACGGTGGCGTTATAATTAAAAAACAAAAGAATACAGGGCCACTCAGCCTCCGCGCCGTTCTTCCGACTTTCATGCGAAAAATGCAACGACTGACAATAAAATTCAAAAGAAGAATGGAAGTGACTTTTTATTCATTAAAGTTCTTTTATGAGTTTCTTTTCTACTTAACTGCAGCTTTTTTGCTACAATGCCTGCAATTAAGCAGTAGGTACTCTGGTACTCAAATATAAAACAAGGTTGTTTTAATTTCAGGTTGCACTCAAGAGCCGACGTGATCCAGTGACCACAGAAACCCATTGAGGCTCCCGATCCATAAACTCGTGGAGTACCAACTCAGTAACTACGCAGCAACAATAGACACCTTTGACCATTCATTATGGTTATCATTTTACATTTATGGTTTTGTTAGCAAAACCATAGACAAACAATATTGTAATATTATGGTTATGGTTTGTCTAGCAAGTTAATTATGTTCTTGGTGCTGATTCATTAATGTTCAAGTCCAGTTATTATAAGTAGTTATTTTAGTAGGACACTTTAATCTCACTTTTGATTGAAAAACAAACGACCCAAACATAATAATATCGTAAATAAACAGTTCAAATCCCATCTAATGCGGACAACATTAATCTTAAACGAACCATCAGTCAGGGCCACGCTGGTCATCGCAGTTCATGTGGACCGCTCCTATTACGAATGCCTTCGAACGCGCAGATGACCGCACGGTTTTATAATACGAAGGCGACCCCCCAACCCCCGCCCACCCTTGACCATCGACCGACAATTGTAAATGGCACATAAAATAAATGAATGTGCACCGGGACTCGCCTCTGCAGCAGACAATATAAATTACGAGCGGACGATTATATTCCGGCGGGAGGAGCGTTTTCCTTCAGATGTGCTTCACAGCGGAGGCACCGGCCACCCGCGCCCCCGCTCTCGTTAGCCGTGCGTGTAATTGCCTACTGTTTTTAGGGAGGCTTTGATTAGATGGATATTTGTATGGATTTTATGTTTTGATTTTGATTTTCAATACAGATAACACTTCTTCGAATATAAACTCACTGTCAGAAATCTTGTTGTTAGGTGTAATTAGAAAAAACGAAAGTAAACAAGAATATTTTCACAAGCCTGACAAGTGACAGTGATCTGCTCAGACGCTTACCATTACCTAACGAGTACTAAGATCGTGGTAGCTAGTATCTACTTACCTAAAAACATATAAATGACACACTTATTTACGTACAGCAGCCCAGAATCAAGACATTTCTGAAGTTTTCTGAAAAAAAGAAAGATAATCATGCTATGTCATCCAACTTTTCGCATTCACTATCATCATTTTCTGGAAATATTCTATTTTCCGGAGGGTCCGGCCCTGTAATATTTTAACTGTAACTAATGGCAAATTTCCAATAACATATAATTAATCTAGCTAAGTGAAATTTATGGGTTTATTAGGGCGGCCCGCTCGCTGATCACATAAGTAACGTGGCGCAGATTACTTTGCTACTATGGAATTAAAATTGATGCTCGCTTTATTGTCTGGCTTACGCTGCTACTTGAACTTTAAACATGCCAAATAATTTGGGCCTCGAAAAATTTTAAGCACTGTAAAATGCGATTGTTGTCAATTTAGCTTGTAGGTACGTGAAATTTTGCTATGCTGTGTACCTACCAACCCTGTATTTGGTCATCCCCAAACACCCAGAATTCGTCAACTACGGTCTAGGACCCATGAATCATCGTCGCTTATGGCGTTGAGATCGACGTTTTTTTTTTACTTAGCCTATACTGTCCCACTGCTGGGCAAAGGCCACCTCCGTCACCTTTCACACCTCGCGGTCTTCCGCGATTTTCCCTCAATCCTTCCTAAAGGCGTCCAGGTCATCGCGCCAGCGCTTTTTAGGCCTGCCTCGGAGTCGCCTGCCATCCACCGGGATCCAACCAGTCACCACTCTGGCCCACCTGTCTGGGTGCATGCGGGTGACATGATCTGTCCACTCCCATTTTAACTTGGCAGCCTTTACGCCCACCTCAGCAATACCAGTTTTTGAACGCAGCCAGGTGTTCCGAATTCGACAGATCGACATAGTAGATCATATGATACAGAGGTGTCGGTAGCGGTAACGGTTACAATGTCGCGAATTTAATTATATTTTCCATGCCCCACACGCCTATAGAAGTTTTCACTTCAAAAAACTTAGTAAAACGGGGAGGTACCTAATTTCCTATATCTAGAGAAATCATTTCTAAACGTTGCCTTAGTGGCCACAGCTTGAGCAAACCTAAATACAGGACTAATCAGCAATCAAAATTCTCTATGACTGAAGCGACCATTGTTAGGTACCTCAAATTCAACGTTAACTACGAGTAGATACCTACAAGCAGATATACGATTAATTTAAGTAATTACCTACACAAATCTGTAGATAATATGGTCCCAATCAATAAGTACTTAGATGTTGTATTTCGATCTAGGTAATGCCAATTGTAAAATTGAGATTTAATCTCTAACTAAAAAGCTCCATAACCTTGTAGCCAACGCTTATAATCACGATTCCGTGGAATGAGTCATTTGATAGCAGACCAGTCATTTGGTCAGTGTCGCAAAACTAATGACACATAATGACGGCTGTACTGGAAGCTTGGGGTGGCTTCCCAAGCCTAGAATAATTTGCTATACAATTATAGTCCTTAATACAACGGGTTAAGGGTTTTTGTGCGTGCATAGGAATCAGTCAAGGTCTGCTAGTTATCCACCCGGGGAGGACTTGCAGTCGATGACCACCTGACCACCCCGTCAAACTAATTGGTGTTCCCCAGAAACAATAATATATTCTGATTAACTAAGTACTGTGTACTTTAACCAAACCACGAACAATCGTAGCAAACGTAATTTCGTAGAACGTGAACCTACGCTTTTTAGGCGTGCTACGAAATCAGTGTACTGGTACCTATAACTACGTCTTCTTTTTAGAGAATAAATTATTTTATACTAAAAAGTGAAAGTATTTGAACGGATGTTTATCAAATGTGTAAGAAAATTTGTTCTAAATTTTTTGACCTAATTAGCTTACTTAATATTAAAAACACTTTCTCATACAAAAAAACATCGTAAAAAGCACGTGAAACAATGAGTACCAATATAGGTGAGTGCAGCAGCGTGTGACCCACTGCACTGATTAGATATGAAATTATAGATGCGCTTGCGCACGTACGCGGAAAATAACGGATAATGGATGCAACCGTTACGAGCCGTTCTTATTCATGGATCACTGTCAAGGCTAGTCTAGATAATATCTTACTCTTTATAAATGGATCTATTGTATAACTATATTAGTTTTTTATTATGTTTACTTGTATTTATTAGCTATGACGATTTGGAGTTTTCTGTGATGTTATAGTTAAGTTTTTGTGAATAAATAATTTTGAATTAGTGTAGGTAGTATCATAGAAATATCCAATTTTGATGGGAATTGTATTTTATTTTATGTTTTTAACACCAACTTTTAAACTACTATTTAAGACCCAAATTATGTTATAAATAATTTAATTCTTATCAAATAAAAGTATCAACCAAAATAAAGTTCGTATGAGCAAGAAACTAAACTGCTCACAATTTTTGATTAATCTGGCCGCATCAATGTACCATAGCACTCACATAATCTCCTTAGAATCGCTACATTATATTTTTTCAAATTATTGCAAAGTGAGTAACTTTTAATTGAAAAACGCGTTTGCATCTAAATTCCAATGATCCTGCCAATAATTGGATGCACTTTGATTTCAATAATTCCACTGGACGCATGCGTTTGCGCATCGCACATTGCACACAGGCGCGTGTTACTTTCACTCCGCTTGTCTTTCCATTCTGCTAGTTATTTCAATTCCAATAAATAGACAATTATACACACGAATTATAAAAAGCGAGTGTCTAGCTCAATTAATTGTAATGAAAGATAAAAAATAGCTGTCTAGAGATAAGCCTAGGTTTGAGCTAAAGATGGACTCAAGATTAAGCTATTTTCAGGTCGTCATGATGTAGTATTTTGGTTTTAGTATAATTTTTGTAAATACGCGTGCTGTCTATCTATTTATTAGGGTACATAATTAATTAGACTATAGAAATCTGTAAATCTGTAAACGTCTGTAATACAGTCTGTAAGTCAATTTACAATACAAAGTGCTTGGTAAAAGTTCTTATGAACTTTGTTTTGTGCATTTTTCTTTTTGGATTTCTCAAAATCTGTTGAAGACAGAAACTTTTGAACAATTGGTTTCATCGTCTTTATTAAGGTAGTATCCAAAAAATATTTATTTAGTACATAATTATATATTTATTAGTTTCTTGGATGCATTACAAAAAAAACTACCCCCATTTCCGCCATTTTTAATGTCGCCTCCAGAATAGAAGGAGATCGCGTATTCAAGGGGTTAATTAAGATCTTTGAACTATTCTAATGTTGCAAGAAATAATTATTTACGATGTTAAGGAGATAGGCATCAGCATATTCGGCCTTAAGTGGTCAAAAAATGTGAACTTTCATTTACTTCTATACTTAATCCGTTTAGTAGCCTATTCCATCTCAAAAAAACGTACTAAGTGATTCCGAAGATGACGAGTTTGTGTGTAGGGGATTAGTTACCCTCCACATATAGGTACTACACTACATATAGGTCTTTGTAAAGTATAAACCAACTCGTATACCTATAGGTACCTAGGTAAAGTACCTAATCGATTAATTATCATAATAAAGTTTTCACTTCGTCCCAACCGGATGTATTTTTTTCTAATCGATCGCATACATTTTACAGGATGTATTTTATTAGAAGGGGGATATCGGAGCGGAACGGGCTCGCGCGATAGGTAAGCGAGACGTGTGCGGATCCAGAAATGAAATTGATGAACTTTTCTCGCACCAATAATGGCTTTGGCACGTACAAAACTTCCTCACATAACGTTGCTACAGTAGGGTTGCTTTCTACTTTTTATATAATTTTAATAATATTGCGTTTTCAGATTTTTATGTTTAACATAATGAAAATCTTTATTTTTTATTAATAAATTAATAAATATAAAATACACTCATACAAAATGGAGGAGCAGTAATTCAAATGAAGTTTGATCATCACCTTTGCCAATGAATGGCTCGTGTATAATTTTTTTTTTAAGTTGAATTTTTTCGGAAAACAAAACAGTCACAAGTACAAATCAGTACAATAACTGTGTTTTCACACTATTGGCGTAAAGTCTTAGGTTAAATTAATTAGGCTACTTTACAATATGTATGGAATGCTCACTTCTATCAAATGTTGGGCATGTGCCAAATATGTTACTTATCTATGTAATAAGTGAGACATGAAAATGCCTAACCGCACCTTGTGGATTTTAAAGAATACCTTAGCGTAAATAAGAAAATGGTTTGAAAGCGAATGGACGAATGAATAAAGAATTTGATATTTTTATTGTGTAGTAACACGAATGAAAGTAACATTCAGATAACCGATTGAAATAAGATACCTACAGTAGCTCCAAGTTACCGACGCTCCAAGTTACGTTCGCTTGCGCCACGAGTATAGTGGGCAGGCACCTATAGGAAATTTTACTATGTTAAAAAATATACCTACTTAAGTGGGTAGGAGGTACTGACGAAAAAATTTAGTAGCAATATCTAGTGATTAACCTACTGCTTGAATTTTTACTCATTCATCACCAGTCAGTTTTTATTAGTTTACCTATTATCTGGCTAATAAGTTCTTCTAGCAATAAAAACGCCGCATGTATTACCTCCATAAATACAAACAAGTAATTGAAATTTATACCACATAAAACATCTCCATTGCAGTTAATTGCATTACCGATTTAACTATCGCTGTATGATGCCACATTTATGAAGTATTTGGATTACTCGTGCAGGAAAAAATATTGCACGATGGGGGATAGCTTTTTTACAAGACGCGTAGGTAATTTAGAAGATAAGTCGACAAATCAATACTAAAATATTTATTGAATAATAGAAAGGCCTCAGAAGTTATGAATGGATTCTATGTAAAATATGATATGGGTAAGAGAGAAGTGAACACGCGAATATGTTGTGGCGATCGATAATAAAAGGTAGGATACGAAAATTAATTCATTACCTACTAAAATCCTATGTAATAATCTTGCTAACCTGGATTTCGTGCTACTGCTGAGCATAATATGGCTCTCATGACTTGTGGCCAAACATATATCACGCCATGGTAAATTTAAGAAATAAAGGAAATAAACTGTGAAGTGTAGCAACCCTGTCCAGCGGACAACGGACGGCAAAGCGGAGGCGACCGGCGAAGAAGGGAGCACATTCAATATAAGAAGAGAACAAAATAGGTTTATGTCGGATACTTTGACCATTCGCCCGTGAAGTAACTTTGTTGTAGCTATATGAGCTCCCGCGTTTGAAATGAGGAGTCAACGTGCAACTTATTAGAAATGGATTCATATAAACTGTGAGCTGACCGGCCCTTTAAAAGATCAAGAATCTGATATAGGCTACCATGCCCAGTGATGAATGAAACCATGCTCCTGTTTATTTATTTTTTTAGGACTCCGTCCGTAAAAAAAAAACAAATTAGTAGGGATGGGCCGAAGTTCGTTTCACATTCGGTTAAACCGAACTTCGGTTAACCAAACTGCCGAAGTTCGGTACTACAAAATATATTATTATTATTATTATCAGCCATGAGAGTCCCACTGCTGGGCAAAGGCCTCCCCCCACTCCCTCCAGATATCTCGGTCCCCCGCAACATCCCGCCAGTCCGTTAAAAACTGGTCGAGTTCGTCCCGCCATCTCCATCTCCAAAATATATATATGTATATTTTTTTCTCCTTTTTTTATCTGCCATCAGCTCGTCAGCCATAATCAGATGCGTTCTGGGTGGAGGAGATTTAGGAGAGTTCCATTGAATTGTCCTAATTACGGTTTTTGAACTTCTCAGTTCCTCTGGTCAAGCGAGAGGATATCCCATCTTTTAAGGCGCTTTATTATGCTTTGGTCGGTCAGAAGATTTTTAGCCAAGACTTCAGTGTGCTTGTTTAGTCTTTCCTTGTATTTCGTGCAGTAATTGCTAACTTTTTCCTTGACTGTTGGCATCTCAAAGTACTCGTGGATTTCCAAGTTTCTCACAAACCAATGTGCGCTGGAAACAGTTCTCAAAGCGATGTTCTGAAATCTTTGAAGTACCTCCAGATTGGAGTTGCTAGCTGAGCGGTAGTCGTACTACAAAATATAATTATAAAAAAGTACGTGAGTGTCATGGAACACTTGGTTGGAACAAAGCAAAGAGTATTTTTCTATACTGAGAATTTCAAATTCAAATCAAACGCACTTTCGTACTAACAATGTAACAATGTAAAAAGTCCAGCATTATTTATTTATTTATTATATGGACTGTTCACGGCTGCACGCTTCGCACTGTTGCGATTTCGTGACTTGGCGGTCGTGACGGTAAAATGGAACGAATTTTTTCTTCCAGCTCCAGCCTGTTTTTCTTCGATACCGTCCGTAAAGGAACTTCGTTCCAATAACAAAACTGCTTGACTAAAATAATAAAACTAAACCAGTGACGCTCTACCAACTGAGCAAATGTGCAATTGACGTGATGGTTGAATCTTTGTAGGAGTACATTAAGTGCATTAAGTATACTCCTACGAAGTTTCAACCATTATATAAACAGCTTTTCATTGTGTGTGACAACTCAATGATCCCTAAGTGTGAGGAAAAACAGAACACTATAAAACTAGTGATTCTGTGAAAACAGAAGACCTCCCATCCAAAAAAAAAAGGCCGAATTTAATTTGTATTTCAGGTGCTTGAATTTTTCAAAAGTTAAGGTAGACTTTTTTGACGTTTAAGTACGTTTTAGTTCTCTCAATAGACTACGCGCGTTCCCTTGGTCCTAATAGGTAGAATCTGGTGTTCACTGGTTCGCCTCTTAAAAGTTTCCCTCCCATTTCACCCCAGTCAAACATCACGATCGACAAAAGTAAATATAAATAAATCTTACGAAACGTTTAAGTAGTATAACTAACGGAACTTATTTTCAAAGAAGGACGGCAAGATCGGACCTAAAATTTTCCACAGATAAAAAATATACCAAATTCTTTCAATTCTTCTGAATAGTCGTAGAATTGAAAATAAGTAGTTGTACAACGACGACAACCCAATCATCCATATTTGTCACTCATCGAAAAGCAGTACAAGCACCACACTCCATCTACTCCCGAACTTCGGCCGAACTTTTCATTTTTACCGAATGTTCGGCCGAAGTTCGTATTCGGTTAAAACCACATTCGGCCCATCACTACAAATTAGCTAAAAAAGTAGGTAGGTACTACCTTTTTTTCCTATAGCTCAACTAAGTGAGATACATTCATGAATATTTCGTTTAGCAAACGTTTTAGTCCAATACTCTAGCTAGCTGATTAGTTATAACGATTAGTTTCTTAGCAAACATGGCCACTGCAAATACGTCCGTCAAGCTAATTTACTGATACATCACTTATTCAGTGACAGTCATAATACCACATTCTGGCTGCATTCACTCAGAAAGCAGGATCTATCATAAGAATATTCCAAAGTAAAAAATAGATTCGACGGCCGCCACGACCTTCGTATGTATGAAATGTACAGTCAGCAACGAAAGTCGATTTATATAATTTGATGTTTCACTGATCTGAATAATTCTGAAATCCGTAACATCATGACCAAAATTTTGACAAATATTTGAAGATAAAGTCTTGGTTCGTAATAATTTCCCAAAAAAAGTTTTTTTTTCTGAGATAACGCAAACAAAAGCCATTCTAAAAAGTCAAACTGTTAATCAACTTTCGTTGCTGACTATACCTAAATCCCACTAAATCTAAACAGCTCTCAATGACAAAGTTATTATGATTGAAAATCAGTTCTCCGACATTACAAATTCACTGTACATTATTGTAATTTACATTAACCGCATTATACGAGTACGCAGCAGCAATGGACTCAATCCATGTGAATTGGAGATGCAGACATCACATCAAATATTGAAAGCAGGTGGACACCTGACTCGATGGTAAGGAGATAATATTAGCAGGATGGACGCCGGCGGCCTCATGAGACCACCGTGTGTATTAGCGGAGAAGGCCTATCCATCGGGACTGAATCGATTAAAGGTCTAAATCGATACATTAGGCACATAAGACATGGATATTTAAATAATAATGTAGATAATAATATGCTTAGTAGATGCCTACCTAGGTACCATTTTAACATCGCCCTATATTTTTCAACATAAATCTTCGAGTCGAAAGTTTAACTCGCGTGTTAGAGTAATGCTGTTTCAATAGCATGAACAATGTATCATAGGCGCGACTGTAAAAAGTTAAACACGAGTAAAACCGTGAATAATAAACTAATAACTCAAATCAGATAAAACATTCGTAAGCATTTCCTAAGCAATAAATTAGCTATTTGTACGTCGCAAAACTAATCAACCAACACGCAATTCCTAGAGCAGAAATGAAGCCAACGTCACCGGCGGGTCACCGCTTAATCAGCGTCGGTCCGCCCGCCCTATATTTGCGTATGCAAAGAGACGTAGCCGCATTAACGATGCCATATAGCCAGCGTAGCGTGCACCGATTGGGCAAACACATATCTGCATTATAAACAGGAACGGGCCTCACAAACGCGCATGTGGTCGGCCTTTACCGGGCGCACACGGCTAATCAACGAGCTGACCTTCCTAGCTCTGCTGCGGAACAAACGCCACACCACTAGCCTCCCTGTAAAATGGCTGCTGGCTGCATAGTTAGCCTCCACAATCTAACGTTTCATTAGAATTACCTCGAATACTGCATTTTGACGGACAAGTTTGATCTGCCCTGTTTGGTTATTCAGACGGTTTGGGAACTGCAGAATAAAATGATGCAAATGAGGGAACTGTTGTAGCACGATTGCGGTTTTGTACGTAGGAACCTAATATTCCTTCTAACGAAAAAGGAAAAATACCACACGTAATCTAGGTACTTACCGACCTATAATCTTATGACAAGGCAGACAGCGGTAGATGGTATGGAATTCAATCAATGTAGGTACCTAGGCAAAAACTCATCTCAACGAAAAAGATACATTTCCCGAGTTTTTTTTACCTACATGAAAGACGTTAAGATTTCCTTATTAGAAAATAACCTACATAATAAACTCTAGTAACATTATTACCTACATACTAAGTAATCTCTGAACACAAATCAAATCAAGTGTTAAATTGAACATCTGCGAGTAGAAAACATGTTAGTTAAAGAGAGGGATACTATGAGTAGGTATGTTGATAATATGCTCTAACATGATTCGTGCCTGCGCAGTGAATCGTTCAGAACTTTCTACTTTCCACGTGCATGCCCGTGCCTGTAGCACTCACATTAACGGAAAATCTCGGCGCGTTTCTCGGACTCTTCTCCACTAGAGCGAATAAAGAAAGCGGCTTAACAATAATTAATTAAATCAACGCTTAAAAACGCATGTGCACTGAATCTGCATCACATTGCGTAGCCGAGATCATTTCATAAATATTTGATCATTCCAAATCAGCATTTATAGGCTAATTTCACGTTGAAACCCGATCAATTTACACAAACGACACCTATTTATTTTATTTTATATAAATAATTTAATGTCCGCTAATAGTAACGCTATGGTGAGCTACTCAAATGTATAAAAAACTAAATTCTATTGTATCAAATTGTAGACACTTGCATGATATCAACCTATTTGTCTAGTGAGGTAGGTAATCAACGGTTTTCTAGGAAATACGTCCTAGCTCGTTGCTCTATTTCACAATACTTTTCGGTAGGTGCTATTTGAAATGTTTTCGGTTGATAATTTGCTGTGATTTTGTAAGACCTGTTGTGGTGTTAATAAGTTTCGTATTCGTAATATCTAGGTATCTACTTGCACTTAAATATTTTTGTCAGTAACCTAGTATAAATCCAGTAATAGAATAACATACGAGTCATTAGACAAACCATTGAAAATGAAACCAGATTGAGTGTTCCTTTTTTATTAACTCTTACATCACTTTAGTAAATTAATTTACATTAATGTACATACAACCATAGTCATAAATAAATAAATTACATTGTATAATTTACTGACATAGATTTGAGAACGAAAGTGGACGACCAAATCGTCTGAGGAGGATGGCCATGCGGCACGCCCACATGGACGGTACTTTGGTTTGAGGTTTGCGGGCGCGGCGGGCAGGCTGGCCTCATGCCCTCGGCAGGGCTAAAGGCTGGCGGTGGAAGGTCGCTGCGGCTCGAGCGCCGGCTACGCGGGCGAAGGCGTTGTCACAGCTGCGTAAGTGTAGGGATCCACCGTGCCTGTTTTCGCTGGCCTCACCACATATAGATTCCGCCTTCGAATTAAAGACTAGAATTAAAATAGAAAAAAAAATTAAAACATAAACTTGCTTAAATTATTCTACAAACATTTAACAATCATCATTGGACGATAATATATTTTTTCGAATAGTTTCTTTACCTATGGTGTCCATCTGCATGAACCTGGAAGGTTGTTTCTCCAGTGGATCCATCGTGGCTGAATAGTTTCTTCAAAGCAATGATACCGGCAATGGTCAGCGCCACCTTGCTGGCGATAAGAGCTTTACCGGCGATAGCTGCGAGTGTCTTCAACGCCATGCCTCCTACGATGCTCATGGTAGTGAAGATACCGAGCAGGAGGTAAGGCAGGGTCTTCTTACCTGTAAAACATAAGGGTAATCATACTGTCTTATATATGCTGATTTCCTTAAAATATCAGCACATGCACTAGGAATTGCAAAATATAACTACCTCTGCCTCTGCCTTCAGCAAGGTCCATAGAGATAGTGTGTGTCCTCATCAACTGCTCAAATTTGCTAAACAGCATGGAGTCAACTTTCTCTTCGGGTGATGTTCCGGGATAGAAGCGAGGCTCCGCAACCGCTGAGGGTGCGTCAGTCTGCTTCACCAGCGACAGACCATCTGTGAGCTGAACGCTCTCCTGTACAACACAAAACAAATAAGTAAACTAGTCAACACTCGTCATCAGTACCTAACAGCACTACACTTAAACTCGTTCACCTGTTCCACTGCCCTCGTGAGCGCCGACAAGGCCTTGCCCTTCAGACACATCGACATGTGTTTCTGTGAACTGCAGTCATCATAAACTTTTTGTAGAATAGAGAACTCTGCCGAGGGCCACCAGCTCTCCTCCGCCCGGCCACTGTCGATCTCGTTTTGCGTGAGGTCTTCCGCATCCATCCTGCGGGATCTCCGTCCGTGCACGTGGCCGGAGGCGATGGCGACACAGATGGCCGATACGAGATATATCCGAAAAGCGGTACACATTTTGAATGATTTCACACACAGCACTAAAAACTAAAAATCGACGTGTATGAGGGTGGTCCGGCGGCGACTGACGGGCGGTGGAGCGGGTGAGGGCTTATAACCGTGCGCCACTTCACCGTCGAGCACCACCAAACATCCGCTATTCCGCACCAATTCTCCGCACGCGCACTTATGTAACTGAACTTGAAAATGATCGAGAGCCATTTTCCAAGTGAATTTCTCCGATAAAATGTACAGCAAAAAGCAAGACACACATCTGTTACTAACATACGGAGTGCAGCAGGTACCTACCTAGTGGCTGCTTCGTTTACTTGTGTGAAAAACACAATTACTGGTGTATTTGCGTGCATCGCGGATGGGACGGCGCAGTCCCACATTTCACTCGGCGGATTTCAGCCGGTACTGATTAGACAGTTAATGCGGCTGCATTAGAAATTGTTGTTATTCAGGTCTCTATTGCCGCGTGCGCAGGGTGCAAGGTTGAGCCACGCAACTGTTGCGTGAAGTGCAAGTTCAACCGCCCACCTCAGGATATAAACTAATCGTTGAACGTCACCGCATGCGGAATAGCGCTTTACGATTACAAGAAAGTAAAACTGTAGGTATTGGATTTTTCCGAAGTAGGTAGATAAGTAGTGTCATTTATTTAATTAGAGTGGAATTGTTAGTAAGTAATTTAGTTCCCTATGAAACATTACCCGAAAATTATAACCTATTACCTCCACTCTACGCTGCGTGAGCAACTATAGGTACCTACATAAAATATTTATAATTGATGCTACGATGGAATTTCTGCTTATTACCTACGTATCAGCCACAAACGTAAAAGCATAGACTAACAGATAACATTATGAACAAAATCAATAGGATCAATTCAATTCTATTCAATTCAATTCATTTAATGCAAAAATGGTAAGGACAACAAAAATACATGTCAGGTAGATCAAAGAAAACAAAATATACAGATCACTGTTATGTATAATATGTTGGCTTCGGTCTCATGCAAGCCTATCCTAAGTCCTCCATAGTCCCTAGATAGGTACCTAGGTACGTTCATATTCGCCAAACAAACAGTAGGTAAGTAATAAATTTCATAGTAAGTATACAAGTTTAAGTTTGTAATAACTTCCTCATTTAAGTTGGAACTTGATCCCTCTCTTGTCTGGAGGAGAGCGCTGAGTCTGCTACTCAGTTTCCTAACTTTTGCAGTAGGTAGTCAACGTTTCCCTATTGTATTTTACTCGCATGTGTTTTTGTTCCAAATAAAAATATTTGATTTGATTTGACTCTTTTCATCCGCAAAAATTTATCAACAATATAAACTAAAGGTCCCATCGTTGGCCCTTGAGCTACACCAACATTTTTCCGTAGCTATACCTACCTATTATTAGCTGTTTACATTTTGCCCTCTGAGGACGATCCAGAAAACTCTCCTGTACTAGGTAAGATTCCGGTTTACCTACGTACTCGTAGTGCTGGGTAAGTCTATTCCAACATGGAGTAAAGCATGGAGGCAGAAACAAAAATTTGGGGATGTTCCTCAAGGCAACATTTTGGGTCAGATATATGATTGAAAGCATGTAAGAAAAATTCTATAGCTAGGCACGGAGGCAAACATTATGGTTCCATCCAATATTAAAAGCTATACCTAGTATTTTTCACGTAGGAGGAACGTATCCCTGCCACATAAAACTTATACGTTTTACGCTGTATATATATTATACAGCGTTTAGACGGGTATTATTTAGGTATTTACTAGGCCGGCTAGGAGTCGATAAGATCAGTTGTGCGTACTGTACCTATACAGTGCGCACAACCGATCTTTAGCTCTCTGAAGTTATTGCGCAGGTTTGCGCGAGTAGGCGAGGCAGCTATACAACGCTGTCTTCGTCTTTTATGGGTCATAAAAAATTGGTTCTGCGCAGCAACTTCAGAGAGCTAAAGCCTCGTCAGAGTATAATTTTCTTTCGCTAAAGCTTGGTTGTGCGTACTAGTACCTACCTACTTGATTAGTACGCTTGGGTACCTACTAGTACTTCTACACCACGACGACCCAAAGTCACGATCCCTCCCAAAGATGATATCCCCTCCCCTCTTGCCAAATAGAATGACAATGACATATTCAATATAATGACATTGTCACATCAGCCTTGCAGCTGAACTTAACTTATGTATGACATATTATTATGTATTGTAGTCACGGATTTAAAGAAATGAGATTGTAGTCAATGACCTAAGAAATTGTAGTGTAGTGGTGTGGTTTGCGCTTTGCTCTCGCACCAAAGAGGTACCATATTATATTACTATAGGTGTCTCGCGCTATATACATATATCTCTATGTCTCGCACAGCGTGGCATTTGTTTTGTTTGTTTTGGTAGTACATTGTGCTGCCTGCTGTGTGGCTAACAACCAGGTAACAATTTAGAGTATAGACACCTTCAAAATATTTTTAAAACTTTACACTGAGTAGGTACAAATCATAACATAACTCAATGCTACTTACTTACTTTAATTAAATTGATTTAATATGCTTTTTGCAGTTTAGAAAACATGAAAATGAACCCAAACGATTTGGAGTTCCTTCAAAACAATCCTGGAGCAGTTAAACATGGAAACTTCATCAATTATTATGAATTTAACAGCGTAGATAGCAGACTGGAACACCTGGATCATAAAATGTTCCCAATAGTGTCGCCACAAACCAATAACATTGTGGTTTTAGATATTGGATGTAACTCAGGCAATCTCACTTCATCCCTACACAATTACCTACAAACTAGGTACAAAGATTGCACTATAAACATACTAGCTATCGATCTTGATCCTATTCTTATTTCAAGAGCTCATGATGTGCATCGACAATTGGATCACATTGAATTTAAAACAGGTGATATTATGAATGAGGATGGAAGGAGTATTGTCAAAGAATATCTTAAAAGATATGGAAGACAATACTTTGATTTCACATTTTGTTTTTCTATAACAATGTGGATACACCTAAACAGTGGTGATGAAGGATTACTGGACTTCCTGAAGTATGTTCAAAGTATTTCAACTTCATTTATTATAGAGCCACAGCTATGGAAATGTTACCGGACAGCTCAGAGAAGACTGAAAAAAGCTGGTAGCTCATTTGAAAAATATGATTCCCTTAAGATAAGGGGGAATGTTGACTCATACATTGAAAGCACAATATTAAAAGAAGGAAAATTCAGCAAAATATTTGAAACCAACCAGACAAAATGGGGTCGTAAAGTTCAATGTTATACTCGTAGTAGTCTAAAGGCTTGTTATTAATCTTATGTATTTTTGTAGGAACAAGATCTATGAAATTGATAAAATTCAATTATACCATATACATTTTCTTTTAACAAATGTGTATATTAATTATGGATAAATTAAAAGTTACTTTTATACTTTCTTACATTATTTATTTTAAACCTAAGTTCTTATTAAAGCAACAAATTAGGATCATTACTGTATTCCACCCACAGGGCAGACATCTTCAGATATTATCAGATCCTATGCTTACTTTGGGGCCAGATGATGCTAGGTGTAATGTCCATCCAGCATTATGATAAAGACATTAAATATTTTTGTAGATGCTGCATTGGTACTGATAGATTGCAAGCCTATTGACACCTATTAGAAAAAAATCTGGTTTCCTCACCATGTTTTCATTCACAATTTGAACCTTATTTTTATTTGCAATATCTGCAGCAAGTAAGTATATGAAATGCTTAGATTCTAATTTCATTGAGTTGAGCTATAACAGCAACCACATCAACATAATAACACAAATTCATAGTCATACTGACAATTCTAGTTACAATATCTAATAACCCAATTAATACTCATACATTACAAACTTATTTTTTTACATCTTGATTTTTGAAAGAAATATTGTAAATAATTTACATAATGCTATGAATCTATTCTCTATTCTAAGACGTTGTAACTTCTTCAGTGCTGGATTCAAACTCAAGCTTCACATTGCTTCCCACATTTTCTACATCCATCTCAGATTCAGGTGCATTTAACATGTTTAGAGTCACCTGTAACAAAAACAACTCCTTTAGCACACAGCCGTTTACAACTATTAAAATTGCATAATAAATGTAAATAACGCTAGTAATTTTTAACGGCTTCCCAAATAATAAAAATGCCAGAATGATCAGTAGAAATGCTAAATATTCAAGAGAAATATTGCAAGCTGAAAGTATTACATCTATTAAATTAGGTTTAAGAGAACTGGTTGCTTACTCCCATAATTCCAGTTATAATTTTAAGTTTGGCTTGAATGCTTTGCACCTTTGAAAGCTGAACTAATGCATGACTAAATGAAAAAAAAATGTGGAGTACCACTATCAATCTGAAGCAATCTTAGAAGCAATTCCTATGTAAAAACACAGAACACAGGATCACGAATTCACGACTGTATCCCCAAAGTGCGGTAGACATTCTCTCAGATCTTTTTTATGTTACTTATTCCAGATCCTTTGAAGATGTCTAAGGGGGGTAGTCAGAGGCATGTCCAAACACATATTTGATACATGCCCACATCTTGCAGAAGTTAGTATTCCTTACGTGACAGGTTGCAAGCCCATCGCCGCCTATAAGAACACTAACTAGTTTCCTCACTATGTTTTCCTTCACCGTTTAGAGCACGTGTTAATAGCATATAAATTTTACGAAACGCAAAATCCATTGATGCACGGCCGAGATTCGAACCCACAACCTTTGGATTGAAAGTCGAGGTACAACCCCATTCGGCCAACACGGCTTTTCCTATGTGAAGGATTAAATACCCTGAGTACCTACCTGTTGAGAAATAGGTGCAGAATGCTGTATATTATGATGAGTGGTAGGTGTGGTGACTGTAGCCGACCTCTCCTCAGCCATTTTTCTCTTGACTGGAGTTTTCTGTAAACTATGAAAAAATATATATTACTTACTTCAAAAGACGCACATTGACCACGGGGCAGACCACCAGCCCGTTGGTCAGACGACATAGTCGGCATGGTTGGACGACAATGGATGAAGATAGCACGGGACCGGGAGGAGTGGCGGGTTAGAGAGGATACCTACGCCCAGCAGTGGGTATAAATAGGTTATTAATGATGATGATGATGACTTACTTCAAAAGTTTTTTTTAATTGGTTGGGAAATGCTTTGATAATACAAATTTGCCATAACTAGAAGGCATAATGTATGAGCTCATCAGTAAATTGTAAATTAGCATGTTCTTTGGTTGTGTCATAGTTTTACCTATTATTGTAATGTGTAAGTAATGATTTGTCTAGGATTTCTTCAGTATTTGAGTAACTTGAGCATAATCTGTTACTTCGTTTACTTTATCTAGATCATTGCTGAATCTGATGGAGGCCTTAAGGCGGCCTAAATACTCCATCACCAGGGTTGACCACTAACACATTGAACTTACTTTAAATCTATGACAGACACACGATAAAGCCAAGTCCTATGTGCCAACTCTGCATATACCAAGATTACTCTAGAACTCTGTACATTACCCATCCGTCTTGTAATTTCAACATACCTTGGTGGGGAATCTGCTATGGGATGCAGCAACATTGTCATTTCTGCTAGTTTATTGAAAGCTGCACCAGCTTCAGTGAAGATTTCTCCAACCTAGAATGTTATCAGAGAATATTCATAGATAGGTTCACACTACAATTCAAACACTGATACCTACGCATTTTGATGTTGTAGAATTACTCTGATCTAAAGTACGTAGGTGATAGAAGAATACAAACCTTTGCGGCAGAATTATTCATGGTTTAGATGCTTATTTAGGTACCTACAACAAAAATCTGGGCAGGACACCAAACAGAATTTTTTGTTTGTTTGAATGAGTATAATTTTCTTTGGTTTGAATTTGTCAGTCATTCATTCAAGTGGAATTGAAATTTGAATTAGGGATGCCAAAGATCGATTCATGGCAATACAATCTTCCGATTTTTTGAATCGATTGAACGACCATGCGATTCACCTAGATCGAATCGTATTTGATCAAAAGATCGTATCATTAAAATCAGACCAAATTGTTGCCGGACTTTAAATGTTTGGCTTTAAAATGCTCACGGATGGCCGTAATAGGCTAAATCTGGAATGTTCATCCAAATTATTGCCTAATTTTAAAAAGTTACATGTAGATGTAAATTTAATTTGTTTTACAGAGTTTAATTACCTACCTAAGTGGGATAAGGGCAGGAAGAAGAAGAAGAAGAATTACGTACCTAGTTGAAATACCTATTATGTTAAAATGGATGCATTTTTATATTAATATTTTGAACAAACTAAACCACTGCGGACTCTGGTAGTTTTTTTTAATTACGATACAATCTTCCGAGATCGAAAAGATCGATTCAATGCCAAACGATCTAGATCGTAGATCAATTCACGGGGTAACTATACATTACGATCCCAAAGATCGATTCAAAGCAAAAGATCGGGCATCCCTAAATTGAATGAAATTATTATTGAAAGAAAGAAATTGATGTTTTTTTTTTCCTTGACCTATGCTTGAAATATAATTAGAAACCAAGAAGTGAAGTGAGAGAGAAGAAGACTGAGCTAAGATGTTTTTTTTTTAGGTAGTGGATACAGGTAGGAATTATAACTAAATATTAATAGAATAAGTAATATAAAAATATGTAAAATTAAATATTAATATTATTGTTAGAAATAAAAGAAGCTAGACAATTATAAATATTAGAATCTAAAGAAGAAAGAAGTACAGTAATATTGGTTGGAAGAGGAACATTACAAGATAAGAGATCACAAAAGAAAGAGGCATGGTCATACTGTGGACAAGCAAAGAATATATGATTTGTATCTCCAAATTCATCTCCACAAGTGCAGGTCGGTTCAGAAATGATTTTCATCTTCGATAAATGTGCTGGGGTACATGAGTGCCCCAGACGCATTCGTATAAGTATAGAAGTGGCACGTTTACTGAGTTTAATTTTAAAAAACCATGGTTTTAATGGGATAGTTTTTTGTATTTGTTTGAAATGTTTGCCTTTCTTAGTACTAGATTCATTCCAAGATTCATCCCAAGATCTCCTGAGATAAATCCTGGAAAGAGAACCAAGATCGTGAGAATAAATTTTGAATGGAAAGATGTCACCACACTCCACAGCTTCATTTGCTAACTTGTCTGCACGGGTGTTACCCATAATTCCACAATGACTGGGAATCCAAGCAAAAACGACAGTCAAGTCGTTTAATTCACATTGTAACAATTTAGTTCTAGCATCTATTATAAGTGGATAAGATGATTTAGACCGGAAAGAATATTTAACAAGCGATTGTAATGCACTTTTGGAATCGGAAAATATTACTGATTTTTTAAGTTTCATTAATAAAACGTACTCCAATGCCTTCGTGATGCCAAAACATTCACCAGAAAAAACAGACGTCTCTGAAGGTAATTTGATTTTTTGCACAATGTCAAACTGTTTATGATAAACACCAGCTAAGATGTTACTGATTGGGCGGTATAGTCGCTCAGCGACAAAGCCCTTTTCTTTTTTGTTCATTTAAATAAATAAATAATATCTCCATGACTATCTCTATCGACTTGACATATGCTTGACATAAAAGCTGCGGCTCCACCCATCTGTAAGCTAAAGTCAAAATAAAGCGCGCATTTAGACCAAAATAGTTTTCTCTTCACAAATACTAGGCCGGCAAGATCGATTCTCTTCTCTGCCTTTTAGGTAAAATTAGCTGGAAAACTGGTTTTTACTTAAAAATACCAGAATATTATATATATATATATAGTAAACTGACATTCACTACCTATCTATGCATTCACCTAAGAAGAGACATTAACACTGACATGACTGACAGTGACAGTGTCACTATTGCACATAAAATTGTTTTGTTTTGTTTGATTGATCACACACACGCTGATGATCACATGTGATCACACTATAGGATCACACTTACCTACGCAGTACGCTCACCACACCAGTCACCATGTGCATGTGATGTGGTCAGCATAAAAATATTGAAGTCTTTAGTAGACTTTTACTGCATTTTGTATCCAACAATGTACGGATTCCCACGACCGCTTGTACCTAACGATGTCCAATGGAATCGTCACCGCGGCCCTCACAACCCGCAATGGAGACCATTTCATCAACCTCGTGCTTCATTTCGTCCCAGAAACCAGGGCTTCAATAATCGCCAGCCGGCTATACACGGTAGCAGTGAAGAATATTGGTGTGAGACGTGTGACAGAGGGTTTCCAAATGAAGATCTCCTTAGCAAGCATAAACAGCAGCATCAGGTATGTATGACTGCATTTGCGATATCAGTTTTCATATTCATAGAAAATAGGTTTATAGGTTGGTTTGGTTGGTAAAACTATCATGCTATGAACTGGTTACCTCAGGGCCAATAGAAATGTCAACAACAAACTAGAAACTACCTAATCTTTGCTTTTCAGAAATGCAACATAGATGGATGTCAGTTCATAGCACATCCAAAAGTGATCACCAAACACATTCAAATGCAGCATTCATCAGGACTTTACAAGAAGATTGCCAATCTCAACAACCCTGAAGATATAGAGAAATGGCGGGAGGAGAGAAAGAAGAAATATCCCACCAAAGTAAACATTGACAAAAAAGCAGCAGAACTGAAGGAGAAAATTGAAAGAGGAGAGAAAATGAATCTTGGGAGGAAAGACTGGCGCAGCAACAAGGATGGAAATACCCAGCACAGAGATTTTAATAATTCGGGTACTAACATAATTTTTTTTTGTTCTACTACAACTTATTATTATGTTATTTAACGACCTCTATGGCGCAGTGGGCGAAGGCCTGCCTGCAACGCAGAAGGTTGCGGGTTCGATCCCCGCCGCGGGACCAATGTTTGTATGATCTGCAAATATTTGTCTCGGGTCTGGGTGTTTCTATGTATAATATGTATATATTTACAAACAAAAAGTATTTAAGTAGTATATCAGTCATCTAGTACCCATAACACAAGCTCTGCTTACTTTGGGGCTAGATGATGCTGTGTGAAAAGTCCAGCATTATTTTATTTAGAAAAGGTACAAGCATTGGTTATTGGCTAATAGTGCTTATAAAAACTTAGAATAAGTTTGCCTAAACACTAGGTTCTCGAAGTTATTGTAACACACATTATAACTAGTAACTCAGTTCTAACTGATCCATAACTTACCTTGTAGTATTTGCACATGTTTCATTTCCATGTTTTTATTTTTTTACTTACTATACTCCAATTCACAAAAAAAATGAATTAAATCATTACATTTTTCTAAATCTTTTCTAAATTTCCAGGACAGGGTATGAAGAGAACCTACAATAATAATAATCAGCCACCAGCAAAATTTAGAAAACACAGAAAGCCATTTCCTAAAATCCTGCCAACACCAGAAGATAACAGATCCCTTGCTCCCTTTGCTGGTATACAGTCTTTAGAAATAGACAGTGATGAAGAAGTTGAAGAAAACTTGACTAGTGATGATCTGATAGAAGATGATGAAATAGAAACTGGTAAAAAAGATTCAGTCCCTATTGAAAGTAAAAGACCAGAATTAGCTGAAAAACCAGTTGTATGTAGTGCATTATCAAGTCTCATGTGTGAGTATGGGTCATCTGATGAAGAAATTGATGATGAAGTTACGAAATCTATCAAAGACAAAGAAAAAAGATATATGGATAGGAACAGTAAAACTCAAGTTGTGAATAAAGAAAATACATTGAAACCAGGCTATAAAACTTTCAAGGATCAAGGAAAAGAAAATTATAAAGTAAACACGGAAGGAATCAATAAAGAAGCACCCAATAAAGTTTCTACCACAAATCATAGTAATGTAAAAGCAATTTTAAATAAAAATACTATTGAGAATAATGCTTGTAAAGAAGTGGAACAGACAGTTCATGAAAATGCAAGAAATTGTGATATTAGTAGTAAGTTTGATAAACCTACTTTATGTAGAAATGATGATCTAAATACAAATAAGAAAAATGAACAGAATGTTGAAGATGATGACAGTGGACCAGATGAAGTGAAAGTCGAAAAAAAGGATGAGTCACTAAATGTTACAAAAGGAAACGAAACTGAAAAAAAGATTTGCAAGAAAAAAGTTGAAGTTGTAAAGAAAAAGATAATTTACAGAAAGCCCAAACCAAAGTTACCATCAACACTGATTTATAAACTTTTATCAAAAGAAATGAAACAGGAACGTAATCAAGTCCTCCAGTGCATTAGGTACATCAGGAAAAATCATTATTTTGATAAGAGTGCCACTTAATAATTTAATTTGTCATACCTTTAATATAATAGATAATTTTTTTTCACAATTTTCTCTTTTATTTTAGAAGATTCACATCATTATTTTGATAAGGTAACTATGTAAAACCGTAAAACGAAATATTGCAAAGAAGCCCTAAGAATGTTTTTTTTTTCAGGTTTTCGAGATATTGCGTTTTCTAGATTTTCCAGCTAGGGTAACGTTTTGAAAAATCGTGTTTCTCAAAAAAATTGGTTGCCTGTAAAGTCGGTATACGGGCGAAAGTTTTACGTGACAACACTTTTTATGTCTGTCTCTCTCGCTCTTAGGCGGGCTAACCATGCCCGAGTGGAAGGGACGCGTGCCTCTCACTCGCTCTCATTGTGAGCGCATAACGTGAGCGGAGCGTAACGCAGTTTCTTGAAGTGTCACCCGGCAAACCAATTTATAAGACGTGTCACGTCAAAACTACTGTATGTACGCCTGTAGAAAATACAGTGACCAAAAATACGAATGTGACTTCTGGTGCAGTAGACGAAGGGCCGCCGGTGATGCAAGACTCGCTCCATTCTAGAGATCTGCAAATATTTGTCGTCGCGTCTGGGTGTTTTTTAGTCCATACCAAATAATATTAAAAGGGTTACTGTCGTTTGGGACACAAAAGTTTAGGACACTTTGTCCCTATTGACACTTTCGATTTTAAATATTTTTTTCACTGTCATTTGGGACACCAATAGAAAAAGCTGTTTTGTACAGTCAGGCAAAAAACCTCTTAACGTTATAGTTTTGAAACTATCGTGGTTAGGAACATAATTAATGTTATCTACGGGATAATTATCATGATTTTTGAGTTAAACCTCTAACGATACCTCAACAGTAGAAATCTCAATATCACATTTGCATTTTTAAAAAGGTAAAGTATTCGCTCAGGTGCAGTAACGAGCGAGCAAGCGCTAATGCAAAACTACACTCGTGAGCAAAAAAATCGACTCAGGACGCACGCCCGCGTTTAAAAAACTCTGGCAAAAAATCAGAAGCTTTCATTCTATTTCTGATTTTAACATCTCAAAGCTGTTAGTTTTAACTTTAAAATGAGTGGTCTACTTTGTTATTTACATTTTTATTTTGGTAATGAAAAAATATTGAATGAGAAGGAGTCTTAAGCAATGAAAAAGGGTGATCATTAACAGTAAAGAAAATACCAGCTTAAATTCGTCAAAATATTAATTTATTAGAAATTAAACTATCAATATTTAGTGTTGCCCCCCCTGGCCCTAATAACAGCTTCCAATCGCTTCTTCATGGATCGAATAAGTTTCTTTACTCGATCTTGTTCGATGCTATCCCATTCTTCAATGAGCGCCGCTTTGAGGTCCGATTTTGTGGCTGGTGCAGGATTTCTAGCCCGAACTTTTCGTTTCAGTTCGTCCCACATATGCTCGATAGGATTTAAGTCCGGGCTACGCGCTGGCCAGTCCATAGCGGCAATTTCGACCTCCTGTAAATACTGCCGGACGGAACCTGCAGTATGTGGACGGGCATTGTCGTGCATTAAGATAAAGTTTTCGCCTATGAAACCGGCGTAGGGAACGACGTGATCCCCTAAAATCTCATCGATGTATCGGTTCGCCGTCAATCCTCCCACTCGACCACCAGTTTCAATAAAAACCAACTCGGTTTTTGCCTCCATTGAAATGCCCGCCCACACCATCCAGGAACCTCCTCCAAAAGCCACATTTTCTTTGATGCAGCACTGCGCGAATCTTTCTCCAGATCTTCTGTAGACTCGTCCTCTTCTATCGCTACCATGCAAGCATACTCTGCTTTCGTCTGAGAAGAGGACGGAGCTCCATTGTTCGTCAGTCCAATCAACGTGTTCTCTGGCAAATCGTAGGCGGGCTGCTCGGTGGGCTGGGGTTAATTTGGGGCCAGTAGCTGGCCTTTTTGGCTCAAGGCTAGCTGCCTTAAGTCGTCTTCTGACTGTCCAGCCACTAACAGCCACTCCTCGCGTTTCTCTGAGCTCTTGTTGGACTTGAACGCCAGTGAGGGCCCGATTTCTCAGCGATGTACTGACAATGAAACGGTCATCTCTCTCCGATGTGCACCTTTTTCTTCCGGAACCGCGTCTTCGATTAAAGTTACCAGTCTCTTGGTAACGACGGTAAACTCTGGAAACAGCAGACTGGCTCATGTTCAACGCATGTGCCACTTCACGCTGACTCTGGCCTTGTCGCAATAGGATGACCGCTTGAGCAGCTTCATCACTTGTTGTGTCCATTTTCAGGTAGAATTCTTGTTTGTTGATAACGGAGATGTGTATCGGTTGACGTTTGACGGCTAACTGATAAGGGTGGAACGAACGCGGGTCTTCTTCCCCCCCCGAAGGGGTGGGTAGGTGAGGGCCTCGTTCTTGGAACTTTACCCTGGCTGCATCTCCGGGGGCAGCTGCCCCCGGGTCTTGGGGTTTCGCCCGGATGGGCTGTGCATGCGGCTGTCTTCTAAATCCTATAAGCTACTTGTGTATAGATATATATATATGTTTTTTTTTTTTTTTTTTTGTTTTGTTTTTTTTTTTTTTTTTTTTTTTTGCGTTTTCCAATTTTTTTTTTATATAAATATTTATTGACATATATATCTCTTTTTTTTTTTTTTCATTTTTGTTTTGTATTTTTTCTTTTTTTTTTTTTTTTTTTTTTTTTTTATTATATATACACATTACAATTAATCAAAAAATAAAACAAGAGCTGCGGATTGAGCCAGGCCAAGATGCTGACTTTAAAATGGGAAAAATTTCCGTTCGTGCTTGGCGCACTCGGCCTGCTGATTTTTCAGCAGTTCCAGAGAGGCAAGCACGAGCTCGGCTGGGTCTCTGCCTGTGAAGCGGGCAGAGAAGAACGAAGAAAATACTCTAATGAGCAGGGAGTCATAAAACTCCACGGCTTCGATCGCGGTCAGGACGTGACCGCAATCGAAGCAGCGGATTATTTTGTTGGGGTAGTCGGGTTTAGGTTGGGGTTCTGAGTTTGAGGGAGTGTACGCAGGCTGTGCCGGCGCTGCGCGCGGTGAAGCCGCGCGCGAACGCGGCAAAGCCCTGCTCGGGAGCGGGCAGGATTCGGAGGGAGGAGGCTGTTGGATTTGGGGTTGGTCAGGAGCAGGTTGGAGGTCTAGAGGGGTGGAAGAGGCTACCGGCTTCCTTCTTCCACCTCTCTTGCGCTTGCGGCGTGCCTTAACCGGCGCTCCGCGCTCGGTCGGCGGGTTCGCCGCGGGGCGCAGGGAAGGCGCCGGCGCAGCGGCGCGTCCGTCCGTGCTCGGCTCGAGCGATACATCGCGTGCACGGGCGCGGGACGGTGGAGCGCGAGAGGTCGTGGGTTCGTTCCTGAGGGCTTGGTCGTTGACGGAGGCGGGCGCAGCAAGCGGCGGCGCGATTTTCACGCCCCGCTTACGTGCCTCACGCCTCAACGCCGGGCAGCGGCGATCGTTTGCCGTGTGGCCTCTTCCACAGTTCGCGCAGGTAGGCGGAGCCTGGCGGTCGCGGGGGCAATCCGCCGCGAAGTGCTGGCCCGCACAGCGGACACAGCGGAGGGGCCTGTGGCAATTAACAGACGAGTGCCCGAACGCCTGACAACGGTGGCATTGGGGCACTCGGTTGGTCCCGCCGCGCCAGTGCTCGATGCACACTCCCGGCATGCAGAGGAGCTCTTGGATGTTGTAGAGGCGTGTGAGTTCAGTGAGCGACATGAAGTCAAGCTGCACGTAGAAGAGACAGCTGTCTCGCCCCTGTTTGCCGGGAATGTGCCTCGAGTACTGCACTGGGAAACCAAAGTTGCAAAGGGCATTGGTTATGTCTTGCGGGATGGTGCTCGCGGGGAGGCCGCGGATCGCGACCTTGGTCGGCAGGTCCTTAGCGACGCTATAGCAGTGCCAGCTGATGGCTGGGTTATCCGCCATAGCGTCGGTAAGGTACCTTTGGATGGTGCGGTTCTCGTCAGCAGAACGCGGGATGAAACGCACGCCCTTCTCAAGAGGGCGCGCGTTAGGGGCATGACCCAGCTTCGCCCGCAGTCTGGCGAAGTGCACTGTCCAATCGGGCAGGCAGTCCACGACTACGGGCGGATAGGTCTTGGGGATGGAGGGGTCCGCGTCCTGCTGACTAGCGGCCTGCGGTGGGGATCTGCAAGCTCCGGCTGGCCGTGAAGCGGTCGCCGAGGCTTTCGGGAGGGGGGAACGGGGTTTCGGGGGGGAGGCAGTTGCATGGGCGTACGACGCGACTGGCGAGCGCGGGATGTACGAGCGGGGTGCGGGGCAGGGCGACGCGATGTTCCGCGCGTACGCCGCTGCAGCGCTAGGAGTGGGTGAAGGAGGTGAGGAGACCGGGGCGTCACGGCTGAGCGCGAACGCCTCGATCTCTGCGTACGATGACGGGTCCTCCTGGAAGGGCCCGTCATCGCAGTCACTCACCTCGTAAATCGGGTCCTGGAAGTCTACGTACTCCTGGCTCGGAGCTCGCTGTGCGGCGCTCAGCCCGGAGGGGCCGGCGACGGCGCGCTGCGGTGGTGGAGAGGGGGGGCCCGGGTATTCCAGGGCGAGTGGGCGAATCGGCTCGATCGGCCGCGGCAACCGCGAATGGCGCGGGAGCGCCGGTGAGTGGGCCAAGGGAGGCGAGGGCAGAACCCTCTGCCTCTTTTCGTCGCCCTGGACTTCCTCTCCAGAGGAGTCCGGGCGACGGCGGGGTCGGGTGACCCGGGCCACCTCGAGACCGCGTTCGGTTCCAGGGCGGGACGGAAGCTCAGTTCCGTCTGCGCCCAAACCAGGGTCCTCGAGGCGGGGTGGGGCTGCGGCGATGGCAGCGGGTGGCGGTGGTGAGAACCTGCGAAGGAAATAGCCGGGCGGGTAGCCCACGGATTGCTCCGGGGCTGCCTCGTCCCGGCCCAGAACCTCGCGGTCCAGAACCTGTCGGCGCTTGGAGGGCCGGGCTTTGCGGGGCGACGGCATGGCGCGGGCCAAGGATGGCGCTGCGGAGCGCAAGGGCAGCAGGAAGGGGTCGAGTGCCGGGGTGGAGGGAATGAATAGGGGTGGGGAACGGGTGTCACCAACGTGGACGTTTTAACCATAAAACGCCAGTTGGTGACTAGGTCTGGAACAGGACGGGGTAGTTGAGGGCAGGATGCAGCCGGTCCAATTCCAACCTAGACGTATTGCGCCCCCTCGAACTCCGTGGGGGTGGGGCAACACATCCACTAAAAAGTGGGGTCGCTCCAGACACCACGGGGTGAGCTGGGAGCAAAACGTCGGGGTCTGTAGTCTCGAGGTACGGAGCGCGCGCGCGGGTGCTCGCGACCGAGGCGTACAGTGGAATGTGTTTTTCGTTTTCTTTCGTTTTTGATGATAAGGGTGGGTCAGGTAGATAACCTTTTATATGGGTAAGTAACCCTTAATTAGCACTATTGTAAACAAGCGCAAAAAGGGTGGTTACTGATCACAACATGTTGTTGGGTTGTGTGAGCAAGAAACATTACAATATTTTATATCATTTTGAAGCTAATAATAGGAGCTTTATGATTTTACTATGAAAAAAATATTTACACGATCAGTTTTTTTGCCAGTGACTTGCGACTGCAGGTGTGTCGCCTGAGTCGATTTTTTTGCTCTCGAGTGTAGTTCTAGAAAGCATAGAAATGTTTCTATTTCTTTCTCTTTTGTTCCTAAAGGGTTCACTTGTTCTTTTTGCTCGGACGCACGGCCATTAATTAGTCTACCTGAGTCATGGTCAGTGGTTAAGTAAAAAAATAGTCATGTGGCGGTTTGTGTTGTTGTTAATGTTTTTTGGAGGTAAGTTAACTATAATTTACGTAGCATTTTTTTTTTATTGGTATTATACGCTTTTAGGTACTTAATTACTTTAAATTTTAGATCTAAATTCAAATTAATTTTTTATTTATTTCGGTTTCCATATATAAGTCCACCATATTATATTAGTAAAATGCTTAGCCTAATGTTAGTAAGTAATCAAATAAAATAAATAAAATAAGATCATATCATGTCAATTATATAGTTAATTTAAATATTGCTTGGACACCTATCCTACTTAGCACACCGCATAACATTACATGGCAGCACATGCATGTTAGTCCAGTGCCCAAGAAACGGTCCGTCCAGCCGCTCTGCCACGGTGGTCAGGAGGCTGTTGGAACTGGCACGCACACGGTGCATCAGGGAGGCGACTCTTTTGCGCATGATGGCGTGGAAGCCATCAGTGTTGGCCTCCGCGAACATACCTGATGCACTACAGTATCGTGGCAGTCCCAACAGCATCCTGAACGCATTGTTGTACTGGACGCGAAGGGCGCTAAAGGCAGTCCGGGTAAAGTCGATCCATAGGCTGCTCGTGTAAAACGTTTGGCAGTAAGCCCTGAATAAAGATATTTTTACATTATTAGTACACTTAGCAAACCTACGTATCAACATGTTACCCCGTACTGCCAGCGCCCTTCGCTCCCTCTCAATGTCCATGTCATCTTTGAGGGTTTCCGTGACCCAATGCCCCAGGTATTTAAAATGTGAGACCCTTTTGAGCGCAGTGCCATTTAATGACACTGTAGGTACGATAGGGTAGTATTTCGCACCCGCTTTAAAAACTAACAGCTCGCTCTTAGTAGAATTATACCTGAGGCCGTGTGTCACAGCGTACCGCTCGCATATACCTACTAGTTTTCTGAGGGCACTGATTGAAGGGCTCAGCAAAACCATATCATCAGCATAACTGATGTTGTTTACTATTCTCCCACCCACAGAACAGCCCACCATAGCTTCACTGAGCTCTCCAATCAGCCGATTAACATAAAGGTTGAAAAGTCTGGGTGAGCTCAACCCTCCCTGCCGCACCCCACATTCCAGCCCATATGGTTCGGATAGCGAGTCTGCCCACCTAACCACATTGCTCTGATGGCCATACCAGTACTTAAACAAATCAATAAGCTCATCAGGCAATGTTGTGTCTTCAGAAAGCTTCTTCCACAAGACATCATAGGACACCAAATCGAAGGCCTTTGATAAGTCTAGAAAGCACGCATACACTGGTGTCTTTCTGTCCGTGTAGTACCGGACTGTATGCTTGAGACACAGAATCGCTGCCTCAGTGGAAAGCCCTTGCCTAAAGCCAAATTGGGCATCATGCAGCTTTATATGGTCTTCCAACTGTTTATCAAGCATACAATCCAGCACCTTGGCTATAGTAGTGGCTAACGATATGGGCCTATAATTACTTATATCAGAAGCGTCTCCTGTTCTGTTCTTAATTAAGGGCACTACTACAGTCTTCATCATACTCTCAGGTAAGTAGGTATGTCCAATACAGAAGGCAAAAAGCATGGCCAGCACTCTAGGCAGATGAACGCCTGCATACTGCAGGTGCTCAATGCTAAGGGAATCGTGACCGGGTGACTTACCCCTCGTCATCTTTCTTAGGACTGTCGCTATTTCCTTAGCAGTGAACACAATATGCGACTCACTATTAGAGTCCACAGCACTGGACAATGCCCCCAAGGTTTCAAGAGATGACTTTACCCTAAAATGATCCCTAAAAAGGTCAGCTATTTTTGCAGTCTCGCTAACACCCTCGACACTTACTGGTAGACCCGACCTGGGGTTAAGTTTACTGGTCTGTTTCCAAAATTTGCTAAAGTTTTTATTTGAGTGATGTTCTGCTAAAATATCCATTTTGATTTGTTCTGAGTGATCCTGACACCATTTCAATTTTTGTTTAAAAGCCTTTCTAGTTACCGTCATGTTATTATATATTAACCCAGTTTTAGGCCTACCATACAATACCCAATTTTTAAACCCAAGTCGAGCTTCCGCATGTGCTTGTTTTACATGTTTGTTCCATCCTATGACTTTTTTATTCCTACTAGGACACTTTTTACCAAAGCTATGTCGGGCCGCTTTTTGAAGTATGTCAATAATATTATTATACATGTCATTAATTATTGTCCTATGTTCTATGTTGGTACAACGCCTGTCACTACACTGTCGAAACTCCGCTGGAAAGTCTATTTCCCGCAGCTTTTCGCAACAATACTTTTCATACAATGATATTTGATCTGCATCTCTCTCCCCCCATATAACCGTATTGCACTTATAGGTTTTGCTAATACATTTATTCCTAAGTAAGTTAAGATCACATACAATTTCCAGCGGGAAATGATCAGACCAGTTCATGTCATAGTTTACCTTACAGTCCGTCACTGATCTCCAGGCTTCCTCAGTAACTATACAATGATCCAACCAACTTGTTGTTCCGTATACATCACTCACAAAAGTGTACGTGTCCGAGTGCAATCCGAGTAACTCAAGGTCTACACAGCGCCAGCTTTGCTCAACGCAAAACTCATTGAGTTCAACACCGAACAGCGCACCAGGTTTTGCATTAAAGTCTCCCAGCAAAAACACAGAGTCTATGTTACATTCCTCCACTATTGCGGCGATTTCACTCAAACACTCAGTAAACTCAGTAAGGTTCACATCTTCGTCAGTAGGCATATGTAGTGAAAACACTAAAAGCGAGCGCTGCTCTAACACTATTTTTATGGCAGCTATACGTGCACTTTTACATTGTACAACAGAAACGGACCTAAACACACTTTTTCGCCAAAGTAAGGCAACACCTCCGTAAGGTCTGCCGCGTAGTAATCCTGCGCTGGTGTCCATCGAGGTTTTACCAAAGAACTCGAACTCTGGGTCTATTGTACCAAGAAAGGCAAGATTATGCGAATATAACCATGTTTCCTGTAACGCAATAATATCAGCTGATCGGCATAAACTTCGCACATAATCAACCGACCGCTTCACGTTCTTACAGTTATAACTTATGAACTTTGTACTTTTATAGTTACTTGTACATACATCCATCACTGAAAAAAAAAATTATGTGTATTGTAAGAGATATTTAATTTCATCCATAATCGTAGTCATTATATTCGATGCATCAATTTATGGTTATGTTAGATAGACTGTTAGGTACAGATATTCTTGTTCAATGTTCATAAAGTAGCGTATTTGTTTTTCCAGGAGATCCACCAGCATCGTCAAGTCAAAATCAAAATGGAATCGAAATAGTAACGTCGAAGCGCGGAAAACCGATACTTCTACGTGCTGGCTATAGATACCATAAAAGATAAGAATTCTAAGAATAATGTGCCAAATATTGTAAAAAATACTGTGATTTTTTATCTTTAGATTTGTTTGATATTTTAGCTTTAGTAGAGTATTGTGCCAAATGCTGTGAATATACTGTGATTTTTGTAGGTTATTTTTTTTTAAGATTTTAGGTATACACAAAAGATTTTAATAATAAGTAGGTAATGTTATGTCATTATTATTATTAATTAATATAAACCGATATTTAGAAGATGTGGACTTTACAACGTAGTAAATAAATATACATTTTAAATGAATTTTTGTAGTTTTTTTTTAAGTCGAAAGACTTACAAATTATTTAATTACAATCATATGATACCTATACCTACACGTCGCCACCACGTCTAGTCCCTTTAAGCTACTTTAAAATAGTCGTATTATAATTATTTAAAAACTTTTTGATCCGACTGTACAAAACAGCTTCAATATTTGATAGTGTCCCAAACGACAGTGAAAAAAACATTTAAAATCAAAAGTGTCAATAGGGACAGTGTCCAAAACGTTTGTGTCCCAAACGACAGTAACCCTATTAAAATTTGAAAGCTCATTTGTTAATTTTTCACGCTACTTCGGAAAAAAACCTCCCAACCTAAAACCCCCGCTAAAAACTAAATGGACTTTGATATTCCTATCCCTAAACATTATAGGTAGGAATTCGAAATAAAAACAGATAATATTTTTTACAGTTTATTTTGTCCTTAGATGTCTAGGACTGCGCTGGCGCAGCGGGGGCAGCAGCAGGCGCAGCGGCCGTGGCCGCAGCGTCTTCGCGAAGACGGTCCTTCTTGAGTATACCCATGAACGCGGCCTTGTCAGCCGGCGTCTGGAAGCGACCGTGACCGAACTTGGATGACGTGTCAATGAACTTCAGGTTGATCTTCTCAAGCGCTGCCCTCTTGGTGTGCACAATCAGGGACTGGAAAAGAATTATGACCATTAGCACTCATTTAATCATTAAAAATGCTCTGAACAAAACTTTGGCAGCAGTGCCATTCACTGATTGTTACTTCTTAAAACTATCGTGATTTGGTGACAATTATTATTTTATCAAAATGTTTGTTCATCCGTGACCATGGAAGCTGCAATGCGTCCGAAACATCGGAAAAATAGACAACAGTAGGTACATGATAAATAACCGTTATAAAATAATTATTATTCACTGATTTTACACAACATTTTAAAAATAATTACCTTTCTCAATGTGATAACACGCTTCTTAGGTCCCATGCAGCAACCCTTGATCATGATGAAGTCATTGTTGACCTCACCATAATGGGGGAAACCTCCCATGGGAGTGATGGACTTTTCAGACAGGTCATATTCAGTCGAGGCATTGTTCTTGATGACCTTGCCATCCTTAGTGTGGATACCTGAAGTTGTAAATTATCATTTAGCTTTAACCTAGAACTTTTGTTATACTAGTGAAACATACAATAATATTCTAGGTTTGATTGAGGAGGAAATTTATCATAAAATAATAACCTTGTCCAATACGGTAGATCTTTTTGTTCATCTCTGTTCTGTGGTGGTAGCCCTTTTGACCAGCACGGGCTACAGTGAAGGAGACTCTTGAAGGATGCCACGCTCCAATACAAGCAACCTTGCGGAGACCCTTATGCGTCTTGCGAGGAAGCTTCTTCGTGTGCCAACGAGAAGTCACACCTGGAAAATGAATGCTGGTTTTTATTGCCATTACAAGATAATATCCACAGTAAACAGTATGTAATTTCATCAGTCCGCCCTAGAAAATCTTCACAAGAACTCAGGTTCTAACCGTATTTAATATTCTAGTTTGTATCATCACTTGCAAGAATTATATAATTCTAATTAAGTCAGGAGTGTATTAGAACATACCTTTGTATCCCTTGCCCTTGGTGACACCAATGCAGTCAATCATCTCATCAGGAGCAAATACAGAGTCAATAGGGATGGGCTTTTCTAAGTGCTCCCTGGCCCATTTGACTTTGTCTTCAATGGATCCACCGTTGACCTGGATCTCCATGATATGAGCTTTCTTTTGTCGCTGCTTGAGCAGCTTCATTTGTGTGTGGGCAATGATACGAACCACACTGCAGTAACGGATCATTTTCTTGAAGTCCTTCTCAAGAGATTTCTTCCCAAGCTCGTCCTGCCATTTCTTGCTGGACTTTGTGAATGCCTTCTTCTTGCATTTGTACCTAATAGATCACACATCAGTGCTGCTGTAAGAAAAACCTAGCAGCCTCATCGTTGAGCGGAGACCACTTGGTAACAATATGCTTTGAGCATATCTGGGTAAAGCCCTCTTTCAGTGAGAGGAGAGCTGTTACAAATTCATTAGTATGAGGTTTGTTTCAATGAATTGCCTAACTACAATGTATCAATCAACTACTTCAGGTACAATTCGCCAAACGGATCTAGGCATTCGTGAAGTAAGCCGTTTGTCTGCTCAGTTTTCACAATTCTGTATGAAAAAGTGTTCACTGCACAGACAAACGGCTAACTTCACGAATGCCTAGATCCGTTGGGTGAAGTGTACATCTGATGCTTTACATGTAAGTGTATCATAGATACTTTTAAAAGAAGCCATCAACTTCAATTAAATAAACTACAGGAGCAACTAAATCCGCTGCTGGGCAGGCGTCCCATCTCGGCCAATCATTGTACTGCAAATTCTTACCAGTTCTTGTAGAAGCGACGACGGCAATCATCGCTCATGTGCTCAGCCCAAACGGTGAGCAGGGCGCGGAGTCCATGCGGAGTGTTGATGTATCCCACCACACCGACGCAGACCATGGGGGGAGTCTCAATCACAGTGACGGCCTCCACGATCTCTTTCTTGTTGATCTCTGAAATAATGATACGAAAATGAATGACATTTCCGTTGCAACGTGGTATTTCAACGAAGCGATGCTGAGAATACGGAGTTACTCACTTGATCCAGGACGGTCAGGTTCACGAACCACGTGGGTCATACCGGCTTTGTATCCAATAAAAGCGGTGAGATGCACAGGTTTGCTGGCATCATCTTTAGGGAAAGCCTTGACCTTGCCACGATGACGGCGGGACCTCTTTTTGGGGTAGAATCCCATGGACCCATGGCGAGGCGCTGAGAACTTCCTGTGCGACTGGAAGTAAAGAAGCGAGGTTACAAAGATGGAACTGCGCAAGGAATTTTACCTTATACTCTTTTTACATCAGTCCGCCCTAGTAAAATCTTCACAAGAACTCAGGTTCTAACCGTATAAATATTTTAGAGTTTGTATCATCATTTTGATTTAGAAATCGACGAGGAACACGTTCGCTCACTTCCACTGTAATTAATTGGAATAGCAAATTTCACAAATATAACAATAAATAGCTTCGCAATCCATGAAATAGCGCTTATTCAATAACTTGAACGACAATTTACCATGATGTTTCAAATAAAATTCGCTAAAATATTTCCATGAAACTAACCATGTCTGAAGACACTCGCAACAAAAATGGCCGAGTTGAACGATTTGAACGAACCAACTAGGAAACTAGAAAGTGAGACAGAATGAATGATTCAAGACTACGACATGACTAGTGACTTCAGCACATATATATACCAAAAAGGTACCATGCTAAATCTACCACCCGATGTCGGCGCCCGCAATAGGCGGAAGTTCGTGTGCACCCCCAGACGGCCAAGAAACGTTCTTGGCGATCCAGATGACGCTATCACTCTCGCCAACGGTGAAGTGATACCGTCATCTAGTGATGATAGATAGGTAGGTAAATTCTCTCCGGCAACAGCCCAAGCCGAGGTTCGTACCTATTAGAGGTGCCCTTGCGCATGTTGTCGTAACTTCTCTCTAGGCGTCTCGGCACCTTCAGTGCCCGCCATAGTCCGGTAACACTAAAACGGCCTCATAGGCCATTAGTATTAGGCCCTCCGAAAAAAAAAAAAAAAAAAAAAAAAAAAAAAAGCTAAATCTATGCTTCAGCAGTAAAATGCCTAGTTCGGGCTAGGCTTGTGATAAAGTCGAGTAGCGAGTAAGTCAAAACGTGTCCGATCCGAATACCAAAAATGTAGTCGAGTAGTTTAATCCAGTCGATCCATTTGACTCTATTTTTTTGGCGAGTAGCACCTCCCACCCCGCGTCCATGCTACTAGTTCACTGACTAAATAAGTCCAAAACTCTCGATTTTAGTCGAGTACATAGATCGTACTCGCTACTCGTCTAAAATACAAGGCTAGTCCGAACGGGATACATACGCTTGATCAACAATCATTATGTCAAAGTTTACAAGATCAACACCACTAGATCAACAGCGAAGCGAACTAGGCTTTAGTAAACAAGTACCTAACTAATTTGGGTGATTACTAGACCTTTTCATCTAACGTATACTATCTAAGTCAAGGTTAAAAAGCATTTAACTATTCAGTAGGACCGCTGCCCTGGAATCACGTCCTAATCCCACTCATATAATAAAGCTGAAAGTTTGTGAGTTTGTTTAGATTTTTGGATATTTGGCTGTTTGTATGTTTGTGTAAGGATCAGGCCCAAACGACGAAGCAGTTTACAATGAAATTTGGTAAGGTGAAAGGTATAACTCGAGAATAGCATATATGCTACTTTTTTTCCCGAAAAACGTTCCTCCTTTCTTCTTCAAACTCGTTCACTTTGTCTCTTGACGCTTTTGAGTATTGGATACTATTGGATAGGTGCTCTTTGCCTCACGCCTCCGACTCGAGTCTCGACTCAATGATTAATTATTAATTGAGAAGACAACCTTTCGCCATTTTTGAAGGAGCTAGTGGCTCTGCTATTTTATTTACTTTTCTCGTGTTTTGCTAGGTTTTATTATGTAATTTCGGTGGCATTTTACTAATGAAGCCTTGGATACGTAACAGGAGATTTGGTAAATGGAATGGGGGAGTATTCAAGAAGACTTCTCATTTGACGACAGTTTTTCGTTGGAGTTTTGAAATGACAAGCCGCCATGTTTTTTCAAAACCCAATTGACGTGACTGAATACATATTTGAGAGGTGAGGATACTTGACATTGGCAGAATTATACTGTTAATACAGTTTACAGTTAGTTGCCATAAATAAAAAGAAGAAGAGGAAGAAAAGATAAAGAGAAAGAAGGAATAAAGATAAGAAGAAGAAGAAGCCGGGGAGTGAAGTGAAACCAGAAGTAACCAAGAAGTGAAGTGAGAGAGAAGAAGAAGAAGACTGAGCTAAGATGTTACTGATTGGGCGGTATAGTCGCTCAGCGACAAAGCCCTTTTCTTTTCTTTATGTAAATAAAATAAATTTATATTATATTATTATATCAGCCATTTGTGTCCCACTGCTGGGCAAAAGCCTCCCCCCACTCCCTCCAGACATCTCGGTCCCCAGCAACATAAAATAAAATAAATCAATAAATATTAATTAGTAGAAGAACATCACTTATCAACATCATCACATGGTCATCACTAAAAATAGTTCGTTCATTGGTCCACAGATTATAATATTTATTTGATAATAACTTTATTTACAGAAACTAAGCTATTTACAAAATACAACAGGATTAGTTAAGCTATCTAAGGATCGTTAGAAACGATCTATAGATTACTTCTTCTTTTTATAAATGGCAACTAACTGTATAACAGTATAATTCTGCCAATGTCAAGTTTTGATATTTTGAAATTTTCTGACTTTGTAACATTGACAGTATCGTCACAAAACATTGGATTGACATTGACAGTTTTGTTCAGTTAGTTCTGACAGATGGCAAATCAAGAAAGAAACAAAAAAAATGTAGGTACCTACCATAGAGATAGATACCTAGGTACCAACAATTTGTTGATTTCCTTTTGTGATTTGATTTCTTTTTTCGACGATTTCCAAGTGTTCTCTGACTTAATTATACAGTGAAACCTGGTTAAGTGAGACATCAAGGGACCTGCAATGTCGTTTCACTTATAGAGGTATTCCACTTACCCAGTGTCTCAGATATACAGGTATAAATAAATATCTGTCTCATTTACAGAGGGTTCCATTAATAGAGGTGAGAAAACAGGTGATAAACGTACACGTTTTAGTTTTCCTTGTCCTTCAGAACATTGTGATTCAATTTATGTTTACTCTGAATTATTCTACAAAGAGTAGATTTTGGCACATTAAATTCGGCACAAACTTCTTCGCGTGTCTTCCCACTTTCATAAACGGATATTAACTTCAGTTTTTCACGTAATGATAACGATTGTAGCTTTCGTTTTGACATTTTTCAAATAAACATCTGTATGATAGTAAAGCGAAACTAAAACTGAAGGTAATTGAAGCTCAAAATTTGTACTTACGTACTTGGAATTACGTGTGGAATTTGTGGGTAGAATAAGAATGAGTAAACAAACAATGTTATCTCAGTTACAGAGGTTTAAGCATATAAAATTTACTCGCTGTCTCGGTTATAGAGGTAACTATGATGATAAATCGAAAGAACAAATCCCAGATATAGAGGTTTACCTCGTCCCACTAACAGAGGTAATTCAGTGCCAAAGTGTTGGGACCTCAGCATGAGTTCCAGTTATGGAGGTTTCTCACTTATCCAGGTCCCACTTAACCAAGTTTCACTGTACATATATTTACAAAACAAAACGCACAGAAATGGCTGCCCCTATGGAAAGAATTCAAGTTCTTGATGAAATTGAAAAGGACATTATTACATGCCTTCAATGTTCAGGTAAGTAATGTTGTTTTACCCTTGTATTTTGCTTTATAATGCCTCTTTGGTAGTATTGTAGGTATGCAGTGCTTTGCACCACAGATCTGTTAACTTGATATCAGTTCTGTGCTTTGCACAGTCAGCCACAGAAGCCCACGAACAATTTCAGCATGAGTTCATCTTTCATCACAAGCGAAAGTTGTGTATACTTACTTTCATGTGTTTTACAAAAGAGTAATTGAAGGGTAAGGCATTGAATGTAGGCCTACATTTTGGTCATAATCTAGATAGATACGAGTTCCGAGTAAAACCATCAAAATGTTCAAGCACTTTCGACACCGACTACTACTAAAAATCTAATACATTTGTTATACTAATTTTGATTTCAGCTCAAGCGCTATTGGAGCTCAGTAAAGAAAAGTCAGGGCAGAAACAGGCTGAAGCAAACACCACCCAGTTCCTAAGAACTCTCAGCCAAGTAGAGTCCAAACTTAGTGATCAAATTAACTATTTAACTCAAGTGTCAACTGGCCAGCCCCATGAAGGTTCTGGTTATGCTTCTCAGAAGGTACTGCAGATGGCTTGGCATCGATTGGAACATGTGCGTTCATGGGTCAATGAACTAGATCGCTTGAAAGCCTCTCATCTTGCTACAACAACTAGAACACAGCCTGGGAATGTACCAAATGGTAACATGACATCATCAGGGACTAGTACATAAAAGACTTTAGTTATCTATGAATCTGTATATGGTTATATATAATATTGCAATCTCATATCATCATTTAAGCTGCCAATTCGCAAAATGTGTAGGCATATCTATTTGTTCAAACTGGTATTTTAATAGAGCACAATCCTATGAAAGATGAGATTATTAACTAGCAGTGGGGACAGAAGTTGTAAGTGCAAGTGTTTCTTTTATATTAGTTAAAATATTTTATTTTTCTCATGTTCTGGCATTATTCAATTTTATTAGCTATACTAGCTTTATATTTTATTTAATATTATATTAAACTGTCAGACCGCGTGCGGAACAGTATCCTGCGCTCCAAAACCAAAATTGTTGACGTTGGTGTCAAAGCCGCCAGCCTGAAATGGAACTGGGCCGGACACATTTGCCGCATGTCGAACGATTTGTGGGCAAAACGAGCCACACAGTGGACCCCACAAAATATGACGCGCAGACGTGGAAGACCCAGGGCGAGATGGCAGGACGAGCTGGACTCTTACCTGCGGAATTGGCCTGTCGCTGCGTTGAATCGCGAAGAGTGGAAGAAGGGAAGGGAGGCCTTTGCCCTGCAGTGGGACAAGAACGGCTGAATAATAATAATAATACTAGCTTCCACCTACAGCCTAACATTTATCTCTAAAGCCTTTTATTCATAAAATCTACATCTATTCCAAGTATCCTGCAAATAATGAAGATACCATTCAGCTTTGTAATATTATTAAGAAGTAGGATAACAATTTATAGGTTCAGTTCACTGGATAAGGCTTGTTCACATAATATTTTGTGAACAACATACAAACTTTCAGATTTATAAAATCAGTTGAATGTTGTAAGGGTTCCATGAAAAGTAAAACCAATGGTATTCTAGGACACCTACGGAATAAATTGGCATGGATTAGCTACCAACAAGATAGATTTAGATGTAATGTTTTGATGATTTTATGTTTTAGTAAAAAAATTAAAGATACTTCAACAAAACTTTATTAATAAAAATAAACAATAGTAATTATGTGATAATAACACAGACTGTAAGTCATGGCAAGTTTACAATTTGTTATTGAGCACATGCAGATGACAAAGAAAGCTGATTGATCAGTGCTAGCTGGACTGTATCTAGCTTGATTACTTGAAGTTGACTTGAACACATGCACTTGCGGGCTGAGTAAAGAGTACACTTGCCATAATCAACTATTTATTTTTCATTTAAGTATTGCAAAGGTTCTTTAATTTCTTAATTGATTCGTATCCACATTTAGAATGTAAAAGTAAAATTGAATAAAATAAATTAACAACTACTTGTGTAACTTATTAATATTCATAAAGCTACATTAATTTACACTGGTTGGAAAATACATGCTAACACATATTCCAAATTGTGATATCAAACAATAGGTGAAAAAATATTAGGTATTCTGACATTTATCTATCACATACATTTATCTATTACATAAATTGAGATAAGATTGCAAAAAAAAAAACGATAAATTGCACTAAGTATATCACATGTGAGCTTAGCCTTTCTACAAATAATTTATAAACAATAATTTTGGTATAAACTTGTGTCACATTTATTTAAAACCCTTTAATTTTTACAAATTGGTGCTATTACAAAATATTTACAAGCCATGACTGCACCAGGCTACACACATTGTTCATAAATAAATTATATAAAATAGGTATTCAAAAAGCACTAACTACATGGGACATACATACAAAAAACTGGCATTATTTTCATGTGACTACTGGTTGTAATTCATCAAGCTACATAATAATTGTTCATGTCTTACTTTATTGAGGTCTTTGCTACACAAGGGAGCATCTTAATATCACAAAGTCCATCCTGATACTTGTCTAAATATTTAAAAAATAAGTAGAAAGCAATGCCATTATGTTTGTAAATCAAACTATAAAAGCAAGCAATTATATCAAAAGACACATTAAATACTAATAAACTATTAAAATTAATCAAGATGCTCATATTTATTACACATAAACAAAATTAATCCTTCACTACAGTACATAAATCATTCCGAGAGTGTTTAGTTAGCGGGGTTGCATGACTGTCCAACCAATCACTCCTCTTTTCAGCTACGTTGATTCGCATTTGCCTTTGTGAATTTTTCTATATCATCAAGTGACCGTTTGGCTTTTGTAGATATATCGTCCATAGATCTTCGAGCAGTTGTAGTAATATCATCAAGGGATTTCTTGGTCTGTGAGAGTAGTTCATCTGTACTTTTGCAAGCAGTATTAGCGAGTTCCTTTATCTCAGTGTCAATTTTTCCTATGACCCATTCAATTGCTTGTCTTCCCTTACTGGCATTCAAAGATATTCTGTTTGCTAGTAAATCTTCCATGTAGCTGCTGAGTGGTACTCCCTGAAACACCATTAACAAATTAGATTTTATAGAATCTTTTTAGACATCTTCCTTTAGATCTGAGGAAATATCTAACTGTGCCTTGGGTAAAATATTCTTTTAAAAGAAATATCATTTGTTACAGTTTGCCAGACCGATCTAGGCATTCGTGAAGTTAGCTGTTTATCTGCGCAGAACACAATTTTGTATGAAAAAGCGTTCACTGCAGACAAATGGCTCACTTCACAAATGCCTAGATCCGTTGGGCGAACTGTACGTACCTGAACTGTCACCACTGCTTCTTGCTTGAGTAAAGTTTTACTAGCATCTGAAGGGTGCGGTATATATCTCACTGTCTCATCAACAGCTATGAAGTTACAGAAAGTTAGGTTTCTCGTTTTCAAAGTCATCTCTCGTTCATTAGGGTTCACTTCAGACTTTTCAGTGGCATAGCATATTTTTGCTGTTCCAATAAGCTAGAAAATATAAGTTGCATTGTTACTACCCAAGTACTCGCTGTACTATATTTATCTCGGATAAAGAATTTTGGCATGAAACATGAAAATAGAGTTATGCTTCTAGCAAATAGATGGTTTAGATAATAATTAGGAAAGTTTGATTTAAATTATCTACAGGGTTTGCAATTCGTCATATTGACGATCATGTAATTGGCCAGGCACGGAAAACAATCAGATTATTAAATTTAACAAAGAGATAGTTTTAATAATTATTAGGAATCACATGAGCTATCTAAACATAGATTAGATAATTTTAGAACAAAGGAAATAAAAGGAATACATAATGGCAGTGTGAACATAATATTCAAATAACTATCAGAGCTAGTACAATAATTGTGATAATGAAAAAAAAAACCATTTAGTTCAATTCTTAAATCTAAATGCAGGTGCTTTTATTATTTTGACCTTTGTCCTTGATGCAAGTAGGTACATAGAACTTAGATTATGATTTTGTTTTACTTTCAAGATCAATGTCAGATAAAAATAATGATAAGGGTCACGTTTATTAGAAGTCACGTTTTACTCACTGCTTGTGCCCAACGCGGAAAAAACCACTTGGAACTGACAAGTCTATGCGTAATAAGAACTCCATCAGCGACCGTCCGCTCTACTACGTCAGTACCAATGACTGCTGGGTTCATGGGGTTCGGATACTTTCTCCATGCTGCCTGGGCAACCGTTTCCCATGGGTGACTAAAATAATGATGAAATTAAGAAAAGGCTATTGTACGCTATCATAAAGTTGCGTCACAGTGGAATTTCAGACCATTTTTAACTTACTTGAAAGTATGCTCTGACGTCCAAATCTTCATGTTATATCTAAATTCTATTCTTTTGTATTTTTCACAAGAGGCAATGCGCTACCTATCTTATTTGATTCCTGCCTAATTACTGGAAGCTGAACATTTCACCACATTCACCAAACTCGAGCACGCCCTTCCACAATCATACCCACTGACTGACAATTACTGACAACTGACAAATGGAAATGGCATGCATGGCATGGAGGCAGATGCAGGCAGATTGATTGGCACTTGGCAGATGCGAAGATCTGACTGATCTGTCCGCAATTTATTTTGACGTTGACATTACTGGTTATGAGGTATTTATCGCTATATGGGTCACTACCGGGTTTAACCTCAGTTTATGAAGAATATGAAGACCTATATGATGAAGACTAAGCTAAGATGTTAGGTACTGATTGGGCGATATAGTCGCTCAGCGACAAAGCCCTTTTATTTTTTTTGTAAATAAAAAAAAAAACACAGATTTTTTTGTAAATAGACATAACACAATATTCGCGCGCGAAACTCGAAACTCGAGGAGAAACGGAATGAGCAAAAGTGAATACCTACGACAATGACACTGACGGTCAAGTCCAAACTCAAAAGCGCACATAGAAATATACATAGATTTAGCATGGTACCTTTACATCCTATATATATGGAAATATATGTCTTTCAGATCATAAAGCGCACCACGCTGTTGTCATGTCTGTCAAACAAAACGTCAAAACAAAGAAAAAAGGACTTTGACCGACCGATTGTGATAGATTAGAATAGAAAAAAATCTATTCAAACAAACAGGCAGGAACAGTGTGCTGAGATTAGAAAAGTAAGTAAGAAACAAACTTAGTGTAAGCGCTTTGAAGTTCGAGTGCTAGCTGGTGGGGTAGAAGGATCTTCGTTGGTGCACGCACTAATTAGTCCCCGATCAGACAATCTGCTTTTACAAATACCTAGGTTTGTGACTGAGAACGACCTTGACCAGGAAATAGGTCAAGGCTGGGTATTGGTATTGGTTTTTAATAGTATTCCCTATCTCTTAATATAATTATTATATCCCTATAATAGCCTACCCTATACAGTTGTTTTTGAAAGGTCCGGTCGCTACCGGCATCGGCATGTTATCGGAATGAACTATGTACTTACACGGTCTTACCTAACCAAACGTCTTTTTTATAGGTACCTATGAGCACTGATAAGATAGCTTCTGGTCATTGTGCATTTGAATAATTGTTCTATAATGACTAGTGAGACAGAAGACAAGGCTCTTCGTTATAGGAGAGCCCAAAGTGTTACAAGAGCTGAGGAGATTACAGAGAAAGAGAATAAGGCTAGGAAGTCACAGTCAGATAAACCGTAAGTCCGAATGTCATACCATCTTATTACAAGAAAATGAACCTAGTTTAGACTAAAACTAACTAAAAAAACTGTCCTGAAAAACTATCTTTAAAGACTCGTACATAGAACTCGCTTTTTTGTGGTAGTTTTGTTTTGACATGTGTCAACATGGGATTCAACTAAAGTTTAACGTTTATGTATTATTCAGCATATAATTTTAGTAGTAGCTAACAAGAATGAGCCCTGTGGCCTTTCCACATAATAATTGCTCCAATTGAGGGCTAGATAAGGTCTTGAAGGATCCTTCTCTTCAGTCTTTTGAATCTTGTGGACCCTTTCATTAGATTAACAGCGAGATCCTTAGGATGCAGCTCCATGCGCTTTAAATAGGACCTAAGCTTGTTCACTGTCTTTTTTCACTGTTGGCACTTCCAAGTCGCGGTGTAGTTGGTTGTTTGTGACATACCAGGGGGCATTTGTTATCATGCGCAGCATTGTAGATTGAAAGCATTGTTGTTGTTGTTGTTGTTTTAAGCCCCCACTATCCCACTGCTGGGAAAAGGCCTCCCCTCGAGTTTTTCAAGCTTTCCAGTCCGGTGAAAGCATTGAATAATAATAAAAATAAAGCCCAAAATAATAATAGTATCAGGAACTACCTTTCGCCTGATCCATTTATTTTATCAGTATGAGCTAATGACTTTGTGTCTACTGAAGATAGTGTAAAGCCTCACCAAATAAAGATTGCATTACTAACTTGTATTGCATATAAAAGCTGATAAATTATTATTCATCTATGAAAAGTTTCACATAGTATGGCAATTAAAATATTGTATTGATTCAGGCATGATTTTGTAGAAATATTTTGTATATTTCTACTAGCTGACCCGCGGCAAACGTTGTTTTTCCATTATATCGCTATTAAAAAATAAGGGTGAAAATTGAGGATTGTATGTATTTTTGTATGTTGTATCATAAAAAAATAGAAATAAAAAATTTTGTCTAAAAAATAAAAAAATTAATTTAAGGGTGGACTACCCCTAACATTTAGGGGGATGAAAAATAGATGTTGGCCGATTCTCATAGATACCGGATAAGCACAAAAAATTTCATCAAAATCGGTCTAGTCGTTTCGGAGGAGTATGGCAACGAAAACTATGACACGAGAATTTTATATATTAGATATGTATAGAAGATATTGAAAATTTAAAATATGTAGTACACTTCGCCCAACGGATCTAGGCATTTGTGAAGTTGGCCGTTTGTCTGCGCAGAACACAATTTGTATGAAAAAGCGGTCACTGTTGAGCAAACCGTACCATTCCTAATCTTTAACAAAAAAGATTTCTATTCAAATGAATGAATTAAATATTCTCCACCATTCTTCTTTCAGATGCCACAAACCAAGAGATTCCCTCTTCACATGGAGTTCAGAGTTCACAAACTTCACTGGCCTTGTAAACTGGGGTTTCCTTATGCTATCTATTGGTGGTGTGAGGCTGTTCCTTGAAAACATCTTGAAGTAAGTATTGAATCAGTCAAGTGAGAGCTGAGGCCATATCCCATGGTCTCAACATGCATAAGTCGACAGGCATGTTCCTACTAGACATAGAAAAAGCCTTCGACACGGTCTGGCATCAGGCCCTCCTTCACAAACTAATAAAACTTGATATTCCCCTGCCCTTAATTTGTATGATCAAGTCCTACTTATCCCTCAGATCCTTTCAGTTACACATAGGCGATAATTCGTCACCGGCCAAACCAATACCAGCAGGTGTGCCCCAAGGATCAATCCTCGGCCCCCAGTTATTCCTTTTATACCTGAATGATATACCCATACAGACACGCACAAGCTTGGCTTGTTTTGCCGATGATACAGCGTCTTTTACTTCATCCAAAGACACCGATTTAATAAAAAATCGCCTACAATTGTCCTTGGATCTTCTGTCTAGCTTTTTCAAGAAATGGAAGCTTAAAATTAATGCCTCCAAAACCGAGGCCATTATATTTACAAGAAAGCGTAGCCCCCCTACTCGTACCCTGAAAATTGAGGAACATAGCATCCCATGGAGCCTCTCAGTTAAATATCTTGGCATAGTGCTAGATAACAAACTCAACTGGAGCGAAAATACGCTAAGGCTTAGACTTAAGGGGACAAAAGCACTAAACATCCTAAGTCCTATCCTTAACAGAAGTTCTTGCCTCAGCAACCGCACTAAACTTCGCATTTACCAGACCTTAGTGCGTCCCTGTATCACGTACGCCTGCCCAGTCTGGAGCAGTACTTGCACTTCTAACTTAAAAAAACTACAGGTTATACAAAACAAAGCATTGAAATATGCTTTTAACACACCCTTTCGCACGAATCTTCTAAAATTACATACACTAATCCACTTCCCTACATTAAAAGAATTTATTTACAAATTATCCAAAAATTTCTATCTACACAGTAATTCATATAGTAAAAATAAATACATTAACAATATCTGCAAAACCAGAAAGAAAAACTTACCATACATCGACAAATACAATCGATATAAATTACCCCATCACTTGTTCCTCGAGTGCGATGACTAACTTTGCACAATGGCTCGCACAGGTGTGTGCGCTTGCTCTAGTGTCTGCGCGCGCGAAAGTCGTCCTTATTATCTTGGGATATAGGCCGAGTAGCGCGTGCGCAGTATGCGCCGGACGTCGCCGCGCGGGCTTGTGCGTGCGATTGTCGCTTATCTTAATAATTAGCAGCGTAGGGTAGTCCCATTGTTCCTGCTGTTTGCTAGCTTCTAAATTAAACTAAGTGTACCCACTTTAGCGATTCTTCTTGTTACTAAACGAATCAATAGTAGCCAATTATTTATTATAACTACGGCTCATAGCCATCTGTCTATAACAATGTAAGTATTGTTTTTAAATGTAATGCTCAACTAAAGCTTGCATATTTTTTTTAAAAACTTTCATGCATAAGAGTTATTCCTGACATACTGTATTTATTGTTACCAATCCAATTATTATTCTAAAAGTTTTGAGAAGCACCTAACCTAAGCTTAATAAACAGTCTAAAAATTCATTGTTGTACATTCTAGGATAAATCCACACTGGACATGTACTAGTTCATAAGCTATTTACACCAATAAAGAAACTTTGAAATTGAATTGAAGTCAAGTGAGATTTCAGGCCCAATAAGTGACAGGAAAATGAGAAGAAAGGTAGTTAAAATGTAGCTTTACATTGCATGTATGGAGTCCTAAGACTTCAATATTTAAACAAGCTTCCGGCCATCTCAGCGAATGAAACTTTATACAAGAATGGTCCACTGCTTGAGGTGTGATTAAAATATAAACGTAACACATTTTCTAATGGGTCCTATAAATAAGTGTAGTATGTAAGTAAAAGCCCAGATAATATTAAACTGGTTTATGTAAAATTATTTTGTTTATAATGTTTTTAATAAACTAGTAATCTAGTTTAAGTTTATAATAACTTCCTCAGGTGGAACTTGGCCTTCTTTTATCTGGAGTAGTGGGCTGATCAGTTTTTTAACTTTTGCAGTAGTCAGCGTTTCCCTATTGTATTTTTACTCGCATGTCTTTTTGTTCCAAATAAATATATTTGATTTGATTTATTAATGGTTTCTGTTCTTTCCTTTTATGCAATGTGTTCATAATTTCAGGTATGGATTCCGTGTGAATCCCATAGAGTGGATCATTGTACTCACGGGCTACAACGAGGGAGAGAAGTACCAGTATCCATCATTAGTTTTATTGATATGTGAGTTTTATTTTATTACCTGATACAAATTGTCGGTCCCGTATATTTAAGTCATGATGGACGCCTTAAAAGTCCGTCACCAGAGTTGGCCACAGACTCATACAAGTTACTTACATACCTGACACAAAAGTTCCATCTTACTTCTATTAGGCTAGATATGCTGTGTGAAAATTATTTATTTTTATTTTTTATTTTTTATTATAAAATGGTTAAGTTTGTATAGATGTATAGATCAATGGAGCATAGCCAGCTCAGTTAAAAGTGAAATTCGAAACCTCTGATATGACTTATAACTTAAAAGTGTGTTTGTAAGAGTTTCAAAGCCACCTTAACACAGGCCTTAGAGCCTCGCACAGAACATTGCTTAACATAGACAATCTCACAATCGCAGCTTGCAATAATTACGTTATAAGAACTAACTTTTGAATATATCCAATAAATTTCTGACCATTCTAATTTCAGTCTCCGTGGTGCCAACAGTGGTAGCGCTACTGTTCGAAAAGATGATTGCACTGGTAAAATTATTTTTAAATTATGTGTGATAATAAGTTGTTCATATTAGTGTAGTTATCATTTTTTATAGTGGCTTGTTGTTTTAGAATTTGGTTCCCGAGAGGATTGGCCTTGGCTTGCAAGTATTCAACATTTTGTTTGTAATAGCACTGCCTGTTATTTCCCTGCATTTCAAAGGAAACTCTTTTAGTTCAGGTATTTTTTTTATTCTGTTTGCATGTGTATTGTTTTAGTTAAATCAGTGTTTTTAAATTTGTGGGTCACAAAGTCTTATTTTGGAGGTGGTCGCAAGCCAAATATTAAATACGTCGTCTTGGAACCTGCAAGGAGAATTATTTCCTTAGCAAGGAAAAAGTAGAGTTTAGTGCTAAAATGAGGAAGATGTTTTTTTTTAATTATACAAAACGTAAGTGTAGATTTATCATCAGTACTAAAAACTGCGTGACACCTCATAAACAATTAAAACGCTTTTGTATTTCGTTTCTGTTTGAACTAGATAACAGTCATCTTTCGTATGATCAACTTAAATATTTTCAGCTATTTTGAATGTGTCAAACGTGTCCCTGGCTGGGAATGATGAGCTTAAAGTTCCGTCGATAAAGTTTGCAAATTAACCTCGGTTGTATGTTAAACTCAAAATATGTAATTTTTTCTTGAAATTCTCATAACAAGAAAGTGTACCAGTAAAATTTAGGTATCTAACGATAATTTAACCTTTTTCAGTGGGTATGACAACAAACTGCCTAACATACTTGATAATATCCCTGAAACTGTGGAGCTACGTTCAGACGAACCATTGGTGTCGAGCTGCTAAGAAGGCGAAGGCTTTGAAATCATCTCTCAGACGCCAGAGTTTGTCTGCGCCGAACTGGAGTATGTTTTCTTTATTTCATACATTTTCTAGTACTGTAAATTAAATGTCTCAAGGAGTATACTTTAGTAGTATATATACAGTTGTGGCCATACAATTAGGAACGCTTAATGAAAGGGAAGATTTTTTTCGAAGTAACAAGTAAAACTAATTGCACGTATTTTTTTTTATTTCTCCCAGTATCGCATAACTTTTCCATACTAGTCTTACATTCGTTGATACACATGATTGGCAAAAAAATTATCGATATACTTAGATACTATACTTTAGATCTCGACCGAGTATTACTACTTACTGGGCTGGTCACATAATTAAGAACGATGAATAGTTTTTTTTTTAATTCAAATTCAAATAGAAAACACTGTGGTTCTTTGTCAATATTCGTATAATTTTGGCGCCATTTAATGCTGTAAAAGTCTTAGGAGTGATTGCTTTATAATAAAACAATGGGGAAAAATAAAAGTTGTGATAAGCCTACCAGAGCAGTAATAATAAAACTTCGTCAGAAGAATTGGTCGTTTAAAAAGATAGCCGACCATCTGCAATGTTCAAAAACGATGGTTTTCAATGCTGTGAAGCATTTTGCCATGTATCAAACTACTTCAAATGTACTGCGTGTACCTAAACAGAGAAAGTCATCTCGTCGTGATGATCGAAATATCGGTCGTTTGGCAAAACAAAATCCTTTTAAAGGGTCTAATGAGCTGAGAAAAGAATATTTTGGTGAAAACAACCCCTTAGCAATCTCAGCACGCACTATTCGAAGGCGTTTGGTAGAAGCAAATTTGCACAGAAGGATAGCAAGGAAGGTGCCCATGTTGAAAAGGTCGCATAGGCAAGCCCGACTTGCATTTGCAAGAAGGTATGAAAACTGGACATCTAGACAGTGGAAAAATGTTCTTTTTTCTGACGAGACAAAAATAAACAGGGTTTGTTCTGATGGAAAACGATATGTCCGACGCCCTCCGAATAAAGCATTCGACCCAAAATACACAAAGGTGACATTAAAGCATGGTGGAGGAAACGTGAAAATTTGGGGGTGCTTTTCAGGACATGGTGTTGGACCTGTAAAGTTGATTGAAGGAAATATGGATCAATACCAATACAAAAATATACTGGAAGAAACAATGTTACCTTATGCCGAAGACGTGCATTCGGTTATTTGGACATTTCAGCACGATAAATCCGAAACACACTGCACGATCCGTAAAGGAATTTCTAATAACGCAATCAGTCTCCGTTTTAGACTGGCCAGCTAACAGTCCACATCTCATCCCGATAGAAAATCTTTGGTGCGAAGTCAAAAAAAATGTTTCTAATCGGCAGTGTGGCAATCTAAGAGAGCTGTACGACGTTTTTTTAGAAGAATGGAACTCTATTTCTCTTGCGAAATGTCAAAAATTGGTAGAGTCAATGCCTCGCCGGTGTAAAGCCGTAATTAAAAGCCGTGGACATGCTACTAAGTATTAATTTTAGTTTAAAATGTATTAAATTGGTAATTTTTCTTACGCGCTTCACGCTAGTGTGATTTATTCAATCTAAGTTTCATAAAAAGTATTTCTCGAACAGTTTAATAAATCGTTCTTAATTATTTGTCCAGCTTCATTACTATTTGATTTTGATAATATAGAGAATAAATGAAATTTGTTATGAAAATAGTCCGCGATTTTATTTTATATTCCTAGTCCCGTTTGCTCTATTCGTGTGGCTATTTCATAACATAAATAGTCACTTCTAAGAAGGAACACATAACCACACATGACATGATTTAGATAAAAAAATCTGGAATTTCAGATCGTTCTTAACTATATGGCCACCACTGTATATACTAAGTATGTTCCACGTTTTCATTAAGATTTTGGACTGGATCCGATTATTGATTGTTCTTCATTGATATAATATACGCTCATTTATTCCATTGAATTTTACAAAAAACTTTATTTTACTTAATTATAGTTTTCCTAGTTAGTATTTTGTACGAGTATTAGCTTCGCGTACTGAATAGATCGGAATAGACTATACGAAGTGAAGAATCGATAGTTATATAGTTAGTAGTAAATATACGAGTAGGTCGTCCCTACTACACAATGTTTGTAACAAAAAGACCATTGATTTTGGATGTACAGTACCGAAATGAATGGCGTAAACAGATAGAGGCTACACCCAGCAGTGGATCACTCATGATTATATATTTTGGTATAAATTATACTGTATACAGGGTTATTTGTAAAACACCGGTAACCTCGCAGGACTGTATTACTATCATCATAAACAAAAACTTTTGTTCTATAACATTAAAAAATTCATCAGATTTTCATACAGAAATAAAATATTTAAATTAAACGCTCTAAATGTTAAAAAGTCTATGCGAAGCAAAATAAAGCGATAGTACAATAGCGAGGGGAGCGGGATTAGGGCGGCGGGGGCGCTTGAAATGGACTATTAATACAGAGTTGAAATGTGTTAGATAGGACAACGAAATCTTGAAGTTTGGTTTTTGGTAAATGTATTATGTTTTGTAAAACGTCATAGAACAAAAGTTGTTGTTTATGATGTTAGTAATATAGTCCTGAGAGACTACCGGTGTTTTACAAACACACAAATAACCCTGTATCTTGATTTTGATGTCATTATTGAATTTCCAGACGAGCTTATGAACGCTGAACGTGAGCGTAAGTCGACATTGCATTGTTTGCAGTTTTGCACTTTTTGACTATCGTTCTTTCTAGCTTTGTTGTGTAGCATTGTCTTCTTTCTTCTTTTCTCTGTCGTTATTGGAAAATCACTCTTCTATCTTTATTGTGGGTAATAGATAAGACTGCTCCCGAAAACAGTGATTACAAAGGCAAATGAAAAACGTATTACCAATTGATTTATTGCATTATATTCGTTTCGTAAGCAATCGCAAAAAGCAAGTATTAAAATGAATCTTTATTAAATTATTTTAATTTTTGGTTTCTATAATTTCGAAAGCAGTCTTTATTCTGTGTGTAGACATTGTTTTGTTTTAAGTTTTGAAGTATTTTCTGGAGTAATTCTTTAAATTTTCTGAATTTGTATCAAACTAATACTGATATTTAGTGTGTTTGCTTAGATGTGCTTAGAGTGTGTGGTGTAAGTTTTATTATTATTTGAATGCTTCCTTGCATCGACAGAAAGTTGGATAACCATTACGAAGAGAAATACTTACGGTGGAACATAGAATTACTTTTTTGTTGTCTATTCCCGCTAGTCCCGCTGAAGCTAATAAGTTCAACTCCAAAATTACTTACTTACACAAAATACTACTCAAAAAAATGTGGTTATCTAACTTTTATATGATTACCATTTGTGAATATAGTGTGGTATTACAGAGAGCTTCGACGATGACAGAAACGGTGACATCGCAGCCGCGCGTCTTGTCAAGTACCCTGATAACTTGTTCCTGCGGGACTTGGCTTATTTTATGCTAGCCCCCACCCTGTGTTACGAATTGAATTTCCCACGAACTACACGGTTAGTTGTATGCCTTGCATGTTAACGCATTTACACGGAAGATTTTCAACCGTTACGATTTAGTATCGGACTGCAATTTTTACGTGTAAGGTCGGCTGCTAAGTCTTAAGTAAGTAATCGCCTCGGCTATGTATAATGAGCCAAAAATCGCATCGTGTAAATGCTATAACATTTTTCCGTGGCAACGCTCTCCCAACTGAACTAATACGCCATCGACGCTGTAGTTGAAAGCAGGTAGGTAAATTTTACAGCTTTTTGATGAGTTCAAAAAAATAAAACCTGAAATGTTCCTAAGAGCCAATTTATCCAAACGTTCTAAATTTTTGCGCTTAGCAACACATTTAGCCATTCATTTAGGTATTAAAATTTTCAGTATTCGCAAGAGGTTTGTCTTAAAAAGAATGCTGGAGCTAGTTTTCGGCATCAACCTGATATTCGCGCTGCTGCAGCAATGGATGGTGCCGTCCATCACCAACTCCTTGGAAACCTTCTCCAGTATGGATCCCATGAGGATAACTGAAAGGCTTTTGAAGTTAGCGGTACGTACTTTATTGTAACAGACTGTTTTATTTAAAATAGCGGCCCGACAGCAAATGGTTGGTAACAAATTTGCCTATACCACTGTATTTTCACCCGTGGCCTTTGTCAGTTGCAAAAATAGTCCTAAACCATCCTCTTATCTTAGCTATACCGTGAAGAACCAGTTCAGAGTCAGGGAACGAACAGTCTAGAGGATAGCTTTATTTTAGGTGATTCTCATAAATCTAAATCCAGCATAAGTTGAGAACCAATCATCCAAAGTCATGTTTCTTTCTAGGTGCCGAACCATTTAATATGGCTATGTTTCTTCTACCTCAACTTCCATTCATTCCTCAATTTGATGGGCGAGATCTTACACTTCGCCGATCGTAAATTCTACGGCGATTGGTGGAATGCGACTAATATGAATAAATTCTGGAGCAGCTGGAATATGCCGGTCCATATGTGGGCGTTACGACACTTGTATATACCGATCACAGATATGGGGTATAACAAGGGGCTTGCTGGATTAGCTGTCTTCTTTGTATCAGCTTTCTTCCATGAATATTTGGTAAGTGGAAATAAATAATCTCGTTATCTTGAGATATGCTATGATTATGAGAACTTTTGTGGCGAATTTGAAGTATAAAAACTAAAAAGTGCTTCTCGTTCTCATAGCCACAAAAAGTAAGTTCGTATGAGTTAGTGCGGCCAATTCTGGTGATGGAGTAAAACCGGCTTAAGGCCTTCGTCGTGGCTTAACGGGACTAACACAGGAAAATTCAATATCTATTTATCTTTAGACTGTCAATACCACAAGAAAATACTATTTCTATTTTCATCAGGTGAGCGTCCCTCTGCAAATGTTCCGAATCTGGGCATTCCTGGGCATGATGGCCCAACCCCCACTCGCGGTGATATCCCGCCGAGTGGAACTCGAACTGGGCCCTCGTTGGGGGAACATTATAATATGGAGCTCGCTTATCATCGGCCAACCGCTCTGCATTATGATGTACTACCACGACTACGCTTTGTTAAACTTCCAGAAGTAGAGTTGTGTGATACGTGATTGGTTCTAGATATTAAGAGGTAGTGGAAAAGCCGAAATTGTCGAAATTATAGAATACAAGCAATAAATAATAATCATCACAAATGAAAGAAGGTAATATTGACCAAAGTTTGAAAATAAATTCAATTGTATCAATCAACCAATCAAGTGGTATGCTTAATAATCAATGGTCGATGCGTATGTCCAAGGTGTTTTTATTTATTGTGTGAATAAAAACTTTGTATTTTGTAAGTTGGCAAAATGAGATCGGTCGATTAAAATAAGAGATTGGTAGTCATAAGTGTAAGTGCGTTATAGCATTTTCCGAAATAAGCATTTTAAAAACAATAAATGCCAAATTTTATGATTTTACAAAATACTAGATTTATATTTGAGAGGCATTTTGTGTATAATTGTTGAAATGAAATTCATTACGATGCATTTTATGTATTTATTTTGTATTGTTTGATTTATAATGTATATAATGTTTTTAAATATATTAGTTTTTTTTTATATCAGACAGATGCTTTAAATACGATAAAGACTGAATGATTAAATGTCACATGCTTTTATATTGTTACACATGAAATAAAGTTACAGATATAATTTGTATAGTACCTACATAATACAGCCTGATATTTCAATAGTTCCATAACTTTTATTATATAATTTTATTTTGCTATATCTATTGAGCAGAAATGACAAACTGTCACATTTATTGTTCAGATTAGTGTTATTTGGTAATTTAATAACCATTTTGTTTATATTATTTTTTTATTTATATTATTTAATTAGAAATAATTATGTCTTTTTCCATACCTTATAAGTCGAATGCTAAGTCGTGTGTATAAATTATGAAATAAAACCTACATTTGTTAACTTGTAAAAAGGTTTGTAATATTCTTAGTACAAATATGTAATTCAAAACTGCTTACATGTAAGTTATTTATGCCGTGTCAAATTAATTTGCGCGATCAAATTATTGTTGACGCTGTTTTTTTTTGTTTCACGGTAAATGATAGTAATAAGCCCAAATAAAAAAATAATATTTTAATATGTAGGGTATAAAAAATCACATTGAATTTATATTTATATTTTTTATATCTAAAATATTTTTTAAATTTTTATCCATTTAATTTTTATAACAACGAGAAATATTATTAAATTATTATGAAATATTTTCAAAAGTTTTTTCTCGTAACTAACTGATTTCCACTTCCCCATAGGGATAATAACACACCCTGTATGTATAAGTATTACCAGCAAAGTGAGACTTCTCCATGTGCAGTGCAAAAAAACCAACCTACGTTAAACTTTCGTCTTGTGTCTATGTAATGTGAAAGGGAAATTCAAAGAAAGTTTACTAACTATCACAACTTTACTATACTTTCTCTTCATATTAGCTGACAGGCACTGATGGAGACCATGATCGCTGATAATGTCCACTACTTTAACCTCTGACATTTGGCATGTGCAGCGGTCACTGAACGTTTATCTGACTGATCGCCTTGACGCTAGACCTTAGATAGTGTTTAACGGAAAATGAATTTCCTGAATGAGACATGCAGTGTTCGACTTTAAATTCGAAGATCAGGGTTCGGCGGTGCATTTATTAACGATTCGAATAAATATACTTATGTTGACCAGCATAAGTTGAACCGGATAATCTCTATCCTCGTAAAAAAGTTACGAACGGTATATTAGCACAAAGTAGGTACAGTACGCACAAACGATCTTTAGCTCTCTGTAGTTAGGTGCACTAAACGATTACGCAGGTTTGGTAGAGTAAGCGAGATAGCGCGATGCAACAAACTAAGCGAGTGAGCGAGGCAGCTATACAAGTTATCAATAATTACCTTTTAATACTAAAAAGAAAACCGACTTCAATGTTTGACTCGAAACGCGGTGTGACTCAGGGCGTCAAGGAGGGAAGGTGTTTAGAGTTTTACGGGAAAACTATCAATCCCTCAGGAATAAAATTTATATGAAAGAAAGAAAGAAAGAAAGATTTATTTATTTGCCACCAAGAGAAATAAAACATGTTTTACACACAAAAAATACAAAAGAGTACAATAAAGCATTTAAAAAAGAAGAAAAGAAAAAGTACATCAAATAATGGTGGCGAAATTGGCCGTAAGCTCAGCATAATGCTGCAGCATGTCGCCAAGCTGCAGCGCTGGTCTTCCGCTACGGCCAGGGTGAGTTCCCGGCAGTCTTGCCCACATTTATCTTAAGAACTACAAAAATTTATAAAAAATACAATAAACAAAACGATTCATGAACTAGGTAGATGCTTTATAACAAAAAATAGATCAATTACAAATAAAAATATCAACAATTTATCAATGGGTACCTAAGTAGGAACTCCAAAACAAAAACAGAGAGCCATTAGGTATTTCCTTTAGCCATGCCATGCCTCCAAGTGCTGGGTAATCTGCCATGAAAATAAGCATTTTTTAAGTTTAAAACGAAAATGGTGCACACTATTTAAAAGCCTTAACGGTGGAGGAATAATATTCCAACACTTAGAAGCGGCAAAGCGAAAGCTTCCTCTAATGAGATATGAGACCACCTCTAGAGTATAACCTTTCAAACATAAAAATAATTTTGCAAATCGGTCAACAAATGGCGGAACAATCGCGTAACAAGATAAAAAAAAACATACAGACGAATTGAGAACCTCCTTTTTTTTTGAAGTCGGTTGAAAATGGGTTCTACGCAGCTACTTCAGAGAGCTAAAGATTGGTTGTGCGTACTTTAGCAGTCAGCAACGAAAGTTGAATAAAAGTTCCTGGGAAGTCATTGTTTAAGATCTTCAAATATTTCACTAAGTTTTGGTCATACTTAATATCCTATGATCTTACCTATGATTTACGAAATATTTAGATTTGTAAATCAAAATATATGTTTACTAGCTGCGCTCCCGCGGTGTGACCCGCGGTCCCTCGGGATTTTTTATTTTTTTTCGGGATAAAAGGGGATACAACCTTTAACTATGTCAAATTTCAGCTTAATCTGTTCAGCGGTTTGGGCGTGAAAGCGTAACAAACAGACAGACAGACACAGTTACTTTCACATTTATAATATTAGTATAGAGTATGGATAGCTGAATTTACCCTACTGAAAAAATGGCCGGTACTTAACTATCTATGTAATCTTAGGTATTATTTTCGAACGTTTTCTCCTAGGTAGGGGTAGAGCCTAAAGAGAGACGTTTCAGTCCAGTCGTAATCGTTACACACACCATAGACATCATTCACAACTTCACAAGGCCCCTGGAGTGCGACGTCCGCCGGAGTACTTCCTAGAGTAGGGCGCAGGATCGATTGATGAAGAGCATCCGATAGCAGTGAACGTGTCTGCCTGCCGGCTGCCTCCACTCCCGCCTTATCGCTGCGCATTGTTTGGCGAACAATAGCGATATGCTGGGACTTTTTACTAGAATTTTTGACTTTGGAGTTTCTCTAATGATGTGCCTAGTAGAGTAGGTACACCTACCTTTATTACTGTGCATGGCATGAGAATAGCGGCTTAGGTACCTACGTCGATCGGAGATACGTGATGTGATAACGCATGACGATGGGTAGGTAAGTTGAACCACCACGATAATTGTAACGGTAGGTACCTACATATACCTACTTACCTAAGTTAGGCTTTACGAAACAATTAGAATTTTTTTAATTCAGGACATTTAACAACTAACTCATTTTAAATGAGTCAAGAAAGTTCTTCTAGAATTGACTAATGTTGCTAGCTAAGTAGGTTGGTACTTCGTTTGTAATTCATTAATCTATCCATTCGCGTTATTTGTTTGGTTTGAAACAATAGATGTGCGTTTAGTAAACCAGCAATTAACAAAGGCACTACAAACAAGTGGGATACGTGTTGGCTAATCATGTAATATCTGGCGGAAGAGAGGAGGGGGCGGTGTTACCAACTCTTTGTAATTAAGGTCAAATGTAGCTGGATACCAGAAGAGAAACCGTTTTGATTGGAGACTATAAAAACACTGGTCGAATTTAAAAACACTATAAACTACTATATAAACTGACTGCTTGCGCGAAATATGTGCCTTACGTAGTTACTTACTTACGTACTAATATGATTCTTTCTATTTACTATAATAATTACCTAGATAAAGATAAAGGTACCTACTTAAAAAAAATACGTGAGTGTCGTGGAACAAAAATATTTTGCACAATTTGTGAAGTTATCAACGAAAACATGTGTGTTTGCTTCTCCTGTAAAGTTGTGTTTTTGCAGTTATCCTTTTATTCCCCGGAGACAGCGATATGTCATGACGGTAAAATGTTTCTTCTAGCCCTCATCCTCGATACCGTCCAAAAAGGAACTTTGTTCCAAAACACGTTCTTACCGTCATTCTTGGTTCTACAGGTTCTACGCGATAATACGCAACTTAAAATTACTAGCTACGCCGTAGGCCGTATTTCAAAAGTCCTTTCAACACTTACGTGAATAGTTCTTATTGTATTCATTTCATCTGGTTCATAAAATGGCCAGCTTTATCGAAAAAGTGGCAGCGTTGGCAAGTGTGGGGGATGGAAGGCGCGCTAACAATGTTGACCGGCGGCAAACAGCGATGGCTGCGTCAGGCCACGGGTCGCCGCACCAAGCCGCACCGCCTTAACCCTATCTACGATATTACATATTCAACTATGGCTGTGTATTTATCTATAGGTACCTTCTTAATTTCTATATATAAAAATGAATCCCTATATCCCTTGTCTCTATATTGCACGCCATCACGCGTGAACGGCTGGACCGATTTCATATTTTTTTTTTGTTGTGTTTGTTATTGTAAGAAGGTTCTTATGACAGAAAAAAATTAAAAAATTGCGCGGAAATAATGATTCCTGTATCCAATATCCCTTGGTCATGGTCACGCCATCACGCGTGAACGGCTGGACCGAATAATGCGCAGACGAAGTCGCCCGGGTCAGCTAGTGTTGTATAAAAAAGCCTTTGAACACTTGATTCACATCTATTTATGGGTTATACCTACTTACAAGCTCCGCTGTGTTGAGTTAGAAACTAATCTCATAAGAAAAAAATATATAAAAACCGGACAAGTGCTAGTCGGGCTCGCCCACCGAGGGTTCCGTACAATGGACTAAGTATAGGTACATAACTACGTAACACAGTGCAAACTGTTAGGTATTAATACTACCTACCTACATACACCAAAGTTGCGTTAGTAAGGGATTGTATTTTTCGTCATAAATCGAATACTAAGCATCATAAAAATAATTAAAAACTGTTTAAGCTTGTGCTAATGAAGCCCTTTCATACGATACCCCCACATGACAAAAATTTCGAACCCCTGTTTTTTTTGTGATTTAACTAAAAATATATGGTTTTCAGAATTTTTCCTGTAAGTACTTGTAGTCTAAGACGATACTAGGTACTTGCCAAAATAGTTCTAGGTCAACGGGAAGTACCCTATGAATTTTGATTTCCATGAGTGTCAAAATACACGTTTTTTGCGGGATAAACGGCCTTATCTTTTTTTTGCGTTGACTTAGAAGTTTGTTTTTTTCACAACTTAAAGGAACCGTAGATTTAATTTCAACTCGATACCTCCACGCGTTTCCGAGATAAAGAGTCTTGACAGACAGACAGACAGACGGACAACAAAGTGATCTTATAGGATCACTTTGTTGTTCTTTTGAGGTACGGAACCCTAATTAAGGTTCATTATTGATTTTCAGACCATGTAGGTAACATAATAGGTAAAGTAGGTACATCTTTTATTTAAGTAGGTTACCGTCTACCATTAGCACCTCTAATAGGTACTTTTATGTCAACTCAGTCACCAGGAGTTGCACTCATCACTTTGATCACCAAGACTTCTTTTTTTTTTTTTTTTTTTTTTTTATGATGAATGGGTCGGCTCTTGACCTCAGACTTACACAGGCAAGAGTGAGGTCTACGATGGAGCGAGCTTACCCAGAAGGTGCCTATTAACTCTCTTCTTAAAAACAATAGGGTCGTAGCTCAGCGGAAATACAGACGCTGGAAGCTGATTCCAAATTTTTGCAGTGCGCATAATAAAAGAACTTTCGAAGCGCTTAGTTCTAATAAGTGGAATATCAACCAGATGAGGATGATAATCAGCTGTGATTAGTCTTGGTGATCAAAGTTACGAGTGGTCAATGTTACCTATTGGTAACATTACGAAGTTAGGTAGGTTTACCTAAGTTATACCTACTGTTTTTAATAAAAATATTTGGTAGCTTTCTTATTATGATAAAAATACAAGATTTCATTCCCAATTGTGTACCGAACTCAATTACAACACTAATAGGCACATCGTTTCAATTATTTAGGGTTAATAATGAAGGGTTGTTTAGAGTTCACCCCATCCCGTGATTAAATGTAATCGAAATTATGCTGAATTGTTGCCCTCGGAGCGACCACGCGTGAAATCACTTTGTTCTACAGTTAGTCACCTTACTGCCTTTGATTTATTGTCTTGTACGATTTATGATGTTATTATTGAGAAAAATAGACAAGTTCCAAAGGTTTGGACTCGCCTTTGACTACCCTATTATGATAGTGTCATTTATTCAGTTTATTTTCAATACTAGGTAGGTAAATGAATTCAGTAAAAGTGAGCTTGTACGCTTATAAAAATACTTTTGACACGAGAGATTAGTTAGACTACGCTAAAATGTCATACTCTGTGGTCCTACCTGAGCAGGTAGGGCTAGCGTGGTATCATAACAATCTTATGAAATGAACACACTTCATAGTCGTTCTGATTTTAAATACTGTCCAGTCCACCGTACTTATACCCACCTCCTATATATAGTTGATGTAGGTTCGTCAAAATCTGGAATACATTTCGAAAAAGAAGTGCTACGAGATTCGTAGCAGTGCTACGGCTATATTTTTGAAAGTTAAATGTGAATTACTTAGAAGTTTTTTGTTTTTTTTTATCTAAGTATACATATATAATTTACTAGCTGCGCTCCCGCGGTGTGACCCGCGGTCCCTCGGGATTTTAAAATTTTTTAGGGAAAAAAAGTAGCTTATGTCCTTCCCTGGGATATAACTTTTAACTAAGCCAAATTTCAGCTTAATCTGTTCAGCGGTTTGGGCGTGAAAGCGTAACAAACATACAGACAGACAGACAGAGTTACTTTCACATTTATAATATTAGTAGTATAGTAGTATAGTATAGTATAGGATTACCTGTCTAGATAATATTTTGACTATCGATGAATGATTAAGGATATTATGTAGGTAGGTAATATGGAAGAAAATCATCAAAGACTACGAGTACGACCCTAGATATAAGTGTGAGTGGCTAGCTAGGTACTTTCATTATTGGCCGTGGGTAGGTACTAACTATAAATAAACATAATCCATCCTACTGATTAAAAATAAATATGAGAAGGTATTAACAGAATAACACAAGTAAGTACCTCGGAACTGCTCATGTAAGCGCATAATGAACCTCGTACGTAGGTATGTGTTTGTTTCGTAATGTGTGTCATGTTGTGATTATATTGTATTACGATATTATCCCAGTGTTAGCGAACTTATGTTAGTGAAAATAAAGGCTAGAACGTGAATGCGCGCGTCGCTGTATCATCATTGGGTCGGAGGGCGGAGTCCGGCCGCCCTGCGCAGGCCGTCGGCCGCGGCGGCAGTCTCATCCCGGCCGGCGTGCGCCCCGCACGGCCCCATGGTGGAGCACACGCACGGCGATTGCTCGCACGCGAGCGACATGCAGAGCCTGCCCTCAGGGCAGCCGCCGCCGCACGAGCCCGATGAGGACCACCTCGCCGACGAATACGTGCAGAACTTCGAGCTCGACCACCTCGAGGACCACAACCTCGTGAAGCGCGAGCCCCCGCTGCGCTCCGGATGGCACGAGAGTGTAGTGGAGACGCCGCCGGCGTGCGCACGCGTCTGTCGGCCGTGGCCCGACGCGGGGCCCTACCCGCAGCCGCACGGGGCCGTCGCCGTCGCCGTGGACCCCAGCACGCCGCCGGAGACGCCACCCGCCGCGCTAGTACGCAGCCCCTGCCGCGCCGCGCTCGTCGACGACGTGCTGTGGCTGCCGCATATGCGGGAGCCGCTCGACATGCGGACTGTGCCCTGCGGCAGCTTCGAGGAGTGGGATCGCCGCGACTGGCGCGACGAGACCCACCACATGCAACAGGTCGGGATGCGCCCCTCGAGCTCGTGCTCGGCGATGTCTCCGCGCGGCATGCACGCCTCCTACAACCCTTCGTCGATCGGCGACGACCTCATCAGCGATGATCTGCTGATGACGCTGAGCGTGCGCGAGCTGAACAAACGACTGCATGGCTTTCCACGCGATGACGTCACGCGGCTCAAGCAGAAGCGGCGCACGCTGAAGAACCGCGGCTACGCGCAGAACTGTCGCAGCAAGCGGCTGCAGCAGCGGCAGGAGCTGGAGATCACGAACCGGTCGCTGCAGGACGAGCTGCACATGCTGCAGTTGCAGGTGGCGCGCGTGACGCACGAGCGGGACGTGCTGAAGCAGCGGCTGGCGCTGGCGGGGCGCGAGCACGCGGTTCCGCAGCACGCGCCACCAACGCCGCACTCTTCACCGGAGTTCTTCTCGGACCTGTGACGGCAGGGGGCGGCGCCGCGGGGCTCGTCCTCGTGCGCCTGGCAGCGCTACTAGGCGCCGCCGACGCCGCCGCCCGTCGCCGCCGGCCTGCCGCAGCTGCAGTGCTCGGTGCTTTTGTTAAGTTTGAAGTTTAATTATCATCAGTTCCAGTTTTATAGTTTATATTATGGTGGAACAATGAGGTTGAGGATTCCGTAAGGACCGGCTCGAGCACCGTGTTAAATGTATGGTTGTGTCGTAAGATATGATAAGCTTCGTTACTCTTATGTATTACTAAAATTAAAACTTTATGCGTAAGATAAAAATGACTCAAAACTACATTATCGTGTACTTGTAAATAACTAGTTGCTACTTTGAAATTATTATCTATAGGAGGATTTGTGTTTTCCTAATAAAATTACTTATGTAAAATTAAGAATATATTTTATTTACTTACTTACTCATTTCTATGTCTGTCCTAGGGTTTTTTTAACTCAAAACATTGTAGGTACTTACTTACCTATAATCATTTCAAAGTTAGGTAAGTAGATATTCTAGATTGCTATACCTAAAATCAGATTTTCATCTAATTTAGGATAGAACAAAAAACCTTCATAATGTGGATTGAAGGAAAAGTACCGGGTAGAATAAGCTTATTCAAGGTAGTCAGAAAACAGTTTTCAGTGCTACCCACACTTTCACTTTATACAGTCAGTCAGTTACAAGTTATCATAATAAAATCGATTGCCTCTCTGGAAAGCAATTATGTCAGTCTAAGGATTTTTTTTTACAAACTTTTAATATTGTTGTTGCGTTCTTATAATAAGTTATTAACAAAATAGCAAGTTACAGTCTTTGTAATGATAGAATTAGAATGTTCTCCTGTTTTCACTGTTTTTTACGAAGAAGTTCGTGGTTTATTTAGGACTAAACATCCAAACAAACAGACAAGTTCATTTTTGTATCCCCACGGTACACGTTCACGGACACGGTAGGTAGAATAGAATAAAAATGTATTTCCTCCACAAATACAAAACACGAGCTATATAAATCCCACTAAACAATAAAGCTGAAAGATTTAGATGTTTGGATGTTTGAACCGATTTGAATGAAACTTTGAATAGGCGTAGATAGTGACCTGGAATAGCATATAGGCTATTCAAAATGTTGGTACCACGCGGGCGAAGCCGCGCGTAGTAGCTAGTAATATATTATTAGTACGTTACTAATTATAACAATTTAAATGGGTAGAAATAAGGCTACCCCTCAGCATTAAATTTGCTCCAGCAGCACAAGAGTGTTGGAGCGCTGGTTTTCAGGCGCCGTACAGAATACCGTGGCGCAGCGCAAGTCTTATCAGATACTCGTATGAGTAGTTTAGGTTAGGTAGTAGAATTAGAGTAATACTTGGTAATACTTACCTAACAATGTACAAACAAAACACACTCAACTTTACCTACTAAGTACGTACTTAGATGACATTTTTAGATAGGTACCTACTAGATGATATTTAAATAGAAGGCTTGGCCAACACTAACCGTCTACTCATCAGCTCAATGCTCTCTTGCATATGTAAGTACCTAGGTAAATTTTCCGAAACGAAAAATGTTGATGTCACGACTGTCGACCATCTGATTGAAAATCTAGACTCGGCCAACACGATCAGCACATCATACATACCTAAGTCGAAAAGCTTTTATTCAGTAGGTAGGTAGGTAGGTACCTAGACCAGTTTCAGCATTAAAAAAGTGATTCTACTCCTACATCAAGTTAATGAGCAACTTAATGAGCCTATGAGCTAAAAACTTTTCTCAACTATTAGAGATTGAAATACAATAAATAATGTAAAAAATTTGACTGATTAATACCAGTATTAGATTGAGCTAGATGCTCGAAAAGATGGCATTCTGTTAGGATCCAAGGTAATGCAGGCTTTATTTCATTGTGACAGTTCGGGTCCATTGACTCCGAACTGTTGCAATATCATGCAACTCAACAACAACATCGATGCCATTGCTCAACACTTGCGAAAAACGAGGTCGAATGTTAAAGCAATTTTATACCTACTTGTGAGAATTTTTTTTTTGCCTTACGTAAGCCTTGGATTACGTAACAGGAGATTTGGTAAATGGAATGGGGGAGTATTCAAGAAAATTTCTCATTTGACGAAAGATTTTCGTTGGAGTTTTGAAATGATTTTCAAAACCAAATAGACGTGACATAATACATATTTGAGAGGTGAGGATACTTGACATTGGCAGAATTATACTGTTAATACAGTTTACATTTAGTTGCCATTAATTATAAAAAGAAGAATAGGAAGAAGGAATAAAGAGAAGAAGCCGGGGACTGAATTGAAACCAGAAGAAACCAAGAAGGAAGTGAAGTTAGAGAGAAGAAGAAGAAGACTGAGCCAAGATGTTACTGATTGGGTGGTATAGTCGCTCAGCGACAAAGCCCTTTTCTTTTTTGTTCATATAAATAATAATAATAAGATTTTTTAAGATATTGTGATATAAATAAGAAAAAAATCTTCCTGTAAGCACAGAATAATATTTGTATTGTACCAAGTTTATGTAGGTAAACTATATTATGTAGGTATACTTCCTAATTTATCGAATTAAGAATCAACGCACATGGTGACTACGATGTCTTTGTTACAATAATACTTAGATGCTATTGGATAGAAAGCTTTTTTTTACGTGAACATACCTACCAACAAAAATCAATTCACAGTTAGATTTTTTTAAACTACAGTTCTTTTCAATTTATGTTACAAGTTTTAGTACTAAAAAAGTCTGTAGAGATCTTTATTATTTTTCCTACAGATTCATAGAAGGAACACGAGGTCAATAATAATGAATAAGAATGGTTTGTTATATTAAGTCACAATCACCAGATTATAGTTAAATTGTAACTTAATCGTTCGGAAGAAATAATCTAATTGTAAACAGGAATGCAACATTGTTGCACTTGTATAAGATTGTATCCGATACCTACCACAGAATAAAGAGAGTCTATACGTCCTAATTACCTACCTACATAAGACAAGTATAGGTATACATATACAGGTGTATTTTTGAGATGGATCATGGAGGGCACGTAGGTACCACAAGAAAACGCTCCTATGAGACCTTCCCTAACTTTTTGAGATATTTACTGCATTCACCGATTTTGGAAAAAAATACAGTCGGCGACAAAAATGCTAGAAGTCAACATTTTTTTTTGATGCCAATCGTTTAGGGATCAAAATACTCTATGGGACCATGTAAGGTTTGAATATAAGAAAAGTCAGAAATCGACATAAACTTTCCCCATACATTTTGTACTAAAATCAATGAATACACATAAAACATTTTTTGTTGACAAACGATCCTATTCTGATCCTGTTGATATAGCATCGTGTAAACGTACCATAATCTCCCGTCCAACTCCATTTAAGTTGTGCAATAATGGTTTTTGTTTCTTAACTCACTACTTATGTGAGTATAATAGGGTTATTATTAGGGTTCTGTAACTCGAAAGGAAAAAACGGAACCCTTATAAGATCACTTTGTTTGTATTGAAATTATAACCAGGTCTACGGTCCCTTGAAGCTGTGAAAAAATCAAACTTCTAAGTTAACGCGAAAAAGATAAGTGCGGCCGTTTAATGCCGAAAAAAACGTGCAGTCTGTACTTAATTCGACACTCTCAAGGGAATCAAAATAATGCTGGACATTTTCACACAGCATCATCTAGCCCCTTAGTTTGGGGCATGTCAATGTCAAAGCAAAGCTTGTACTATGGGAACCAGATAACTGATAGATAATTCATAGGATACTTAGGTATTTCCCGTTGACCTAGAACTACTTATGAAATTTGGCAAGTAGTAGGTATCTTATAAGAAAAAAGTAACTACAGGGAAAAATCTGAAAACCGTACTAAGTATTTTTAGTTAAAATACAAAAAAACATGGTCTTATCTTAGAAGAATCGTTTTGAGTTCTTCTTATCGTGTCGAGCTGTACTCGTATAGGTAATTTTTGAATTATGACGAAAAATGAAAAAAATACCTGTTTTTTTTCTCATGTATAACTTTGGTTTATGTAGGTAGGTACCGAACGGTTTGTTATGCGTACTTACTTAGTCGATTGTACCGGAAACCTCGGTGGGCGAGTCCGACTTGCACTATATTTTTATTTTTTTTAAAGTTTTTTGTATACTCGTATATGTAAATATGAAAAGACATAAGTACTGTTATTTGATTAATCTTTATTTGTTGTTTATCGTTGTTACAATATAATTAATTTAACGCAATGCAATATACTATTAACCCTTATTATGCCTAGGAGTCTAATAACTCTCATTTTTTTATGTTTATAATTGTAAACCGAATATCTTAGTGTCCTTCGATTTATTATTCAGATTTACTTAGATTTAGTATTTACTGTGTTCATAGAAGGTACATTTCTCAGGCAAAACTCCACAGTATAAATTACCAATTTCATATTGTATCGAGACGTAGAAGCGATGCGGCGTAGCAGCAGCTACGGGAAAATCGGCGCGGAAAGCGAGGGGCGTGCCCTGCCTAGCCACGCCTCGCAGAGAGAGACGAACTCGCGCCGCCCACCCGACACAGCATCACCCAAAACACACCTACCTTTCACCAACTTCTACCACATTCTTATAACAACGAACTAAGAATCAAATTACCTTGAGTTTAACATTTTGAAGGTTTCATGTGACTTGTAGTCTGTAGTGGTATAGCCTAAGTACAGCCACCTACATCCTCTTATTGCGACCTATAGCTGTACATAGGTCGGCGTTGTCATGCAAATGGAGGCCTGTTAATGAAGTCGAGGAGAATTATGGGCATTGTTACTGCGGCCCCGCTCTATAATGGCCCATTTTGTAGGCGTATATCATCATAATGTATGGCACTATTATTTCTAGGATGTTATTGGACTGCATTTCTGACCCACGATTTATACCGCACTTATGTAAATACGCTTTACACAAAGCTTGTAGTCTCAGCACTTTATTTTACCTACTACCATAACGTGTGGTTATGCTGTTCAAGCGCTGTTTACGTTAAGTATAGTTTGTTTATTTATAACTGCCGCAGCATATTATAAGTACTAAGTATTTTTATTATTGATGTTTTTCTTCTGCCTGTTATCGCGACTGTTCTTTATAAATAAAGCTTCTCTTATTATATATGTATACCTACCCAAAAAAAACCCATCTATTTTAAAAATAATGAAAACTACATAATTATCTACCTTCAGCATAACTTTCTTCTATTCTATACCAATGGCACTAAACTAATATGAATAACATAAACAACTACTCGTAGTAGCTTACCATTACCGATTGGCAATTACTTAGTGGTAAAAAGCCTTGAAGTTCAAAGTGAAACTCATATCAACTCTTTGAACATTTTCATCGTTCAAAATGTATAGAACTGAATTTCGGGTTCTAATTTACCTCAGGAAACGGAAAGTATGGAGTGGTGACGTCACAGCGACCTTGCTACTAGAAAAATGTGCCGCGTCGCCCGCTGCGGCTCCGCTGGCTCATCACTACTCAGCACTCTGGCTTCGGGCATCGCTCCCTGCTTGTTGTCATTCATTCTGGAACCGTCAATACTGGCTGGTTCTTGCACTCACCTAGTTTGCAAGCCAAACTGTACAGAAATGCAGTGTGAGAACAAATATAAGTATTCTTAGACACAACATCACAAATGAATTCTCTGTTTATAACATTAGTATTTTTTTTACATACCTAGGCTTTATTTTATCCAGTACTATTAACTTCTGATGACGTATTTAGGTTGTTTATAATCTTAGTTTAGACCATTACCATCATTACCTTTGATTGCGCCCTGTACGTAAAACAATGGTAATGATCCAAACTAAGATTAAGTATAAGCTACCTACATAATCATTCAGTTTGTAAATGCCACTAAAGATTCCAATCACCAAAATTCCTAGTTTATGAATATTATTTTACTTATTTCTATGTTCTTAAACTTACTGTAAAATAACTTGGTTGGTACTTACCTACTTGTCTACTGTATAGGTCTGTCTATCTACCTAATATGTAAGTAAGTATACCACGCACAATCGTTCTTTAGCTCTATGAAGTAGCTGCGCAGAACCCATTTTTGATGATGCCCAAAATCGTGCTATCTCGCTTACTCTACCAAACCTGCGCAATCGTCTATTGCAACTAATTTCAGAGAGCTAAAGATCCGTTGTGCTTAGTATACGAAGTTGTAATTTCTTTCTGTTTTGTTTTTTTTGTGGCGATAGTCAATAGATAGATAGATAGAAAATACTTTATTGCACACCACATAAAAAGTAAAACAAAAACATACAAAAAACTTAACTATGATATACAATCGGCGGTCTTATCGCTAAAAAGCGATCTCTACCAGACAGTCAATTGCCTTGAAAGCGACAAAAATGTTGGGCGTGTCACACATTGACATAAATCTCTAGCCTCTCTCAATGATGTTTTTGCACAGAACTATGGAAAATAGTCAAAGAGAGGAAAATCTGAAAATTAACTTCAGATTTTGACCCATATCAAAGAAAACATATTTTTTTTCTAGAAAATATGCAAATTATCAACTATTTTCACAGTAATTAAAACAATGTTCTCTGGAAAGCAACGTTATATTCCCGTACACCTGTTTTGGTAGAGCAGCGGAGGTATACGTGAGGGCTGAGCGGTGCTGAGGCAGCAGATACGCCTGGGTCGCGGGTCGATACTCCCGCACTGGGTCGAAATAGTAGATTGTATCATAAGGGAGCATAATAATATTTTTACGGCGAAGGCACTTTTTTGAATCCAGAGCGAAGTGAGGGATTCTAGAGTAGAATCCTGAACGTAGCGAGGGATTCAAAGTACGTCGCCCGAGTCATCAATATATATTTTTATTAATTTGATATCTTTTTTTATACAGCCGGCGGCGCCCGATGGGCCGTCGTACCGGCCAGTCTTTATTCTAACAATATTTGCGATTTTTTTTATTCGATTTCTTTGGCGCTGAAAGATGTTCCAAATTCAAAAAGTGCGCGTCAAAAATAATTGCGGCGCACTTATAAAGAGGATTAAAAACTCATTACTGCCCGCTAAAAGATTCATATAGAAAACACCACCTTGGTGCACACAGGCGAATCAAGTCGTCCTTTTCTAATAGATGGAATGAAAAACTCTATTCTTATTTCTTACTGAAGATATTTATAAACCAAATCTTTGAAAAGTCTTTGTTATATGAATTGTAATATGTTGGGGAAAATTTTAGCTCCTCTAAGTGGGACGTCTAACAGATATTTTAATCATGTTAGCATTTGCAAACGCCACTATTAAAATATGAATAATGTTTTTTTTTCCGTTTAGAGCTCGTGTTACCACAAAAATAAGTATTCGAAACTGCGTATCTATGAGATGTCATTTGAGCCATTATTTAGCGGGTGCTGTAGAATAGGAATTATTATTATCATTGAATTTAAGGGCACTCAAAAATACATCACCAAGGTTCTCGTTAATCGTCTGTTATGTTTGCAAGTCATATTGTGAAAACATAAAATATTTTTATGAAGATATTTTAGAAAACCACTGATACTCGTAGCTAAAATTCATTTCTATTCTAAAATTCATGAATATCGCAAAAAAGGTATTTTATTTATAAGCATCTATATAACTGGTATAGAGCGGAGGCAGGAAGGGCTGGTACGCTCCATGCTGAGGCAGCAGAAATACGCAGGGTCGCCGGTCGATACTCCCGCACTGGGTCGCACAACTTGTCCTTATTGCTTCCTGTTTTCATCAATAGAACTTACTATTTTTAGGAATGTATGTAACTAGAAGCTGGAGCCTAGACAAACATCTATCTAATGAGCTGAGTTTCACACCCCTGTCTACGGTCCTGTGCGAGGCGCACTTGGAGCAAATTCGTAAAATTTTAGTATAAACTTTATTAATTGTTTTTGTGACTAGGTACCTCTGTTACATTGATGACTAACAAGTTAAATATTATATAGGTATTAAGTTAATAAATATTCTTGAAACAGGGCTTTTCACACATACGGTGGTGTAAAGATTAAGATCCGATCTATCTAGCTATTTTCCCATCATAAGATAAGCTAGTTTTAAATTATTAATAAGTAGGTATACTTATCATTATAAGTACCTATATATACTTAACATTATTAATATTAAGTTTGCCGGGAAGAATGGCTAAAGCAAAGAAGGGCGTATACGTATACCCAACAGTGGGTGGGTGAAGTCAGACTGCGGATGATGGTGATGATTAAGTTACTAATAATTTATTTCTTGATTTTTTTTATTATTTTCTTTAATTAATTTATTCCTTTAGTATACTCACCTACCTACTCAAAACAAATAGTCCAAGTTACTAAAGCATACACCTAAACTCGTACCTATAATAAAACTTAGATATTGTATACAAAAATATTTCACAGTCTGATCCAACCAAGTAAAATAATAATATTAAATTCATGCAGTGCCGCACGTGCAAATAATGCTAAATCACGGATTTTGCAAGCAAATGTAGGTGGTGTCGTATTTTACATTATTTTACCTTATAAGCAGATTTACTGCGCCAAATAAAGTGATTTTTTAAACCTAAGAAATCACGTAGTTAATTTGGAACAACGACCTTAGGTGGCAGAGTGAACATTGTTGGCTGGGTTCAAACTAAGTAGGTACAGTGATACATCACGACAAAGTAGGCAGGTACTACTAATGAATTGTTTTATTTCTATGAAGAACTCGTGCATTAAAGTTATTCGACAACAATTTGAACAGCCACAAAGTTGATTAAAATGGTTTCAGACGTTGGATACAGTTAGCCTTACCCTAAATAAGAAAATAAAAAAAAAAACTAACAAATAAACTAAATTGTTTGTAAATTTTCTATTATTAGCACTTTGCTACGTAAAAATATCTTTGTCTACGGCGTAGGCAATTAGGCATATCATTACGCGGAAAGCCAGCTATCAAAAAATGGTAATTAAATGCAAGTCATGCTCAATTGCTCATACCTAAGCTACTGAAAAAGCAAACATAGTTTACAGCTGAGGGTATATCCCAACTTAATTCAGCTGATCACAGAATCCTGACGCGATGCTGACTAGTGCTGACGAGGCTGCCCTCGTCAGCTTAAACGCCGGCGCTGCAGGGTCACGGAAGTGTAAGCATTTGCTTCGAACCAAAACATGTAAACATGATCATATTTACTCACATAAAAATAGTCTTATAGGCCCTTATAAATAACGTGTAAAGTTACGCCAGGTTTAAACTCCAAGGCCCTTACTGATATACGTGGTATAAAGTTATTCCTGAGTGTAAACTGTCAAAATGTATGGTTATTCCTATTATATTCCGAGGAATAACTTTACACCACGTTTATTACTAAGGGCCCAAAAATTTTATGGTTACTCCTAAGTTACACCCGGCGTAACTTTACACCACGTTTATTAATAAGGGCCATAGTGTCAGACGACAGAGTAACTAAACTGGAAAGTTTGATTCTATCACACATTTTTTAGGTAGGTACTAAACGAGAATGGGAACTCGGAATAAAAAACTAATTTCCGTGGAGTTGAAGAGATTGCCAAAGAAACTCTATCGTGGGTAACTAACTACCTATATGTAGACATTATTGGTATAGACATGTCTTCTTTAATCTTCTTTGTATAGACACTCATTTTGAATTGACTGTAAACCAAACCAAAGCAGGCAATTCTAGACTACTAAGTTCAAAGTTCATATAACGTCCAAAATGCACTAACATAATCAAATTAGCAAACTCCATGAATAAATTAGAAAACTTCCATTTTCCGTAGATCTAGATGAAGCGTGAGCGGGGTGCGGGGCGTGGGGTGGCGGGGTTTGCTAACTAGGCACTATTGCCAATCGATAGGTCGTTACTTGAGCTGGGTAGCCCCCGCCCTGGCGCGTTCGGCGGACACGCGCGACTCATCACTTTAGATGCTGCGACGTCAGGTCACTCTCCTTTTCTCGATGTCCTTCAAATTAGCTTTGTAGGTCAGGTTTTCGGTTCCACGTGGTATTGTTGACAGTCTTGTCTTCTACTACGACCACCTGCCGGATTTGTCTTCGAACAAAAGATGTAAGGTCTTCAAAACATTTGCACAGAACTTTGTTGATTGCGATACTAAAGAAAAAAATCGCGAGGAAGCCAGTTGGTATTCTAACACGCTGTTGGTATTATAGGTACCCTGCGTAGGTTCACCTGTGAGCTACTCACAAAATGCAGGTGTTGACAGATACCTACCTTTATCAACCCTCTAGACATCAGATTCTTTAATGCCTCAAAGTGTAAAAACATTATCCATGACTAAAATGGTAAAAACCCTAGGAAGCAATCTATCATACTTAGTCAATGTATTTAGTGCCCGTGAGCCTGTTTTGTTTTGCGGTAAGTAAAACAAATTAAATTTTTGTTAAACCCAACAATCAATGGATTAGAATCCGTGGCTTCTTCTTTCTCTCTTCAATCTTTTGGGCAACATACTCGCATAATCTGAACGATATATCTCATTGGCATCGAGCGGGAGAGAGTCTTACTGAGCATTTCTGCTAATACTCTAACAACATTATCATAGAGTTCATGGAAATGAATCGCCAGACGCTTATAAATAAGCTTTAGGTATTTGCAAAGCTTTCTCAGCAACCTTTCACTTATTAGATATATCCATGACATTCACAAAGTAGAGTTTCAGGCAAAAATACTACTAGTAGTTTCATACTACTGTTAGAGATATCCTGGTGACGTCACAACGACCACGTGGGCCAGAGCATAAAAAGAGCGAGCAATGCAGCGCGCGCACACTTTTCGCTTGACTTCCAGACGTGATAGACGTATTGTCGTATTAGGAACTTTGTATTTTGGAGTTGTATAGCTGTCAGAGTATTCTAGTGTTGATTTCTGGATTAAAATTATAAGTGTCGGTTAAGTTCTACTTTTAGGTTGATTGGTTGTTATTTTTTTTAATAAATATTTCTGTAAGTTTCCAAGATCAGAGCGTGGGATAAAGAAAACCATACACGCAGCTTTGATCGTTCGCCATTCGTTTTTATTTCATTTTTCGAACAGTGAACACCTGTGTCTTTGTAGTGAAGTAGTTTTGTGTGAGTTTTAGTGGCTGCAAAACAATCGTAAGTACCCTCATTTTTGTTGAACATTGTCAGGACGTTTTGTCCAGGACTAGAGATCGAGAGCATGTACGTAGAAAAGTACGAGCACGTAGTAGGAGCCGTGATTGTCATTATTCTGCGTCTAATAGTTGTCATACGCCAGTAAATGACAAGCGCCGTCGCAGTTTTTCAACTGACCGTCGTGATTGTGTGCGGAGACGTGATAATTTACGTGGTTCTTGTAGTAGCTTGCGTAGGCATAGTCGAAGTCATAGATTTCGTGAAAGGATCTTCTAAGATAGGATTTTGAATTTTCTCTAAGTAATGGAGGGTAGGTTTTTTATCGAACATTGGATCATCACGTTTAACTAATGATGGCCATGCGTTATCATCATTGCCTCCGGTTATACAGACGCCTGTTAGTGAGCCAAATTTAGTTGTTACCGGGGTAGTCACCGATGATAGAATTTCGCGGAAACTAGAAGTAAGTGGCATCGTCGAGAATAATAACGTGAGTAGTATTGTCGGAGTTTTAGCGACACTGCTAAAATCTCGTGAGTTTTAAATAATCTCCTTTCGATCCGAGTATGTATTCATGATTTTGACGTGTGTGCGGGTAGATTGTGGTTGACTTTTGAGCAATTGAGGCGATTGAGAATGCCTCTGGTGGATAGGTAAATGTTTGCGTGGCGATGCAAAGTCATGGTTCAACTGTTGGATTATAAACGATAGGTCATGGAGTAAACTTCAAAATTGAGTTTAGATAACTCTTTCCTTACAACGTTAACATATCTAGGTACTGCTTTGTTTGAGGTTATGTGTACGAACTCTAATAAGTTCTCGACTAATGTGGCGTACCTACTAGCGAAAATCGCCTGTCGGACAAGCTGAACGTCTCTATTCTTGCAAGAGGTTGTAAAAATATTCGATCCCCAGGTATCTAAAGGCTTCAGCAACAAATGACAAACTACAATTCAATTCAATTCATTCATTTATTGCAAAAATGGGTAGAATGGTAGGTGTTTGAAGAAATCCAGGGTCGAGCCTCCTCCATCTTGTGTTTCTGATGCTACGACACCAAAGCCAAGTGATGGGTGTCTTCTGCAAACGTAATGTTCATCAGTGGAATCGTGCTTTTAGAAACAATGTTCGGAGACTAACGACCGAACTCCCAAGGAGGTACATTTTTGCTCAGACTTGACCCAACACGAAACATCGTAATCCCAGCTGTAGTTTGGAAGGTGCTGGTTGACATCTTGATTAATAGTGGGTCCGATATTTTTTAATTATCTTGAACGTTTTGAAACATTTTATGTTCACAGGAACCCGACTTATCGAATGATGCATAGTTTCGAGCGAGAGTCAAGAAGTCGAGATGACTTCGTTCGTCACCGTTATCAATAAACTTCCAGAGTTACCCTTAGAGGCTGGTCTGTATGTTGTACCGATTTTGATCGGTACAGATGTACTGAATGGTAAGGATTTGACATACATACGGACAGGTTACGAACAACGTCTAATCCGGACTGATACAGGTTTCGCCTCATCGTGCGGCAAGGTTTTGACGTACGTAGATGACGTGTTGATCTGGTTCAATTCCGTCGACAAAGGTCTAAAAAATCGGAAAGAAGTTTTAAAGGTTCTTAAGAACGTGGGCTTTTCATTTAACCTTAAGAGTTTTTAATTGGCTTTTGCTTTATTTTACGTCTGCAAAGTACTAACGTTCTGAAAAACCATCTTTTTGTGATTTTTCTTTGTGTTCTGTTGGCGTGTTTGTTTATAGATCAAGATACGTGAAATGGATGAGACGCTGAGATCCGGGTCACGTGGTATTCACGGCGTCGTCGTTCGCGTAGCGGGCGGACGCTCGCGGTGTTGGCGTTCTCGCGGTCAGTCGCGACCGCGAGGGTATACTTCTCTGCACAGTGAGTGACAGGAGGACGGCCGAACGGCTGTCTTAAGGAACACTTGCGCGTGGATCAGCGCGCTGGCAGCTGCGCCAGCATGCGCGTTGGTCGGGGTAGTAATTTATTCCACAGCAACAGCGTGCGCCACACAGCGCGTGCCGAGCAGCGCGCCAGCGTGCGCTACACAGCGCGTGCTGAGCAGTGCGCTAGTGTGCGCCACCCAGCGCGTGCCGAGCAGCGCGCCAGTGTGCGCCACCCAGCGCGTGCCGAGCAGCGCGCCAGTGTGCGCCAGACAGCGCGTGCTGAGCAGCGCGCCAGTGTGCGCCACCCAGAGCGTGCCGAGCAGCGCGCTAGTGTGCGCCACCCAGAGCGTGCCGAGCAGCGCGCTAGTGTGCGCCACCCAACGCGTGCCGAGCAGCGCGCCAGCGTGCGCCACCCAGCGCGTGCCGAGCAGTGCGCGAGTGTGCGCCACTTAGTGCGTGCCGAGCAGCGCGCGAGTGTGCGCCACCCAGCGCCTGCCGAGCAGCGCGCCAGTGTGCGCGATACAGCGCGTGCGGGCAGCGCGCCAGTGTGCGCGATACAGCGCGTGCGGGCAGCGCGCCAGTGTGCGCGATACAGCGCGTGCGGGCAGCGCGCCAGTGTGCGCGATACAGCGCGTGCGGGCAGCGCGCCAGTGTGCGCGATACAGCGCGTGCGGGCAGCGCGCCAGTGTGCGCGATACAGCGCGTGCGGGCAGCGCGTCAGTGTGCGCGATACAGCGCGTGCGGGCAGCGCGCTGATAGCTGCGCCAGCATGCGCGTTGGTTGGCGCCACAGCGCATGTATGAGTGAGGAGAAGGCTGAGCTGATGGTGGCCCACTGCGGCCGCGATGATGACAGTCTCTGTTCTGTGATGTCTCATTGGGAGCCGGCGACGGCTCGCCCTCTAATCATGAATCCTTATTAGTTCTCAGATAGCAATGTGTGTCCAAGCTGCTCGCTGCGCGGTCCTTACAAAGTCATTCGCGTACCTTCTCACCACAGCATCTGTACGAGCTGGAATTGCTCGCTGGGTACGGTAAACAGACCGAGACGGCTGCCGAACGCGTGGTGCTATGGCGAGGCGAATGGACTCCTGATGTCTGTTCGGCTTTCTTTGAGGATAGCGAGTCGGCGGTGTTGGTGTACTTATGTGGGCCCTTGTCTTTCAGCGCTGTACACCCTCGCGGGTTCATAGTAAGCAAACGGGGGCCTATGCTATGCAACTATGAGGAAGAACATGCAAACGGGGGCCTCTGTTATATCGGCGTATCGCAAATTCATAGTAAGCAAACGGGGGCCTATGCTATGCGTTCGTGATAGTGACAAGCAAACGGGGGCCTCTGCCACAACTCTGAAAACGGTGTAAAGTGTTGATAGTACATCCGGAGTGCTGTCAATGCTATGCACTGTACCTACCTACTTTCATGTTATTTTCAAACTGTTCAAATGTTTTGCGCCTGATTGAAGTTCGAAATTCAATCATTTGCAATGCATTTCTCACTTATACAATTTCCTGTGCTTTGTTTATGTCACAAACTGAAGTAGCTTCAATTGATTGCCTTATCTTTGAAAGGCTGGTATTTGTGAAAGCTTGAGTGCACGCTTGCTTTCATAATAACTTGTAGCCTTTATGTAACTTCTAGCTATTACTTTGCGCTCATGCCTATACTTCAGGTTGTAACATCATCGACATTTTGGTTATCGTTTGCCCTAACATGTGGCAACCCGTTCCTTGAAACCTCGACATTGTGGTTATCGTTTGCCCTGACATGTGGCAACCCGTTATCTTTTGCCCCGACATTGTGGCATGGCAGTGCTTTGTGTAGCCTCGACATTTATGGCTACTTACCTATTCCGATTATGCTTTGTGTAGCCTCAACATTTATGGCTACTTACCTATTTCGATTATGCTTTGTGTAGCCTCGACATTTATGGCTACTTACCTATTTCGATTATGCTTTGTGTAGCCTCGACATTTATCACTACTTACCTATTTCGATTAATCAGACGAAGTTGCTGTTGTTCTGGTAATGATTGAGGTCCGGAACTCTATCATTGGTAAAACAACTTTTAATCTGCCGCCTATTTTTAATGCGATTACCTCGAGAATACGCTTGCGCTGAGTTGCGCTCGCTTAGTGACAGGTAGCTCAACATTTCTGTTGGTAACGTCGTTTAAAATGTTTCAGATACCTATTGCTTTAGATGATGACCAGATAGCTGCTGAGGGGTCATCTTGAGACAATACTGCGGTCGAGGACGTACCGCTCTGCCAGGAACGGCCGTGTTAGAGATATCCTGGTGACGTCACAACGACCACGTGGGCCAGAGCATAAAAAGAGCGAGCAATGCAGCGCGCGCACACTTTTCGCTTGACTTCCAGACGTGATAGACGTATTGTCGTATTAGGAACTTTGTATTTTGGAGTTGTATAGCTGTCAGAGTATTCTAGTGTTGATTTCTGGATTAAAATTATAAGTGTCGGTTAAGTTCTACTTTTAGGTTGATTGGTTGTTATTTTTTTTAATAAATATTTCTGTAAGTTTCCAAGACTACTTTATCTAGCTTTGTTCCACTGTTTTACCCGAGATTTCCACAGAAACTGATCAAATTGTTAAAATACTTATAAAATTTTAATTGTCGATAAAGTTTATTCCAGAGAATGAGTATAAAATATTTTTTCGAATGCTAAATTAAACACTTTTGATAAGACTCAAAGCTTTATGTGTACACATAGAGGAGAAAAGTGTGATGATGATGATGATAATGAAATGTAGACTGCACGATTAGGTATATAACTTATAAGCAACTGGTTTGATACCTCATCAAAATCGGATGAGTAGTTCTGGAAAATACAAAGAATTATACTCGTAGACTGCTAAAATCATAATCATGTTTTTTTCCAAATTATTTAGAAAAAAAAAAATATTTAGTAAAATATTATCTCGCGCATGAGTAAACTTAACCAAACAACTGCATCTAGCTAGGTTAGGGTTTCGCGTTTGCGGTTTTCAATTTCCACCAAATATTGACAGTTATCGGCGGGAGGCCTGCCAAAGGGGTTACCACTGTTTACCTATGCAAAATCTTGACGAGTACATTTTACATTCGTCTTCCCGTGTGTTTTATTATTCGTTTACTCCGGTCGGCCGAGCTCGTAATCGGCGCGCTGTTTGCGAGGGGGATCTCTGCTGAGCCCCGCAAATATATGTCGTAAGATTTAATAGACATGTAATGGATATCTGGATGACGTTTTAAGGATTTGTGCAAACCGAATATGTGATTCCGCTATTATTGGAATTTTATTTGCTGGATTTTTGGATCAAGATAATAACATATTTTCTTCGGAAGATCATTGTTATATCGCTGGGAGTTTTTTACTCCCTCAGCCACTATAAGCTTCTGCTTTTTCAGAACTGTAATTAACCTAAGTGTAGTTTGTCTAGACAATTTTATAGTGTCCATTAGAATAGACTTTTATTTCTATAAGTAGTAAGTTTTAACCTCACACAGGATTTTTAACTGAGCGGAGTTTTAAAAGCTCTAGGTATATTTCTAAAAAAAAAATACTTTTATCATAAGTTTACTTTTCAAGCTCATAATCTGTGTTTGGTGTCAAGTGAAGGTATTTGTTTGGGTTACAGGGAAGCACTTTGAATACCTACGTGCGTGATTTAAGCATGAATTAAGTGAATTATCACACCCCTGCTACGTCGAACGTCGGCTCCCGTCAGGAGTCTTGTTTAACGCATCGCGGGAGCCGCATCAAAGACACTGATTTTTGATGATGTTGTAAAGTGTGGAGGCTGCTTTGCATTGCGATAAGAGATTTGTGGAGAGTTTTACGATCACTTTATTAAATCGGTAGGTAGGTAAGTATTTAATCATCGTTGAAGTTAAGTTAGCTAAGTTATCGGTAAACAAAGTATAAGTAATGATGAAGTAAGAATTGATGATGATAGGTACACGAACACCTTAGCAAGCAGATTTGGCTAAGTAGGTAGGTGTAGGTGTTCGTGTATCGAATAGTAGGTACAGTGAACTTTAGCCTACAGGAACTCATGGACACGGAAAGTGTTTTTTGAACCATCTATACGTGTAAAAATAAATCCCGTTCTATACTAAGAGGGTGGTAAGTGAGGCGCGATGGTGAGGCGCCGCGGGACTCCAGACGCGATTGTGGGCAAACGAACCGACGAACATGCTGTTAGCCTGCACCTGTCGACGATGCTTTGTGACACCATGCAGTGGTAAACACTTCAGAACTGGAATACATCTTCATGACACTCTGAAAATTATTTTGCGTTTGAGATTTTCTCCATTGCCTATTTATTTATGTAGATTATTTAAAAAACTAAAGAAGATTTCCAAAGTTAAAAAAGTTCCTCAACACAATATTGAATTTAGAATATTTAGTTATTAAACAGGAATTCATCGCCTAGGTACCTATAGGTAACTAAAAGTACCTACCTACCTAATTATCGTGAAAGTTTAAAAAGGCTATTGAAGAAGAAAAAGAAAAAAATATGAAGCAAATAGGTATCTCTGTATTTGGTTCAGATTTTTTTTGTTTTACCTACTGGAAAGATCATTGATGTTCTAATCAATGGTTGTTTTTATCAACTATGGCCATCGATCACTCTTGACTGTGCCCATAATCTTCGATTACATAATGAACTACGATATAAAAGACGCCGAAACAAAACAAATGAAGCTGTTCAAAACAAATATGTTAAACATAAACACCCGCACAACGTGTCCTATGATCTAGCTGTAAAATAAATAATCTTAGGATACCAAAAGTAGGTAATTGTGGCATCGATTTCTGTAGAACAAACAATCGATTGTAGTCATAAGAGTATCGGTGCCGAGGCCGACTGGCCGGAAGACTGGCCGCAATAATTGTCACGTCGAAAGATTTACAATTGAAACCAGAATAATAAATGAATCTCATGGATTTGAGGTTAATATTCTTGAATAATATCAAAACCAGTATCAGTCAAACTTTCTTTTGAAAAAAAATTGCTGTGAATAAATCAGCTGCCAAATGAATCTTAGCATTCATTTTGTATGTAAATAAGATGGTCTCGAATAGCTATCAAAAAATTTGTTATTATGCGAGAGAAGCCACGAGGGAAGCAGGGAAGCTCTAACAAATATTGAGTCTGGTTTGCTGGTAGAAAACTCTTTTAGGGTAAAGCTCGCCTTTGTACATGTACTTTTTAAATATTGTTTTTGTAATCATTATCTTGTGTACAATAAAACATTACAAAATTACAGAGCCTAAACAAAATAGTTTCATTCATAATTCTCCTAGAAACTTTGCTGTGTATATTTTAATCAAACGCAGCTTACTTATTGGTCACGGTTCTCAGTATTGCAGTATTAGGTAGAGCCAACAGGATGTCGCCTGTAATTCGACACCATAGTAGCACTGTCTTACATACAATGTTGAGACATTGTTTTCACATAGATATCGATGTATAAGATTACTCGTAGGTAATTATTTTAGTGTAAGCACAAATAAAAATGTTATCGTTATTCCTTCTTGGCATAGTATTAGTAACAGGCTCCATAGCGTCCCATTGAGTGTAGGCATAGGCTGCCTCCCGACTCTGTATCAATCATCTATCTAACATAGGTGTAAAATGAGCACGTCCAAATAGGTACATTTAAACACATGCATTTTGCTGAAGTTTGCATGCTATACGTGACAGGTTCCAAGCTGATCGCCGACTTGGATGGTGATATAAAGCTGATCGCACATTTGTCCGCGCCGTACTCACCGCAGTCATTTTTCTATACAAAAAAATACTCGGCTGGATCGTGCGACCACCAAGGCAGATTTTTCAGAATAGTGATTCGTCTTTGATAAATTATGATTTTCTATTATGGTATCAAGATTAGTTCGAATTCCGAATACTCAGATCCCAATTTATTATCATTTCAATATAATAACAATCACACAAACAACCGTCACATTGAGCCATCGGATCGTGTTCACAATGTCGTGCCGGCTGGCTCGGATTCCACTCGTTCAAGGTTGGAGTTTCATAACATTCACACCATTTGAATCCTTGTATAGGTATCTTGTGAATACAATGTAAGGTAGAGACAGGTATTTGATATTTGTACAAATATGCATTGCATACGGCATCACTTTGAAACTTTATAAGATCTACTTATAGGTAGAATCAGTTAAAGACATTCCTAATACGTAGGCCTATTTCGAATCTCGTTGGTAACACAAATGAGACATGAAACAATCGTTCAATCAGCGTGTGGTCAGACAGTACAGGCAGTAATCGCAGGTTCATTGGTTAAACGCCGTCGCACAAAACTCAAAACAATCGCCACTAATGATCGAGCGATCGATGAAACCACTACACGTTACTAGGGGTGGAGATTTACCCACTCATCCTGAAAAATAAACAGTTGATTGCAAAATTCGAAGAGGTTACCTAAACACCCTGATGATGATTCTATACATTGTCTAAATGTAAATTTTGTCGGTGTATATATTGGGGGTTTGATAAATAAGTGTAAGTTCGTATTTAGGTATGAGTTTACAGAGGCCAAGTGATGATGGATATTTTAGATTAGTTAGGTACTAAATCAGAGTCTAGCCTGCTAAGAAGTAATTGATCGCAACGCAACGTAAGTAAGTAGATATAATACTTAGGTAATATAGCTAAAGTACAAGATATACAACTAGGCGATGAGCCAACGCCGACTGCGCCTAATCCAATCACGTAATTGGACTTACCTACTGATAGATATTCATCGGGTAATGACCAGACAGACAGCATACGTATGAAGATGATATAGTTACTTGTTTGTGAGATGTAGAATAGCTCTACTAGATTCCACATACCTAGTACAAAAATGTAGCTCTACGTTTCTTTTAGCTTATGATACACCTACCAGATAGAAGAAAGTACCGGTCGGTCGATCGAGTATTGTTTTTCAGTTATTTTTTTATAAAAACGGGGTTAAAGTATAGTTAAAAATTACGCGAACATTTTGATAGCTAGGTAGTGTACAATAAGAAACTTCAACCTAGATCTATGATTGGCAAGATTTTATAGGATCAATTATTTTAATGCACCTGATGACAAGGAAGGTTATAGTAATATTAACTTAATTTGAATAAACGAATGCACTTAATATTCATTTCAATATTCGGCTATCACAGTCACAGATAATTAGGAAAATTAAGGCATTTAGGTTGATCCGTCAATCAGCGTCAGTTCAGAGAAGGCGAGGGGCGAGGAGGCGTGGAAGCTCATGACGTTGACGAGTCATTAGTGTCACTGGGGGGTTCGTGAACTTCGGTTGTTGAATGAGGATCATTTGGAGCCTAAGGTGTAACCGATAGGACATCACAGTTTTCATTCAGTGATAGTCCATATCAATAGGATTTTCTCGTTGGTGCAAAACCTTTAAAAGAAAGGGGTGTATCGCCGTACCACTCCTTTTTCCGTTCACTATCAAATTGGCTTCGTTTATAAAGAAAGTACTTCCAACAGTCCCTGTGTGCTGCTAAAGGTGAATAAAACTAATATTCATAAAAATGAACAAATCTAATAAACTTAGTTTGTGTTTGAAAAAGATTTATTCGCAATATAAAAGTAATGATCCCAATCCATTACCAAATTATCTCACAAAGGAGGACAATAAATATAGATATCTGTTTGTATCGGCGCAGCGAGCGGAGACAATATTTAGTGGGCTACTCCCCTGGTCCTGCCGAACGGAAACTTATAGTTTTCTTGAGGCGCCCGTCGAATAAAATACTGCTGGTCCGGGCATAAATCAGATCGTGTCGCGGCCGCAGCCGGCGCGGAGACGCCGCCCGCGCTCCGCTACATTTTAATAACAGGACTCCTCCGCTATAAATGGTCACTGGCAAATTTTATTTCAGCTCACTCATATATTACTGTCTACACGTGGCCTTTTTATTAATATTTCAGAGCAATATGTAGCCTAGGTTATCTGAATGAAAACGTAAAATAATAAAAGTAAGAGTTTTTTGCTCTGTCACAAGTTACAGCATCTAAACCATAAATACCTACCTACTATATTCAAGATATCTACAATGAAAAAGTATGCTAACTTTTCTTCTGTTAAAGACGTTAAAATAATTTATTTGAACTAGGAAATGGCTAGTTTCAATAAGTGCGTAGATATGTATCGGAGGCGCGACGGCCGCGATGGTTTATGGGCAGTTTTACGGCGATCGCCGCCAACAATAATGGTGACCACGAGGGTGTCGGGGACATGCCGCAGCTGTTTTTTACACGTTTTCCGCAACCTTTACCTCAGTGCGTAGGAATATGAAAACTACAGATTTGTAAGCTATGGAGAATCGGGGACAAAGATAATTCTCACTATTTTAGGTACCTACTTGACACACTTCAGCTTTTTCGCACAATACAAACACAACTTTATGTTGACTAGACAACTGCAACAAATGGACACCATAATATTTCATATACTTACTGAGTTCCAGCACTCACTTACCTACTGCTGCAATTTACTATTCTTATTTTTATATTTGTTAATTGTAAATTATGATAATTATTATAGCCAGGGTCGCCGTCGTCGAAATCGATGAGGTGGACTATACATATATACGTCATCATACGTATCTGCTGCAATAGAGTTGATAGCTCTATCGCCAGTCAAACATAGAAAGAATGGCATCTATTCATTTCGATTGTGTAAACATCCCACGGCGTGCTATGAATTAAATTATGAATGCAGTACTTAATTAATAATATAATAATAATTAATTTGATCAACAGTGATCTAAATTTCTAAACCAATACATAAAGAGTTTTCTTCATTCTCTCCACAGATTTATTGTGCTGGCGGCTATTACAATAAAAATATTAAAAACCGCATAAGTAAGAGGCGGAGGTCGTCGGCAGTTCGGCGCAAATGTCGCCCTGGACACTTACATTATTCCTTACTGCCCCTAGCCGGGGTGGCTGCGGCTTCGTGACTCTGCCCCTGCACCTATTATCTCAATACTTTAGATAGTCACCGAGACATTCTCGGACTTCGATCGTTCCACCAAATGACCGGCCATTTGCCAAGATCCGATTAGTCATGATTGTGTTTGTGTTGTATTACAAAAATATAATCCTCCACCCTTCAGTAAGCGCAACTGAACATGGGACGGTCTTAACTTGAACCTGAAAAGGATTCAGATTCATCAAAGGAGGTCATTATAAACGTCTTGTGGACCCCGATTTGGAAAGATTTTACAGAAATTGAATCAGACTTAGGAGTAGTTCTAAGAAATTAATCGCAAGGATTATTTTCCTTGGATGAATGGAATGAATCGCCGGATGGACTTAGAAGATTATGTTTTGAAAATTATTTCGAATTACAAGTGTGGCCTAAAATGTTTGCTCAACTTTAGGTAAAATATGACTATTACACTAACGACTATCGCTAAGCTACCTTTTATACCTATACCCTATACCTATCCTTTACGATTTTTATAAATTCATGATTCTTTAGAGATGTCAAGGTTGCGTGAAGCTCACTGATTTTATTCTAATATCTGATTAATTTAATTCTTGAGGTACTTATCGAAAATCGTGTCTCTCGTAGGTATCTAAAATCAGTATGGGAGGCAAATACCAGTGTATGCAACAGGAAACTTATAAAACGCTGAGTTGCGAAATGCGACACGACACTTGCTTTCAAAAACAATACGATTCACAGTATTGTTTCGTTGTGTTTATTTTGAATTGTACTTTACACATATAAGTCCCACCTATCGTGTTTCTTAGGCATATCTAAGAACATGGGGAACAGGAAGTACCTAAGTATAATGGTGTGGAACCTCCACGCCAAGGATAAGCTTAAAACGTTGACAATTCTCAAAGATTGTGAATTTGTAAAATATCATCAAGTACTCCCTTTTGACGACCTCTGTGGCACAGTGGGCGAAGGTCCGCCTGCGACGCAGAAGGTTGCGGGTTCGATCCCCGCCGCGGAACACATTTTTGTATGACCTACAGATATTTTTCACGGGTCTGGGTGTTTCTATGTATAATATGTATGTATTTACAAACAATAAAACATTTTTGAAAAAAAAAATTGAACCGACTTCACAGAACACAAACAGAAGAACCTTCTACACACTAAAAAGAGAAAAATAAGAATATAATTTGAAGTCGGTGCCAACTATTCATTTACATCTAAGAAATTCAAAAGAACTTGGGTGCAAAATTGTATCCTGGTACGCTATCGCTCGATTTCTTTTTTTGATAGGTACCTAATCGTATTCACTTGGCACCGACTTCAAATTATATTCTTATTTTTCTCTTTTTAGTGTGTAGAAGGTTCTTCTGTTTGTGTTCTGTGAAGTCGGTTCAATTTTTTTTTTCAAAAATGTTTTATTTTTCACTTTTTAGTGTAAGTAAATAAATACTGTGTAAATAAAAGTGTATGTGTAAATAATATAGTAAGCTACGAGTACATTAAGACTTTGCTTATCGTAGCTTAAGTAGGAAAGGATAAGAGAAGTCATGGGCAGACCTACTAAAGGACAGACCGGAGTTCAGCAAGGGGGAAAACTATCAATCCATAAGGAAAAGAAATATTTTGTACTACCTCGGGTGTAATACCCTTTCAAACTATTTAATGTTTGACTCAGATTGTGAGTCAGGGTGTGTTGTGTAGTGAGAATGAGGTTTTTTTAATGTTACGGGAAAACTGTCAATCCCTCAGGAAAAAAAAATATATGGCGCCACCTTGAGAGTATACCTCTTTTTAACAAAAAAAAATTTTGGAAATCGGTCCACAATTTTCTTAAAGTTCAGTGATTTTTTTAGTTTTACGGGAAAACTATTATTCCCTCAGGAAAAAAAAATATGTGGCGCCACCTTGAGAGTATACCTCTTTCTAACAAAAAAAAAATTTAGAAATCGGGCCACAATTTTCTTAAAGTTCAGTGATTGTTTTAGTTTTACGGGAAAACTATTAATCCCTCAGGAATAAAATTTATATGGGACCACTATAAGAGTATACCCTTTCAAACAAAAAAAAAATTTTGGAAATCGGTCCACAAGTGACGGAAATATCGTTTTCTTAAAGTTCAGTGATTGTTTTAGTTTTACGGGAAAACTATTAATCCCTCAGGAAAAAAAAATATGTGGCGCCACGTTGAGAGTATACCTCTTTCTAACAAAAAAAAATTTTGGAAATCGGGCCACAATTTTCTTAAAGTTCAGTGATTGTTTTAGTTTTACGGGAAAACTATTAATCCCTCAGGAATAACATTTATATGGGACCACTATAAGAGTATACCCTTTCAAACAAAAAAAAAATTTTGGAAATCGGTCCACAACTGACGGAAATATCGGTGAACATACATAAAAAAAAAAAAAAAAAAAAAAAAACATACATACAGCCGAACATATAACCTCCTCCTTTTTTTGAAGTCGGTTAAAAAGTATATAAGTAGTTTATCAGTCCTCTAGTACCCATAACACAAGCTCTGCTTACTTTGGGGCTAGATGATGCTGTGTGAAAAAGTCCAGCATTATTATTTATTTATTTATTTACTCCCATCTCAGTTATGTCTCAGGCTTTTCAATGCCACGTAAGAGTAAGCCTCCTGAAACATTATTTAATATCTAGTAAAACTTTGAGGGCCTAAGTTATTACCCGACTGTCAAAGGAAGGGTTATTAAAATGCATTTCATAAATAGAAATTGAAAAGCTATGAGTTTGAGACAATCAATAGTGCGATTGATGCGAGTAGGGGAGTGCGTTCCGGTCGGTTGTGCTTATCGGATGAAAAGATTGGGGAAGATGCCGTTCTGCTACATTATACTCCTCAATAATCCTCACAAAAACATTCTTCCGTTTACTGCTGCAAGCCTAAAGATGCTCTTAAAAAGTCGTTTAGTTTACTCTCATTGTATGTACCTACTAATATTCTTAAAGTTACGCATACCTTTGAGTAACGTGAGATCAGTTTTATGGCCTCTGATATGGGTTACGTCAAAATCAATCACCATAAAGTATAAATTGTGAAAGGGCACAAAGAGTTCGCCACGTTTAAAATGACATTAGCGTCATACGGAGACGTGCTCGGGAGCCGAGGCGTAGCTTGAAGCGCCTCTCTGTACGGGCCACGCTCCGGTGAACCCTGATCCTATCATAACGCAATCGCATATCGCATATCTCTTACTGTGAAACGGTTCCATCTCCATTACAAAACACAATTTGAACCTTACACGGCACGCATAAAGTGGCGTTTCCAAAAGATCGCAGAGTTAGAACCTTTCATGAGGAAAGGACTGGAACCTGCAGATATACGTTGATAGTCTTCCAGCAAAGAAGTGGAGTAGATACGTGAACTCGATCAGGGACTATAATAACCTAAAGCTTTCATTATTTCTTCGATAAATGTAATGTCTTTGGCAGCATATTGGTAACAATGTTAAGATGTTATAAAAACTAAACGTTTTTTCTCATTTTCTACTTTTTAGGTTATAATTTTTTTTCTCTTTTTCTGAGTTTTAACTACATAAATGTGATCAGTAATAGACACCGAGACTATGTTTAAATTTTTTTTGGTCATTAAAAAACAGGGTTGTATCTGTATTATACGATTCTCCAGCTATAGCAATAAAAAATTCTTCAAAAACTGATTTAGGTACCTACCTAATAACTGATTGGGACTTACAGTACATCGCCTATACCTATTAAGAAAAATATGAAAGAAAATCCCCAATCCCATAAAATATCCCCTAAGCTTCCGCTCACCGATAATCCCTTTAGCGGGGGAAAAACTTCAAAAGTTAGTGCGGGCGTCGTGGGGTACTGAATTTTTGATCTCTATTAAATTGTTTCAAATCGTTTAACTTGTCGCGGCTCAATCAGTGCGGGGCTGGGGCGTGAGGTTCTCTGCGGTTCGGCTGCGGCACGCACGACTGTCGCTGTTTCACGGTTGCTGCTTCTCATAGAGACGCACTGATTGAATCACACCTTCGTCTCAACAGTTTTCATCTTTTTGTGGGTGATTTAAACTTTAAAAACCCCCAAAAAGACTTGCTACGTGCTACGCCGTAGCAGCTACGACAATGCTTTCTGAATATGGGCTACAGGCTTTATCAAACAAGCTAAAAATCTCCTAATGAGAGTGAATTATTATAATATCACTTTGATGAACAACAATTATGATTGATAACGTTTAGTACCATTTAACGAGTAGTAGGTACTAAACCTATTAGTGTTTATTTTGCTAAAGCATTAATAAAACATGCGTATGCTTCTATCGAGATTTAGAGGTCAAGGTAATTTATTATTTTATGTGTATCAAGCATCGCATGAGTATAAATCTTTGATAGTTGCAGAAGGTGGGGTGGGGCACATCATGGCAAAACTGATTTATTCACTGGTGATATTTTATAGCGCAGTTTGTTTCGGCCGTTATTGTATTAGGGCGACTGTTTGTCACCGAACCGCCTTATACTTTCTTAAAAAATAGTCTGTAAAATAAAGGTACCTAATAAAAAAGACTATTGTAATTTAAGTTTTGTATGTTCTTTATGTAATCGAAATTCGAATTCACTTTCAGTGACCCAAGGTTCACCTGAATCGCCTATTGGTCTTTAGCGATAAGACCACCCGCTGTAGGTACATATACAATATACATACTTGATGCTGTGTGAAAAAGTCCAGCATTATTAATATTATTTGTTTCATTACGTATCGTTAAAGTTTGAAATGATGAATTTTATTCATGCAATCTAACGCAAAGGTAGGCTACAAAAAGCAGGGATAGAAACGAGAATATTTGATTAATGCAGAGTTAATATAAATAAAATAACTAAAAAAAAACATTAAATTAAACTTATTCATAAAATTTTTACTTGAATTACGCTTAGAATATTATTATTATATTATTATCACTCTACTACTAGGTGCTTAACTAAATTATATTACTTTTTATTTATTGCAATTAAATAAATTCACAATTAAGCAGACCAGTTTGCCAAGTACATTTATTAGCTGTAATTAAGTAAGTGCTGAAACAGGGATCGATCGCTTATAAGGGAACAAGCAGTTCCCTTGAGATTTGATAATATGAACGTTCCAAGACTTGATTCTCGATTCTCTTAGTTTTCATCAAATTATAAACAAAATAAATCTCTACTTGCATCTATATAGATGCAAGTAGAAAGAGAAGTAGTAAGAAATAAGAATAGTGTACAATACCCATTTATAATGTATTTATTGTTCGCTTCTCGCTTATTCTATTGAACCAGCAGTGTGGTGAATAAGTGCGACTCAAAAAGTAAGAAAGTCTTACCTACTAAAAAAACTATAAAAAACAAACTATGCAAAACTATACCTTAATTATAAATATGTTTAATACGTTAACAGCACTTTAGTTACTTATCTTTGTTACATTATTTTAATAAACTTCATAACCAGCGTACAATAAAAAAACGACGTCAGTGTCCCCCAATTTTTTAAATTGCGTGAAATTAAATTTAGAATACACTTTATCCCTCAGGAGTCTGACAAATAGCTGAGAGCGGCGCGCGATTTAGCCACGCTGTAATTGGTTTTTTAATGCGGTACTCGCCAAGTACCACCTTCCGCTTTATCAAGTGAATACATTATCAAATCGTTAGGCCGTGGTCGACGCGACCCTACCGCTATGAATAAGAATCAAAATGCGCTTTTGTCGCTCACACGCCAACGCTTTAGCGTGTAAATTCAATACAGTGTCATACATTCGTATACGCAACTTCTATCGGGCTTAACTAACTAGGTACTAAAATGTATATATCGTAATCTACATAATTATTAGCTTATTTATATGTTACCAAAGTGTTATTATCTATAGACTATTATATTCAAAAAACTCTTTATCAACCGAATTCCAAGTTTAGTTCGAACCTACTTATCATCAAAAAAATTTTATTCAAACAATTTTTTCTTCATAACATAAGCTAAATATTCTACTTGAGCTAATTTTACTAGGCTAGTTTTGAAAAGAAATACATATTCACTACGCGAAAAGGAAAAATATGAAGGAAATAGGATAACTTTTAAACAAATCTTGCGTTACTGTGTACGCTTTACTATGGCGCGCAGCCACACCACGCAAACCGCATCAGAGGGGATGCAAATTAGTGATTCCGCTATACGAATTCGCATTTTAACGGTAGATAAATATAAATTAAACCATATTACTTATTATGATGACTACTGAGGTTCAATTAAAGAAGCGGTTGGTGATGATTGTTGATACCAGTGTTGTTTAAATTAAGATCAATGCTTGAGTGATCCTATACGAACCAGAGGACATACTATACAGTAACATTATTTTGTCACCGTACAAGGCTATAGGATCATGATTCTAAGTATAATAAGTGATGTATATACCTACCCTGTACCTACTCTAGGTACCCATAGCATTAGATGACTTTGGTTTTATATTCAGAACTGGGAAGCTACTACAAAACCCCATTGGCTATTGCGACTCGTAAAAGCACCGTGTCGATTTTATCGGCCCTAAAGCAGTATTGTTGTGACAATAGCTATTATACTTTTATCAGGCGCCGTACTTGTATTCACAACTGAAATCGTCAACTGAGTTTATTACTCTTCAGAAAAAACATGTAAAAAGCGTGGCAGTACTATTATCCTGCACATAAAGATAGCTAATGCTGTTAGTATGGGAAATATAGTCGGTAGATCGGCTCTTCTCTCCGTGGTTAAGTGGCCCATTCGCGTGCAAACGAGCGCGTGCTTTAAAAATAATAAAACCCCCTTGAAACAGTAGCGAGAGTACCTACAGAATATCTTTTTTCCGAAACGCTTCTGCTTTGAAGTTCTATTCAATAGCATTTCGAGTGGCTAACGTATCCGGGTCTTACAAACCATATCCACATACCTGCTTGTTTTTTTTCTGTGATACGAGGTGTAGACGAGCTTTATGAAAACCAACTGCCACACGTCTAATAAATGTTTTCATGTAATTAGATGTTCCTATATTCAAAGGTAGTACCTACTTTTATGAAACTTTAATATTATTGTAACAAATAGGTAACATTGTTTTCACATTCTTTCGGAAAATTCAGGTCGCGTAACAGTCCCGTAGCTGTGATTACATTACAATACTAACAGGGGAGCTAGGGTGTTTGCGAAAGCCATCAGCTGACCAAAGGATGTCCCACAACGCAAACAAAACTAACTAACCGTAAGTTCTCTTCACGCTTTTGAGGCTGGGCTTATGGACACAAGGAATTTTACCAAAAAAAACGAGAAGATGGTGGCGAAACGCATAAAGCTCAAGACCGACCAGAGTGGAGAAACTAAACGTGAGAACCTATAATTGGCTTTCTGTTTATATAAATTCGCCTAATTAAGTTAATTTAGCTGTTGGTTTTCCTAATAATAATAAATAAATAATAATAAATAAATAAATAAATAAAAAAAAAGAGAAGAGAGCCTATTAGTGGGACTCAGGCTGTTAATAACATCATGACACTCCCAACACGATCCTCAGGTTCAGCGTTCCAGATTATTTGAAAAGTCTGAGGAAGTGTTCAGAGAACCGACCAAATATGTACTTACTTTATTTGGCATAGTTCACACATAGTAATAATTCGTCCATGGACGAATTATTGCTTTAGCAAGCCTATCGCCAACAATCAGAATTCTAACGATGATTTTCATCATTAATTATGTGAGCTTATTTTCCCTAAGCAATACATACACGGCCGATTTCAAACCCTTTGGATCAAAAAGTCCACGACTCATTTTTAAAGGAATTATTAATCAGCTATGAATAGAACAGATGCTGCTCATCTTTAAGTGCTTATAAATAGCATAACTACCTAATTATAACATAGAATAGCAATGTAGGTACATAAGTATTACAACTTGTCTCGTCCGAATTGGTTTTATTCTTTTGAAAAGAAGCATTTGAACAGCCCGCGCCATAGTAAAACATCAGAAACATTTACCTAATTTTACGATATGGGTATCTGCAAGCATCAATTCCCTTTTGAAAAGAAACGCGCCCGTATTTTCTTTTATTCTATCCATGTGACGTTCGATCTAGTTAGCGGGGCACACGGGGAAAATGAAATATAGAGGCAATCCAAATAGATTGTTATCTACCCACGTGTTTACCGGCGGCGCCGCGGCACGTTCGCGCTAACAAGCGACCCTCGCGCCTCTAAAACACGGGACCCAACCTGACAGGCCCTTAGCACATCCCTACAATGAAATTTGACAGTTTTGCTTTTGACAGCTGTCCATTGCTTTTATTCTGTACAGTAATTTAGTGGATAAAACCATTTCTCACAGATTTTATATATTCGTCATAGAATTTTATATAGGTAGTCCCTATAGTTTATAAATTCTCTGCTATTAGAATTTGGTACAAACAAATGTTCCATAAAAATTAATGACATCGGCATTTCCGGTATATTAATTTGCTGCAACGAGATAAAACTATAAACGCTGGTTAATCCCATGTATCATACCGGGGTGGTCATTGATTTGCTGCTATCGGATGGTCTCGGTGACTTATTGCCGGTCCCCTCGCGTCTCGGCCATTACCTCAGCGGCCACCTCAGGGACAAGTTCCTCTAATAACCGTTCCTCTAATACACCTCATCATTCCCCACAGCTACACTATTCGTTTCGTGACAAATTGAGCGAAGGCGTTGTAAGTCTACGCTTATGGGTTCTACTTTGTCACGGTACTCTTTGTGGAAGGAGGTAGTGCTAATTTTAATTGGATAAATACTGTATTGTGCCGGTAGACAAAGTGATAAGAGAATTACAAGTCACCATTACCATAATCCTTGGCGCGAGTGCAAAACAGATAGCGTTAAGATGCTTAGTTCAATTAACCGAGGACAGCTTTCCTTTCTACGGTAGCTACGCTCGTAGCGCGCTACGGCCGCGCGTAGCACTCGTCCTATCTCCATAAACGAAAGCTCCTGAATTAACCGCATAAATATAAATTTAAATAAGTAGCCATCAGCTTAAATTTGAGTCAAAAAATAATTTTATTTTACTTTGAATCAGAAAATATGTTAAGAGTATAAAATACGGGAAGTGTTGTTTGATAGAAAGTACCTAATGGCGATTATAACTGTGTTAAGATGTACTTTAGATAGAACACTTTAATTCGATGGTTAGAAAACAAACATGCTAGTGATAAAATGTACGGTGAAGCACGTGTTACGGCGTAGCGGAGGCGTGGGCACACACGATTGCCCGTGATTGGATTAGGTTTGTCCTGCGTTGACGAGCCCCGCGGGACCGGCAGACCCTCCTGGCACTTACAGCTCACGGCGATGCGTTGACACTGACGATACTAATAACACCACATATAAAAATCCTAGAAAAGGCCGGACGTCATGAAAAACAAAATTGCTCTTTTTATTATTCTTTAGATGACGCCCGTAATAAACATCGATCCTTTTATTTTTATTCCTTCCAGTCGATAAAAAAATATCTGTCTCAGACCAGTGAAACTATTTAAAGAAATTATTAGGTGCAATTACGGAGCTTGTTGTGCGTGATTGGAATGCAAGCCTAGGGCGAGGGTCCGACGACAAATTCTTACAAATTAATACATCTATCTGGGAACGAGTCGCGACCGACTGCGATACGTGTGGAATACTTTATTATCCCAAAGCAAATACAATTCTTTGGATTGATAGTGAGTGGTTGAATCACTGGTGACTGCAATCGAGTTTGGTTTTAGAAAAAAAATTATAGGTAATACTAAAACATACCTACATTCAAAAGGTTCTCCTGCACTGCACTGCATACTGTATGATTATTATGAAACGGCGTTTTGTTGTAGACAAGACATACAATATAGAGCCGAATTTCTGTTTCTAATCTGTGAGCAAAATCAGTTGAGTCAGCGCGACAGTGCAATATGCGCCCGCCCGCGCCCGCTTCACACTCGTTGTTTCGAGAGCAATCGAGGCGCCAATAAAAAAGGCGATCGTCGCCCCGAGCCAGGGCACCGACTTATTTACAGAACACCCTGCCGTCGCTATTTATTTTATTGACTGCCATTTGCTCTGACTTTTATCGCTGCCTACATCCCGGATAAAACAACGACAGGTAGAACGTCCAAGATACTCATATCGGATCCCCTCACTTCAATCACAATTGTCATTATCTGAATCTACTGAACTTCTGTGATGTTCCAGAGAAAACAACTTTGGGTTTAAAAACATTTGACTCCAATTTTCCATTAAAATTCAACATTGCTCTAAATAATACTCTCGTTTTTATTGAAGGGTGGCAATGACAATAACGGCGAATCCATTTTATAATGGGCTTATTTTGATTTGGATTTCAAATATTTTTCTTCAACCATGCTTGCGTCTCCGGTCTACATTAATTCATAGAACCTTTAGACAAAAAATGTCTTGTCCCGCGATTATTTTATTACCCGGCGGTATCAGAACAGGGCAAGGGCACGGGTGGTCACAGGCAAAGGGTGAGTCCCATTTTCCACACATCATTGCATCGGGCCGCAGATTTATTTGCATGCGGGCCGCTGACCAGGATCCATTACAGCCATTACGGAGCTATCTGATCAACCGGCACGAGAGTTATAGCGCTCTTGTTTTTCTTAACTACATGAAAAATGCCAACAAAGAGGAAATCAGAATATTTGGGAAGCAGGACTAAAAGAATTGGTATAGGACGGGTTATGGTTTCCGCTATATTTCTTTTTATTTAGGGTGACCAGTGAAATTGGGCGTTATTGCTATCGAATACTGAGATGATTTTTTTTTGTATTTATGATCATGGTTTATGCCTAACAATGTTTTTAGGTACTTTAAGTTGGTTTTTCCTGTGGACGAACTTAATCAACCAACTTGAAAATGAGCTATACGTTTATACTTACTCGTAGCGAAGGCGTAGGCAGATAGCGTCCTGACGCTGGATAAATGCATTTAGCGATCGAATAATAACGTCGTATTTATTTCCTTCAGAAAAGATGTCAGAATAGCTAAATACCATATTTATAGAGAAGGTTAAAACGAAGTACCAAAAAGTTTTCCGGACAGACGTTCATTCAGATTTATGCCACGCGTCCGGCAGTAGTTTCTTTCGAGTTCAACTGTTCAATACAGATAATGAACGGGGCGGAAACTAATAAATCTACTTAGTCGCAAAACTTGCCTAATGGGGAAAAATCAAGAAAGTCAAATAAACATTACTTACTTACTTATCTATTGAATGTTCCTCGCATTCGCCGCCGTAACGAGGCAACGGTCCCGCGCCATTTGAACCTGCTTAGTGAGGTTTCCGCTTAAGCGTATTAATCTGAAATTAGGTCGCAGTTAACACCGTATTGTTAAGTAAGGGTCAGTGCACGTTTGTACTACTTGTGTAATACAAACGCTACATCATTTACCTAGTGACATAGTCACCTATATTTGGAATTTATTTTGCATGTAAAACCAGGTACTAGATGCAGAGTAAAGCCCTATGGATACATTTGTGTGTATACAAGTATTCATAGATATATGTGGAGACAGAGATATTCGTGATTATTCTATAAGTACCTTCCTAGGTAATATTGATTTGAACTTAACATTTTACAGGAATGGGATGGAATAGGCTTGTAGGTAATAACAAAAAATATAATCCACTAATCGCAATTAATAACAGCTATATTGCTTATTTTGAGAGTAGCACTGTTAATTTATATTTCGAGTTATTCCATTTTGCACTATACCCGCTAAATATATTCTGAGTAGGTACCTACACTTTTCTCGTCAGGCGTACGAGTAGCTGAGCATTAGAACATTGATATTAAGAAGCAAAATAAATGCCCTATAGATTTGGAAGAGAACTAACAGTCCCCAAGAAAGGCATTTTATGGCAAAACTGATATAGTGATTATGCAAGAGCCACAATAATAGTTAAAGATATTCTTGACCGAATAGGGTCCTCCGAACGGTTTATTGGATGACTGTCAGTAGTAAAGAGCAAAGCAATATCGATGGAATGTCTGAGGAACCTTGTGTTTTTTCTTCGACGTGCTACGGCGGCTACGGTGCTACGAGATGGCTCGTTGGTAGATCTAGATTTAATCTTGATATCTTTCGAATACCTTTCCGATTCCTTATTTCTTAAAGAGAACATAAAAAAAAACAGAGTATCGACCTCATAAGCGAGAGAGGCAATTTGTTAATTTTAACTGTAGGTAGAAGAGTTTTATGAATTACATAAAATTAGGTAAATTCAAACGCGTGGTTTAGGTTATTATGTTAAAAATAGCTAAAAAACTTAAGCTAATAAAAAAATGAACTTGAACAGGTTCATGACTGTATCCCCAACGTGCGGTAGACATTCTCTCAGATCTTACTTATTCCAGATCCTTTGAAGATGTCTAAGGGGGGTAGTCAGAGGCATGTCCAAACACATATTTGATACATGCCCACATCTTGCAGAAGTTAGTATTCCATACGTGACAGGTTGCAAGCCCATCGCCGCCTATAAGAACACTAACTGGTTTTCTCACGATGATGATTTAATAAAAAAATTAAGCTTAAAAATCGAGTTTTTCTTTGTTTGTACTTATTTTCATCGATAGATTTTGTTGCAGCACTGGTCCTAGCATTGGTATACGATGGACGCGACAAATCAAGCCGCGAGCTGCAATGGGGCGGCCCCGCATCGACAGCAGCTGATTTATAGCGGAGCCACTATCGCACCCGCTGGCTCCGTCGGGCTATGGCACCTCACTACAATACCGTGGGGTCAGGAGTCTGGACAAATTGTTTAATTTTAATGTCATGTCAGGCAATAAAATTGCAATGAACATTATTTGCTTTATATTTTTTCAACCTGTTTCTCATATTGGGGTCCGAGATCATGAAAGCTTAGGACATGGTGCCAATAGCGATATCAAAATTTTACCTCGAACCAGATGTTTTAAAATTCAACGGGTCAATAGCATTAAATCCAACCTCTCTTTGCAGAGGACGTTTAATCGGCTGTTAACGTTCGGTGACCGTGGTAAATCTCTGGTAATCCGGTGCAGAACAAATATAGTTGAGAGGCAGATAAGGTGCGTCCGGCGCGGAGCGGTCGCTAATGTGCCATTTGTATGATGATGCCGCGGCCGGCCGGATCCCTAGGGCATGCCTTCTAAATGTCCTCACATGAAAGTAACGTCACCTCAAATTGCTGTTCGTGTCTGTTACGCATCTTATAAACGTTTGCTGACTGCTAAAATGCTTAGGGTATAAAGGTTAAATAAATTAGCAACGAATATAGGAAAGTAGGACCTAGGGGGCCAAATTTGTTAACTCGTTTTCTTCTTTAGGGCTTGGTGGATTAATATACCTAACGCTTGGCAGTGAGCGTTTTCAAATAGATACTACGAGAATTGAGACCTAGGTACCTTGCCTACAGCCCAGAACCACAGAATACAGAAAACTGCCAAGTCTAGCTACTAAAAAAATATACATAGTTATAGAATGCCCAAAGGCAGTAGCTAGGTAACCATAGGTACACTTATTTAATCTAGAAAAAAAAACAGGTTCACGACTGTATCCCAAGGTGCGGTAGACATTCTCTCAGATATTTTTGTTACTTATTCCAGATCCTTTGAAGATGTCTAAGGGGGTTAGTCAGAGGCATGTCCAAACACATATTTGATACATGCCCACATCTTGCAGAAGTTAGTATTCCATACGTGACAGGTTGCAAGCCCACCGCCGCCTATAAGAACACTAACGGGTTTCCCCACGATGTTGTCCTTCACCGTTTAGAGCACGTGTTAAAGCGCATATAAATTTTACGAAACGCAAAATCCATTGATGCACGGCCGGGATTCGAACCCACAACCTTCGGATTGAAAGTTGAGGTACAACCCCATTCGGCCAACACGGCTTATTTAATCTAGATTCTAGGTTTATTGTGTATGTTTGTACCTATTTTGTACCGTTATGTATTTTGCACTCAGGGCTTTGTTGACTGTTGATATTATCTCTAACAAAAAATCCACATCGCGCAACGGCCATGTGACTGGACCGGGAGAGTGCAAACAATGGCAGTGTTTGCTGCTCAAAAAAATGTACAGTGGAGGTCAGTTAATTTGCATGGCAAATGTGCGCTTAGGATGTGCCGTCACGCGCGGTCACTCGCTCACAAGACTGGCCCATTACTAATACAAACTGCGGTGAAAATGTACCGTGAAAGTCAGTTATCAACTTTATAAGCACGTGAAAATCACTCACAGCAATTTTTTCCCAAACTACATCAGCGAGCCGTGACCTAAGTTGATTTCTGATACTGTACACTGGTACACTTAATCATCTTGAATACGAAACTCTTAGGCCTTTATTAATAAACGTAATGTAAAGTTACGCCGTGTGTAACTTAGGACTAACCATACATCATTTGGAGTTTAAACCTTTTTTTTTTTTTTTTTTTTTTCTCGCTGGGAAAAATGCATTACGCATCCCCTCCGCCGGGGGGGCGAGAGGGGCATGTGGGACTCCCCGGGGACTCCCGGTATACCCACTAAACGACCCAGCGTCATTCCGGCGTCGCCTGGAATGGAGAGGGTCTGGGAAACCGGCACAGCCTTTACGTCCAGTCCCCCTCTGGCGATCCCCGCCCTTAAGGCGGCCCCGCATAGTGGTGAGTAGTGCAAGGCGGACGAAGGTGCCCCCACACCTTGCGTCCGCTACTCACCACCAGAGCTCTCCGCTCCCTTCGTCCACTGCGCACTCTAATTAAAGAGGTGCGCGTGGAGAAGCCTCCAAAAACGGCCGCAGAGGACAGGGAGAGCGGCTTGGAGTTTAAACCTGGCGTAACTTTACACCACGTTTATTAATAAGGGTTATTAATTAGGTTAGTTAGGTTAGGAGTTTGGTATTCACCCCCCCGATGGATTCCAATCTTGACGCGATGGGGGGGCTTAGTAACCGTGGTTTGGAGGCCCACGGTGAAGCGAAAAGGAATCCCAGGCGGGGACGCCCTGGTGGCGTCTGGCGGGTAGGGTCGCGGGTGAAGAGGCGTGTCGGTGTTTCGTTGCCGCTCGCCCTATCTCCCGCGACCCAACGGTGGCGCACCGTAAGATGCGTCGGCGGCGGGGCCGCAGTGGAAGAGGAGTGTCGGTGTTACGTTGCCGCTCTCCCTGTCCTCTGCGGCCGTTTTTGGAGGCTTCTCCACTCGCACCTCTTTAATTAGAGGGCGCAGTGGACGAAGGGAGCGGAGAGCTCTGGTGGTGAGTAGCGGACGCAAGGTGTGGGGGCACCTTCGTCCGCCTTGCACTACTCACCACTATGCGGGGCCGCCTTAAGGGCGGGGATCGCCAGAGGGGGACTGGACGTAAAGGCTGTCCGGTTTCCCAGACCCCCTCCATTCCAGGCGACGCCGAAATGACGCTGGGTCGTTTAGTCGGGTATACCGGGAGTCCCCGGGGAGTCCCACATACCCCTCTCGCCCCCCCGGCGGAGGGGATGCGTAATGTATTTTTCCCAGCGAGAAAAAAAAAAAAAAAAAAAAAAAGGAGTTTGGTATTCACTATGATTAAGTGTACAGTATCAGAAATCAACTTAGGTCACGGCTCGCTGATGTAGTTTGGGATAAATGAATTACTTATTTTCCCAAACACATAACATAAAGGTGGTAGGTACCTATTAGGTACTTTATATATATAATTACTTATCTATGTTAAATTCCATGCTCTTCGCTATTTTAATTTAGTTCCGATGGTGCGTGAATGAGTCGGCACTCTGTCGCGTCATTAGCGGTTATCACTTCATTCCGGGTGAAAAAACTTCAACAGCCCTCAGCGACTCTTACGTGCGCTTTTGATTTATTAATTTCTACCTTCATAAATATGTTAGACGCCTAAATAATGAGCTAGCGAACGTTTTATCAATGTTAATCTATCTACCTTCCTCTCAGATCTCAAGGCAATTGATACACTTAATTAACCTACTTTGTATCTACCAACTAAGCCCAATAATATATCTACCTACATAAAACTCCAGCCCTTCAGTCACAGTCGGTGGTTTTGTATACCTATTGAGCTTGTCACCATCTCGGTGACGGAGATATGAAACCGCCTTGATTAGGTACCTACCTACATAAGACCTGTAGTATATAGGTAGATAACCCCTACTTCAGACAAACTTAGGTAGGTAATAAGTATAGCATAAAATTAAGTTGACCGTTTTATCTTTTTTTTCTAACTGTGCTGTGGTTTTACCATAGACTTACTTAATTTTTTTTAGGTCTGTGGGTTTAACTGTTACCACCCTCTTCGGCTGATCTGCGTGCTAGTCTCTAGGACCGTGAGTCAAAGAGGCAAATAAGGATTTGCAGAGTCAGCAAGGCGCGCGATCGATAGCCGGCCGCGGCACGCATCTCGTCTGTCTACTTGAAGCCCTTTTGTTCTTTGTAAACGTAATTAGGAGATGAGAGATCCTTCTTACTAAGTATTTTAATATACTTATAATAGATACTTACCTACCTATCTACCTACCAGACAATCGTCTACTAATTAGGTAGGTACCTACCTACCTACCTATAATCTCAAAAGTATTTTAGATAGGCAATCAGAAATCTTATCTCAATCCTATAATAAAATAACTGTTTTCACTGTTTAATTTAATAGAGGGTATTTTAGTTCATTACAACTTACCTAAATAATTATTACCGAGTCTATGGATTTTTCAACTCATAAAAAAAATACGGAAAATTTCAAACTATGAAGTTTGAAATTTTCCGCTACGTTCCATGACGTCACTTCCTTTTTTTAGAGGTCAGTGTGGCCAGTGTGTAAGAGGACTTTTTTTTCTAAATATTAAATAAGAATTTACATAAGAATCAAGCTATGTAGCTTTTAGATTTTTTTCTAGAGTTATTAACCTAACTAAAATAATATAAACCACTACGAGACTGCGACCTAAAATAACCAAAAACTATAAAATATCTCTTTGCCATAGAGTTATATACCAAGAAAGAACCAGCCAAATGCTTGACATAGCGACATGACATACTGGCTTGATCATCCGGCGACTATCAGTCACTCACACACAACGTCAAAAAACCAAATCAAATGTCAAAATAAATAAGCTATGATGATGGATCCATGAAATTGTTTGTTTGTAAGAAAAACTTGATAAAAAGTGTCTAGAAATCATTAGAAATTTAATGAAGAAAAACAAATTACGTTTAACAACTTAGCCTAAACAAAATCAATCTATCAGTGCAGTAGAGCAGCCTGGTATTTATTCCAATAAGTGGTTAGCCTTGAAGTAGATGTCACCTATTAACTTACATGAGTGTTGTTTATTTTACATTTTAGTAATATCTGTCGCGAATTCACGGTTATATGGCTTTGTTATTTGACTTATGTTTTACAACGATCCGGAAGAGGCATGTCTTACCCACGTATTCGAGAGAAAAGTGCTGGTTTAGTGGTTGTGAGCTGGACTTACCTAGTGGTACTGTGTGCTGCATTCACGGCGCCCTGCGACAAGACCCGGAGAGTTTTCACAGATCAAAGCGGCATCATCACAGATGGCCCGAGCAACTCTAATTACACACAAGTTAGTTTTGCCGCCTTTACACACTGATAGCATTAAAAACAAACTCAAGTCTAATATCCTTTAAATTTTAGGATTCCCATTGCGAATGGCTCATCAAAGCAGCTAACAAGAGCCAGTACATAACATTGAGTTTCATTCGCATGGGCACCGAGTGCTCCTACGATTATGTGTTTGTTTATGATGGGGACTCGTTTGATGCTCCACTGTTGGGAAGTTTTAGCGGGAAAACAGAACCTCAAAATGTCACAGCATCTAGTGGATATGTAAGTACTATTTCTATTTTTAGAAACATACAGATTTTTGTAATAATATTGAACAAAATTAGAAACTTCAGTAAAGCGTCTATTGTTTCAATATATATAATAACTAAAAAACTTTTTTTCAATATATTTTAATTCAATATATATAATAAATAACTAAAAAAACTCCTACAATAATTCAAAGTCAACTACTTTATATTTTTCTACAGATGTTAATACTGCTGTACAGTGATACAAACTATGTGTTAGATGGATTTCGGGCAACATACGCTATACACAACTGTCCCAACAACTGTACAGGGAGAGGGCTGTGTATGACAAACAAATGTTTCTGCTATGGCAATTGGGGTGGCTCAGACTGCAGTGTGGAGCTCTGTCCTAATAGCTGCTCTGGTAATGGACAATGTAAAGGAGATAGATGCTTGTGTAAGAAAGGGTAAGAGTTATAACTCTATAAGAAATCAAAGTATAATTTCTCATATCATATTATATTCTCATATATGACAACCTCTGTGGCGCAGTAGGCGAAGGTCCGCCTGCGACACAGAAGGTTGCAGGTTCAATCCCCGCCGCAGGACAAATGTTTGTATGACCTACAGATATTTGTCTCGGGTCTGGGTGTTTCTATGTATAATATGTTTGTATTTACAAACTAAGGCCGTTATTGATAAACGTTACGCCGGGTGTAACGTAGGAGTAACCATACAATTTTTGAGTTTAATTTAACTTTACTCCACGTTTATTAATAATGGCCAAAAAGTATATAAGTAGTATATCAGTTATCTGGTTCCCATAGTACAAGCTTTGCTTAGTTTGGGGCTTGATGATGCTGTGTGAAAAATGTCCAGCATTATTTATTATTATTTATTTATGTCCCATCACTAGATATTATAACAATAACACATCAGGAGTTACTCCTAAATCATTTTTGTGGTTGATGATTATTTTTTTACCCAATACCTACCCATTTGACTGACACTAGTAGTGCCTATCACTGAATCCTAGTGTTCATCTAGTACAATTCACACAAGTTTCGAAAGTATATAAGCATAGTTTCAGCCTAAAATTAGCAATGAAACAAAGTATGCTCGCAAAGAGATCATGTCAGTCAAATTGGTATTACAACTCTATTCAAAAAATAACAAACTTCAAAGTCAAACAATTTAAACAAAAAGCTTTAGAATTAGTATTGTATGAACTTGTTAAATTTCAGTTTTTGTTGAACAGGTATTCAGGTGAATCATGCTCTTTGAAAAAGAATGACAAGGAAGGCAATAGTTGGCACTGGCTCTCTCACACAGAGAGTGGAATGACAAAGAGAGCAGCGCACACAGCTGTTTATGTAAACCACACGGATTCTCTATACATATTTGGTGGATATGACTTAAACAAAGTGCTTGGCTTGCTGGAAGTATATAAGTAAGTTTGTCTCTGTATGATATAATTGCCCGAGCGAGCGAAGCGTCTCCGTTTCGAGATTGGCAAAAAGTGGTGTTTGTCCATCTTTACGGCTGTTCTCGTCTAAAGTTCGCATTTTTCAAACGATTTTGACGAAAATTGGCACACAGGTTCCTTCATCATCTCCCTGACCTTATACCACGCTAAGTGGGGTCGGCACAACATGTCTTCTTCTTCCACTCACTCCTATTTTTGTTTTGTCGTTTGTGATTTTTGATTGGGAGTAAGTTTGCTGTAGCGTAATTTATCGACGGATTTGAATATAATTTGAGAGGGTACATTCTACATTTGATAATGCTTAAATTTATTCTAAATTCTACTTTCTTCCTTAATTTTTAGAAGAGAGGTCTACTGTTCTCACAAAACCACTGTGTAAATAAACACAAACCAGATAGGATTAATCAAACTCCTGTTAAGTCAATTTACCTATGCTGTACTATAATTTTACTGCAGTGATAACTGCACATTAAGTTGTCATTTACATGTCATAAGATTCAAGGACGATTAACATATTGTTTCCTTTGTTTATAGCTAGGCAATGCTCTTGCAATTACGTTATAATGTAATTGGATTTTGTAGTTGAGAATAGTTTGTATCTGTACAAATCTGTACAAATACAAAGTTGTAAATGGTATTTTTATCAGTTCACTGGTATTATCTTTATTATATAATTTATATGTAACTAGTTTTGTCTGCTGCTGTGGCAGTTGTGGTATAAAATAAGTCTACAATATTTGAAATAGCCTGTATTCTATTCCAGGCATTTCATCTAAACTACAAGCTGTAGCTCTTTGGAACTCATTGCCTTCTTCTATTCGTTCATCTAAATCCATTCACATCTTTAAATCTAAAGTCTATGAACACTTTTTGTCCATGTCAGCTACAATGCTAAAATGACCATGTGCTTATTTTATGTTTATGTTGAGGTTTATTTATGTAGGTATATGTATTTAATAGTATGTGTAAGTACTATATTCTTATTATTTTATTTAACGTACTTATTGTGCACCGCCGTTTTTTCTGTGTAACTTTTCCAGTCCATCCAAAGGTTGTCTGGAAGAGATCGCTTTTAGCGATAAGGCCGCCCATTGTACCTACTTACTTATTTTCGTGTATTTCCTGTAATGTGTTTTTGTGTACAATAAAGTGTTTTTCTATTCTATTCTATTCTAAACTGGTTCTCTGGTTAAAGCGAGAGAGCATTATAATAAACATACTTATCGCTTTTAAATTAATTATAAATAAATAAAGTTATTGGATTTGAAGTACCTATTGGTAATTAATTATTACTTTACAGGTTTTCAACTAGTCAATGGTATGACGAAAACGGAAAAGTACTAAAAAGATATCCAACTATTGAAGAGATTGACAAATCCGTATTGTCTTTGTTCACCAAGGTAAGCATCTGAATAATTAAGTTGTAATGACTGAATCAAATCGCATGAAATACCAATAGCTTGTTTCTTAAAACTCTTCTAAACAATTGAATGGTACAAAAAAGTTTTATTGACCAAGGCTAAATAACATTTTTCTTTCCAATTACTTTGACAATGAATTTAAATTGTAACATTAATGTGTAACCAGTCAAGGTCATAACTATTCACTATTCGCTTGTTTACATAAGGCTTCAACCAAACCTGCGCGACCAAAGCGACTGCGAAGCGGGAGCGTCTGCCGCGCATCGGACGCTGCCCATACTTTTATCTATGGCGACTTGCACACCTGCGCGACCAGAACGCGGGAATATTTTCATACATATTTATTTCGCGCTGCAGACGCTCCTGCTTCACAGTCGCTTCCCGCGTCGCTGACGCGCAACCAAACCAAAATTTACACCAAAGTGATAAACGTTTATTTTCAGGGCAATATTGATGGCAGCTGGCAGATAGGAAACAGAAGTTCATTGTTCAACCTATTGCTCTCTTCATTTTCCAATAACGAAAAAACTCCGCTCCCCATTCCTATGTTGCACACTCACCCTCCAACACCTTATTCAGAAAGCTATTTACACTTTACGGAGCAACCTGAGTTTATAAGCGGTGCTTTGAAATCTAATACAACAAAACCGGAGCCAAGATACGGGCATGCGGCGTGCGAATATGGCAGCGGCTTTGTTTTATACGGCGGGAAACTTTCCGATGGGAGTCTGTCTTCAGAGTTGTGGCTTTATGATGCTGTATTAAATCATTGGACATTGCGTGCCGTGAACTCTACTATGACACCGCCTGGTCTAACCAGGCACACGCTTACGGCAGTCAAAGATGAACTATATATTTTTGGCGGGAGCACTGTAGATGGAGAGTTTTCTTCAAGGTATTTTATCACTTGATTATCAGGTATTAGTTATGACTTTTTGATCTGGCTAAATCTAACGTGTCTTTTTCTTTGCAGTATGTACAAAATGAAGTTATCAGACGTGAATACTGAGTCCTGGGAGAAGGTACAAGTAAGAGGCGGTAAGGAGTTAGATGTGAGAGTGGTGGCGCATACGGCTGTTTACCACTCCTATACCAACTCTATACTTGTTTATGGGGGAGTCGTCGCTAGCGTGGCAAGGTATCATTTTTAATTTTTAAAATTATATTAATTTGCAATGCAACTTAAAATAGGCTTTACTTACTTAAGCCTTACGTAAGCTTTTCGAGTTTAAGTTAATCTATAAGCGGAATCTAGTAGAATTGGTAATCAATCATTTAATTGGAAAACTTATCGATGTAAAACTGGACTTTATGACGAACAAATATTTTATAGATGTTAATATTTAATTTATAAATACTGGTTCTCGTCTGACAGGTTTTCGAAGCTCTCGGATCGAATGTTTGCCTTTGATATCGACTACAAACACTGGAGTGAAATACATTATCCAAGAGCACATTTACGCGATACCTACGTGCCTAGGGAAAGAGCCTTTCACACCTCCACTGTTATTGGTAAGATTTAGGAATCTATTGTAAAGTACTTTTTAACCTAGATAGCATAATGGCTATTCTAAATATTGATACCACGCGAGCGAAACTGTGCGTTGTTCCTATATCTACTAAATAGGTAAAACGTGAATTTATTAATTCTGTTTTTATTACAGGCAACTATTTAGTAGTCTTTGGAGGTTACTCTCACAGACATAATCGGGAGGAAATATGTTACGACGGTCAAATGTATCTCTATCACCTGGGTTGCCATGCTTGGATACCTCTAGATGTTTTGGGGAAAACTCGCAAGTTTTACCCAAAAAAGCAGGGAGTCTTTGCTCACGCTGCTGCTTTGAAACCCCCTTCCACTTTGCTTATAGCAGGCGGATATCATGGGAATGTAAATGGTAAGAATGTCGCGGCAATAATTCAAAAATTTCAGCATTACAATGCCTTTCCAGTGCATATGCCTTCCAGTTTCTTGGGTAAAATTATTTACAGTATATTAAATGATTATAAAATACCTTTGCAGGTGACTTGTTGGCCTACGTAGTCCCAAGTTGGCAAGCTGGCATCACTAATAGCCACCCAGAGTCCTCTTGTCAAAGGCATAACTCACAGCCCGAGTGCTTGGCAGATCCTGAGTGTGGGTGGTGTTCTGCTGATGACGTAAGTATTCCTAATTTATTAATGAACTGCAGTTTGTTTTAAGGTTTTTATGTTAATCTTTGCGTTACGATCTCGTTCATTATCTGTAGCATACCACTCTCTCAACGCGTTACCGCGCCAAATAGAGATGATATTAGTGACTGAATAGGATAGCGTATGCAATAAACAGGGAATTTTACTTGTGTGTGTATGTGTGTGTGTGTGCAAAAGTCAATCACCCCACAACTTAAACGTTCGATGAAATTTGGAGTGGAACCAACACAAATTATGAAATAGAATCGCAAAAAGGTGATTTAAAAAAAATCCTAAAGTCTCAAGGTCAATTTGACCTGAGTATGTAGTTGTATTTGTTTTGGTATAACCAAAGTACAGCGTAAATAATATTTTGGATTTTGATAAACATTAATAATTCAACTGCTTTACTTACATTCTAATGGAACTTTCCAGATTTGCTACGGACGTACGATAGGATCGAACTGTACAACCAACCTGCAATCTATCCGTTGTGGTGGAATTTGCCCCGCGCTCGGAGATTGCCACTCGTGTCTCATACACGGCCCTCCGTTGGACAAGCCAAACAGCACAAGAACTCCCATACCCTCTGTTAGTACCAAACTAGGCTTGCAACAGTGCAACTGGTGTGTTCAGAACGCCAGGTGTCATCATAAAGATGGTAAGATCTATGAGCTTCTGGGTGTTTCAAGACTTTGTAGAAACAAAAATGTTGAGAAACGTTTCTCATTACCGGTGTGGGTGGGATCACCTTTAGACAAGACCAAAATTTTTTTGACCGTTTGTATTGTAGTAGTTACAAATGTTACAATCCAATGCGTGATGAATATTTTTGTTGTTCACAGATAACTATGGAGTTTGCGGAGAGGACACACCATCAGAGAACCCTGGTTGGTGGGGCACCACCGGCACCGAAGTGACCACCCCAGACGAATGTAAAATTCTAGATAAGCGGCCCGGCTTGACGTTCCTCAGGTACCAACAGCCGGCTGATTGGAACCACCCCGATGGAGTATCAGTGGTTAATGCGACTACAGTTGACTGGGGTACCGGAGGTGGGAGCACTCATATCTTCAGCGGTGCTAGTGAAGCGAGGTTGCGAGGCTGGCTCCATATCCCCCAATCATGGAACGGAACAGGAGAAACGCTACACATCTGCGCGGGGTATTCAAACATTTCCCTAGCGCTCGGTGAAACGGAGTCGGTGGCGAATCTCACAGCGCAGCCGTCGGCGTGCTCGCTCGTCGATTGGCCTTCGCTGTTCCCCGGCCGGCTGTCTGTGGACATGCATGCGAATGATTCGCTGCACACGGGCTTGTATCCTTCGCATCATCACGCCAAAATGGAACTGCTTCATAATAAGTCTCAAGAAAGTGCAAAGGTAAGATATAAAAAACCATAGTTGACGTTAAACAACAGAATCAGTCATAATTTTCTGACTTTGCATCTGAGTATATCCTAAATTTTCAGGTGTTCACATTCGAGTTCCTAGAACCATACTCGGACGGTGTATGCTCCAACTACGACAACTGCTTACTGTGTCTCGCAGACGCGGCCTGCGGCTGGTGCGAGCTAACCGAGCGATGTGAATCGCGGACCGTGGAGGAACGCAGCGTCTGCGCTAGCGATGGTGAATGGCGGTACCTTACGCTACAGCCGGCGGCCTGCCCTAACTGTTCCAATTATATTAGCTGCGAGAAATGTTTGACGGGGGACTATTGCGAGTGGTGGGCGGACGAGGCGCGATGCGCGAGACGGGGCCGGGCTAGTGGGGCGGTGCTCGACGCAGCAGAATGTCCTGCACCGTGCCGATTACGTCTCGACTGCGAACATTGCCTCGATGAACGCGGACGTTGCGTTTGGTGTGAGGCAACCAGACAATGTTTCAGCTTTAGCGTGTATACTAGCGAATACCAATTCGGAATGTGTAGAGAATGGTTGGATCGAGCGTCTGCACCGGCGACCGCGGTCGCCACGGGTGACCCTGATATGACACGGCGGGGCGGACAATGCAAGGCTTGCTCGCGACACACTCAATGCGCTACGTGTTTGCGCAGTATGGGCTGCGGCTGGTGCCATTCATTCGCTAACCCTATAGTCGGTGCGTGTACGGAAGGAGACTTCACACGTTCCCATCTCGACTGCGCTTCCTTACTCAATGTAACATCACCGGACGCGGGCTGGGCGTACGCACAATGCCCCGATGTTGACGAGTGCGGGCTCGGCTTGCACGACTGCCACGAACATGCTGACTGTAATAACACACACGGATCTTACACCTGCAAATGTAAGCAAGGTTACAACGGGGATGGAAAAAAGAGCTGTTTGCGGACCTGCTTCAACAATTGTATCCACGGATACTGTGTCGGTGCGCCGCAATACATGTGTAACTGTGATCTCGGATGGACTGGTGCTGACTGTTCCATCAATTGTGGATGCCATAATCATTCTACGTGTAAAGGCGGCGTCGGGCGCTGCGACGAATGTCAGGATTGGACAGAGGGCAAGTTCTGTGAATCGTGTAAGCCCGGCAGTCATGGTAACGCGACCACAAGTCAAGGTTGCCGAAGATGCGACTGCAACGATCACGGCGACGAAACCAAAGGATTCTGTGATGTTGCGACTGGCGAATGTATTTGCAAGGATAATACAGAAGGTCAGAACTGCGAGCGATGTAAACCCAAGTTTTATGGGGATCCTAGGCATGGAGGAAAATGTTACTATCAGTGTGAGCCAAGAGGTATGCTCGTCGCGTCACAGACTGAAGGTATAGGCTCCTATAAGACGGATCCGGACATCAAATCTATAGGACCCTCGAAAGAATGCCTATGGATAATATCGGCTGAGGACATCAAAGATGCTATAATTCAATTTACGATCAATTCATCGACCTTTGACGTACCTTGCGATGAGAATGCAGTCTATGTATATGATGGACTTGGAGGCGTGCCAGATTTGAGTAACAACCAGCAAAGTCAACTTCTGGGAGTGTTTTGCAACGGCGCGTCCTCTGGAGTTGTTGAGGCACGGAGCGGAAACCTGACGGTACATTACAAACAAGGGCAACAAGACCAAGGCTTTGAAGGAGTGTATAAAGTGTTGGCATGCGACGGATTTTGTTCTTCGCCGCGAGTTTGTAATAAAAGACATTGCGCCTGCGAAGAAGGCTACGCAGGACCGGACTGTGAGACAGAAATATGCAGAAACAACTGCAGTAAAGCGATAGACGCAGGTATCTGTGACAATAGCTACGGCCGATGCCTGTGCAATGAAGGCTACGGTGGAGAAGATTGCTCGATTAAACTTGACAAAACACAACTCGTATTTACGGAGCTTTTCAATTCTGAATATCTCTCTGATGGACTGGATCATCTCAGGTCTCAACTGCCTCGGTTTGGTCATAGTTTGGTCGCAGACAGACGAGGTCTGTGGATGTTTGGTGGCTATTCACTTTCTCATGGACCTTTGAACGATATACGATTTTTTGACACGAAGAATAACACTTGGGAACAAGTCAACGTCGCCGTTGAGGCTACACCAGATGCAAACATGCCAGAAGGTCGATATTTCCACGGAGCGGAAATATACCACTCCAAACAAAACATTTACATTTACGGTGGTCTGAGTTTGCAAGAAAAAAGCGGACAGAACAAAACTTTAGGTGATTTCTGGCAGTTCAGTTTGAAAGATAAACGATGGGATAATATCAAGAGCAAAGAACTTCACCCGCCGCCTTTGGCTGGGCACACGATTACCTTGCAAAGATATCAAGATTATGAAAGCTTAGTTCTGATTGGTGGATTTTCACTGGAGAAAGGTTTCATGGCCGATACCTGGGAGTTTGATCTTGATAATGAAAAGTGGCTGAAACTGAACTGCGAGGGCGCGGTACCCGCTGGGATTATTGGGCACAGCACAGTGTATCATGCACCATCACAGAGCTTGTATATTTACGGAGGAGTTTTATACTCCTACAATGGCACATCTCTGTCAAACAAACTTTTTGCCTTTCATTATCCCACTAAGAAATGGAGCGAGCTGCCTACATTCACACACATGAACCACATATACGACAACCTACCTCAAGCGACGTACTTGCACTCTGCAGTAACTACTAACGAATATATGATAGTGTTTGGAGGGAGATCAGATCCGGACCATAGATCTGACACTCTTATTGCGTATATTTATAGCTGCAATCAATGGATCAGACTTGTAAAAGGTCAGTATCTTCCAAAACCTTTTCCAAAGATATATTTAAAACATTCAACACCGTGAATAACTGTTCTGCTTTTTCAGGAGTTAGTATAGTTGGTCACCCACCACCACCTACTATTGCTCACGCTATGGCAATAGATATGGAAAATGAGAACGATGGCTATATCTACATAATAGGGGGTTGGACCGGCAGCGCGCATTGTCAAGTCACTCGCATTTCTTTACCAGAAGACCTATGTTCTTTATGGAGTTCTAGTAAGATAGAATGCCGTAGTCACATGGGCTGCAGTTTCTGCAGTACAGGAAACTATACGAAGTGCTATTCGGTTGAGAAGCCTGGATGTGAAGGCAGTGATCGTGTGTCAACGAACTCTGGCACAGCATGCGATGCGGAGTTGGTAGCGCGCCGGTCTTGTGAAAACTTTACAACTTGCTCCTCATGTTTGGCAGCCTGGCCTCTCTATACTGAGGAGAAACCTGCATGTAGATGGTGCGAATCATGTGCCGCTGCTGTTGGTGAGTAGAAATTGTATATAGTATCTTTCATTTCCCCAAAAATGGCTATGGCTGTTGGAGTGAGATAGAATGATAGTCTTAGATTCCTCTGAATAGTCTGACTAATCTTTTGTCTTTGTAGGTGAATGTGTTCCTACGGATGAGTCTTGTACCAGCATGAAATGTAATGCGGGTACCACATACATCAGCGACGTAGGACAATGCCCTGAACTAAGATGCGTTGCTTCGGACTGTGAAAAATGTGTATCCAACCAGTGTACTTGGACAAGGCATGCTAATAGAGAAGGTAATTTAATATCCATGTCTTAGTTGTTATGATAGAGTTATTTGTAAGAGGCCATCTTTGGTGACGGAATCCTTTGTCATAGTTTAACGGCTTCAAAGCTTAAAATTTCTTAACAATCAACATTTGTTTTAGGTCAATTGACCAGGATATCAGAAGACCTAACAGAAAAGTTCAACTGGACATGCGCGCAAATAGAAGAACCCGGTAGAACTAGTTTACGTCCAACAACAAAAGAGGAATGTCCGAGCCGTTGTCATCTCAACGAGGATTGCACTTCTTGCCTCAGCTCAGAAGGCGCCGAGGGTGGCTTTTCGGAATGCCACTGGGCGACTTATCTAGGGAAATGTATATCTCCTGCGTATCAGCCTATATACTGCGCTGGGGGAGTGTGTGGTTTAGTGTTGACGAAAGCAGATAAAAACAAATGCCCCGCGCCCTGTGGTACATTCGAACAGTGTTCTGAATGTTTGCATCACTCTCATTGCGGCTGGTGTGCGTTAGAGGGCGCAAACGGCGACGGCGTCTGCACAGAAGGCTCTATAGACACTCCCCTCGATTACACCACAAGAACAACTTGCGCGGCGGTCTATGAGAATGTGCATCAGAGTAATAGTACGAATGATACGTTTTCGTGGCATTACACGCGATGCCCGCCAGAGAACGAATGCGAGAATAATCATCATCAATGCAAGGCTGATTCTGAGGTGGGTATTCCATGTTTTCACTCATATTCCAAACTAGCTGTGTCCGCGACCTATTTCGCGTGTGGTCATTTTAAATCCCGATCCCGCGGGAATTCCGGGATAAAAATAGCATAGCATGATATATAAATTGCGAAATGATCCACACTCAACAATGTCAGCTCGCGTTCACGCCACTCAACGTTTGGAGGTCTATTTGGAGCCAAAACGCTTCGATAGCGCCTTCTAACTTTAACTGTGGCGTCTCTGTATTTCTGTTTGTCGGGGCTAATCTCTGGAAGGGCTAAACCGATTTTAATGGGACTTTCACTGGAAGATAGAGGTTGTCGGTCATACGAGTATAGGTTAGGACTTACTATCACGGAAATGCCTCAGGATAGGGAAATATAATAGGGACCCATTCGTTCTTCCGGGTTTTCCCGCGTAACTCAAAATGTAGAACACAAACAGATCTTAGAGAATGGCTACCGCGTGATTTTGTTTAAATAAACGACTTTGTACTTAGGTATGCCACGACCTGCCCGAAGGCTACGAGTGCCAGTGCGGCGCGGGGCACAAGCGCGTGTCGGGCGGCGCGTGCGCAGCTGTCTGTTCACAGGGATGCGTGCGCGGAGTCTGCGTGCAACCTAACGTGTGTCGCTGTGAATTTGGGTAAGACACCTTAAATCGCGGACAATACATATACTAGGATATTATTTTCTAGGCATTCGTGAAGTTAGCCATTGGTTTTATTTAAATCCAAAAAAAGAAACCAATACATGCAACCTAATGCAACCTAACTGACGACCTCTGTGGCGCAGTGGGCGAAGGTCCGCCTGCGACGCAGAAGGTGGCGGGTTCGATCCCTGCCGCGGGACAAATGTTTGTATGACCTACAGATATTTGTCTCTTGTCTGGGTGTTTCTATGTATAATATGTATGTATTTACAAACAAAAAGTATATAAGTAGTATATCAGTTATCTGGTTCCCATAGTACAGTAGTGGTATGAAAAGGTTCGCCAGTTTTCAAATTGATTCATTTAACGTTCCGCAAGCACATATTACCTTTTCAAACTAAGTCACAGAACAGACTGGTTCACAGAAAATTATGTTTAACTGTTTGACAATAAAGTTTAAAATTACAGATTATACTTGTTTGATTTTCTGTCTTGACCAAGAAGATTATATAATGTAAAAACTTTTTATTGGTTTCAACATCTCGTTGTCTGTCATTGTTGACATTGCAATTTTATTTTTTCACGTTTCTATATTTTACATAAAATGCCGAGACCTTTAAGTGTTGTAGAAAGAGCAGCAATTATTGCTGAACATGAAGCTGGCTACAATATCAGTGAGATATCGCGTCGTCTTAATGTAACCAGGGATAGTGTAAGATTTTGGATCCGGAGATATGGTGAAGAAGGTGAACTCATAGATCATCGTCACAACAATTCTGGTCGCCGTCCTATCCTTAGTGCTGCACAAAATGCCGACATGAGACGGCAATATGAAGAAAATGGCTTTGTGTCAACCAATCATTTCGCTCAACTGTATGAAGTTTGTCCTAGAGTAATAAGAAATGCATTACACTCAATGGGATTACATTATAGACGACACTCAAAAAAAGTTGCTCTGACACCAACCCATAAGGAAGCACGCTTGAGATTTGCAGAGACCTATTTGAACTTTGATTGGAGTACCACTATATTTACCGACGAAAAATCCTTTATGTCAAGCCAACATGGGAGGCTTCATTTGTGGAGGTATAACGGCACGAGATATACAGAAGACCATGTAGTGCCCAATTTTAGTTCTGGACGTATCTCTGCCAATATTTGGGGGTGGATGTCAGCGGATGGAGTGGGCGAGCTCGTTCTTCTTCCTTCAAGGGCAAATGCAACTCACTATCTATCGGTTCTGGAAGACAGTATGCTACCAAGTGTCCGTACCGTATATACAGCTGCTGACTTACCTCAGGTCAGCTACGTTCAAGACAATGCTCGCACGCACACTGCTCGTATTGTGAATGAATGGTTCAATCGGCACAGTGATATAGCGGTGATTCCGTGGCCAGCAAGATCTGCAGATTTAAACCCGATCGAGAACCTATGGGGTTTAATGGTGCAGCGATGGGATAATAGAAACGAAAGAACCAAGAAGGCTATAGAAGACCACTGCCATATCATTTGGGAAGATACACGAGGGACGGACCTATGCTCTCGCCTTGTTGGTTCTATGAGAAACAGGTTACAATGTGTGATTGATGCTAATGGTGGTTATATACGTTATTAAATAAAATAAAGTTATTATATTACTTATTCGTACTATTCTTTCATATTCGGTCCTATCAACAAAGCGGTTTACCCCGACAGTAATATCTCTGTCAATAAATCTTGGCAGTCCAGGAAAATAGAGTATAATTAAAGATTACAGTAATCTAAATAACGTTTAAATACAAATAACCTATATCAAAATCTTGTTGTTATGGGTAATTGTTATTTTTGTAAAATTGACAGGATGGAGTAAAACAGTAAACAAATTATGCAAAACCTTTTTGATATGTCATTGCCTATAATCGATAGTAAACGCTAAACATAACAAAACGTAATATTTATTAATTAAAATGTTGGCAGTACTGGTTCTTGCACTCGTGCAAGCAAAAGTCGACTTTAAGATGACGAACCTTTTCATACCGCGACTGTACAAGCTTTGCTTAGTTTGGGGCTAGATGATGCTGTGTGAAAATGTCCAGCATTATTTATATTTTTAATAAACAAGATTCATGGTTAAGGGAACGCATCCGCGACGAAACTGTTCCGTGGAATTCGTCCAAAACTGACGTGCCTGCACTGCCATTGGTTGCGAGGTCTGTCGGTTGAACAACGAAACGGTTTCGTTGCGCATGCGTTCCCTACAGTCATCATCATCTTCCTGCCCTTTTCCCACATTATGCGGGGTCGGCACAACATGTGTTCTTCTTCAATTCTCCTCTATCAGCCGTCATCTCAACACTCACTCCTTTCATACTCATGTCATCCTTTACACAATCCATCCATCTTTTCTTTGGCCTACCTCTACTCGTAAATCCATCAACATTCATACCAAGCACTCTCCTAGTTACATGACCTTCTTCTCTTCTCATTACATGCTCATACCATGCTAGCCTGTTGCTCCTCATCTTTTCATTCACTGGCGCCACTTTCACACTTCCTCTTATGTACTCATTCCTTACTCTGTCCATTCGCGTCACTCCACATATCCATCTCAGCATTCGCATCTCAGCCACGTGTACCTTTTGTTCATCCGTCCCTTTTGTTGCCCAACACTCAGACCCATACAATACGACAGGTCTTACGATCGTCTTATATATTTTCCCCTTAAGCTTAAGGGGCATACGAGGATCGCAAATTGTTCCTGAGACCTGTCGCCATTTCATCCATCCCGCATTTATTCGACTTCTTACATCCTTCTCTATCTCACCATCATTCTGTACTACTGAACCGAGGTACCGAAAATCGGAACAGACTGGTAGGTATACACCATCTAAGGCAATATGGGCAAAACTGGATGGACCACCAAAGTCGCAGAACATGTGTTCGGTTTTTGTCCTGCTTATCTTCAGTCCGACACTCTCCAATTTGCCCTGCCATTTTCCCAGTCTGTTCTGGACCTCGATTGCGTCTTCTCCGATGAGAACAATATCATCGGCAAAAAGCATGCACCAGGGTGCTTCCTCCTGTATGTCCGATGTCAGGGCATCCATTATCAGGAGGAACAAATAAGGGCTTAAAGCCGACCCCTGGTGCAAACCTACAGCCACATTGAACTCACCAGTGACGCCGTTGCGTTCCCTACAGTATGAATCGCTATGCTGGTAACGATAGTAGTGTAAATATGGTGCCTAATAATTACAATTATACCTTGATGAATGAGCTCTGTTCCCATCATGACGATGGATCTTACTTAGATAAGATTCCTGAAGTTAGCTGTTGATATTTGTTTACAGATACGTTGGTGCAAACTGCACAATACAATGTCAGTGCAACGGACATTCACACTGTGAGGGACCCGACAAGTTGGATAAATGTATTGAATGCCACAACAATACTATGGTATGTTTCCTCACTCTTTGTATCTCAATTTAAACACACATAGTATCTTATATGACAAAATGGTCTTAAGCATCCTGACCAAATTTGACCCATACGCAAAAACGAGTTTTACATGATTTTCTTTGTATATTCCTATTATTATAGGGTAACCAATGCGAGAAATGCAAGCCTAACTTCGTCGGGGACCCAACGAACAACGTACAATGCGTGCCCTGCTCGAGCTACTGTTACGGTCACACGTCTATATGCACCAGTGATGTAGACGCGCCGGCGACATCACGCGACGTATCCGCACCAGACGTGGAAGATATCTATGGAACTGCAACTAAGGCTAGATGTGTTCGATGTGCAAATAATACAGATGGGCCGCGGTGTGAGAAGTGTATTGATGGGTATTTCCGAGGCTCAGAGGACTTCCGTGATCCGTGTCGACCGTGAGTATATTTTGTTATTTTAGATTATGGATATAAATTTATCCACCATGACAAACAACACAAATCTTAGGAAGATAAGCAAACAGGTGGGACAAAATTATACCGCATTGAGGGCAGCTGCCTTTTATTTTGTAGTTAAATTAAAAGGATCATAGGAAATTATAGAAATATTTGAAAAAAAAGAGAAACAAAGGTCCTATTAAAAACAGGTATTCTTAAAAACAGTTTTTTCTATATAACTCAAAATCTGAGACATTTTTGATGGGTTCAGTTCAATATTTTCTTTATTCCTCAGCTGCGAATGCCACGGTCACGGCGACACGTGTGACCCAGTTACCGGCGAGAAATGCAACTGCGGGAACAACACAGAAAGCGATATCTCTTGCCAAACCAGCAGCTCAAGTAAGAACTCGGCGCAGGAGTGCTGGCGGTACCAATGTGTTAAATGCAAGGATTTGTATATGGGCGACCCGAGAAACGGACATCAGTGCTACAAGACTATCAATATTGAGAATAAACTGTGCTTTGATGGAAAATCTATTGGTAAGTTTTTGTCTACACTAATAAAAAAAGTCGTTTGTTTGTATAGAGGTAATGCCCGAAACGATTTATCTACCTACAGTTTTTCTCCTGAGTGCATAGGCAGTGGTGATAGTAAGTGAAAGAAGCCGCGGGCGGGCCACCAGCCTCTAATGGTACGGTGTATCGTTATAATAATGGGTTGAACCTACTAATTTTTTCTCGTTTTGTTTTAGAATTTTAAAATCGTTATTTAATTTGTTGTTCTTTACAGATGAGTGTCAAATCAAGCCGCGCCCTCTCTACCCCGGCCAGACTGTATTCGTCGCAGTGAACCCACGATACATGAACGTAGATATCAGAGTTATTGTAGACGTCACTCAAGGCGCTGTCGATCTGTTCCTCAGTCCAAACGACAGTGCATTCGTCGTATCAGTCAACGGAAGCACCGGCTCACACAGCGTCGAATTAGACCCTTCATATTACAAGCAGCCGTACAGAAAAATGCCGACGTTTGACGACCAAGTACCAGACAAGCGACGCTTGACCTTATACTTCGACAAAACAGAGTACACATTCGCAGATTACACCGCTAAAGATCTAGCGACGTATGTGACGGTCGATAGACGGAATATAGTGCTTAGAGTGAGACAGCTGCGTAATCGATTGGTTCTCACTCTACCGCAGAATGTGCACGAGTTGACGCATACTAAATTCTACATTATCGTTCGCGCGAGACACACGGAGGAAGGCGCAGCTAGTTTTGGAATAGTCTTCTTTAGGCAGGATCAGCTACACATAGATCTGTTTGTGTTCTTCTCGGTGTTTTTCTCATGCTTCTTTCTCTTTCTTGCGGCGTGTGTCGTCGCTTGGAAAGCGAAGCAAGCCGCCGATGTCAGGAGAGCTAGGAGAAGACACGTTGTTGAGGTAGGTACATGTTTATTGAACATAATATATGTATGTAATAATTCTGAGTGGTCTCTGAAAATGACGTGACTTTAGTGTCAAAAAAGCTATGTTTTACATTTGGCACACCTATGAGTCTGTTGACAATTTCAGGTGTCAGGAGCTGTTCAATAGTACTCTGAAAATAGGCCATTGACTTGAAACTCAGCGTATTGGTCAAGTTCTGATCACAATATAAAAAAAAGATGACAGTGAGCTGTTTTGATGATGGAGTCAGGGCCCTTAATGTATTTCCTCAGTGAATTCCAGTACAATATCTGTGTTGGCTCATTTGAATCAGCTCACGATGACCTAAGCATCCATCTTGCGCATTTATTTTATTTCGAAAGGCTGGTGGACTCGTTATCGTAGTTGCAACTTATCATATTTAAACATCGAGTTTAATGTACTTAAATTAAAAGTTTGTACAGGAATGAATTACAAAACTTTGTGATTTGATATTTTATACAGATGTTGCACATGGCGAAGCGTCCATTCGCAGCGGTGACAGTGATGGTGACAGGCACGATGTCGGCGGGCGGCGGCCGGAGACGTCGCGCGCCCGACTTGCGTCCTATTGCAATAGAACCCACGGCTGATACCCGGGCCGCTGTCACCACTGTATTAGTCAGGTAATATAATTGTCTATCATAGGAGAACGGCCATGAAGTGTAATTCATTGTGTAGAAATCATTGAATCGTTTCACCCGCAATCATCTAAAAAATTTACAATTGTCGGACTCCGAAGCCTCAGGCGCTCAAAAAAAATCCGTACCCTGAATTTGGCACCACGTCAAAGTCATACGAACTTAATAAATGTTTTGGTTTCCAGACTCCCCGGCGGCTCGACAGCGCCAGTTCGCTTGGCACTCGCATCGTCGCTCGTGCTAGTATCGCGAGCCCCCGCCCCACGCCCGCGCGCGCGCCGCCCCCCTCCCCTCGCCCGACTGGCGGCACACACCTAGCCTATAAAAGTACCATAATATTAACCTGCATAGCGTTTCATACTTATTGACATAGACATTTATTTATCTGCCACTCAAGCGAGCCCTGCTTCACTGGAATGTCCAAAGACCAAAAGTGACATTTCCTGCAATGCGATTTTTTTAGCAACGAAGTATTATGAATCGCTATGCTGCACTCCACTATAGCCGATTGGAGCGAATACGATAGTGTAGAAGGGCACTTTGTTTCGTGCAATTTCGGCATCCGATAGGTGTTAGTTTTTGCGCCTGAATCAAAGGGATTCGAAGCGCCCTCAAGGGGTTAACATGAGTGTGTGTGTGTAGTCACGTACTTCGGACTTCGGACAACTTCGACTGTACGTCCAAGTACCTAGTGGTGCAGGTAGGTAATTCATCGCGGATATTCATCAGTGTCGTTAGACAGCTAATTTTCGCTGTAAAAAACATGGTAGGTAAAAAGAGATTAGCAATAAAAAGCGAAAATATAACATTCCAATCTCATACTAGTTGACTGATTGAAAATTATTATTGGAAATATGCAAGCAAGTTTTTTATAAGCGCGTGCTATATTCAGATGCAACTATGTAAACTAAACACCTACACTCCCAATATAAAGTATTTATTTTTTCTACAATAAATTGGCAACCGTGGCGCTTTATTTTATTCGATGGCATTATTATCCCTCCAGCGCTTTTTTACGTCGAGTAACAGCGATAGATGCTTCGCCACAAAATCCTAATGTAAGGCAGCTATCGTAAAGTTTTTTCTTATACTTTTTTATTCTTAGGTTTTTATAAAGTTATAAAATGAATTGTATTGTATTTTATGTACATTAACCGTGCCGAAGCGATATTTTATTGTAAGTAAAACGTGATATCCTCTGAATCTTTTATTAGCTAAGTTTTATGTCCAGTGCAAAGAGATCATAAGTAGAGGAATCCCTAAAATCCGTCTAAAATAGAAAAAACACGTGATAATACTTATTGCAATATAAAAGTGGAGCATTTACATATTTTCAGCTTCAAAATTTATTGATAAGACAAATACATAATTTTGCTCATGAATATCGCAGTTGTGTGCAAAGACATCTTTTTGAAGTCACAATACTGTCTGATGTGCCATCGATTGTTCTGATAAATATTTATTTAAAACCAAGTGCTCATATTTATCTCAAAATATTGTATACCTAATGAAGGATGAGCTTTTTAAAATCAAGCTTGATCTGAGCTGTGCCGTAAGTACGCCATATATGAAGTATTTAACATTGAGGAGTATTGTTTAATCTGATCTAGGTAAGTAGGTATTTTCTTTCAGTTCTTGAAGAATTGGTTCCACTTATACAATATTCGTAAAAGATCCGCTATTGAACGATCGAATGGTCCTCTATATTGTTTTGTAAGCAATGAGCCAAAGTTATCAAAATTGTCGGTACCTACCTAGTTGGTTGTGACTAGCCTGAGTTCTGTTGTTTATTTCCAAATTTTATAACAATGTTATGTTTTAAATGTCTGTATATAAAGCACAATTATATTATTCAACGTATTTTGAGTATTTGTTACGTTTGTAGAAATGTAACAAATTGTTCAACTGAATTACGTTGTAAGTTGTATGTTCCTATTTATGAATCTCTTGTGATTAATTTAATTATAGTATAAAAACATTATTGGCAGTTATTATTAATCGTTCAATTTTAAATCATATCTGAAATGGGTGTTATCCCAAAAATGCATTTTTCAATAAAAATACTGCTCTTAATGTATAAAAAGATCGTTTTTCAACGGTATTACTACATTTGCTCATTGAAGCAGTATTGTGTAAATGGATTGATCAATTACTTGATGTGTAAGTAGAACTATGTTCTAAATGTAGGTAGTTTTAATTATAAATATTTAAGAGAGTACTGAATATTGTTAATAGCTTACTTTATTAAGTTAAATTATATTTGATCAAAGGTATAACCAAGTCCAAATTACATTCCATTTGTATTGTATATTTGTATATAAATAATTTGTACTGTAGGTATGTATGTAGAGTGTTATTAGAGAATTATTAAAAAGTATATTCAAAATACATAATGTACTCGAGAGCTTTAAAGATGTTGTAATTTCATTGCTCATAATTTTTATTTGTCGTTTTCAATACAATACTTACATTACTTATACTTTTAAAAATGCATTTATTTTCTTCTTGTATGGAAAAGTTTCTGCATATTTTATTAATGAATTTGTAAACAAAACAACACCTGATATTTTTAACTAGTAGGGGCTAGTAGTCAATATTATTTTACAGCAGCTTAGGGATGTGTGTGTGATTGTGGAAATATTTTCATATACTTTTAATAAGTAGATCTAGTTATAATTATTGTGCAACTTACTGAAATTTGTCAGTAAAATGGGTAAATAGTAGCTGAAGATAATGGGTGTCTGTGTATGGTTGAACATAAGCATAATTTGTACCTACTTGCTCAAAATGTATCTTTCTTTACCTTTGAAGATATGTGATCGAAGTTCTTTACACATATATTTTTATCCACATTTGATTTATTATCAAAACATATTTATTATACAAATATTTTAAGCTAAGTTACAGGATTGTTTTGTCTAATTTAATTATATTTTATTGGGTTTTATCACTTTTTCAGCCACTTCCCAAAGGTTGAGGGAATTCGCCCATAAATAAAGCTACACCATGATCTAGGGTGAGATAGTAGTACTACAAGGCTGATTAAGCTTGAATTAACTACTTCCAAAATATAAACGTATCATTAATATGTCACCTGGGAAAGCTGATCTTTAAATTAATCTTTAGTTCATGACAAGCAGAAATGGCAATATTTTCATGACATAGAGGTGTGGAATGGTCAGGCATAGAATGTGGCAGTATTATGTGTAAGCAATATATATTTTTGTTTAAATTAAATGTATAAATGTTTATAAATAAAATATACTGTTGTTTATAATGTATTTGTTTTATTTTGTGAACTTGTGCACACCAAATTTCAAAGATCACTTCTCTAAATGTGCTTATGAATTAATGAACATTTAGTACACTATGTTAGATTCTTAACCTATTTAATACAAGTTAAAAAAAGGCTAACTCAATAGGTTACTTTCATTGTTCTTTTTGGGCAGTGAGTAGATGTGTTTTAATTTTTTGCAATAATTCTTTTTTTACAGTGTCTGGAACCAGCGCACGAGCTTTAGGTGTTACTTTTGTTACTAATGTGTCAAAATTTATCTGATTACTTTCATGCTCCTTTACGATTTCTCGACATAACATCCTCACTTGGTCCCTCCATCCACATTCTATTAGTCTTCTCCTAAGCAATTCCTTGAATCTGCAAATATATATTGAAATAAGTAAAATTAGTTATGACAAGTAAGTAAAGTAGGTAATAAACATGTTGCATGAATTTTTAGAAAAACAATGGTTCATCTTTCAGAGCCAGCCTCAAAAAGAAAAAAGGAGCTGTAATGTAATAGGTGTCATGCATGCTGTAAGGTAGGTTTCTAAATTGAGAAATACACTTCTGTGCCTCTGTTTTCTTACCTATCTCGATCTCCACTTAGAACCATGCGTTGATGCGCTATTGTATTATTTACAGTCATTTCGTCTGAAATAGAAAACGATTAAAATATTTGGGCTCTTGCGTACCGGAACGGGTGTGCACGTAGTGTAACGGTATCCATGCATTGTTTTGACTCAGAAAGAGATTACACACTACCTACTTAAACTAAGTTACTAACCTTGGATGTTTTAGACATAAAAGAGAACAATGGTCGATTTTATTTAACACAAAGCACAGCAGTGTTTGCTTTCTATGTGATTTTGTTTCTATGATGAATTTTATGAGAAGGAAAGGATACAAAAAGTTAATATTTTTTCTATTCACCGAACAACAAACAAACGTGAAGCCGTGAAACGACAAACAAACGAATGACATGACATGCAATGCATGACAGCTTACTCTATGATGACAGCACAATGCACAAAGGACAAAGACACGTGCACTCGTGTCAGAATATCTTCAAAGTTCATTCAACTTCAAACTTTCTTTTTTTTTTATAACTGACAGACAGACATGATAAACACAATTAGTAACCTGTCAGTGTCATGTTTGGAGGGAGTGACATCGACACTTAGTAGAATTTGACTTGACAAAGACATAAATGACAAACAGAATGATTATTGCAATGTTTTGTCTGTCTGACTGACTGAAACCGAACTACTCTGCTGTATTCGAAACGAACAGTTCTTTCTTCATCTTCACTTCTTCGTGACTTCTTCGAATATAAAATGGTTTTGTGAACTGAATATGAAAGTGGAAGAGTTGGTTCTTTCTGTATATATTTTTCTATAATGTCGGCGCACGTAATTGTCTTAGATTCTGTAAATGAAGATATTTTTGTGTGCGGCCTGTGTAAATCCGTCTTCAATGCCCTGGAGCTTTTCTTAGAACACAAACGATCATGTAGCCAGGGAAATATTCAGTGTGTCCTTGCAAATGAAATCGTATTTTCGGATGAAACTCGATTAGCCGTTACAAATCCTAACGAAAATTTATTCAGTCTTCAAGAAGCGCCTACTGATTTACCTACTGATTTACCAACCGCTTTACCTTCCGATTTACCAACTGATTTACCTGCTTCTTTACCAACTGATATACCTGCCGTATTACCAACTGATTTACATACTGATCTACCTGCGGATTTATCTATTGAGACTGATGAACATGAGCATATATGTACTATTTGTGGTAAAATATTCAAAAGGAAGAAAGGATTGATAGCTCATACACGATCCCATTATGAGAAACCTCACCAGTGTCTTGTATGTGGCAGGTGTTTCACCCAAAACTCGCACTTACAAAGACATATTTTGACCCATAAAGTATGGCTAGAGAGCCTCAGTGATACAATACCCAAATGCCTTGAAGAAGACCTTTTAAGCTACTCATGTCAATATTGCCCACTGATCTTTTCTAATTATAACCTATTTCGATCCCATTTATCAAAGCATCAATCTGTCAAAAAGTTTAAATGCATCCAAGGTGACTGCAAGGAGTTTTATGATACACTTGAAATGTTACTACGTCATGTTTCCTGTAGCCATATCACACAGCACTATTTTTGTCACATTTGCTTTAAGCAATTTGACTCGCTGCAAAGCATTGCAGCACACGAAGTCAGCCACAATGATCAGGAAGATGGTGATAAACAAACAAGACAGTATAAATGCTCTCAATGTGATGCAGTTTTTACAAGACCTGAAAAACTTTCTTTGCACATGTACAATGAGAATCACAAGAAAGCTTGTATCCACTGTAAGAAAACATTTGCTAGTGATAAGAGGCTTAGACTGCACCTGCAGGTACACAGGAACATGAAACCGTTTCAGTGCAACATCTGTGATAAAGGTTTTCATATGAAGAAGTACCTCGCCTCTCACATGCTTCAGCATGGCACCAAAGAGTTCAAATGCTCCGTTTGTTTATGTAATTTCAACCGCTCAGATATCCTACGCAGACATATGAAAACACACAGCACCAATAAACTGCTATGTCCTTATAGGGATACATTGAATTGCAAGAGAGAATTCACTCGAAAAGATAAACTGAAACTTCATTTGAGAACCCATAGTTGTAAAACTTAAGACAACTAAATGTAAAAAAATTGTTTCTTTAGTTAGAATTGAGATACCTAACTTGTTTTTTTAGACTGCTTTGAGATGTTATTTTGCCTGTTACTGAACTAAGCACTGAAAAAGTAAGAATAAGAGCATTTATAACCAGACAATCTATGTTGGGGTACATTGAGTTGTCACGATGTTAATAAGCCAAGCAAAAAGGTAAGATAAAATATCTGTTATTGCTTTGATTAATACCTGGGCAATGCCTGTTTTTCCCTATTTTACTGTTCTTGAGATTGATTGTAAATTTAATTTCAGCCATTGAGGTGTAATCAAACTACCAGAATCCAAAATACACTTAGACGACCTCTGTGGCGCAGTGGGCGAAGGTCCGCCTGCGACGCAGAAGGTTGCGGGTTCGATCCCCGCCGCGGGACAAATGTTTGTATGACCTACAGATATTTGTCTCGGGTCTGGGTGTTTCTATGTATAATATGTATGTATTTACAAACAAAAAGTATATATGTAGTATAGCAGTTATCTGGTTCCCATAGTACAAGCTTTGCTTAGTTTGGGGCTAGATGATGCTGTGTGAAAATGTCCAGCATTTTTTTTTTTTTTACTTACAAGCTCATTAGTATGACTTTGTAACATAATACATATACCTACATAATTCAAAAGGATTACTTCTGTTACTAAGGTAGTATGTAAAACAAAATATAACCTCTGCCACTTGTCACTATAAACCCAGTTTTAAGGCTTCACCTGCCTAGCTTTTATTTAATTAAGCATCAGTCTGTACTCAACATTAAATGTCTACACAACTGTTTATAAGCAGTTTTGTTCATTAATGAGACTTCTTACAAGAAAATGGAGTTTTATTCCCTTATTCTTATAATTTTTGTATCAAATAGCTTCAATTTGGCACATGTAAGTGAATGATTTTGTGTAAGAGTGTGCAATTTTAGTATGATTCCTTTTTGTAGAGGATTATCTATTGAAGCACTTTTAAAAATGTATTTTGCTATGTGATAACCAAAAAATTTAAAAAATTTCTCATTTAAAATATTTACCAATTATTGTAATTTAATTGTTTCAGGCGCGTCAGTTCCGTGTCACTGATCAAGTGTATTTAGATATTCACAGAGAAGACAAGCCACTGGGAAGAGTAGTGATTGGGCTCTTTGGAGATTTAGCCCCAAAAGCAGTGAAAAACTTCAAAGTGCTGGCTACTAAAGGTGTCAAGGGAAAATCTTATAAAGGGACATCATTCAATCGAATCATCAAAAGGTTTATGGTGCAAGGTAAGTGCCACACTCCTACTCTTCTTTTGAATGATGGGTTTTGGTTTTGTGATCACAAAACCATGAGGCTAGCTGTTTTTGACACTCAGGAAAGTGTCATGTCTGTCATTTCAGCTGGTTTGTCTTTATCTTTAAAGTATAAAAGACTAATATTATAAATGTGAAAGTAACTCTGTCTGTCTGTCTGTTTGTTACGCTTTCACGCCCAAACCGCTGAACAGATTAAGCTGAAATTTGGCATCGTTAAAGGTTGTATCCCAGGGAAGGACATAGGCTACTTTTTATCCCGAAAAAATGAAAAAATCCCGAGGGACTGCGGGTCACACCACACCGCGGGAGCGCAGCTAGTAAAAGATAAACATTGAAATGTAATTTCTTTTATTAATTTATCAACCTGCGAATCCCACCACAACACAAGCTCTGCTTTGGGGCTAGATGATGCTGTATGGAAAGCACAGAATTATTTATTCATTTTAATTTATTTTAGGTGGTGATGTGGTGTCTGATGATGGGTTAGGTTCTATCAGCATATATGGTGACACATTCGAAGACGAAAATTTAGACACCCAGCATACTATGTCAGGATTTGTGTCAATGGCAAACAAAGGTTGGTATACAGGAAGTGGAATGGGGCAAAATTCTAGCGCTTTTTTTATACTCGTAGAAATGAAAACCAGACTTTTAATAGTAATCATAGTATTGTTTAATTACAGGGAAGGACACAAATGGCTGCCAGTTTATAATTACAACTACTGGAACACCCTGGCTGGACAAGTTGCACACTGTTATTGGCAGGGTATGTGTCTCCATTTTACAGTTTTATATCATACAGTAAGTGTCTTCAGTTCTACACAGACGCAGAATATTCATGCTGAAGCATTATAAGCGCAGGCGCACTAAATTTTTACAAGCTGATTATAGATGTAGAATAATTACCTAATCTTTTAAGACTATTGAACAACTAAATATCTTCAACCGAAGATGTCGTAATTAACGTTGCTTTGTAATCACGAAAACCCTCAACTGTTAATGCCTATACAATCCTTCACGTACTAAGTTCGTATAAATCAGTGGCCAACTCTGGTGACTGAGTTTTTAGGCCGCCTTAAGGCCTCCGTGATGGCTTAACGACTTAAAAAGCCGGGACCGAATTTAACATGCCCTCCGTAGCATGCAAACGCTAAGATAAAATGCCACTGGTCACCCATCTACTGACGGATCGTTTAGAACGTTGCTTAACTGCGACGATCTATCAAGCACGACCACGAGCGCTTCACGTACAGTACGCACAACCGATCTTTATCTCTCTGAAGTTAGGAGCACTAAACGATTGCGCAGGTTTGGTAGAGTAAGCGAGATAGCACGATGCAAAAAACTAAGCAAATAAGCGAGGCAGCTATACAACGCTGTCTTCGTCTTTTAGGCGTCATTAAAAATGGGTTCTGCGCAGCTACTACAGAGAGCTAAAGATTGGTTGTGCGTACTGTACTTTGATTATCTCTCACGTACAATTCGCCCAACGGATCTAGGCATTCGTGAAGTTAGTCGTTTGTCTGCGCAGAACACAATTTTGTATGAAACTTCACGAATGCCTTGATCCGTTGGGCGCACTGTACATGTATGTAAGTTTATTTCATGAAGGTAATTGTTTTTCAGGTGGTCGAAGGACAGAAAGTAGTGCACATATTGGAACACACGCCGACCGATGTAGACGATCGTCCCACACAGCGCGCGTATATCGCCGATTGTGGCATAGTGCCCACACCAGAACCTTTCTACATATCCGACGACCCTTATGAGTAAGTCACCCTACCGGGTTCAATTACCATTTACCTTAATACTAATACATAATAGTAAGTTAGTAATAAATGGTATGTTTAGATGGTGTGTACAATTACACAATTTGAAAGGTTTGCAAAAGGATTTAGCATTACTAGCTCTGCCTCCGGATTACTTAACTTTTACGTAAAAAGTAGGCTCGGTGTTAATCCAGGATAAAATCTCCCTTCACAAGTTTCATCTAAATCCGTTCAGCCGTTTCAGAATGAAGATGTAACATCCATCCAAGCTTTCGCACGCATTTATAATCTTATTATTATGTTCCCTGCCATTTTGAAGTAAAAACTTTGTTGTTTAATATAGTTTTATTTTATTTCCTAGTCTTTGGGCGTGGATCAAAGCTTCAGCAGTCCCGCTGTCGATGTCCTTCTCAATCCTCGCATTCTTCCACTGGATGATGAGGAAAATGGAAATATGATGTGAAAAGTGCTTATGTGCGTATTTATTTTGTTGTTTTTTACTTCCAAAGATTATTTAGTACCTTTTATGTTACCATGAAATACTCATTATATTATACTCATTGAAAATATTTTATTTGATGATTATGTCAATCAATCATTTTTTAAGTTAAAAATATCACTTAAAATAGTTATTCGCTCGATAGCAACAACACGAACGATACAGGGATTGAAAAATAACTGCTGTATTTTTATATCACTTTATTTTACTTCTATCTCAACTCAAATAATTAAAAATTTTAGTACATTCGTAAGTCTTACAATATTATTCACACACTACTTAAATATATCAGGCATGTTTCCATAACTCACTGGATCAAAAGATACTAAACTACTTAGTACCTAATAACTTAGTTTGTGAATAATCTACTTACAATAAATAAGGTAACAGAGTTTCCTCCTTGAATAATACAGATCGTTAGTGATGTGTAACAGAAAAGTGAATAATATTGGTGTTTTTAAGTTCTAAGATTTTATATAAATATCAATTTGACTAGTTAGTTGTAAAAGATTAGCTTAGATAATTATTAAAGGCGTACATTCGACACTGAATTACATTGCGACGCTTCCTATGCAAACAGTGAAAATGCAATGTCACATTCGTCCCGTTGAAGTGGGATTTCCACGTCTACCTAACATGTTACTGCGAACACTATTGAGATGTCACGCCTAAAACGTTATACGCTGATAGGAAATAACTAGTTTTTCAATAAAACAACAGCGGCTAGTAGAAGTAAAATAGGTGTAAAGCTTAAAGAGTTCGCGGCATCTGGTGCTCCGGGTTTGGTGCCAGTGGAAGCGGAATCAGGCGCCCTCTGTAACGCCGCGGCTCCGCAAGCTTTCGCACACGACTCCCATAGCCGACACACGTCGCAAGCTGTGCTTGGTATTGGTTGGAAGAATTGACGGGCGCGATGACCTGTTAAAATAGTGATGACTATATCTGGTGAGAGTATCTATTACGGAGAAAAGTGAATACTAAAGTGAACTTCAAAATGGAGTTAATGGTTTGTATTTTAAGGTGGTCTTTTATCATCTTTGAGTCTACTGATAGGATCTGCTATAACTGGAGTGTAAAGTTATGGCATGGCAAGTGAGTAAGCTACAAAAAATATTTTTGTTCTATGCTTGAATACAGTTTGTAAAGTTTTTCTGGAGTCAATGTGTGACTATAATATCATAATAGGTTCAAAGGGTTTAGTAAGATAAGTTTGATAGCTTTTAGTTGTCACAAGTTCAGATAAGATAATCCAAGAGGCACTAAGCTTTCTACGTCTTACGACGCGAAGCTCTTACGATAAAAGAAGCTTATTAACTTACTGGAGTCAAAAAGATCGCTAAGAGTTGCCCAGCCAGGTCTTTGTCTGGCGGTGGGCAAAGCTCTGGGTGCTGCGAGGGTTGTGCAGCGCTCGCCACGCGCCGCTTTCACCCACGCCAACACCCTGGCCCCGCCTCGTTGTAATCGAGCTGATAAAACGTGACGTACCGACTGAAAAAAAAGTAAGTTCGTATGAGTCAGTGGCCAACTCTACAGAAACTCAAAACAGACTGAAAATATAATAATAGATAATAGATCATAGGCTGGCCGCACTTAGAATGTTTTTTTACGAATCTACTCTTACGAAAACGAACAAAGATTCCGACTCTAAATACTACGATGAACCGCGTCCTATCCGAACTAGTCGTGTACCTACTTACGCGTAAAAACGCACCCAAAGTGCGTCCGGCCAAAAAGCATAAAAGTCTATTAACCAGGTACAATGATTGCAATGAGAGACAGCATATCATTGACATCGTTTCACTACTAGAGTGAGATGTTTCCGGGTGAAATGCAACGTGATAAACTTAGCTAAAAATTAGTTCAGATTCGACAACACGATGAGAGACTTCCAGGAAATGAGTTATTTATGAATCGATTGCTGCTTGCTTCAAGAATTAAGTCTTACCGTGAGTTCAGTCAAAGTGTTGATATCAGCCAGATATCCTGAAGGCAGCTGTACTGTTAGAAGAACAAGCCCACTCTCCGTTTCATTGCCTTGAGCGACAAATCTGTACAACAAATGTAAGGATAAATATTATTAATCCTATTTGGAGGATAAAGATGTGTAGCATCTGTATGATTGGGACTTATTCAGGCTGGTGCCATGTTTTTGCTGTGGAGAGGTATTTTTTATTATCCAAACCCTACCCCTCCTAAATAGTTTTTGGAAGGCTTACTTTCCACTTACCCGTAACAGATAGAGAGTTGTAATCGATCTTTAGTCGAAACTTGGTCTACTCTTGGGTCGAGCGTGTACCGTGGCCAAGCTGCAGTCACATTGGTGCTGCCCTTAGCGGTCATGCCCACTAGGGCTAAACCACGGCCTTCAGTCACTGCGCTTCCTGATTTGCTGTTTCGTATCTGAAAAAGGGTGAAGAATTGCAATCAAGGTAAAGATGGGTGGAGAGGCACCATGAAATGGTTCGAAATAGTAATCTTATCGTGTCACTAGTTCTTTCGAACCAGTGTGGTGAAAGGATTTTAAGTGCGTCTCAAAGAGGCTCACTTCGTGCACTTGACACATGTTTTCGAACTTTATAGGTTCATAGGTGAATTAGTAATAAAAAGAATGTAAGTCTTACCGATTGTGTCTGTAAAATGAGAGCATTGTTTTCACCGATCTGGAACTGCCTACTTTCTTCGGAGCCGGTCACATTGACAGAAACGCGTAGTTTGGTGGAAGATCTGACTGTTTCTGCGAACTGTGCTAAAGCATCCACCTGAAAACGGAGAAATAATCTGAAGCTGAACTGTATGCTGTAGAGTACCTACATGAATAAACTTGTGCCAGTTTTGGAAGTTACTACCCTTTATTATTATTATTATTATATTATATTAGCCCTCAATGTCCCACTGCTGGGCAAAGGCCTCCCCCCACTCCCTCGATTCATCCCTCTCCTGTGCTAATAAGGTCCAGTCGGCACGGAATTTGGCGAGCTCGTCCATCCATCTTGTTCGCGGTCTGCCGCGGCGTCGTCGCAACGTATCAGGGCACCACTCCGTGGTCAATTTGGCCCACTGGTCTCCCGACATGCGGCAAACATGGCCCGCCCAGTCCCATTTAAGCTTGGCGGCTTTTGTGGCTACATCGGCGATCTGTGTTCTTGAGCGCAGCTCGGTATTGCGAATACGGTCGATCCGCTTTACTCCGAGTATGCTGCACTCCATCGCACTACTACCCTTTATAATGTGAAAATAAGTGCTGTTTTTCCCTGTACATACCACTTCAGGATCTGGATCCACAGGACTATACGCTTCCAGCAAGTATCTGACTACAGGCACAGTTTCATCGACCAGCCTAGCAGCTAACATTCCTCTAAGCGCCCACGCCGCGGTTGTTGCTTCCATACTGTTGCCTTTCAACCAAGGGTTACGCCATTCCGAGCCAGAGAGACGACGCGACCAGAATAATGTGGACCCTGGATAGAACACATATGATGAGGAAGTTTCTTTTATCTGTTTAAAGTTTTGAATTTTCCAGGATAAAATTTTTATGACATTGCATAAAAATTTCCAAGAACTGGAGCCATACCTTATTTCCTAGTCTTTGCAAGTTCTTACCAGATGTGTTAGCGTATTTATCCATCATCTGCAACGCAAGAGATGATTGAGTGTTCTTCGCAGTTGCCAAAGCACCACTAATGACTGCTAATGTGTAAGCATCAAGAGCTGGATCTATCTTTTGGGCCAAGAACTCTTGCGCTCTGATGATGTTGTCTTTGTAAAGGACATCACTGCCCTGAAAAACAAAGGCGTACTTAATACAAATATTTACAATTGTGTATGAATTTTTTTGTGCTCATTTAATGACCACAGATAAGCTGTTTTGACATACCTTGGTTTGAAGCAAAGCTACGAGTGCATACGCTGTCAATGGTAACGGTGCCTGAGCGCTCGGATCGGTACGAACTAAAGGGGTGGGCGCTCGCCAACTTCCCTCGTTCAACTGTTGCTTCGCGAGCCAAATTGCCGCATTTGTACTGGCTATTGGTGAAACTTCTACGTAACGGGCGCAGCGGGATAACCAACGGAGAGCCACTGATGTCATCCTGGATATTTGAAGAGTTAGTTATGACCATTATAAATCATGTAGTAAAGTAACACCAAGAGACTGCTTGAAAATGTGAGTAGGTAGGTAGGTACAGATGTCTGCGATCTAACTCGAAAACTGGTGTTATACTTAAGATCATTTGTAGGTTGCATGCATACCTTCGGAAGTACTAATCGTGAAAAATTGCTTCAAGAAACAACTCCAATGTATGATGTCGTTGCTTACCAAACATCTCCTTCCGCGTCATCATCTGTAACTGGCTTGAAGGAGCCGTCAGCTTTGCGGTAGGCCATCAAACGCTGGTAACCAATTGCTGCCAATGCACGAGCTTCTTTAGTCAACCCTACTTCTTCTTGTCCAGTTGCCTGTAAGGGTTGGTAAATTATTTTTAAAAGACCATAATACGGGAGTTATTTCTTACAAGTAAAACCTAGAGTGCAGGATAACGCATAATTATCCAATGTTTGTGGATCTGTCATCCAAGTATTACTCGGTCGGTGGAGTACCTATGCAATCACGACTGTCTCCAATTTGCGGTAAACATTTTTATAACACCATTCTAAATCTCTTGAATGTATCTTGAGATATTCAGAGGCGCGTCCAAATACACATTTAGGACAATTATTATGAAACTTTATAAAGGGTGTTTAGATCAAAACTGACCTGCAAATAATCAAGCAGCACACACGCAGCTGCCAAAGGTCGAACAGCGTGAGTCGGGTCGCCAGCCGCCGAAGGAGGTAACCTCGCAGCTTGTAAAGCACTAGCCACCAAATCTCCTGTTGCGACTAGGGATATAGGCCCGGGTTTGATTCCCGCTGGTGGACTTAAGGTCACATTAGCTCTGGCTACTCCACGACGGGCGTCGAGCAAACTCCAAGTCCATAGATCCTCTTCGTAACCGTCCTGAGGAATTAATAATTATAGGTACAGTTGTTGTTTGTCACGAAGGCGGGTTGGTCATAATTGTGTGTGTAGTACACATGCACGTTGTTTCTGTGTGCGTGAGCGCTCAATGTCACTTACTCACAGAAACAAATCTACACACTATTAAGACCAACCCTTCGCGAGATAAAACAACTAAGTCCCTTCGAAAGGATCACTTTAACGAAATGTAGTTCATTCACCTTGACGTCAATGGTTCTGAATAATGAATCGGAGACTCCGTTGCCATTGGCTTCCACTATGACTGGGGCATCTCCAGTTCGAACAACTGTCACTAAGAAAGCTGTGCTGGCTGAACCTTTCGCGGGAACTTTCACGCGTTCTCGACGGAACAGTTCGATTTCTGCAATGATCGGTAGAGTAAAACAACAGCTCACTGGTTTTTATAATTATTTGAAGTGGTTTTGTAAAGTATCTTACTCTTTGTAGAATCCAAACTGTTATCTAAAGGCTCGAATTCGAAATACTGGTCGCTGTTATAGAATGTTACTTCCACAGACGTGTCCACTGACAGACTATTCTTCAATATCACTATGGCTGCTAAAGTTTCTCCTTTCTGCAATGTAGCAGGTAGTTCCGCAGTAATCGACAGAGGGATGGAAGTTGTGAATTTCTCAGGTGATGCAAGACCAAGGCCGAGAGTAGGGTGGATGGCAAAGGCTCCGATTGATAGTTCAGCTGGCGATACGGGAGTCCAACGTTCTTTAGCACCTTTGCCGTCAGAACTAAAATAAAAGTCAGTATAATTTTAATTCTGATCTATCAGCAGTTTTGGTTTTGCTTCCTAAGAGGAAGGCTAGATTATATTTGATACTAACTTCCATACAAATACTGTTAATACCGCTGTTAGCAAAACTGGCTTTAGGTAATGACAGAAGTTGTTTTGGTAGTTTACAAGTTTTTACTTTGATATAATCAAGGCATAAGTTTTATAAAGTCATACTTGATTGAGAAGTTAGCGAGCATCCAAGTATTCTGTGGTGTGATAGACAAGTAGTGTCGTGGCGATGGGGGCGAAGGCAGACGGCTGAATGCATACGGACCAGCTAAAGGAGGTCTTGTTCCAGTTTCGAGGGAAGGCATTGCAGGTTCTCCTAAAGAATAAGGGTGTTAAAATAAGAGTTGAATTTGGTCATAGATATTATCTAAGTGTAACGCTTTGGGTACCTTTGCTTTCAGCAATCACACCGTCAGTTAGAATAACAACACCTGCGTTCTGAAAAAAGATCGTACAAATTGTAGGTATAACAAAAATATTGAAAATAACCTTACAGTTTTTTAGTAATGTTAAAGGACTTACTCTAAAAACATCAGGTGAAGAGTAACCTCCTATATCAATTCCTAAACCAGGGAGATGGTCTTCGTTTTTGAACATCGAATGCATGAGGCCGTTAAAACTTTCCACTTCACGTTCGATCTGAAAACAATACCCAGTAGGTATAATGCGATTACTTGTAAAGTGTCACCTCATAAATTTTCCTTATTGTAGTTTTAATTTTTTACTCGCATGTGTTTTTGTTCCAAATAAATTTTGAAATTTGAACCTTCTTACCGTGTGCATATCAAGTCCATTGCCAAGTCCGTCTTTTCCCGCCAGCCCAGCCTTGATAGCGTTTGAGTCTTCACCAAGAACTGCCACGATGGACCCCGGCTCTCCCGACACACGAAGTTCTAGGAGACTGTTTGGCTTCGGTGTGGGCCCTGAAGCAGCTATCGGTGATATCGAAACCTGCAAATATTTCATAAGTTTAGCAACTAAGCATGGCAAATAACATTGCGTTTCAACTTCTTTTATGTGTGGGTTTCTTGTGTTTTTTATTAATCGTTTTTTTGTGGATACGTAGGTATTGGTAAGTATCGAAGTTTTTAATAACAGCGTCTTCCTTGCTTTTTTATTTTGGCTCACTTTACTCTTGAGGAAGGTAGGTTCCTTTCAAACTAAAGCGCCTAATGCATTCGATCAGTTTTATTAAAACTTAAACATACTTACAGGAACACCTGAAATATTGATGGGTACATTATTCAAAAGTCCTTTGAAACAAGACTTACAATACGCACAATCGTTCTTTAGCTCTCTGAAGTAGCTGCGCAGAACCCATTTTTGATGACGCCTAAAATCGTGTTATCTCGCTTACTCTACCAAACCTGCGCAATCGTCTATTGCACCTAACTTCAGAGAGCTAAAGATCCGTTGTGCTTACTATACCTTGTTCTGAAGCAGGTTTGGTTGAGGGGCATAAACAGCAGCAGACATAACAGTGTTTCTAGCTACATCCAGTCTTGGGTACCACGCTAGTAGCACGCAGCCCGGCGCCATTCGAGGTGTTACTGGCACCGTGATGTCCACGCTGCGTCGAGCTGAAGTTAACTGAAAAACATAGCCATGGTCAGTAAGCTTAACCACCGACGCAAGAGGGATGTTATAAGTTTGGTAATGATTGTTTCTGTGTGTGGCCTCATCTTTTTAGCCTCAAGACGGATAAACATAATCTCCAGATTTTCTTTGTTCAAGAAAATCTATACCGCTTTTTAGAAGTATCATAGGAATCCAATGTCTGCTTCTTTAGTGTAAAAAGCCTCAAGTTTAAACACAGCTATAAGAGGTACGTAGCCTACCTTTACTTTCATCACAAGGTATTCATTGGAGACCATTGCAATTTACGGTGTATATTTGCGCTTGAATTGAATTTGCCGAGTTTTCGTGGAACGCTTAACTTCCACATCCACATGGTCAAGTTTCAGATATTGGGTAGGTATTCCGTATTTCTAAAATAAAGTAAGTAAGTAACCTACTTTTTATTTCTAAAATGAAAAACTTACTTCCAAAGTCTTCGCGTGCAGAATATCCCCTCGTCCTATAACGACGTAGTGCACCAAATCCATGGGCTCTGTGGCAGAGATCCTCGCTCGCATCTCGTCTCCTGAGGGTCTTGTCAACATTTCTATGGTAAGAAACTGCCCATTTGAATATTCGCTTCGTTGGATGTTTACTACTCGTTCTGTTACTTCTTTGTATTTTATCTAAAAATTTACCAATTGTCATTATGTGATAATAAAGATCCGAAGGAATGGTGAACAGAAGTTGGTTGAACGATGATCAAAGGAACTAACAGTAGCCAATAATAGTATAATAGTATAATACCGTACCTACCTATAAAATCCTTCGTTGGATTAGGTGAAGATATTTTTTTGAAAATGAGATTTTGACCTTACCACTAAATTGAGTGTAGAGTTCACATGCGCCGAATCAGGAATGTATGTGTAAGTGGCAAGTCCTTTTTTCAAGCCCAGGGTTGTGATATTCACAGGTGCTCCGTCGTCCCAAAGCCTTTCTACAGTCAGGTCACCGTCAGTTTCCACTATCTGACCAGAAGGATCTACCAGCTCTATCTGTAATAACCAATCGGCATACAAGTGAAGGGGAAGTAATGGGAAAGCTATTTAGAACTGCAACTAACACTTGAAGGACAGATTTATTTGTGATATTTTAGGTAAGCGTTTGATTGGCCATAGTTAAAGGTCATAATCACTAGGTACTTTAAATTATGATTTATTTCAAAACAATCGACCATTTTATCTCTCAAGTCACGTTCTTGTTACATAGGATTATATAATAACGTGGGCATTTTAATGGCCAATACCAACCTGCACATTATATGGCAGAGTAGGCTTGAAATGTCCGGGTGCTGTAACCTTCAATCTATACGGCGTTCTGAGGAGAAGGATCCGTGACGACACATTCTGCTTGATCAAAGTATTCTTCTCTTCCAACACAGCTTCGACAACCAGAGGTCTCGCCGCGTCTTCGGCAAGGTCCAAGTCTGTTTTGAGGTCAAAAACCACGTCTGCTTGGCCGTCAAAGTCTACCACTTTCCGGGCAGGTGATGAGACTACGGGTTGAAGGAGCCCGGAGAAGAAAACGGCGTAGGATGAAATGGTCAGCTCGCCTTGAACGGGTAAGCCGTTGAAATGTCTATGAAAAAAATAAGGTATAAAAGCTAGATCTAATGATCTAGATAACAGTCAGGACATTTTGCGCTCTATATGTTATGCCTCATTTACGATCTTTTCTGCAAGAGCAAAAAATAAAAATCTGCTGATGGTAATCATTCTAAAGTTCTGTATTTAATCTACTTGTGAAACGAAATGAAACACAATAATGACTTTATCCCCAAAGTGCGGTAGAATTTCTGTGATGTGTCTGTGACTCAGACATTCAAGAGACCCTTTCCGGACTAGAAGACATTAAAAACGATATCATCAAAAAATTATATCCATTGTCTCTGCCTACCCCTTCGGGAAAGAGGCGTGATTTTATGTATATCATCAAATATACGAGTATAGTGTAAGTATATCGATTCAGTTTAACTACGATTTATAAGTATGACGAATACATTACGTTTTATGTGTGTGGCAATACTATAAAAAAACTCAATAATTTTTATGAATTTACATTGTTGCCAATTGAACCGATAATATAAACAGACAAGGCTCTACGGATTACGCCCTCGCGGAATATTGTTTTTGCGAAACACGTAATTACATTGTGAAGCTAGTAATGAGTATTGTAAATGGAAATAACAACAGCTTTCTCTCAGTGCTAAACAATAATTCATTTCTTCGTTGGGAAAACCATTAGCAAACACCACAATCGATACTTTGACGTATTACGAGCAGATTTCAGTTATTTAAATTGGTTTAGCTGAATGAAAGAAATTGAAAAAAATACAATGGGACATATTTCCATCATGGTATCATGTCTCAACAATGCGTTGACTCATAAAATAGTGTAAATATACCAAGTAACCACACAAAACCAATGACAAATCGACGTGAGACGAAAAGGTTTCATTCATAAGTCGGAACCTTATTGTGAAAAAGGTTTTGTTTTTAGTTAATTTTTTTAGTTTATTTAAGTTGTTATTAAGTTATAATTTTGTTTCATTATGGGTGATGTGGTCGCTAAGCGACAAAACCCTTAAATAAATTAAAAAAAATATGTAATTTTATAAAACAGTGTTTACTTACTTTCTTAGGAACCTATACCTACGTTCACTTATAGCAGATCACGACTATAACTATTCAAGATTTTTAGGTGGTAGTCAGATGTGTTTTTTTTATATTTATAGAGAGAATGTAAAAACATATCAGGTTATTCTGACTTATGTTTTCCTCTACCGACTATTACTACTAATTATTATAATAAAAAAAATTGTTCGTAGGAGTCTGTGGCCAACCCTGGTTGGTGACGGAGTTTTCAGGCCGCCTCAAGGCCTCCGTCATGGCTTAACGACTTAAATAGCCGGGACCGACAATTTAACGTGCCCTCCGAAGCACGGAAGCGTAAAAACAGCAGCACAGAAGCGTTTAGATGAAAATGCCACTGGCGGTCACCCATCTACTTACTGACCGTTTAGAACGTTGCTTAACTTCGACGATCTATCAAGAACGACTTAGCAAGCACGACCACGAGCGCTTCGGCACTATTATTAAGCCCCTACTTTAGGGCTTAGTAATTTTCATACTAAAAAATTAACAGAAATAAGGGAATTTCGGCACTTTAAAAAGTAAGTTCCAAACTCTCCTCTAGAATAAATCACCTATTTTGTAATGCATTAAAAATTATCTTTTAGTCGTTTATCTTTTGTTATTTTAGCCGCAATGTGTTAACACGTAGTAATGCACTGTTTTTTTTTTGATATGGTGAAGGAAAAAGTTAGGTACTCACTTAGCAGTAACGTTGATATTAAACCGTCCATCGCTGAATAACACTTGTGAAGGCATGTTCATCTCCATATGGAATTTCGGCAGCACGTAGTCTGCCACCAAAATCTTCTTCGAGTAGATCTGGCCACGGGCTTCCACCTGAACAAATATTATCATCAGACTTCTTCTTTTATCAATGGGTTTTTACTAATAGCTTATCCAGATTATGAGAGTTATTTATACCAAAAAATAGCTAGCTTCAATAGTAGGTTTAGTTCTGAAAATATAAAACCTAATGCATTTATGTCATTAATTTTCTATTGATTATTTGTTGTTTGATTCATAAAGACTTCTTTTGGTATCAAAAATACTTTTCTAGCGAATCTACCCACAGGCATAGATAGGAGCATAGATTGTCGAATTGTTTATAAGAAACCAATAATTATGCAACTTCGAAGTAGTCTGAGGTCATCACAAGTGGGTGGTTGCGATGAATATCTCGAGGTTGGTGCCCGCTTCCGGATGTAATTAATGTTTTTGTTTATAGAGCTGAAGAATTAAAATTAATGGACATGAGTTCTTCAAATGGAAACAAATAATAGTTAACAAATAATAATTCTAGTGCTCCAAAATCTACACAATACCTATATTGTTGAATTAAATCCACTGTAAAAACTTTGGGTTACACCAAAAAAATTAAGGCTACACATTTCTGAACCCACCAAGCGAAATTATTATGATAGAAAGATTAAGTAATGCAAATATATAAAATTTTTGAGCCTAAGTTATAAAGTGAAATCAGAAATCCAACTAGGAAAATGAAAGTACACTGCAGCATTCAAAACGCTTTTGAATTCTGACCTGAATAGTCCATTCTCCAAGTGCTGGTTCATCAGCCAATATCAGCTCATCAGTGATAAGACCGCGGTCCAATGCAGCTCCCACCCATTGCCTTATTGGTGACCCTCCTGCATCCAAAATGCTCACATCCACTGCGCCGGATAGAGGCAAAAGATACCTTGTAGAACAATGAACATGTAAATTGAACATAGCATTATGTAGATGTTGGTGTAATTATATCTGTTGCATAAGGCGTCTGATATACTTCCAGCAATTTAAAAGTTGCTCTGGCAAATTTTTGAGGCTTTCCGAAATGTCAGAGATAAGCACAGTGCATGCAAACACACACAAAGATAATGCGTGTGTGTAATAAATCTTTGCTAGTTATTGATTTCACTTACTGAAACGGTAGTGATGTTTTAATTATCAAATCACGCATTCTCCATTGAGAGAAGGTTCCCAACGACTTGGGAAGTGCGTAACTTTCGTGTTATGATTGAGTTGAACGACCGAGTCGTAATCACACGTAATCTTACCCGCACGAACTCGACTCGTATCGGTGATGGTATCGAAATCGAAAGTGTCTTTGCTTATGTTCGAGTGAGCTACGCAGTTGACTTATGATCGTTTTCCTCAATACGAGGCAATCAGCGTAGGATAATTTGAGATTCCATTGCAGTCACCACGTTGGTTGCTAGCCTTAAATCGAGTCATAAATTCTTGTGAACCGATGACTCATAAAATTGTCACCATAAAGACCTATTTTTGCACAGAGGCATCAAACATGGATATATTTTTTTACATCTTAAGATGTAAAAAAATAATAATGGGCTTAAGCCCAGAACCATTGAAGCTTGTCTTAACAGCTAATTACTCACTTGTCCAAGGCGATGACCCTGAAGTGAATGGTGTCGCCTGGCTGATACACCCGCTTGTCCGTTTGCACAAAGATGCAGAAACTCCGCGGTTGGTACGCTAATGGCGCCGATGATGAGAATAACGGGCCTGAGGTTGACCGTGCTACGAGAGCATATTGACCGGGCCCTGGGTCGCCAATCTATAATTAGATTTGTAAATCAATTTATTGGTCTACTTATTTTACCCTGGTCTCCTCATTTTGATCAAAACTGTGATTTTCGGTAGATTTGTGTTTAATGTCACAAGCCTACTTGGCTAGTGATTTTGTGGTAGGTTGTCACGTTTTGTGGTGCAATACGGTTTTATGGAAACTTATTTAAGTTCCGTGGATTTTCAGACAATACAACTTCTCGAATTAATCGCCAATTGTCTTTCAATTGAAAGAAGTGTCAATTTTATTTACCTTTGTCTTTCATGTTATTAGTTCACTGTAAACGGCGTACGTGAGAAATAACTGGAAATAACTGATTGGTGTTTTTTTTTTCATTTTTGTTGTGAGACTTGGAATAAAATATGGGTGAAAGAAATTATAAGATAATTAGTCTGTTTCCCAACTCACGTCAAGCTCTATAATTCTAGAAGCTGCAGCTTGAACCTGCACCTCCCTTCCTTGTGCGAATTGTTCCCCATTTGATCTTCGGCCTTCCACAGCCACATACAACGAGTGGGCGCGGGAGCCCCCTGCAATGGCCACGCGGTACGAACCGAATGGCCGAAGCACCCTCGGCCCTACTACTGAAATGCTGTAAATTACAAAATATTTACATACCTATACGAAATGTAATTAGGATAAACGAGGCATAAATGATAGTCAAGAAGTGTGCATGTGAGCATGAGCAAATGGTCTCTGACTACCCCAACGGTACTTATGTGTTTTGACAGTATCTTATTATAATGCAAACTTTTTAGAATTTATTATGTTAAAGTTATGTAGAAGCTTGTTTGCCGTACCGTGGCTACACTAAACTCAACAGACATAGGTCTTATTGTAGTTTTCAATTTCACCATATTTCTGGTTTTGAGTTTTATGATGTTATGTTTGTTTATAAACTGGTAGTCGTTCAGTTTACTTACCTCTGTACGACTGATGGGGCGGTAAAGATTACGAAGCAGCAGACAGCGATGATTTTATGAAACATGTTTCTGAAATGTGATAAACATGTTGTAGTTCTCCTTTATTTTTCATATACGTCACCTACATAAAAAATACCACGTCATTTTACTTGAAAATGTAATACTTATTTATTTACGAGTAGTTTCAAATAATTTAACAAAACATGAAATAAAAGTAACGTACGAAAATAAGTCACTTGGGATGACCAAAACTCAGTTTTATTTGTACACATCATTCGAAACACTATGAATTATTCACGGATGCACCAAATTGAATAAAACATGTATAAATATCGCAAACTGTTTATATATCCGTCCATGAAAGGGAGTCTTAACGGCCTTCTACAGTCATGCTCTATATGGCAACCACCACTAAGTTGTTTTATTTAAGTATATGAAATGCAAAAAAACTGTTTTATAAAACATCTCAGTACCTAGTTATTTGTAAATTTATGAAAACTGAATAAAGTGAAGATAAAAGAAAAATATCATGCAATTAATTCACACATTGTAGAGTAGTTATGTATTAAGTAGGTAAGTATATGGATGTTCAATTATTTACCTGCGTGTTGCTTACTGTCCTTGTGTACGAGTAGCATATGAGTCAGACACACTGTCAACATTAGTGTAGGCGGAAAGGCCTTTCAGCTCAATATGGTAAAACAACATTGAAATTCTTAAGAAAATACTGATTGCATGGTATCTTTTAAAAATATATAGAGACTTGACATGATAGCATCAAATTAAGTGCTAAAGGCTGTTAATGTGGTAAACGCATGCGACCACAGAAGCACGAGAAATGAGTAAACTGGGAACTTTCTCTACGGGCATACCTATTAAGCTACTTGCGGGTAATGGTACTCAGAACAAAACAATCGCTGCACTACCGGAGTAGCGTGACTTCATTCAATGGTTTACTTTATTATAGATCTAGATTTTATCGAATACAAACTAAATCAATGAAGTAAATAATTGCATAGTTTTATATTGTACTTAGAAATAGCTACGATTTAATTTATCGTCAAGACTATTGTATCCAAATCATGTTTCTGGTATTATAAATAGAGATTACTTAACGACAAACGAGTATAATTTACACTCGTATGACCTCACCTGTCAGGCACTTCAGTTACATAAAACACTAATTTGAAACTTAACACTATATCACAGATCGTTACATTCGGATGCACATAGTTTCGTGGAGCGATACGGTCGCGCGCGTAGCGCTGTCGGAGCGGACTGGTTCAGCGGCGCCTACGCAGGTGGGGCGCCGCAAAGCCTTGCGAAAATCCGCCGCAAGCAAATACAACTCACAGATTCCATAACGACAGCAGATACTGCAACAGTTTGTATGTCCAGTCCAGTGTACCTGCACCCACTTGCAACGTTACTTATGTCGATATCGTGGAATTGCTTTGAATAACTTAGTTACATTGTACAATTGTTTCTCTGATTCCTTTCTATGGAAGTTCGGCAAATGTTATTGAAATAAAAAAGGAATCTTGTGCGTATGCAAATATTATTAAGCATTCATGGCTATTACGTGATCACCTTTCAAGCCGCTAGAATTCTGGTTTACAAATAAGTTTGATTTAAGGAAAATTGGTAAAGCTAATACTTGTTAGCGTTTTATTTTAGAAACATTGTTCAACTGGCGTAGCACTACACAGATTATAAAGGTATAATAATGATATGGGCACCCGTTGTGTGCCACGATCGTAGCAAGTGGAGATGAGTGGTCTCTGCCTACCCCTTAGAAAAGAGGCGTCATTTTATGTACCTTTGTATGTACTTATAAGCACCCGAAATCCCTAAAATACCCCAAACCCTTGTTTGGTTTGGGGAAGAAATGTGTATCAAACCTATGTTTGATACACATTTCTCCGCATGTATAAGTATACATTTCTCCGAATGTGGAGTAACTCTGGTTTGTTGTAAGAAACTGGTTGTTTATCGTGAACGTGTTGCGCACATCAGCGATGCTTGATACGAGATACTCGATGCTTGCATTCCTAGGAACCTGTTTTAGCACAATCCAGTCGCTCTGTTGAACCTAGTTGTCCTACAAACAACAATAAAGGGCGTAGGTTGGTTCTATTGGCTAATGTTTGGAATGCTAAATTAAAATAAGTAAATAACTAACTGTTCTACATTCCTTGATGGTCGAGCGCAAAAAAATATTTTACATCTTCATGCATTTTGAATATGATGACCTCTAAGCTTTGACCAAAGACGCCATTGAAACCCGTTTAGTATACCAAAACTGCAGAACGGGTTCCCTTGCATCTCTAATGGATTTGTTTTGCATGAACTTTAAAGTATCAAAGAAAACAATAGAATGGTGTTAGTACCGTTAAACGTGAGTGTATTTATTTATCTAAGATGACGTTTACCGAGGAGTGTGCTTGTATTAGACAAAGATTTCTAGTCAGCAAGAAAAGAGTCAATAGGACAAATATTAGTACTAGAGCTAGGAGGCGTTGGAGCCTGAACTTGGCTCAACGACATTTCCTTCGCACGAATCTGAGCCGCTAAGGTCGCGTTATCAGATAAAGCCGCTGCTAAAGTCTTCTCCAGTTTCTCTGTTCCAGCCCTCTCAGCTTGTAGAGCTGCCTTTACTTCTGCCAACGATTCCATATCAGGATCCACCGGTGTTTGGGATTTAGAGCTATCATGTGCCACTCGTAGTTGAAGCTCAGATACCTTCGATGAAAGTCTTGATATTTCCACTAGAACAAAATATTGACCTTGATTCATGATACCTATGTGAAATCGATTACGCAAATCACAAGCTACTTTTTGCGCGATGAGATGCGGGTCCGAAAAACAAGATGTCCTTGAACACATGACATTTTGTGAGCGCGTTGGCCTTAAAGGAAAGACAACGCGTTAACTACAGCGTCTCGCTAAGCATGTGTAGATTTCCTCCTGACGCTGAATTGACTTAGGGCCTTTACATCTATATAGGTACTAGATGAATTGTACAGCGTTACGACTTAGTAGGCTACCTATGCCTACACCGTACTGTTTGGGACATAATTTGGATAGGCTTGCCCAGCACCTAAACAATACTCTTAGTTTAATCGGCTTCGTCCACAGGAAAGAACGTTAATGCGTGTAGAGCTAAGTAAAAACATTCGATGGTAGTGAAGTTTGACCCCACCATTAGCCGTCTGCAGCTCTCTGGTAGTATGTTGCATTTCTGCCGCAGCCAAGCGTCGCTCCCTAGCGTGGGCCGCAGCCGCGAGTCGGGCTCTCTCACGTATTTCAGAGCCACCCGCCGCGCAACGTTCCACTCTTCGCAATTCAGACTCAAGGCGGGATGCTTCCCTGAAAATAATAATTTGCTGCCAAGATAATAACGTAAAGCTTTATTTTTAAAACTAACTGATTTTTAAGACTGATTCTTGGAAAAGGCAGACAAAAAACTTTACCATCTTTCAACAACCTACCTACAGGGTGTAAAAAGACGTCTACCGAAGCCGAAAGGGGTAGGTACAGCATCCCAACACACAACCAAATCCAAAAGGATTTTCCGAAAAAAATCATTAAGTATATCCGGAGAAAACTGACCTCGCCCAGCTGGTCGAGCGTATGTATCCGTAGTTTGCTGCATTTTGAGTTTTAATTTTTGTTTTCTTTTGTAAATGAAATTATTAGGTAGGTATGGTATTATTATGTTGTACTTGTAGTAAATAACTAGAAAATAAAATAAAATGACGTAGCTAAGTAAACTTTTTTTTTTTGCGTTTTTTTTTTTTCGCTAAATATGTTCAGAACCATGATCTGATTGCAACCCATCAGTTTTCGGTAGCAGTCTTTTTACACCCTGTATATCATAGGTAAAATTCAGATTTGCAGAAATGTGGTGCTCCAATATGCGCCGAGTCGTATATTTTTACATAACATGAATTCGTTTTACTAATGTAATACTTTTTCCATACAAAAGACATCAACGCGCCTAAAATAAGGACATTTAAAATTATCAATCAACGACAGAACTGAAAATTTTAACGAGGTGTCGGTAACGATGATGGTGTAGCGAGTTCAATGGTTGTTCACCATCTCAAAAAAATGCCTACGCGCATAAAGAAGTTTTTACTTAAAAAAAAATTAATTACCTTCGCGTTTCTTCAGTCACAGTGATAATACGTCCCTGTAGCTCTGAATATTGCCTCTGCAAGGCAGCCTGAGCTGATTGCAACGGTCGCAACTGTTGAAGTTCTCTTTCCAGCGAGTTTATTTGACTTGACATTTCTACGCATTTCTCTTCATAAATTGATTTTTGGCGTTCCTAAAACACCGGTTGAACTATTAATTATAAAATTGCGTTTTTTTATTTATTTGTAAAGTGTGGGCAATCTTTTTTTTATTATTTACAAAAAAAAGAAAAGGGCTTTGTCGCTGAGCGATTAGAACGCCCAATCAGTAACATCTTAGCACAGTCTTCTTCTAAAGCGATGACGACGCAGCGACATGTCAGTGAGCAGCTGTTGATATTGACATAAGAAGAATGGTGCATTGTGCAATGGTCTAGGAAGCGAGAAGAAAAAAAGGCAAAAAGATTGGATTGGTCGAATGGCGGGTTATAGAGATAGACTTTTCGGGTGCTTACCCACCGTCCACCTCGCTAAAACCACCTCGACTCACCTACGGTCGAAACACCTACTGAACATAATAAAGTATTTGGATTCGAGAAAATAAACCTTGTAGAATAATTAAAGTTGGTGTTTCTATTAAAAATCTAGGCTATTATATCGTCATTACCATTGACTGTTATGTACCTATGTCTCATCCAACACAGACCTGTGAAACCTCGATAATCACGCGGCCGTTCAAAAATAAAAAGAATTAATCAAGTAAAACGATTTTTACCTCTATCTCAACTTGTATCTTGAGTCCAGCGATTTGATCATGAGCTGTGGAAAGTTCAGTGGCAGCCTTATTAGCGCCGGCGGTTGCCGCGGCAGCGCCATTCTGGGCTTCCGCCGCCGCTCGCTGAGCAGCCGCCCAAGCTGCTTCGGCTGCTTCTGCTCTCGTGGCTTCTGCGCGTACGGCTTCGCGTAAACGACTTTCAGATGTCTAAAGATTTGTTATACCTAATTAATGATCTCTTTCATGACATATTCTAATAAAAAGTAAACATTGAAGAACTTACTGATAAAGTACGGAATTCACCAATAAGCTCTAAAAACTGCTGCTCTAAGAACTCAAATTCTGTTCCAATGCCCATTTTAGGTAGTGCTAATGAATACTAGTTGTAAGTAATTGTTTGTAAGTATTGTACTAAGAACTGCGCCTCCAATAATTTTGTGTATTATTATGTTATGTATGAGTATGAAAAAATAGAAACAAGACAGAAAGCTAGAATTTTAAAATTAGAACACAGTTTATGTTCGACATTCGACGGGGCGCGGGAACATATATTTTTTTATTTTTAGGCTACTGAAGTCTGCCTTATTCCATAACTTTTAATTTTTAAGTTTTATACAGATAGAGCGTAAATACAGATAGCGTAAAATAACATTTTCTTAATAATTTATTTCCAATAATAACTTCAAACGCTAACAAGATTTGCTTAACTTAGAGCAATTGAAATGTGTCAATTTTGTTGTGTCTTAAGATGAACAGACAGACCGCGAGGGGAATATTAAAGCAGGGGGAGTGATGTTTTTCTACGGGGTGGAATTCAGTGCTTATAAAAACGCCGGTATTGTTGTTGACCGACCCATTCTTGCTGCAGCTTTCACAGAAACTGGAAGTTAGTCTGGTGAGTAGGTACTTAGGCAACACTTAGATAGCTACTTACTTATTTTTATTGAATCCAAATATTCATAGTTAAGCTGACACAGCGAACTTACTAAACGAGATAAGCTCAGTGAGCTTATATCGTTTAGCGAACAGCGAACAGCGAACTTACTAAACGAGATAAGCTCTGTTGAGCTTATCTCGTTTAGTAAGTTCGCTATGAGAACCGGTGGTGTAGGCAAAGACGTCGCAGGAGCTGTAGCCAGCGCAAGTTAGGTTAGTTCGTCAGGCTGAACTAGTCTGCTAAGTTCAAAACTTCAGGGTGATCCAACTGAATTGGGTACGGTTTATACATCATACAGTTCACCCTGAAGTTTGCAGTGTAAACCGTTGTAGGAAATGACTTGCGTGGCAAGCACATAAGGTTAACATAGGCTTACTTGCAAGGACGAATTTGCGATTATCTTTGTTTGAGCTTTTTTAGAATTATCGCAGTATTGTTCGGCAAAATCGATAAAATCATCGAATGAAGCTGGATAATTTGAATGTAAAATTGTTCTTATTGCTTTTTCAGGAATCAAACAGCCAAAATGCGCGTCGGTACAACAGTAGCATTAGCTGCAACGCTATCGTTTGCCTTACTTCTGCGCTGCGAGGCTGCTAGCCTGCATTTCTCTGTGCCAGAAGACGACGAAGATTATCGAGGTAGACCCGTGTACCGAGAGTACGGATTGTTCAGGCGGGCGATACGAAACGACGACGTATTCGATGACTACGGACATTTGAGATTCGGCCGATCGGATGACTGACATTCACTCCATACACGAATGGTTGGAAAACGGGCAAATTGAACGGCAATACATGGCAGATTGTATTTAGTTTCGTAGTGATGTGAAATATAAATGAAAGGGCTGGAATTTGTATTTCACATTGAACTTAATGCTAACGAAATTTTTAGTTCCTCAATCTTCTAACTATCTATCCCTATGTCTGTACATATTTGAAACTAAATGTATTACCTAATTAATAAGGGAAAGGATTTAGGCTGGCAAATAAAACTTCGATTATATTTAAATGATTGTAATATTATAATAAATACATTTTACAACAGTTGTTTTATTGCAGTAATGCATAGTTAAGATTATTTTTTTATAATGAACTGGTATCATTTACATTTTTATGATTTGTTAAGGCATTCCACGTCGTTTTTGCTTAGTACATTTTTAAAAATTTAACATTTCCGTAAATAACTCTATTCTCAAAACAATTTATATTCAAGGCATTTAAATTTATATAAAGCAAGCTTTATTTTTCTCAATTGTTGGTACAATTATTTATTTTTATTTCGTTGTACTATTTCTTTATAATTATAGATCTATGGCATGTTAGCTTTCGACTTGCCTTTATTGACTTGTTGAGACTCTAGTTAACATCTTATTCCGACATTAGGCACACATAATATCACTACTCTATATTAACCAATATGAGACTAGTTAGTTCTTTCCTATCCTAAGTTATAATTTATTTATGTATTATTTTTAAATTTAGCACACGATAAATGGTTAATTGTACTTGGTGAGAATGAAGCGTATTGGAAATTTAAATCTTTGAAATTAAATTTACGCATTATAAAACATAAATTTAAATTATAAACAAGTCCAGCATAAATATATAACTAAAATAAAGAATGTGATAGATTACATAGTAATTTTATGATTGTACAATGAAAATGTCCCATTGAATGATGTTAGTGCATCCCACCTCGCGGTGAATATTCCGATTAACATAAAGTTATTCTTAAATGATGTCCTTCTTCTGAGTGCTTCCAAGAAGTGCCTGAAAACAAAAAAATATATGATAAAATCAAATCATTAAAAGTGAAAAGGAACACCTCGAACAGCAATCTACGTAGGATCTAAAAACTACACTAAGTAGGTACTAACACAATTACTTTCACGCTGAACGGATTTGATAGCCCTGACACAATATAACTAAGTTCTTAAACTAATGCAAATATATCTAAGTAATTTTGAGTCGGCGTCCAACAAGCCTACTTATGTAGGTTAGTGCAAGGTTAAAACACAAAAAAAAAATCTTTTAGTATTATTATTATTTATATTTTTGTATGTATGAGAATCTTTTATTTACTTTTAAGTATATTAGAAATAGACCAGAATGTTAGTTACTCTATACTTATTTATTTATAAGTTGTTTTTTTATTTTTATGAAAAAGGTTATTCGGGACCACCGCGACACAAGCTTTGCTAAGTGCGGGGTCCTGGGTAAATTTTTATGAAATAAATTATCTTATCTTATCGTTATTTACCTTGTTTACAAAATTGACGATGGCCGTAGCTGGCTGCTCGGGCTCCAGTTCAGCGAACACGTGGCACTGGTTGTCAGCTCCGGATGATGAACGCGCTACGAATGCGAATATTCGTCTGTTGACAAGGAATAAGGTTTAAATAAAAAGAAAACCGTGGCACTACCGGGAGTGCCGAGAGAAGTGAAAGCTTAAACAAAAAAAAAATACATTTTTATTCACCCGTTTAGTTATAAAAATAAAAATAATAAAAATTATTTATTGTTATTGTTAAACAAATGTCTGACATTTGTTTTTATAAAATGAGCTTTTAAAATGTAAAAATATTGCCGTAAAAGTTTACCAAGATATACTGGTAGGTGACGGTGAGCAGGTGACCTTTTAGAGGCGAATCCAAGAATTTATTCATCAAAAATGCCCAATGCTACTAAAGAAGTTTTCACTTCAAAAATCACGACTCAACGTTAAAAACCGGTTTTATCTCTTAAAATCGCATTAAAAACTTGGCGATTCTACCCCTGTTCCTTCGTGACTCTGTGACGTCTGTGAAGGCTATCCCTAAGGTTTGTTACCCATACACATTATGTCAGATCAAGACACTCAATATTCTTTGAATACTCATGTCTAAGATGTTTACTTGTTTAGGGGGGTAATTAGAGGTTATAAAACAACTGATTTCGAAGCGATTTGGGATTTTAAAACATGAAATGTTCATGAACTCTTGAATGTAATCTCTAAAGTATTAAGACTTACTTTTCATTCTTATTCCCATTATCAACGTGCATAAACCGGCGTTCATCAGGGTCGATGCCGGCGTATGAAACTCCATTCGCGGGGTAATGCCTTCTGAAGAATAGCTTTCTCGCAGAGTCGGTTAGTGTGATCCCACCGCCAAACACCTTGAAATGCACCATGTGTGCTGGTCCCTGAAAAATTAAAAAAGTTAATTGTTAAGATTTTTATCCTGGGGCTTTTATCGCAAAACGCATTACTGCTATCGTTGCGTTTTGCATGTACTCGTAGTAGGTTATATACACACATATAGTGGTATATAGTAGATTTGTGTGTGTGAAAAATGGCCAGCATTATTTATTTACTAGCTACAGCGCGCGGCTTCGCCCTCGTGGTACCAACATTTTGAATAGCCTATATGCTATTCCAGGTCACTATCTACGTCTATTCCAAGTTTCATCCGAATCGGTTCACTGGTTTAGGCGTGATTGAAACACAAACATCTAAACAAACTCACAAACAATCAGCTTTATTATACACCGCAATTTTATGACTACCAAAAATTGCAGTAGATGTAGAAAATAATAATGGCATGGTCAGATTTTTTTATTTAACAATCACAAAGTTATCGAAGATTGTTGTCAACCAAAACCGTTTTTTTTAATGAAAACTGAACAAATAAGTACCTTCTGCAGACAACAATCGCGTACGGACTCTCATTTAAACTATGTTATAGAACTATGTCATAGAACAATTAGCCACTATCAAATATCTTGGCGTCATTCTTGATGAGAAACTCACTTTCAGACAACACATTAATACGTTATCAGGTCGCGTACGTAAACTGATATACGTTATGAAGTTACTCAGAGACGGGGCGGATAGGGAGACCTTGATGTTGGTTTACACAGCTCTCTGCCAGTCATTGCTCTGTTACTGTTCGTCCGTATGGGGGAGCGCTGCGAAGACCGCGATTATAAAGCTAGAGAGAGCCCAACGGTCTGTTCTAAAGGTGATGTTACCACCATTACCACCCCATAGCCCGGTAATTAGTTTTCCATAAACCGAAGGCTGTTCCTGAATGCATTTTTATAGTCTTGAAGGGTATAAGTAGCCGGTATGTGTCTCCCTCACACAAGATCAAAATTGTCAAAAAGGCCTCTGTGTGTTGGCTTCGGCCCCATGCATGCCCATCAAAGGTCCGGGACTCTATAGTTCCGTGATGTTAAACTTTGACAAACAAAATAATCTCTATCTCTATATATAAAAATGAATCCCTATTTCTCTTGGTTGGCTAACGGCTGGACCGATTTCGCGAAATTTTTTTTGTTGTGTTTGTAGGAGAAGGTTCTTATGACAGAAAAAATCTCTATATTAATCATGGAGGGCGTGAAATAAGGGTTGATGTATGGGGAGTTGAAAGTTCCAGTTAAAGCCAACAGATGGCGCTATTATTGCATTTTTAAAAGTTTCAGAAGATTCTTGCAGATTTCAGTTCTATTTAGAAGTTTTCAAGTATTTTATTTTGCTGACGAACTCGCGGGTACCAGCTAGTATTAAAAAAAATAGGGGTGTATGAGATTACCTTTTTCAGCAGTAAGCTAGTGACGGCTCGCTTGACGGCGGCGGGGCCGGTCAGCGCCTCCGTGTTCTCTGAGCCGAGGAGCAGCACGTGACAAGCGGCGCCTGTTGCGAGCAAAGCGCGAGCCGCGCCAGAGCTACCGCCTGTCCATGGGTCACTGGAAGGTATAAGCACAACGGATCTTTAGCTCTCTGAAGTTAGGTGCAATAGACGGTTGCGCAAGTTTGGTAGGGTAAGCGAGATAGCACGATTTTAGGCGTCATCAAAAATGGGTTCTGCGCAGCTACTTCAGAGAGCTAAAGAACGATTGTTCGTATTGTAAGGACTGTTCTAGATTGTGTTTTTTTAAGTAATAGCTACCTATCGACCTACTGCCAACTAGATATCAATGGTGAGGTAACCAAACTTACTGCATGTGACTGCGGTGAGCTCAGCCAGACAATGGTGCTTTTTACTATAATTTTCTCAGAAAGAAGATTTAGCAGCCACGCACAACTTCATAGATGTGGCAAAGTTTAGAAACGTGTTCAATTAATATATTTCTACTGGGTAGGAATTGAACACGGTGTGTGTTCACCTCGTTCACAGCGCAGAAAGCAAACTACTCCCACTGAATTTTACGACCAGAATTAAGAAAAACTCTTTAGTTAGAAGTCATGATACGGCTCAGTGCTTATCACCATAACTTCTGTGAGCACTGGTGGTCTAGTGGTAGTGGCCCCGCCTTTCGATCATAAGGTCGAGGGTTCAATCCCGGTCGTGCACCAATGAGTTTTCTGCCGAAAAAATTATGTGCACTATGCCAGTACTCTTAAACGGTGAAGGAAAACATCGCGAGGAAAGCGGCATGTCGTAGAACTTACAAAGTTCGAAAACATTTGTCAAGTGCACGAAAGGACCCTCTTTGAGGCGCATTAAAAATCCTTTCACCACACTGGTTCGACAGAACTGGTGACACGAGAAGAAGACCACAACTTCTCACAAACATCTCCCCTCTCACTCACCGGTCAGGCAGCCGCAGCGGCACCGGCAGAGCCAATGGTGTCACAGTATGCTGATACACAAGTGCTGACAATGAGCTGAAGACAGGCTCGTCAGCACATCCCCTAAGCCTCACGCCTCTAGAAGCAGGTTCTATTAGGAAGTGACGGACACCACTCGCACTTCCCGCTCTCACCGCGAGACCAAATGCTCCGGGGAAGGAGTTGGAGTCACGGACTATGAATGAACCTTCTTCTAATGGCAAGAGGGCTGATATTGCTGTGGACAAAAATGACGTTAGTTTGTGCGAGAAAGTCGTAGGTGTAAAGATGAGATTTGGATTTCAAACAGCATCCTTGAGGCGCACTTAAACTCTTCCACCATACTATGGTTTGATAGAATTATTGATGAACAAAAATCTTCTTTAGGACTCACTTTTGTTTTAAGGTCCTGATCCAAAGTAATGGAATGTAACCCTTGTTGCTTAAAAACTCTACATCATTGATAAAGGAAAATATCAAGCATAACAACATAGCTGCGTAAGCTCAAGTGGCTATAGCACCGCGCTTAAGTAGCTAACCTAACCGTGGTCAGAACGTAGTTCAAATCCAATCTGAGTGATATTTTTGGACCAATCGTAAGCTAGAAAAAATCTATATGACACACTCACCATCGTCCCTGGAGATGTTAGGTTTGTACCAGTAATGGCTCGTGTCCCTTGCGAATCTGACTCGATCGGGAGCCACGTGCGCCGGCTCCGCACTGTTGCTAACACTCGACCGTCGCGATGTCAGGCTTCCGTTGCCGTTGTATGTCCGGTATTCTGATTCAGGACTACTTTCGCGTTCTTTTCTGTAATACCAAGTATACGAGCTTATGAATGTTTATATATGTGCATGCGTTATAAAGTATACGTACACAGCACAGTCAGTACAGTCAGCGTCACCAACTGATAACGGCACGAGGCAGAGAGCTTTTGAAAAACATGCAAACACGCTTGCTTCGCATCCCACGTCACGCGTGTTTAATGAGCAAGTTTGATCGCCATAATACTGTTGGGCGGTTTCCCGGTGAACCGCTGCAGTCGATCATAATAAATGAGCTGCAGGAAGCATTTGCGGATCCACGTTGAGTAGTTAACCATTGACAGCGGTGCAGCACATCGTGTATATTGTGCGACAGCTTCCTCGAAAGGTTTACCGTCTCCAGTCTGAGTAACGTGCATCTATGCACGCAGCCTTTGTAATAACGGCGCTGATCGTACCAATTGCAGCTATCTGTGGATGGATGCTTACCTGATGACCGTCGTCGCTACGAATTGCCACTTTTCGTGGATAAAGTGTGACGGGTGCTTAGGCTTACCTAATGACCGTTGGAGAGCGAGGTGGACGAGCGCTGAGCGACGGTGTGGGTGTGGGCGGGTAGGGCGTTCGCGGGTGTGTTGGGAAAGCGGGCGTTCCGGCGCGGGATTCGGTACGGGATTCAGTGCGGGATTCCGCACGGGACCAGCTCTCTGCGCGGTCCTGAAACATAGAACATTGATTCAACTGGATCATGACTCATGGTCAATGGATCTAGGCATTCGTGAAGTTTGACAACTGTAGTAATGCTTTTTCATACTCTGTGTTCTGCGCAACGAAACGACAAACTTTACGATACTTAATGAGATTCATTGGCCCTGGTGAAAATATATGACACACATGATGTTTACCTACAAACATTATGTTGATTGTAGATCCTACAAATTCTTAGTTGAAGAGTTTTTCATGCCGTTTCTCTATCAAAGCCGTTAGTTTTGAAGGATTTAGAGGGGTTTTTTCATGCATGGTGAATACAATATTATCCTCCATAATGTTTGAGTGACTTACAATGGTATCAGTATCGAGTGGCTCCGCTAGCGACAGTAATCCAGGCGCAGGGTTAGGTGTACTGCTCGTACTCCATTCGCGCATCGTCATCTTTTCAAACATGAATTTTCTAGATGAGGTTCTGTGGACAACAATTGTATTGTTACCATGTGACCTCCAACTCAACAAAACATAATTATGGGGATTATTATTAGGTAATCACAATTAAATAAAGTTTATATTATGACATGAAGGACAAGCTTGCTCGTAGATATTTTTTCTACCAGAGTATGTAAAAATAGCATGCGTTAGTAGAATTCGCTGTTTTTTAACCTTTCGTAAAAAAGTAAGTGAAACCACGCAACCCGTCGTATTGCCGAAACGCGGATCTACGCTGTTTGATGTCAAATTGCTTTATGCGATCTCTCCATAATTTTCACGTAATACCACGGTGCTATCACTAAGCCAGATGCGACTAACCAAACTATTTTTATAATAGGTAGTATTTTATTGAGAAATGAAAAGTCTTATGGGAATCGAAAATTAAAAAGATTCTCAATACTACAACACTTAAAAATTCAAAATTTTTTTAGTAGTATTTTGTATTACTATTTTTGTACCGCGGCGACAGTGGAGAGACGAACTTGACTCTTACTCTCCCCATTGGACAGCATTAGCTTACAATAGAGTTGAGTGGAAGAAAGGAAGGGAGGCCTTTGCCCTGCAGTCGGACATCACGGGCTCATAATAATAATAATAATAAGTATTTTGTATTATAGGATACCTGTCCGGAGCTTGTGGGCTGATGCTGTCAGTCCTGAGAGGCGTGCGCGTGTTGACGTGCAGTGGGACGCTGAAGTCTTCATCGTCGTCTGCGAACGCGGTCGTGTCACTGGTGTAGCCGTCCACTCTGGAATGTAAGCAACATTTTTCTTATTGATTCTTTATTTCCTTTAATTCTCGTTTTAGAATTTGATTTTATTACCTACCTAAGCTTCCTTACGACTTACGATCAGCGGTCTGAATGTCATCGTTATAACCATAATTTGTACACCAACTATAATTAATGATATGATGCTTCGCTGCAAAATGTCTCACCTATGACTAGCCGAGCGGCGCACTTGTCGGGAAGTAGCAGTGTCCCACTCGAGCGGTAGTCGAGCGACCCGTTCCCTTGCTTCTTTCCTCTCCCTGAGTTTCTGCTGTTGTCTCTGCAGCCAGGTCAATCCTGAGCTCGCACTATCTATCCCGCTGTCGGACCGACGAGGCTCCCTCGCTCGCACGGTCTCGTGCCACCCTAGAGTACTATTAGAGCGCCAGGTTCCAGTCTCCGGTATGCTTTTTCGCGGTAGCCGATCCACCCACTCCGCCTCGCCATTCAACCATCTGTTGACAAGATTTATTACATTCATAAGGCGCTCCGGAAACAAGAACAACGCAATAATATTTCGAAGTTTTTGCTTTGTTTGCTCAAGTGTTATCTTTGTCAGGCTCTGACAACACGCGTAGGAATCGAAGGTTTTGTAGATACCTGCTAAGGATATGGTAAACAGTGCTGGTAGGTATTTCATTCATAGTATGCGTTCTTGGTATCTAGGATAGTGGGTGTGAGGCGCGGATGCCTCGTGTTACTCAAGATTAATTAGAATTATTCCTAAGGTCTTCCGTTTGAAATGGAATGCTGATTAACATATCTATTTGTAACACATTGAAATGAAGGCATCGTTATCCTTGTGAATAATTGTAGTGCACTTGAGTGTTAACATAGATATTTAGTGCAAATTACTGGTCACAAAAACTGAACTATCGTTTATTAGAAAGTAACAGTAGAGCATGTGGTGCGGTGTCGGTGTCGTGGTGTCGTGGCGCGCTCGACCGTTTATGGCGGCGTTTATCTCGAAATAGTAACTTGTTTGGGTCATGGCGCGACGCAATCACACGCCATCGCTCCAAATCAATCCCAGAATTGCGAGCCATCGCCTTCTGACGCGACACTAGACAACCGGCTCATGTTTAACAAGTCGACAAGTTCCTACAACTCGTTTCGACCGGCGACATATCGATTTGTATAATTGAATACGTTAGTTAAAAATATATTACGGTCAATCTACAGCCAAATATGGACTGTTTAGAAAGGACTTTCAGCTACCATTTACGAGCAATAAATTATCGTTAGTCAGTTCCCAGAATGGTCTCGTCGAGTTAGTAATTTGACTGGTAACTTAAGAAGCCATTTATTCAGTAGGCGCCGCATAAATAATTCGCAATAGGCTGTTTATAGTAGATCCCATGTGTGCGGGTAATGTTGCGGAACGAACGGACCGGTAAGTACCGGGTTCGTTCCCGGCCCACGCCTATCTTCGCTCAATTAAAGACGTCGAAGCTTCCGTTTCTAGGTTTTACTGTAGGTAGAGCAATAGCCTAGTACCTCCGATTAACTTCAACCTGCCTTTATTATTTTGTCCTTTAAAGCGAACGAATGTTCAGAATAAGTTATAATGAGATGACGCATCGTGCAAGTCCATTACAAGCATAAAGCTGCAAAGCGACATTGAAATGTGCAAGTACATTCATACGGGTAGGAAACGCCCTGACAGAATGTACCTTGATTGCAAAAGGCACTCTATAAGTGGCAAGATTACAATGCATTAAATCTGTGTGATTGACAAGACCGATATCTGCTGGATATCTATGGAGTGCCATTTATCTTCCTGTCCATCAAATCTGACATGAGTTTAGTACAATGGAAGAGGTAGCATGTGTTTATTGTTTGCATTTACAGCACTTAGTTAAGTAGGCGTGGATAAGGTACTTATAATCGGGAGCAAAAATGTTAGATGATTGCTTAAATCATATAGATTTGATGGTTACAAATACACGTTTGCCTAATTTTGCTTTACCAATACATTAATAATCTACACTTTTAAGTCAGTAGTCCTATCCTATGTTCATATTCCCATCAACTCTACTATAAGCACATATCTTCTAGATTGTAAAATAATAATAAATATTAGAATGAGACCACCACGACTATGTTATTTTGTAAAGTATGCATTCTTAGAACGTCTATAACGTAACTTATTTGTTATGTTGCCATTTATAACAACCGGGCTATTGTTTATAGCATTCCTTGAGGCAATTTATCCATAATAACTTTGCCATTATCGTTTGTTTTATCTTGATTTATATATTATTTATTATATAACTACACGATCAACTAATTTGTGGTCAAATAGTGAGGTAATAACTGTAATTAGCTACTTGTTAAGCTGCAGTAAACTAGTAACTGTAGTTAAGCGCTCGATAATGGCGCCCCATTCATATTTTTTGACGTATTAATCGGCTACCGTGCTGTGAGGGTATATGCTTTTATTGAGTCACCAACAAGCTTTAATATTTTAATTAATAGAAAATGTGTCTATAAAGTATGTATATTTTTTATTCACATCAATGCCATATTGGAGTTTAATAGCCATACTTAGCTTGTTTGTGTCTTTATTGTATTTATCTGGACTGTACCAATTAACACCCACGAGACCACTTCACCGTTGCTCCTACGCTCTACAATAGTTTTAGTATCAACTATATTGCAAAAAAATGTCTACAGCAAGTACCGAGTAACAATCAAATACCTTCCTACGATATATACCTGCTGCAGCTGATTATATATTATATTATACTACGAGTAGGTAATGCAGGAAATATACATTAGCTTTTAGCATCACGTAGTTAGAAGCTAAACCTAAAAGATTCCTATCTTTCCACTATTCAGCTCGAACAGTTGAATATACATAAACATTATATCCTATATATAACACTTGACTTACATTCTAGGTATATTGGATAGGTACATAAATAAACGTAGTGCAATGTACGAGTACATGTATGTTAACAGAATCACTTGTTGAGATTGTTAGTGTAACTTTATGGGCAATTTAAATCAAACCTATAAGGAAGGGCTTGTGTAATGCGATTGAAACGGGGTTCTTTATGGTCCTTTGGTGAAGTGGGTCAGAACAGAACGCACATAATAATTTAAAGAGAAGTACACAATGAGCATTCTGTTGACCAATTTCTAAGTATTCTGTATTTTTTCTGATGAATTTCAATTCTGCGTCTCGTCTGTCTAGATCGCTTAAACATTGTACGGTCTGTGAATTGATATATTCTCTTTACCCAGTTTAAAATAAATTCGACATTTCAAGGTCAAGTATTGGAAATATTTGTTGCTAAGAATAACGTAAATGGTTCGGTCGAACGTAAACACTAGCATGTGGCTGTAGGCGTCGGACCGTGGCCTCCACTCCCACAGCTCAGGAACACATGTTTACATCAATCACCAGATACCCTCCTTTAATTACTTTATATCATAGTTTTGTTGTGAATCCGTTTCCCCTAGTGCCACGTCACCGGAAACATGAACTGAGATTTTTTGTACTAACGATTTTCTTTGTCTTTCTTATAAACAGACAAAAACTTCTAAGAACATCTGTATGTATCGAGTTGATTGATGTTTAGTCAACTCATATCAAAGGATTAAACTAATATTGTTTTCAAGATAAGAAATCGAATCAATTTGTATCCTTCAAATGCTTTAACATTGAAACGACTTAATTTAGCTCAGACGCGTAAATTCAGATCTCTCGCAACAAAACAGGTTTTGCGAGATCACTTTTATTTATGCACAACACAAGTAGTTGATTCCATTTAAATTTAAAACGGATTCCCTTATCAAAGTTGTTGGAAGGAATATAAATGAACATACAGTCGATTGCCCTATAGCTCAATTGGTAAAAGCCATGCCGAGGGAATAATCGCGGGTTCAAATTCTGTCTGGGACTAATTATTGGAAATATTTTTGAAAATACGATCTTTAGATTTTATTTATACCGGCAAAAAAAATATAGGAATTAAACATCAATCTTCTTACCTTCCATTTGTAACGGGGGATGCGGGCGGCGGTACAGTGGTGGTGGTTGTGGTGTTTTCATGCGTGAACTTCCGAAGGGTGGTTGGAGTCGGCGGCGGGCGTGGGGTAGTCCGTTCATCGTCATCATCTTCTATAGGGCGGTAGGAGGTATCCGATCCGAGCGCCCGTCTCACCAGCTCGGGGCTGGCGAGGCGATGTGGTGCACGAAGCATACCGGGCTTGACGCCGGGCGCTCCGTACGTGAAGGGAGCGGAGTCTGCGCGCGCGTGGTACGGTATGTCAGGCTGGCGGGCGGCTTGCGACTGTGGTCGAGGCGCGTCCGGTAAAGCGCTCACTGTTCGCAGCATATCTCCTAACAACGCGTCCAGTTCGTCTGGTGGACTGGGCGCCGCGCGTCTCCCCGCTGATGATATCCCAGAGTCCATGGACGCGGTTAGAGGCGACGCAGCGCCTCCGCGAACCACTGTTGCGTAGATGGAGCCGTCCAGAGGGCCGAATGTGTGCGCGCCCTCTGCGCCCTCCGCGGTCTCCCCGCCGGACCCCGATCCTCCGCTCCCGTTGTTATCGCCTGACAAATGATAAACATACTATCTTAGTTTATTTAGTATTTTCTGAAACTTTGTTAGCATCATAATAATACCAAATCCTACTAATATTATACATCTGAAAGTTTAAAATCATATAATTTATTTATTTAATTGACAAGCGTACAAGTGTAATAGTATAAATTTAGTACATTTTCTTAATAATAATGGCTTGTGGCACAATAAACTAATTACTAGCAGAACCCACACTAAGCTTTTACGCTTGTTTTTTAGTTTGAGAGTACCTATAACAAAATTAACTGATTTGGATGCAAATTGGAAATCCTGTGGTGTAGAGCTGGAATAGCGCAGATCCCGTGAGCAAAGCTACAGGCAGAAGCTAGTCAAGAATAAATCAAATTGATTATGGTTAGTTACGTCTGACTGTTAAAAGCTGTTAGCTATGGCTCGTTAGGACTTTCTGCTGAGAAACTCTCTATCTTATTAAACTCATCAAGTCAGGTCGTAGGTCGCAACGTAAGTGTTTAGCATCAGTTTAATTGCAAATTGCTTCTAAATTGGATTCGATTCGCTCCAATAACTAGCCAGGTTTCACACCGAGGCAAAATTCGTGTAATTTACTGCTATACGGTCCAGAAATGCCCGAATTAATTAGCACGTTCCTTGCTTATAAAAACATGTACATTGTACGTGTTGAACGTAGCATGGATGGCAGCGGGATCGTTAATTAAATGTGGAAGGTTTAAAGCATTCAGCTGTGCAGCTACTCGACCGGCCGCGTCTCGCCTACATCCTAAAAAGGATCAAGAAAGCTCCCGTTTTCCCGAACCCGTTATCCCGTCAGAGTAGGAAGACATCTTTTATGATGAAATTCTAAGAACCATTCCTATTTACGCTAATCTAGTAGAGAACTTTTTGAAATCAAATCTTTCGGTGGATTTTGTTTCTAAAATAGAAATAGTCATAGTCTCTTGTGAAACGGAGTCAATAAGTTTGCGATATAGCACAACAATAATATTGTTATTTTCATTCAACGTCCAACCACAATATTTCGAGGTTTGGGAGTTCAAGGCAATGACACTCAATAAGGAAACGACCTCTGTTTAAGTTTAAGGTAGAGTTACCTACAAAACTTATCAGCCTACTCATTTCAAGCATAGTAAATTTTACTTACATAGTGAATTGTGCAGACAGTCACTAAAAACACAGACTGCATTAACTACAGTAAGCAAATCACAGTGGGCATTATTTATTTTAAATATAACAGCTGACAAATGTGTGAAACTGTCCAACCGTGTAAATACTCAATGCAAATAAGGAAGAGCGGTTCCATGTCACCGTTCACGTCTTATTTGCATAATGAAGACGCAGGCTAACGTGTTTTAAGTTACACCATTACATTTTGCGAGCGCTATGACTTTGTCTGTAAGAGAAATACATCTGGGTCGGACAATGTACGAACGATTTCGAAACTGAACTAAATGTGAGGTTGTCAATAACGCAATTAGTGTAAAGATATCAACGTCAGCGTCTACTGACCGTCGGCGTCGAGCTCTGTTAAGGAAGATGTAGTTATTTCTGTGTTGTCAACGAAAATAACGCGCTCTGGCGCGAGGGCTACTGTTACGAAATGTACCGGCGGAGCAGGCAGGAAGAGGATGTGCCCACCGTCGCGCTTACTCTCGCCTCGCTGAACTACCGTCAACTCATGCCCCATTAAACTTCACTTTAATATCATTTCTATTTCGTCTTATTGACAATAATCGGATATTATACGCAGCTTATAATTCCATCCATCAACGTAAAACTGGAAATTTACATTCACCATCCGCCGGAGCCTTAATAAGCAACTTTATTGAAAATTAATTAAGATAAAGGTGCTTGTTATGCTCGGTACCTACCTACGCATAATCGTAAAGCACCCAGCGGGCAAGTAGGTAAAGCTCACAGAACTGTCCGAACATCACAATATTCGACGAGGACAAGCCTTTAGTTCGTTAACTAATGAAAATGAGCGTGACGTGACGTCGAGTATGAATCCGACGTTCTCGCGTCTCCGCTTACTATACACAGATGGAGAAATTAGAAAACATTTTGAATAGCGATTTAAATGACAGTTTAAGCATAGCATGTTCAAAGTTACGCGATATTAACGACGGCGCCGCGGTGAAGGTGAGCGCGTGGTGAGTCGGCGGGTGGTGTGATGACATCACAGCTCTACCTTGGGTTTCTGCGAAACTCTAAGCTCAGCCGCATTATTATTCAGCCAGCTCTGCCTGTTTGGTTATCGTTCGTTATACTTTACCTCCAAATTGCAACCTGTTTTGGCTTTTTTACTTTTTACAAGAATGTTATTTTGGTGGCTATTAAAATATTCAATGCCATATCTCGGCTTCAACTCTTAAATAAATATTTTGTTGAGTTCGTTAAATTTACTCACATAGAAAGCGGCGTCTGTTGGTTCTCGTAACGGTTTTTATCTAGATTAACGACACAAACACACGTCCACATCAAGTACAACCACGGTATTGACTGCCCATCAAATTGAAAGCTCGCGCGATAAATTATTGCTGATACCTAGTTACTCGCACGCGGGAAGGATCGTAGGTTTGTTCAAACTGTATGTATGTCAGGTCAGGGGTTACTGGGACCACACACAAATTCTAAATAAGTAAAAATGAATCAACTCATTCCTTAAGAGATAATTTGGTCGTCTATTTATAAACACCTACGTATAAAGACTCATTCATAAAACTAATACTTATTAAAACCATCACTGATAGCCTAAACTGCCTATCAGCACTGTCACTACCTATACACAACGTCGTTGCTATACCTAGGTACATATACGAGTCTCTTAGACATTCAAGACTTTTGATGAAGAAGGAACGATGTAAGAAATATCAATTAAAGTTTATTTCGGTCAGACACGCAAAAGGCTAGATTGGAGTAATTAAGACGAGTTCTGCGGGACCACAGGCGATAAAACTCTGCAAACATGACGTCAGTGGACCCTCGCGTGTGAATCTAGAAACATTAGCTACGGCCCGATGCCATCCATGTTCCAAACAGAACGAGTAACCCTCTCTCAAGGTCGCAGGCCTAATCTTTAGATTACTTTTTGTTAATTCTTAGAAGGTTCGAGGTTATTTTGAAAATGACTATGTTGTAAGGTTTCAAATCTATTTCATAATCTGACTGTTTATTTGATAGCGATGGCATTTTTTTTTGTGGTAGACTACGAGTATTATTGTAATAGTCTACACGATTATCTGCCAATAAATCAATTTATGTGAACTCATATTTTAATTCTCTTCTCGTGTGGCCTCTCGCAGTCAATTCACTTTCGTTTAACCGAAAGCGAAATAAATCAATTTAATCACGAGATATTTCACTCGTAGGGCTCGACATCTCTGATCTAACCACACGTTCATTGATCTATCCAGCTCATGACTTGCAAGCATGTTACGTGAGTCAGTGGTCTCGATTCGTTCGGTTTGAATTAAGTTGAAGTGTGTCGGATTGCATTGGCCCTAAGGGCCTGTCTGTCGCCGGAGCGAGCGTCGGACATCCATCAGCGATTCACCACGCAGGTCAATTAGCCGCCACAACCGAAACGAACCTAGTTTGTCGCCAACTAATGCATACTATTGTTCGCTTCACGAGTCGGTACTTCTATTGTGAAATGAATGAAGATCTATACGTGTTTTGACTTTTCTTTTATTTGTTGTTCTCGGTAGAATTGGAACTTTTGTTGGAACGAAATTTTATCCACTATTGTTCACTGGCGTCAGTATTTTTAAACGATTTTATATTTACTATTACTATTTGTGACGGCTTTTGTATCTTTCTACATCTATTATAAGCTTAGTATAAGTTTTATCTAACAATCAAAAAATCAAAACTAGAACAAGCGGCAAAAAATAACACTCATTAACCAACACATTAGACATTATCGCGGACAAACATTGTATTGTTCCACTTACCCCGATTGTGATAGTCCCAGAACTTTCATACAACTTTTAAAAATCTTGTATTTTCAGTATTCAATTTATGAAGTTAGAAAAATAGTGGTTAGAGACGTTATTTTGATTTAGTGAATTGTTGAAAGGAAAGCGCGATGCGTGCCGCGAAAGGCGGCCGGAGACTGGGCGGGCGGCGCGGTGAGACCGACAGAAACTGAACTACTCGCCCTAAAATAGAACCACACCTGAAACGCCACAGAACCGCGACCTGCCCGCTAACTGCTCCAATTCGACGCTTTGTCAACATTGATGACACATAAGTCACTTTGCAGCTAACACTACACTTCCGAGACAATCAATTTTCAAAGTATTTGCTCTAAAACCCATTAGTATTACATGGAACAATACTCTAGCAGCGATAAAACTGGGCTCTAGATTAAATTTAGATATTTTTTATTATCGGCTAAATAGCCCACTTAATTTTTTGTTGTGAAACGAAGTAGTTACAATATAATTTATTTTAACATGTGTCTCCGTTTACAGTAATGCTGAAAGAGTCACCTACCATCTGTTTCAATAGTACGATTATTTATATGAGGTAGTTTATCTTATTTTCAGAAGCGGAGCCTGGCATTTACCTGCCTAGTTATTTTACCTGTTATGTTATGTAAAGTACGACTAATGGTTCTAGGAATTGGCACTCATGCAATTTAACGCAGGATGCTCATTACAATTTCTATAGCCAACAAGTTTGTAACTTCAGTGAGCTTTTACATTGTTGCTGATTATGGCTAACGGATGTGCAGCTATGGAGTTTAGCGCAGTTTAAACTTGTAGCTGTATAAAGTGTAAATTTTATCTTTTTCCATGAAGTAGCTTTTTTATTATAGTTTAGTAGGTGCTTTGAAAGATAACTTCTATTTTCACCCATAAACACAGCGCAGCGCCATCTATTGAAAATTTTTAGGACTACAAAACTCCTGTTGAATAACGTTTTACGTTGGAACTCTTATTAGAACTTCCATTACATAATGTACAAAGATACTATGAAGTAATGAAATTTTTCAACAAACACCTACGCTGCGCGGAATGCGTCAGTTGTGCAACAAGATTTGAAGTACATATGAACATAAAAAAATAAAATTAGAAGAAGTTCTTTCTTATAATTTTGTAGTCTTGTTTATTACATTATTTGCGGCTCCAATAATAGCCCATAGAAGTCTCCATTAAACGCCACTGCAACCGGCCTTGTGCGGTTCTCATCCACATTTTTTAGGAATATGAGTAATTGTATTGTTAGAGGTAAACAACCTGGTAGCTCAGCACGTTAAATGTACTCACCAGGGTCATCATCAGTGATTGTGGACAATGGCCGCAGATGTTCCAGAGAGTCTGCCCTCGCGAGTGCATCAGGCGCGGCTCGGAGCGGAGCGGCCGGGGTCGGCGCCGGCGCCGCGCCGCCCGCTCCCTCGCCACGCTCGAATGCTAGCTCCACTGCTCCGTCGCTTGGAAATGATGGATCTAGAGGGAAGTAAGAAATTAAATATTGCTGGATATTTGACATAGTCATCTGGCCCCGAAGTATAGGCACAAGTATAGGTTGGCGGTGTTGATTTCTGAAACTAAATCGGTATGAATATCATACAAACAGCGGGACGATAATTGAACCCACAACCTATTGCGTCATAGGCCATCGCCCAATGCGACACAGAAGTCGTCAAAGGAACTTTAGATTTAGCCGAGAAATACACAACTCACAATTTCTTTCTAAGAATATTCATCATTATCATCAGCCTTTTTCATCCTTCCACTTGTTATAAGCCTCTCTTCGCTATTGCCATTCGCCTCTCTTCAGCCAATCTCGCCCAAATAAGACTGCGTATTTTACTATGTCCTCAACCCATCAGTAAACAAGCGAAAAGAACATTACAAGTAATTTATTAGGTTCGTATGAGTTACTGGCCAACTTCACACAGCGTCATCTAGCCCCAAACTTAGCAAGCTATATTAGTTATCTGGTTCCCATAGTACAAACTATGGGAACCAGATAACTGATATACTACTTATATACTTTTTGTTCGTAAATACATACATATTGTACATATTACACCCAGACCCGAGATAAATATTTGCAGATCACACAAACATTTATCCCGCGGCGGGGATCGAACCCGCAACCTTCTGCGTGCCAAGCGGGCTTTCACCCACTGTTAAAGTCGTTATTACAAGTTAAAATATACAAACATATACCATGAGCAGCATGATCCAACTGCTGCTTGGTGAACGAAAGCGTGTGGTCGGCTACAGCGCACGTATGGAACTGACACGCGAACACAAGATGGCGCTGGGACGCGTGCGCGTGCGCAGGCCTCCTGTACGCTCTCACTAGGACGTCGCCGCGCAACGCCAGTCTGCCTACACCTACTGTCCAGCCTCCACCATTTACCATGTAGAGGCCTAGAACAAAGAAAAAGTTCAATCAATTATATTTAATATATTTTAAAAAGAGAACGGAAGATGTTGGAAAATTACAAGCGAGAGAATAGTATCAAATCTTCTTCTGGAATATAATTTAGATGGGAATAAAATAAGCGGCAAATAGGATTCATAGGTTTAATAAGTTATTTTATTATAATCATTCTAATATTTGTCTAAATACGCGAATGATACCTAGAGCCTTCTAGGTTTGCTGGTCTTTTTGCGACAGCTGGTATGAAAATTCCTTTGCCCCCATAGGAAAGAAGTGTAATTTTTTGTAAGTATGTAGTATTAAAATTCTCTTGATGATTTATGACAATACCTAGCTTTGAACCATAATGCAAACTATTTTTTTTATCTATTTTAATTTAGGGACCTTGATTGATTATCGAACATGCCGGTCCCATAGGTCCCTCATTTGCAAACTATTTAGAGGAGGGCTACCTTCTCATCCAACTTATAAAGCAAATGTCTACCTGATGTATAAACGCAGATGAAATTCTCGTAGATCTTGAGGAAGGCGATAGTGGGTGTGGCGGGAGTAGCTAAGGAGCCGGCCACGCTCACGTGAGTCAGGTGAAGAGGCGACGCGTTCACTCGGATCTGACCGGCTAGCAACCCCGCGAACGTGTCTATGTATCTGTGGAAGGTAAAAAAATATATACATACATACATACATGTATAAAATCACGTCTCTTTGCCGAAGGGGTAGGCAGAGACCACAGATCTCCACTTGCTACGATCCTGACACACATCTTTTGTCTCATTCACTCTCATTACATTCTTCATACATGCTCGCCAGTTTAGGGTACTTTTGACCTGGCCCTTCTCCAAAATGTCGCCAATTTGATCCAAGAAGGTTCGCCTAGGCCTTCCCCTTCCCCCCCCCGATGGATTCCAATCTTGACGCGATGGGGGGGCTTAGTAACCGTGGTTTGGTTGGCCCACGGTGAAGCCAAAAGGAATCCCAGGCGGGGACGCCCTGGTGGCGTCTGGCGGGTAGGGTCGCGGGTGAAGAGGCGTGTCGGTGTTTCGTTGCCGCTCGCCCTATCTCCCGCGACCCAACGGTGGCGCACCGTAAGATGCGTCGGCGGCGGGGCCGCAGTGGAAGAGGAGTGTCGGTGTTACGTTGCCGCTCTCCCTGTCCTCTGCGGCCGTTTTTGGAGGCTTCTCCACGCGCACCTCTTTAATTAGAGGGCGCAGTGGACGAAGGGAGCGGAGAGCTCTGGTGGTGAGTAGCGGACGCTAGGTGTGGGGGCACCTTCGTCCGCCTTGCACTACTCACCACTATGCGGGGCCGCCTTAAGGGCGGGGATCGCCAGAGGGGGACTGGACGTAAAGGCTGTGCCGGTTTCCCAGACCCCCTCCATTCCAGGCGACGCCGGAATGACGCTGGGTCGTTTAGTGGGTATACCGGGAGTCCCCGGGGAGTCCCACATACCCCTCTCGCCCCCCGGCGGAGGGGATGCGTAACGCATTTTTCCCAGCGAGAAAAAAAAAAAAAAAAAAAAAAAAAAAAGGCCTTCCCCTTCCAGCTCTCCCATACACACTCGCCTCATTCACTTATATATAAGTTCTTACTGATGTTAGGATGCAAATGGAGGGAAGCTATTTACATCCCACTCAAGCTAACTAACAATTTTCTTCTATTAGGTACCCTCTTAGCTTAGTTTTAGAAAAAGATCAACGAAAGTAGTTATTTGGAAGTGTCGTCTCTCGCCTTAGCCCAGTAGTGGGATGCAAGTGATCCAACTGTCCAACGATCCAACTTCTTTTTTTGCTTTTCATTTTCTACCACTCAAATAATGATATATCGCTTATTATTACCGTTTGTTCGAAGGCAGATGGAATATCGGAATCCTGTCGTCGAGGTACCTCCTCATAGCATATCTGTCGAGCGCATTTTCCGGAGCGCCGCATATCGCAGAATAGTGCATATATGCCGCTACCAACACGCCAAGCCTTTCGCGGTTGCCCCTGTGGAATAATACTATTGTAAGTATATAGTAAAAAAGAATCAGCAAAATCGGTCGAGACCCAAAAAGAGTCAGCGTAATCGGAAAACGGTCAAGCCGTTCTCAAGTGATGCTGCTAGAAATGGCAATGAGTTTTTATATACTCGTAGATTGTTATTTTCAGTCTGCATCCTTCTATTATAGGCACTAAAAATACTATGAAGAAGCTATGGCTTTCTCGTCACTCTTGAAGCCTTTACGGTCCTGTGAGATTGTGGGCTGAACCAACTGAGTCTAGACCTACTGCGATAGCATCCAATCCTATTTAGATACATTTAGTATCCGATACATGTAATTATTTCAAGTAAGTACTAAATCACCCCTTTCTGTAGACTACATCAAAATCACATTAGTAACTGCTCTTTGGCAAAAATATTAACCTTCTTGACGTAAACAAGCCCAAGGATATGCAAATCTACCATCTCCGCTCCCTAACAAAAAGCAACGGGATAATTAAAATTCAGTAGATAAAGCGAAGTTTATTCAGTCTCCTCTGGGCAAAAAGTCGGGTGAATCCGTTCAAGCGGCTCTATTTAATTAGGTAAGGACCTCTACAGGGTTTCTGGGTCATATTCCTCACAGCTTTTCCTTTTGTTACAGTAAAAAATCGTAAACTCTTCAGGGTCCTTTGCTAATTGGAGCAATTCAAACAGTTAAAGTTAAAATTGAATTGAATAGTACGAGTAGGGTTTGGAATTGGTTAAAAGTAAAGCAAGGGTCTAATACCAATTAAGGCTTCCAAGTCTCTAGAGTTACGATACTGCTACCCGTCTAATTTGTAAGACAGAAGATAATGAGGTCGTCTGAAGGAAAATTTTATTTTAATGTTTCGCATTACCTAGTGGGACACTCCTACTAGATAGATTGATAAAAAATAACTTCATGTCAAGCTTCTTAGAAACATGCTTGCGGTGCAGCATTGTTTTTCTTAATAGATTGACAAAGCTAGCATCAGTCTCCAAACTAGTCGCTAGTGACATTAATTAATTGCTACGAAAAGCCCCTCGATTTAGAAAAGCCCATATTAGTCCTGACTAAAAATTTTAATATTGGTAGAGACATAAGCATATTTTAAAGGTTGACGCAAGTCCATCTTGCCTATGGAATGTCAGTTCTTACCACGCAAGGAGTATAGCAACATTCTTGGGATGTGCAGCAAGCCAGCTCTCGATATGTTTGCAGGCAGCACACAGCCTTTCCAATGGCGGCGCTAACTCTCCCGCCCAGCCGAGTGACCTAGCTCGTCCGAACACACTTCTAGCCGTGTGACCTTCGCCAGTGCCTTCTGCGCAGCTCACTTCGAATACCTAGAAAATAAAAAGAAAATTCAGGAGGGCTCGTTTCTTTGGTGCAGCTTGCCCAATGCCCAGTTGTTCCTGATATATTAATGAAACAGTGCAGGAGCGCACTTTGTTAAAGTTTTCGGTGTATCTTGCCCAGTTGTTGCCCAAAGAACGTTCAACGTTCTATCCCATCCCAGAAGCAATCGAGCGCTTCCTTGTTAAACCAAACGGTGCTTATTTGACTGCATATTCTAAAAGATGAAGGTACTTTCGTAGATGGGTTGCTATTCAGCGAGAAAACTCTCTATAGACTTACTACTTCAAAATATTGTCTTCATTATAAAATGTAATTTGCTGAGTTATTAAGAAATAAAATGCAATGAGGAGAGAAGTTGATCATAAGACTTGTAACAAACGATCGATTTTGTGCAGATATTGTGCACATATACGCATAAACTAACGAAGCGAAGTGAAACGGAAACATTGTCAACTGTATCCGACGTTGACGCACATTTGACGGTGCCGCTTCATAGACTTGCTCACAATAACTATGGTTTGAACGTAAGTTTACTGCAAATACTAGCATCATGTACACCGCAGCAGTAAAATGTCTAGCAAACTTATTATAGTGATCTTAAGCTATTTGATTTTATAGCCTTATCTTTAGGGTCAGCTATGGTCGTAACCCACCAATCAAATTTATTGTTGATTGTTTAACGACCCTCTTCAGCGCCTTTAGTTCCTTCTCATTTCTCGCTATGTTCGGTAACATTTTGCAAACATACTACTTTATTCCAATAAGTGCGTGCACTTGCTACTAATGATTTCCTCATCAAAATATACCTTATAACCTTGCGGTTAGTGCTTACTGTATGTTTATGGTTGCTGAAACTAAGTAGTTATAGTGAATTGTCTAACGATTAAATAAGCTTACCATAAAGTGTTCTCCGTGTTTGTTGGTAAGCATATGCGCTGCCTGGGCTTCCGCGTGTGCATCTCGGTCTGGCAGATGTAATGCCAGCATTCGTTCGGCGACATAGCACAGATCGAGTCTAGACGCTGGTCCGCTGGGGTAGCTTGCTGAACGCGCTCCGTTCTGACGAGAATAGAGAATAATTTCGTCATTGGTTGGCGTAGTATGGTTACACGAGAAGCTTTCATAATGTAATCTGTTGGACAGAAACCGTCTACCTGCCCGTATTTGATGATCTGAAGCAGTGTATAACTAAGCGACTCCATGCTTATATGGAAACTTAAGAAGATGAAAGCCTTTTAGAATTTTGGTGTAGGTAACCAAAATTCTAATCTACCTTAAACTGTTTTATTCATTTTTGGTTATTAACTAAGATCTAGACGAACATGACGTACACTATCACTTGAGGAAATGGCGCTAGGTACCTTATAGGTATTAGCTTTTTTGAACTTGGCGTTTTATAACCTGTTGGAATTATCAACGTCATAAAATAAACTAGATACTAAAATTGCAGCTTATTGACAAGTTGAGTAGCTTTATCAAATGCGCTTAAGTTTAAAAGCCATATTACATTTATGGCTTACAAAGCTGATCAAGACCATAAATTATGAGTGCCACATTAGCAGTAACTGATGAAGATAGAAATCATAAATGTATGTAAACAAGAAGTGTTAAAAAAAGCAAGCCAAACTAAAAAGTGAAAAATTCACAGTCGTAGCGTATTTATGTCAAGTCAAACTTAAAATCGTAGGCGCGCCACAACCGAGAAAGTGTCACAAACTGCGTAGGCGCAGCTACGTAAAGTACCATGAAAGATATTCTTACTTTGCACTTAATCCGATTAGAGCAGTCGACAGCTAAGCTTTGCTTACTTATGTAAAGAAAATTAAGATCATTCAAGCTTATAGACGTGTATTTACGCGGACCGCCAGCAAGCAAATTGCTCATTATACTCGTAGCTGATTTAACTTGATTGCGGAAACAATAAATACGTTTTCTATGCACCGTATGATATGGAGTGGACGGCTTAAATTCGTCGAGCAAAACTACAAAATCCCGGCCAATTGCGATAAAATTATGTTCATATTATTATAGGTACAGACCAATGTAAGTACACATAAATTAAGATATCTTACCGGTTCTCTACCAAATGTCGTTGTAGCTGGAGTTGCGGGAGCGCTCTTAGCCCGAGTCTGCAACAATAAAGCAAAATTGTATTACAACATTCATTAAAAACAGCTCTACTCTCATTATTATCATGTTATTTGCACGAAAAAACAAATCTTTGAGATGTTGGCCTCCGAGGTCAGCTGCGTCATTAAAATAAAATCAAAAGTAGTAATTTAAATCCTCGTATTTTTTTCTGAATGGTGGCGCTCGACCGTGTCTGATGGATGGAATTTCATTCTGGATTTCATTTCACTGAGAGCTTTGATGTAAACTTAATGGTTGAGGTGCATTCATTTTCTAATGCACAATAAGTTATGGCTACCTTAAGAAATATAGTTTTTCATGTGCTATGTTACATAAAGCAAATGAAAATCTATAAGTAGCAAAAAAGCTTTCTCACAAAAACTAGTAATTAAAGACTTTAACTGATAGGTACTATAAAAATTTAGGACTATTTGTGTAATCCTTACCTAAGTAATATCGATACCTTAAGTATCCAAGTTAATTCATATAACAGACTAGCTGCGCTCCCGCGGTGTGACCCGCGGTCCCTCGGGATTTTTTCATTTTTTCGGGATAAAAAGTAGCCTATGTCCTTCCCTGGGATACAATCTTTAACTATGACGAATTTCAGCTTAATCTGTTCAGCGGTTTGGGCGTGAAAGCGTAACAAACAGACAGACAGACAGATAGACAGACAGACAGAGTTACTTTCACATTTATAATATTAGTATGGATGGATACAAAGTCTATCAGTTATGTGAAGCATCCAGAGATTCTATGTCAAGAATCACTAGGGCCGATCGGATTTAATATGCTGATAAATGAAGGCTAAACTAAGTGTATCTTAAGTGATTACCTACTGCAGCTTTTGTCGGCTAGATACGCTGTTACGTCGTATTAGCCGCATTACTTAAAAGTCACTTACACAATGGGTGGTAACTTAACGTGTGTGTAAAGCGGCTACGATAAAGTTAGAGGTAAAATAATGGTTCTGTCGGATTATAAAGGCATTTGCTTTCGATTATCATGTTACAAAGATTACAGAAACTTTGCGGTAACTTTAGTAGATTTTCAAATTATATTCACTGGTATTTTAGTTGCAAAAATTGTCTTTCCTAAGTCTTTTCCAAATATTACGCCCGTAAATTAGCCACGTCACGAGAACATTAACACAATATTTTTAGGAATTCTTTTCAGCGCTAATTTTGCGGCGGAGTCAAGTGATGGTACCTACTCAATTTTTATCAAAACCATTAGCTGACCAAATATAAAATAACTTTGCCAGTAAAAAAAGTAGAGCTACATCTTTTTCTCGATTATGTTCTACGAACCGTGGTCTTACTCCTTTGACTGATGACAAGACTTCTCGATCGGTGATGGCGCACATAGCCCCGTTGCAGGTAGAACACAGCTCGCCACAGCGCGAATGCTAGTCGGTGCAAGGCACGCGCCGCATCTGCTCCACACACGCGACTCACACGCCCGCGCATCACAAAACCATTCACATTTTACTAGTCCATTGATCTTTTGCTAGTATTTTCGTTTAGGTTATACTTATATCATTCGCGTATTAATGACCGAACCAAAAGAAATAAGTAAGTAGGTACTACTCGTATACAGAGAACAAAGTTCACTTCCTGAACTTTAAAGAAGACGCTTTAAGTACAGGACACAAACTTTAATCTAAAAATAAATTAGGGACATAGTTTATACGTACCTAGTCTTTGTACCCTTTAGCTGCTGAGTAGGTATATTAGTAACGAGGAAATACTTGAGGTGGAAAAATACCTTTCAAAGTTCCGCAAAGAAGTCTTGGCTCAACAAAAACAAATGATGCTTTCACAGAGTACAGGGACGTGCTTGGGGTGAAAAAGCTGTGACGATGAGTGGAGGCTGAAGGCGCCCGAGGGCGTCTGCCCTGCACTGTGGCACGCCACAAATTCCTTGCAATCATGACAAGTACCCAGGTAAAAAGTCACATGCCTCATCTAAAAGCTTGAACGCACGCACTATTTGATAAATTAATGAAAACCTGATTGTTGTGTGCTAGAGAATCGTAACACTGGAAGAAAAATAAGTTTCCCGCCATTATTAGGGCTGACAGTGACTGACACTGACATGACAGTTATCTTGTATTGTCATTTTATTTGTTTTTAATCATGGGTTTTATTTATGGCCAGCTATTAGGTATTAATTACCACTTGACTTGAAATTTAAAAATGGAACAAATTATATTTTTATTTTCTAGATTGATGTGTGTACAATGTATGTGGGTTTTTTTAATTATTTAAACTCCCTCCAGTTCAGTAGGTATTTGTGTAGGTGACTCAAATATAATTTCGTTAAACGATTTTTCTTAAGTGCTTTTGGTTCTTTGGAAACAGCTGCGTCAAGACCGCAACCATAACCCTGACCTTCCTCGTAAAACATAAGATTGACGCGTGCGGGGTCAATAACCCCGGGGGTGGGCTTCGTCTAAATAAAAGACCGTCACACGCAGCAAAGACGGCGGTCACGACTAGACGGAGCATTCATCACAATGCACCATTTTTCTTTTCAGAGATTTCAATAGTGCAGTCCGCACGTTGCTAGCCGCAGTTGACGTTCAGAAAAGGAATTTTAGCGTAAAAAATACGCATTTAGGTAAATGCAAAATTTACTTTACAATATCTAGCATGTTTAGTTAGGTAACTAGGTAGGTACCTAAGTAATTTAAACCAAGTAAATAAATTCCTTATCAGTAAAAATAAACTCTACCTCGGCTATCTGATTATACATTAGGTACCTACAATTAATGTGCTCTACATTTTCTCTGTAAGACAATTTTAAATTAAAAAAACGTAATTTAAGTAGGTACATGAAATTCAACACAATTCAGACACGAAATTAAATTAAAAACATAACACTACACTTTCAACCAATGTTAAACTTTTTGCAACTGAACTGATCACTGTTAGATTTTTCAACGCATATGTGACTTTTTGTGATAACACGTCACTAAGCCGATGCACCGTTTATTTTGAATGGCACAGGTATTGGAGGTATTATGCCAAGTTGTTTCAGCGATGTGTACCGCAGCGTTACGCACTCGTACTGAAGCTTCACTGGCTGGCGCCGGCGGTTCGCCGCAGCATCCCGCAGTCGCCTCTCTGGCGACGACGCTCGTTGCTAGGCAACGCACACGCCCTGAGTAGGTACTTGCTGATGCGACTCGAGGGTGTTGGGAGTTATAGAAATAATCTATGAATGTTTAAGAATATGGGGTGCTTTGATTTATTGGACGAGAATACCAAAAATATTAATTAATGAGGAGTTATGTCAGGCTGAAAGGACTTGTAAAGCCATTTAAAAAAAAAAAAGATTATTAGGTGACGATATTAATAAATCAACTTCAAAAGTATTTATGGTTCACTTACCTAAACGATGATACCTACTACAAAACAACTGCTGTATAAAAATAGTTTTTTGATCTTCAATTTTCGAACTTAATATTATAAAGAGGCAAGATTTGTTTGTTTGTTTGTTTGTATTGAATTGGCTCTGAAAGTACTGGACCGATTTGAAAAATTATTTCACCATTAGAATCCTACATTATTCCTGATGAACATAGGCTAAATTTTATCCCTAAAAAAATTACCATTTCCCGAAGGACCGCGGGTAACACCGCGACAGACAGCAAGTGATGAATAAAACTCATAGAGCCTTAGGAAGTTGGTAAAATGAAACTTTTTTCGCATAAAATCTTTTTCCTTTTCGTCCAGTGACAAATTACAAAAGCAGCTGACATAATTAGCCGCTTCATTCATTGCTTAAGACCGGGAGCGGGAGGTGAGGGCGGTGGCACTTCCGTAAACATAGCGCAGCGCGTGTCGACAGTAACATGACTGTGCAACCTGGTTTAATTCAGTTTTCATATTCAACTTCCGCTATTTTATTATTCTAAGTAAACTTAAATATTGCAGCCACACTGTTTTATCAAACTCCAAAGGACTTCCTCATATTTTTTCACTCCAATATGAAAATGTTTCCTAAAGATAACTGATTATAACCTGCAAATTCTAAGAAATCATTCTTAAACAAACCACGACCGCAGAAACTTCAATGAAATAATAGAAGGGCCGGCTCGTGTGTACCATTCACTGACTTTAATTGACGATTGACGACCTCACTACTCTACTACCCTAGAGAAAAAATACTACAGGTAGATAGAGAGGTATTTTTTATGACAAAACGTGATCGCGTAAAAGGATAACAGGATACATTAGGATAACATTCGCACTATTATTTTACGTGGATGAAATCCTGCAATAGTGCAATTTATGAGATGTAGAGTATAACTAACACTAGTTTAAAAAAATTAGGGGTGAATTATTTTAACGATCAGAGTTCAAATGATGGATAGGAAGAGGTCGCTAATGCTTTTTGAAATTAGCATTCGATGAACATTGAACCATCAGAGCTCTATCTCCTACACTTACTCCACTGCTGCTACCAGTATGAAGTATTTGATTTTCTTTAGCCTCAATTTAATTTACACAAAGTTGGCTTGGTTAAACGAAGATAAATATTTATAGGCCACGACCGGCGAGTGGCTACGTAGCCACTAAGCCGTAAATTAAATTGAGGCTAAAGAAAATCAAATACTTCATACTGGTGGTAGAGTCACCTCTAAGTCACGGTAGATGGCAATTGGATTTTACATCGTGTAAATAAAGTAAGCTTCGTCATTTTAAGTTAGGTACTTATATTTTGTTGGATTTGGCAGTTTTACAGGGCTTTAAAATTTATTGTAAATTCAATATATACTTACCTTCTTACTAAGTATTATAATATTATTCGTATTAACGGAGTCGTTTTAGGTCTCATGTGTTTTGTGTGCATACACTCACTCACATGCTGTACCTACATTTTGGTCTAACAAATCAGTCTGTCTGACTCACAACTCACTGACTAAATAAGAGCCTATAAACATAACATAATTTTATACTTATATGTAGTAAGTACTTACTATCAACTGATGCTTATGACAACTTAAGTAAAGCTGGCCTCTACCTAGGCGTAAGTAAATATTGCCTACGTCTAAAGCCAACTATGAAAGCGTCCAGCGGCTTGTAAATATTTACACCACGTCGGAACTTACACATTTCATTTCAAATAAATATACTTTATAAACCGAACATCTGTTTCTTTTTGAAAATTAACTAAATGCAAATATTTATTTTACATGCAACCTGTGCCTTCTAATAGATTGGTTCGTATGGCTACTTAGTAAGGTTACTTCATAGGTAAACAAATAGAACAAGTGATGATTTGATGATATTTTAAAACAAGTGTGCTTTTCAAAATCAAAAGCTGAAAATATCTTCCTTCTCAGATATTTTCAAAGAATCTTCAATTTCCTATAACAGTTTTGAGGAAACGTCTACCATATTATTATTTTGGAAAAACGTCATGATCCTATAACATTTTATAAAAGCTGGAATCATTTTATCATGGTTATGCATAAGACAAATACCTACTATTTATCAGTAAGTAAAGAAGGAAGAATCGTGATTCCGTCAGTTCTCTGAAGCCGGGAGGTGGTCGCCGCGGGCGCCGCGCGGCCACGCTATCGCAATAGTTATCGTGAGAAAGTTTCGCGATCGCCGCCCAATCGGTTATCTAACATTAATCCCCGACCCTGCGGTCTCTTTGACCGCCAGTTATGGCCAATAGTAATTTGTATTAATTACGCTTTATCTAGGCATATCAACCCGCAGTTTGGAGCTGTCAATTATCCAAATAAAGTATTCAATCAAGGTTACAATGATAAATGGAGATTGTCACCATGTCCGATAAGAAAAATAGCTGTGATGTTTATATCGAATGGTATCGTGTTACGAGCTTACGAGTCGGCAGCTCGGACAGGTTGTCTAATTCAAAATGTTTTGATTGCTGGGCGATATCGGCTGATCTCGGGTTTGAGGGTCGGACGCACCGCTGCGCTGTGTCCATTGTTTAAGTGTCGACTTTTATTTATGACGACGCGAGTAGGCCGTGGTCTAAGCTCCGACACCTGATGCCGCCGATCTCTAACGTATCGCCAGCGGGTGGTCCTCACTTCGCTAAAGGATAATCTTCCTTCCAAAACATAATGAGGTGTCTTATCATTGTCATATCGCGTTTTTAATGTTACTTAGGTATGTAGGTATATGTATTTTTATCTTGATTATCAATATTTTTTACAAAGTAAGTAAGTATAGCATTCGTCCAAAAAAATATTGCACGTTAGGTAAATTGTACGATGTAGATCTCTATAATCTCTACCTACTAGTTAAAATGTAGGTTCCTTTACAAAGGATTCTCAATTCGTAATTGATTTGCACTTTTATTGTGTCTAGTCTAGGCTCTCCGCCATCTGGGCTTGGTACCTAGGTATACATGATGACATCACTGTGCAAATAAATCTCGACATTCCTCGGCAATGACGCAACCAGCAGCTACGCATCAGTTTGAAGGCAGCAAAGCGAATTAAAAAATTGTGTTTCAAGGATAACGGGAATCGATGCGGCTAATTTATAGTGACACTTCAAAGTGATCCCATAAAACCGCTGTCGATAAATCCATGGAAAGGAAGGCACTAAATATAAAGCAAAAAGTATTCCGGTTTATTGCTGAATTCTGCAAAGGCTTTGTCATAACATAAACGAGTTAAAGCGACCTTATGTAAAACGCATTAAAATTCCATAAACACTTGGCTCTAACACTCGTTCATGCTGAACAGATAACACGACATGTTGCATAATGGTATGGTACCTATATCTGCAATAGGTACTAACAAGACTAGACTGAAAGCAAAGCAAGTACCTACTAATTTTCGAAGCTATACTTAGCAGATGCGAAACAGATGAAGTTTTGTTATGACTTCTGGAAGTTCTACCCACACACCTTCAGACAGTCTATTCTAGTCATCCGTGCATAAACGTTGACTTGACATAGGTAGGTACACGTACTTTTATACCTTCATAACTTTTAGGTAGGTAAGTAAGTATCCCTAAGTAATTCTAGACTAGGTATAATGCAAAATCAACAGGTACATTGTAGCATTATATCGTAAAATTTGCAGTACTTGTTTGATGGGTAGATCTTGGTAAACATTGAAATAATTATATCTCTACCTGCAGTAACTCGGTTCAATTCAACCTGTACCTACCTACCCTTATTTTCAGGTAAGCAACTAATAAATAATACAGCTAATAGTGCTGCGGTATCGCATACCTCTATCAGCTCATGCTCTTTAGTAAGTATTCTAAATAATTCACCCTTCTTCGGGAGCTAAAACACGGTCCCATCTGATCTGCGTATCCTTGAACGCTTTCCTTGAACGCATGAATTATTCAAGGACCGGTGTGATTTCCTTCACGATTTCATTCTTGTATTGCTAATAAATTATGTAGAATTTTTGTTTGTTTTTTAGTTACTTAAGTAACTACTTACCTACCACCTATGTTCAAATATTTTTTAAGTAACAGTTTTATAGAAAACTTTTTACTTAATTAATGTGTCTTTACTCCACCCTATTAATCAATAAAAGTCTACAAATACCTATCTATCAATAGGTGCAGCAAAAAAAATACATTGTTATTGATTTCTGTTGATTTGAAAAGGAAGTCCATAGAAATACAATAGTGACTTGGTTCTAGTTTAGACCATTATCTATTACATATCTATCGACTAGTTTATCGCGCAGTTTATAGTCTATCGGGTTTCATGAAGCGTGATAAAGAAAGGCCGTACATAAAGTATTAAATTATCTACCTACCTTTACCTATGTAAACAATACTTATACCTACCTATTATCTAACGTATTTTAAACCCTTTATTTTGCTAACAAATTGTTACAAACCTTGCGCTGTTACGGTCTACCTACAAACAATTATAGGGATAGTCCTCAATGCCAAATTTCTTCCCAAGAATGCCACGGAATATATAAATTAAAATTAAAAGACACTAGTAAAAGAAAGTTGAAACACTCCAAGTCAATTTGGGTAATAACTTGTCAAATAGTTTTACGTTTCATTCGAGAGAGAGAGAGAGAGAGATGTTTGAATAATAGGGGATTACATTGCAAACTACAAATAACTTACCTATGTCGTAATATAGCTTTACAAATGAACCAAAGTTTAGCGACCGGCAATGTTCGGACCATTTATCAGTTCGGAAGTAGGGATGACCCATCAATTCGCGCTACAATTACCTACTCCATTAGACTCGAACTTAGCATCTTCCGCCCGCGCGCCGATATCGGAAATTGTCATAACGACCTTTGAGTGGTTTCTAGGCCATTCGCTGACATTTTGCACCCTCGTAATGTTCGATTAATTTTGAACTCAGTAATTTATAGATTGGCACTACTTTAGTGAACATAAAATCCATTTTATAGTATGACGGGCAATGAAAACTGATAGACTATTTTGCCTTAAAGAAATATTATTAGCAAATTATTTGATTACCCAAGTTTAACTATTTATTTAGAAGTATATTCTAGCTGTTCTCCGCGTAATATTTAAGATATGAGCTTAAAAGCTCTTTTAACCCGGCTAAGGAAATCGGAAGAAAGTACCGATTGATGTGGGTTCGGAACGCGAGCGTGGGTGCTATGTCTATTGGTATTAGAAATGGCCATGCACTAGCGCCATGGCCCATATAACTTGCACAAAATGGCCTCTACATCCGGCCTAGTTCTACGCCGACCCTTGGCCAATTACAAAATATGTAAGTAAGTTAAATGATTTATAAAACGAACAAAACTTATGTTATAAGATGAATTAATCCTAAATATTTCGCATGCCTATTCCATAGCCGTTTTCTTTTACTTTGGTAATTAAGTTGCAGATCTAGCTAGAACATACGTAATTAAATTACTAACTCGTATTTGATTTAAATGTAGAGGAGCTCCGAAAATCCATGTCCATATTCTTATTATGTCCATTCATTTATTGTCGCGATTACCTACGAATATTATTTTTCGTAGCAACTGTTTCAATTCTAGTGCCTAAACCTAAAAACTAGACATAATAGGTAATGTAGCGACTTAGAGAGGCAGTCAGGGCACTCACCTTTCGTTCATAGGCAACAAGCAAACAAAGCTGCACTAATGTAATACAACAACAGAAAGTGTCGACTCACAGGCGCATTCTATAGGTCCCTACTAAAGGTACCTTTAGTCGTGTCGTGTTCATAAATATCTGAACAGAGAGTCCCTTTGCAAAACGCCTTTGCAAAAAAGACAGTACGCGTAGGTACTAGGGATTGCAGTAGGTAAACTTAGGTACCTTGGGTACTATGGAATAGTGTTGCGACTTGCGAGTTTGTTTCCAGTGTACGCCGAGGGCTGCAGCAATTTGATTTATTGCGAGCTAATGCAAATCTATGGTTCGAAAGCCGTCGGTTTCTAGCCGACAGTAGGTACTCGCAGGTACAACGTAAACTCGTGCGCAAACACGGACTTGATGTTTGACGGTTTAATAACGTCTTGGAGCTGAGCTATTTGATTCAATTATCTAAAGCGTTTTAAAATTGCCATCGCATTCATCAATGCGATACCTTGGAGGAGTAATAACATGATATTACGTTGAAATTATTTAATTTTATTCACGCGACTGCTTCCTGCTCTGCATTCAAATAAATCATATTTACTATGAAGATGGCGTTGTATGTAATTGTTTCCTTACAAAGTACAATTTAATTTAAAAGATCTAGCTAACACTAACACTAATTAAATGTTATAAGTTACCTAGTGATCTATCATAAGCATTTATTTATGTTTATTTGAAAGTTAATTAATATTTCTTTACAAACACATACTTATAAGGAGAAAAGGAACAAACTAAGCACCTTTTAAAAAAGTTGTCAAAAAAAACGTTTGAGAAAGATTAGGTAACTTAAGAGTTAGTACTTAGTTAATAAATGTGTGATATTTATGTCTTGATATAAAAGTATCTTTATAAATAGCAGCAAGATAAAGATTTGATATCTGATTTTAATGAAAATTCTGAAGTAGGTACACCCATAGGAAACTCGTTAGCTAGACAAAACAAATGTTATAGATAAACGCTAATCACAAGATTAATAGCATAACTGTTGGGTAATTTCATACTACAAACTTTGGACATCGTGAATTTATCGATTTAATAGACGACGACGATAATATCTATCAGTTAGATTAATTATCTATGCTATTTATCGAAGTAAAATGTTGTTCTATGTTTGTATTAGGTAATAATGATCATTGATATGGTTATTATAATTATGATTTTTTCAAAAAAATAAGGCTAGATTTATATGCTTACCGTAACTGTGATGGTATCATAAATGCCATTTTGATCGGAGCGTTGGGGTGCAGTCGTGGTGACGGACTCCGAGGGTATCGAAGCGAGCAGCGAGCGTGAGGGCGGAGGCGACAGCGGAAGCGGATCTCCATTGCGAGACCACGTCCTATGGATCTGCCAGCTCGTATCTGAGAAGCGGGCTCTATCCTGCAAACAATATAAACTAATTGAATAATGGCTGAAGGAGATACAGAACTTAAGATAGCGCAGGAAGTCAAGTGTCCAAACGACCTTGCATCCTGAATTAATATGCACTTGAACAAGGATATACATAACTCCCGACACTCGACTCGATTTCAATAGTAAGACATAAGAATAGGAGACCCTATTTACTTTATTATAAAGACCGTTAAAAAACCTTCTTTCGAAATATGATTCAATATTTTGATATAAGTACCTACCTTCAAATTAATAAAGTGCTTCGGGCGGTTACGTATTTCACTCTAATTTCCGAATACGAAAGTCGATGGGATCAATCGACTTCAAGGTAGGAATTATATCCCTTTACCTATCTTAGAGTAGTATTTTTTTAGATAATTACCACCTTGAAGTTCTTAATGTATTCAGAAATAGAGAGAAAAACGAAACCGAACGAATGAATCAAAATTCTTTATTGTACACATCTTAAAATAAATTATGAAAAATAAACCTTAGGAATAAATGCACAAACTATACTGTACTTAATTGTTCTAATTTCAAATCTCTAGCTCAATTTATCGGTAACCATAACCCCTAGTTTATCAAAATGATAGAAATGATAAACTATAGGCTATCATCATCATTGCTACTACCCGTGCCTTAAAAAAACTCCTTCGTAACTTTTAAACTCCTTCGTATTGCCTTGGTAATAGCTAAACATCCTCCTTTGCTAATTGAGTTAGTGTAAGCGAAAAACGTCATTAGTCACGCTATTAGCAGGTGGATGGTCCATTCCGCAAGCCTCATCAGCTTTCAGATCCGGCTCCAAATGGTAATGACTTCTGCTTTTTGCGGTACCGTTTATTATTCCGTCAACACACAGCTCTAGTTATGTCCGTTAGGGACTAAAGTCAAATACAAAAAAACAATGTAAGTAGGTAATTAAAAAAAATAGAAGGAAAAATTGGTTATCTCCAATGAACTGGTGATGCCGTACGAACGCCTCCGTCGTAGCTTAACGACTTTGAAGCCGACAATATCCAATTCAGATTAAGCTGAGCTTTATAAACCTGAGAATGAGCTAAAAAGTTAATACTTACAGGTCGCCCAGCGGATCTAGGCATTCGTGAAGTTAGCCGTTTGTCTGCGCAGTGACCGATTTTTCATACAAAATTGTGTTCTGCGCAGACAAACGGCTAACTTCACGAATGCCTAGATCCGTTGGGCGACTGGTCTTTGAAGAGTGAGTACTTATCTAATAATTTAAATAAGATCTTGTTCCCAATAAATTATTTTCATCTTCTTATTGTTATGAGCCGATGCCATTGAAAACAATCAACAAATTATCACTTTCATAAACAAGTTACATTCTTGTCACGTGCTGGACGCCTCAGCTGGACCTCTTTGTAACACAAACCGCATTTGTACAGGATACATTAAACTATAACTAGCGAAAAAGCGTAGGCACATCTAAGTTAGGCAGGCATAATATTAACACGGTTAGGTACCTAATATATGAAAGTATTATTCGAATTTATGCATGATAAATCTACACTACGAACTACACCCCAATAATAACTGAATGGCATTTACAGAGCTTTTAATCACTTGAATTGACTTTTTCGTCAATTTTTACTTTCGTTTTCTAGGCTGTAGGTATTTAGAATCTGTCCGGCAGAGAAATTTCAAAAACTGATGCTACATCTGAGCGTGGACCCCAAGTGGACCCCGATTACGTGATCCCATTGTATCCTAAGTATACCTACTTATTCTTGAAAACTGTTCAGTTCTAGGTTCTAAATTGTTTTAGGTAAGTGCTAGGAGTGCTAGAAGTAACATGCGCGTAATCCTAAGTTGGGTCTAAAGATGTGGGCCAGAGATTCGCGTGCAATAACCACAAGTCATCTCGATTTCAGAAAATCATTGATTTATGAGCACAACGCGTATAGATTCAATCTAGTTAATTGCTATGAAATTGAATAATGACACGTTTGATAACTTCTCGATCGTCGCTCTCCATGAGTGAAAATTATAGAGATTATTGATAAATTGCTGATAGCTGTAGTCTCAAAGTAAACATGTTCAAGCATGTGTTTATAACGAGTTATGGTAGAGTTAGCTAGAAAAGATCAAAGTTTTGACCTTACAGCGATGATCTCAGAAGTCAAGGCATATTATAATAAACATTCAATTTACATAAGAAAATACTGGCGCGCGCTGAGCTGTCTGGCATTATAGTTCGTAGTAAGATAACGGTCTGAATAATGTAACGTAACACCAGATTTTTATAAGCCGTAAAGGAAGTAACGTAAACCGAGCAGTACTGTTTCAAAATCTCCGCTCTACATTGTGTGAAAATAGCACAACGGATTAACCATCAGGTAGATAAGATAATAAACATCCCACGTGTACCTCGGTGTTGCAGCGGCCGGCATACTGTGTGCTCTGTGGCCGATGCGTGGGCGCATGCACTCAACCTTTTGTTACTTTCAAGTTTTCAACACGTATCGACGAGATAACAGGGACTTAATAAAGCTATCCGGGGCCCGCGTGAACTGCTTGTTCTGCGATAAATTACGTGTTGCTTTTTAGGTTATGTGGTGGATACTCATGATTAAGCGTGTTGTTTTTATGGGCAGTTTTGCCAAAAATATACCCTTACTTAAGGATATGATATTATCACCAACGTCATTGTTCTAAGTATAGAGTGTGCATATAATTTGCACGTATTTTCTGATCTACTCTAGAACTAACCTGATATCACTCTTAGATATGTATGTTTTAATTTGTTTATTGCTCTTAATTTTGTTCTTCTGACTGAGTATCACTAAACTAGTAGGTAAGTACTAGAAAATAACGGTATTGCTTTTATAGGTACAGATACCTTCTTTTGAATTAAGTTTGTCATCAAATCGTTTGAAGTGTAGTATGGGACTCAGTAATGTTTACTCGCTCACTTCACTTTCTTCGGAGAAATCGTATATTAAAGAGAAAACTACCAATCACATTTTTATTTTCATGGCTTCTACGGTAATTGCAATCGGACTCCACTCAATAAATGAATTATCTTGTTAGGTAGTCTCTTATACGATTGGTTTTATAATTGTAACCTATATTTTACACTTTAGTTGGTAAGTACCTGCCTAGTTATTTTAATAACATTTTATAGTAATTTTGTGATCTCCACTGGGTTTATCTTTACTGATTGAGTCGTATCTCGATATCTGATTGGCAATACTTGCTTTGATGCTTCATAAAAACCACTTGAATTGCCCTACTAACTATAATAAATACGTAGGCAAGTAAAACCTATAAGTATTTACAACGCGGCGCGGCGGCGCTTAGTTATAACTAACCTGTTATTAGTGAATCAGTTTCGTTGGTTCATCATAATTTTGATTTATTGAGCCCGTTTGAATTGCCTTACTAACTAGGTATAATAAATACGTAGGCAAGTAAAACCTATAAGTATTTACAACGCGGCGCGACGGCGCTTAGTTCTAACTAACCTGTTATTAGTGAATCAGTTTCGTTAGTTCATCATAATTTTGATTTATTGAGCCCGTTTGAATTGCCTTACTAACTAGGTATAATAAATACGTAGGCAAGTAAAACCTATAAGTATTAACAACGCGGCGCGGCGGCGCTTAGTCTAACTAACCTTAGTATTCTAACTAACCTGTTATTAGTGAATCAGTTTCGTTGGTTCATCATAATTTTGATTCATTGAGCCCGGTTTAATGGATGATGATTCGCGTTGTAAAAACTGTTGATTACCTATATATTGTATGGTTGGAGCCTTGGATTGCATCTATGATCTATTTTAGTTAGTTCTGTTCTAAATACAATTAATGTAGCTTGCTTTAAATGTAGGTAGTTAAGCGCGGTTCTAAAGTAGATGGGTTACTGGTCGGTATTAACATCTTCGTAGATCTTAGACTATCGGAGAGCATTAAATTATTGGTGCCTGCTATTATAGTCCATGAGGAGTTGAAAATAAATATTTATAATTTATGTTATTTTCCTTGTATTGGTAAATCTAAATGAAAACATTACTTGTGATAAATTCAAGCTACCAAAGAACCTCGTGATACCTAAATTCAAGCATGAGCTGTATGTTAGAAACATTGTTTATAAGTACATATATATAAAAGTTCCAACACTACACTTGAATTCACTAAACTAAGTTAATACAACACGAGCTGATTTGCAATTAAAATAGTTCGTGAATCTAATTTTGTCCGAGCGCAGTTGATATTCATCGACAATAGACATACCTACCTATGCAGCAGTGTTGCAAACTCAATCAAATACCTACTCGTAATAATTGTTCTGTCACAGTCAAGTTAATGAAAAAATTATTGTGGGTATAACCTATTTAAGCTGGCAAGTTTTTAGAACGACACTTTGTTAAGAGTTGAAAGCGCGGTCAAACACAGAACATTAGCAAGCGATGGCGGGCAGATAATGCGTTCCAGAGACAGTCGTGATTCTGCTACTTCGCGTTTCACTTATCCTTATGTCATCTTTCCAAGGACAAAAGCCCATTACGACTGTTTACGAACATTTCAAAGTGTTCGAGACATGCCCTTAAAATGTTTGCTTATACAATTTGTTACTGTGTCATTTATACAGGGTGTAAAAAGACGTCTACCGAAGCCGAAAGGGGTAGGTACAGCATCCCAACACACAACCAAATCCAAAAGGATTTTCCGAAAAAATCATTTTATCAGGAGAAAACAGCGTTTGAAGATCACTGTTTGCGTATGTACTGGGCGCGTTTTTATACGTAGATTGCTGGATTTTGAGTTTTAATTGATTTTTTCTTTTATAAATGAAATGATTAGGTAGGTATGGTCTTATTATGTTATACTAGTAGCAAAAAACTAGAAAATAAAATAAAATGACGCAGCTAAGTCAAATTTTTTTTTGTGTTTTTGTTTCGATAAATATGTTCAGAATCTTGGTCTGATTGCAATCCCTCAGTTTTCGGTAGCAGTCTTTTTACACCCTGTATATGTTGCTTGAGAAACGATATGCGATGTCTTCTAAATCAGCTACCTACTTAGTATAGAACTAGGTTGTTAAAAGGCATTAAAAACTAACATCAAACAGTAAATGGTGAGCTAGCTAGGTACCTATAATTTAAAGATGTTTAGGAGACACAAATCTATAAGGAAGGGGTAAAGGTGAATTTTAAAGTAGCAATGATGTAATTTTTATCAGCAATATTTTATTACGTCCCTACTTACTTACTATTTTTTTATATATTGCTTCCGCTAGAAATAATTGTGCTGGAAAATGAAGGCTCATTTTAAATGATTATGAATAAGACTCAGGTAGTTATGAGGTTCAAAAATATTTTAATATAAGATTTTAAATCCAAGTCTCTTCCACGTACCTATATTGCAGCAGAAGTAGGTAGGTACCGTTCGCCCAACGGATCTAGGCATTCGTGAAGTTAGCCGTTTGTCTGCGCAGTAAACGCTTTTTCATACAAAATTGTGTTCTGCGCAGACAAACGGCTAACTTCACGAATGCCTAGATCCGTTGGGCAAACTGTAAGTACCTAAGTAGTTTATCTTTGTCTCGCTATCTGCGTAGGGTACCATTACCATGGACAATCTTAATATATTGTCATAGAAAGTCTAAGCTAGGTTACTACAGATATTCAATAAGTTAACATTAATTTTATGTGGACAAACCAATAAAACATTAAATTAATACACTCTGGGGGGAATTTGGGTTCTCACTTTTATTGATAAGAATAAAGCTAGTACCTACCTATTAGATACCTACCTACCGCTATCGAATTAAATTGAACAAATAAAGTTTAATGATAATAATATTATTAACTTTATCGAAACCCAATACCTGTACTTACCTACCAGACTAAAACAATGGCAAATCAGCCATGACTGAATCTTATGTCTATCTCTGAAGATTCTATGATTGGTTGATTTGAAACAGATGGTGATTGAATTGCTTGATGAATGATGAGGAATTGTGCTGTATCCTTCATCTTATAAGACGAGAAATTCCAGCTGTTTAGTGACGTCGGTCAAAAAGAACTACTTAGTAGCACGAATTACCTCGTACACGAAGTAGCGAATGCAGAACGGTCGCCCGCGGCCTCCTGATAAGATAACCTTGCCTTTCAATTTGCTTTGCAAAGTCTAGAGCGTGCTAATATGACGCTTATCAATGATCCATAGCACTACCGCACTAACTAATTCTGGAGAACAACTATTGTGCTATTTGTAAGTGCTAATAATATTATGGGCTGGCTTGACCTATTTTGAAAGTCTTGAATTCAATCAGTTATGAATTTAATTTCACCGTGTAAATATTTACCTACATCACTTCTTCATGTCATTTTCCACTATGTTCAGAAATCAGTTCCTACCTCGTGTTCGAAGGGGTCGTCTGTCCGCGGAACCTGTTTCTTATCAGTGCTGAACGACAGCCTTCTCTTGAACAGCTTCATGTCAGCCTCGCCGTCGCCGTTGCCGGCTGTCACTTCTATCAATCCTCCAACATGTCTTGTGGAATCACTTTTGAAGGTCAAACTTTAGGGTTAACACTGACCGCAATTTTAGTGAAAATCGCGGAAGTATTTTCGCGCGTAAAGCGTAGTGGGCATTCGTTAGAAACGCATGTGCTGCGGTGCGGCCGAGCCGCGAGCGTCTCGCACACTGCCCGCGCTTCGCTGGCAGCGCGCTGCGGCCCTCACCTTCGCACCGCAGGGCGTCAGTGTACCCGCCCCTCAATATCCCAACATCAATCATCATCAGCCTTTATAAATCACCGCATAAAACTATAGCTTCACACCTACGGCCGCGATATATCAACCAACCTTTCACCAGCAATTTAATTCTCTTTTTTTTTTTTTTTTTTTTTTTATCAACCTATGGTGTCCCACTGCTGGGCAAAGGTCTCCCCCAAACTTTTCCACACGTCCCTATCTCTGGCGATTTCCCACCACTCTCTCTCGAACCCGTCGAGATCGTCCCGCCAACGCCTTCTCGGCCGGCCTCGTCGTCGCCTTCCGTTTTCGGGCACCCATGAAGTGACGGTGTTTGCCCATTTCTCGGGTTGCATCCGGCTAACGTGACCAGCCCAGTCCCATTTGAGCTGGGCTGTTTTTCTTCCAACATCGGCAATGCCAGTAATCGAACGCAGCATTGTATTGCGCACTCGGTCAATCCGTTTAAAGCCTAAAATGCTGCGTTCCATTGCCCTCTGGCAAATCTTCAGTAGGTAGGTAGGTACTACAAGTAACCTACGATTTAGCCATTAAAGCTTTTTGTATGTTTTCTTATAAAAATACATTATCGAATTACAATGACCATTGACCGCGCTAGGAGCAGCAAATGCGCGCGAGCACAGGTATTGCCTACAGCCCAACATCCGCTGTAACCATAAACAAACCACGCTAAAATTGGACTAGAGTTGTAATGTTTGACACACGTCAATTAAATAAGCCCTAGAAGTAAACAGAGAATCGTTATCAAGAAATTCACCATTACAAAATACTTGTCAAAATACCCACCCAAGGTTCTTTGATGTTATGTCGTGCGTGGCTCTATTTTTTGCATCATTGCAATTGTTACAATTTTGAATACTTAAAAGTACTTATTATTCTAAATTTTTTATTGAATAAATAAAAACACAGAATAATAGCATTTAGAAAGGACATGTACCTACAAAGGCAAGCTTAACCCTGAGAAGAGAGTTTTAAGAGTTTTCTTCCGCTATTTTAAGTTTTATTATGGCTTCGTTATAAATAGTCATCTGTTTCACTTTTTTTGTCACTATTGATGCAGTGCCGTAACAATACTTTCACAAAGAGCAATTTATCACTAAATGGGCACTTACAGGTAGGTATTTTACAATACACCTAGGTACTCGAAGTATTTTTTATTGGACTCCAATATCAATTGTCACACAAAATTTCACGAACAATAAAAGGACTCCTTGGGATGTACCTTTTTTGTGTTTACTGAGAGAGATACAGGAAGAGTACCTAATGTAGGTAGAGCTCGGAATGTAGCGCTTGGTACGCGAGCCTGTTCATATTTGTACAGTCGTTAGAGCTTTCTAAATCTCCGCCATGGGTTACAGTCCGAAGGGTCAAGCTTTTAATAATCTTTTATTTATCGCGGACTACAAACAAACGAATGACTTCTCTGGGCGATTAACATAAATTCGGCGTTTGACGTTGTTTATTGCATTCCAAACCAATCGAGTGCAGCAGATGTTTTATCGACATTTTATTAGACATATTTTTTAATTGAACGAAGACATTATGCTATTTTTATTTTCGTATTGTATTTCGGTACGAGATATGATCATATCATTTTGGAAATTGCCCAAATGGCGTGAAAATCGCGTTGAATTGAGACGTGCGCCACGCTCAGCCGTCCCTGGTCGTGCCACTTTCTTGTTCTCGTCCCATAATCGTAATGGGGAGTAATTCCGGCAATTTCCAGCTGCAAACCGCCTCTTATATCAGCCATATCTCGCAGCTCGTTTCCCAAAAGCCGTTCATGCGAAAGTTAATAATCGATAACCAAAGAAGCAACCGAAATTAATTACCGTTAAATTAATTTGCCCATAACAATATGTGCTTAACTACTTATTTGGTTAGTAAATATTAATTATGGTCATTTAAGTTTTCACGAGTAGCTTTACTACTTTTCTGAATCTGGAATTTACGAGCTTTTATACATTCTGACCTTGTTTGAAAGTAAAAACTGCGAGTTTCTTACCGCGTTTTGTAGCTGTGCTAGTAGCTGCGCGGTGTTGGCGGGGTCTGTCAGCTCCACGGCGTTGCCTACCTGCAACAAACACAAACATTCCTGCTCCATTAAGTGGGTCAATTGCTCCCGAATTCCCGAGGGAAGACACTTTGACGACGCGATACTTTGCCGCCGGTATGTCGGCCAAATTACTTTACTTCACAAAAAGGATTTCAGTAAAAAATACTCTAATCAGTTATGGCTTTCTGATAAACATGTGACCATTCTCTGTACTTACTTCGAAGGTTTTCAATCAACTACCTATATATTGTTTAATATATTCAATAGTTTATAAATTGTGGATTGTTATCTTGTAGCAAATCAAATCTTAAACTAAACACGTGTCACTGATAAATAAATATTAACAAAGCCACCAATTTGTAATATTGTATTTATTGTGGCCCCGAAGCGATTCAATTACTTTTCATAGCTAAGATTTTGAAACAAAAGATTTATGAAAGGTCAAGTGGGGTTTGGTTTGTGTCCTTACAATCTGGGTAAATATAAATAAGTATTTGAATCACGTACGGGCATTAGAAACAGTTGTTTAGCCGCATCGACCTTGTAAAGTAGGTAGGTACCTTGCTCTGTCCGATTCGCGAATACGACTCACCTTGCCAAAATCGACCGTAGAGCATTTATCAAGATGTGTCATGTGCACAGATAGAAGCGAAATTGTCAAGCAATCGTCAACGATGGTCATAGGCGGCCACATCACGCTTGTGAAATTCCGCCTTTTCATAAGTGGATGGCGCGACCTTTGTAAATTTTTAACACTAATATTATTTGATTGTCTATTTGAGTCGGTCTTATGACATAGAACACTGTATTGTAAATTATTTGATTTAGTGGCCTACTATTCATGTTATTCAGCAGGAGTATTTCTTTGTAGGTTGGCACCTATATCTTGTTTTTATGGTAGATAATTACTTGAAAGTATTATACTTACATATAAAGGCTACTTGCTTAAAGATATTTGTACAAGACACAAATTCCCCAGATAGAAATAAAAGCAAGGTTACCAACGTAGAGTACCTTCCTAGGTACCTACGTCGCATTGCTCGTAGTGTAGGCTCGTAACATAACTTTGAAAGAACGTCTGGTTTTACTGCATCCCTCGGGACCTTGCTAAATAAGCCGAAATAAAACTCAGGGAATATTGAGTTGGAGTTTGTTTGCCAGTGTTACTTTGAAAAATATTCTTACTTACGGTAGGTAGTATTTTTTACGAATACTTACTATAAAAGTTGTAAAAAGAGAAAGATTTATGAGATAAAATATATATTAAAACAAAAACTCTGTTGTTTACGATGCTGACGAAAACCAAGCCAAGGGAAAGCTCAAGTGAAAGTGGGAAATGGTTCATAAATGGACACGAAGCAAGATTATCCGAGTGTTTACGTTAGGTGCAAGCGAATCAAATTGCTTCAAGGCACCAATTTGTTGCTATTGTCTGGTAAGGCCCCATTCCATAAACCACCATGTACCACAGAAAATTAGTTACAATGTCATTTCACACATATTTGAGTTGATCTATTTAGGTATCTGCAATGAAATGTGAAAGTTTCTACGATGTTTTGAACCAATTTTGATTGAACTAGGATTGAGCATATTTAGCAGATTACGATCTACATTATTGTTCCCATCTATGACTCCTAGTTCAATTCAGGCATTACATCACCTATTTTATTAAGTAAGTATGTTGTTTTTCTAAATAGATTCCAGACACAAACAAAATAAATTAACTGCATTGCTCTTTGTTATGTTCTCTATAGTTATAACTCTATTTTTTTATCCACGAGATTGTAAATTACAAATTCAAAGAAGTGGGGTATGTTCTGATCGCAATGCAGTGATTTGTCTCTAATAGTCCCTCATAAAGTCGCCGAGAGAGCTCTGAAGACATATTCTGAATAAATTATGGTATTCGCAGTTGCCTTATAACTTGTAGGTAGGTATTATTATGCAAAGAACACACTCTCTAAGGTGAAATGTATATTGATGAATATGGAAAATCACGTTTCAGTTAAACGGTGCTCGAATGTGCCATTCTAACATATTTGACCTCCTTGAGCCCTACCGTATAGGTACTTACTTAAAATTCAGATACCTACATTTTCACGTTCTTGGTATGATCAGACACGATTTTCAAACTGCACGAGAAGATAAATCAATTTCAAATTAAAAGAGGTAAAGTTATTGTTTGTAGGACATAAAAACCTCCCAAACATAAAAACCCAAAAAAAAAATTTTCAAATAGTTGGTTGCGGAACAAAGCTAGATAATTGTTTATTTTACTAACGTACCTACCTACATAATTGTTTTCCGTAAAGCCACGTCATAATAATCTCACGACACATGTGATGCAAAGAATGAGAGGTGAAAACAACTGCTCGAGTAAACATGAAGGAAACTACGATACAAATTATAGGAGACTGGCAACATGAGAAGAGATGACAATATAATTTATGGGCTAATGTTTTGTACAAAGATCTTAATTCAATTGACCTAGTGATTATATTTAGGTACATAATTTTAAAAGAAAAATCCACCACCAATGAAGTGAAGTTTACGAGTAAACGTTGGAGCGAAAGGAAAATAATAAAACCTGACTGAAAAATGTCTCCCAAAATTGATTGGGTAGCGTAGCGATGGACAGCTTGGACATGAAGCAAATTGTAAAAAGATAGATGAAACGCATTAAAAGCTTCCGGGCTTCAAAATAGCCCATGGCCCTTTCTAGCCGATAAGGCTAATTTCCTGCCTTTCCGAGCCGCGGCAAGCCCATCGTCCATTACTTTCCATTAGCTTCGGGAATTCTTCACGTATGCTGGACGTTGCTAGGATTTGAAAGTATAACAATCTTCATAATGCAAAAATACCTACTAAAAAAGTAAAGTAAAAAAGTACGATATTACTAAATAAACTAGTCTAAGCAGACAGAGTATGAGGATCCTAAGAACTAATAAGTGACAAAATTAAATTGAAAGTGATCTGAAGAAAAACCATGTTCAAAAAATCATTTGGGGATAAAAACTAAGTCAGTCTTACCTAATCATTGAAAAATTGTTTTAATTCAAATTTTCAAAGCTTATTTTAATTTGCAACCAATGATGATTTAATATCATTGGTAGCAACCTACACTTTAAGGTCCTAAATCCAGCACTGAACTGATGCGTTCAGTCTTCCCATCAAAAGTAACAAATGCTTGACATCGGTCACCGGCACCCTGATATATTTCATTCTCCCAGTTAATGAGGTTTTGTTCTCAATCTAGTGGTCATACGTTTTGTCTAATTGGTGTATTGTTTAGATACGTCTGTACAGTTAAGCCGAAAGTGGTTTCAGACATCGATCGAATATGAGAAATAGTGGAATTGTAGGTCTTCAGCCGTCTCCTGCGACTAAAAATAACAAAACAAACTAACATAACATGTTTTCCGTCCGCCTCGGATTACATTTTGCATACAAAAAAGTTAGGCCACGCCCATATTTTGTTAGATGTTCGATGTTAGGTGTAAAACACAAAGACAGTGTCGCAGGAGACCCGGCTTTCTGAATTAAATAACTTAAAACTTTACAAGGAATCAAGCTATTTGTATTACTGCTTATTATAAAAACAAAACTGTTACCACAAGAAAGCGTTCCATGTACGAGTATTTAAAGATCGTTTTTCAAGGGACAGTTTTTTAGTTAAACTTGGTCTAAACTCGACTCATTTTCTTGTAATAAGCCCCATTAGGTTTGAACTGTAAACCAAGAAGGCCGCATGCTACATCTAATCGAAGACGCTCCTAATTTAAAAACTAAAAGACGTATTAACCACTTCACGTGCCGCAGTGCTGTAAAAATAAGCGGCACTCCCCATCCCAAAGGAGACGCGATTGGCCCCATTTGCGTGAGCTGACCGACCCCAGATCCACTCGGCAATGTTTATGGTCTTGCTTCATGAGTAATATAAATACTTACTTATATTATTTCAAAGCATCTTCCAACGAAATACAATCATTACACTCATATATATTTAGTTAAAATTTAAGTTAACAATGTAGGTAAGTGAACCAGCCTATACTAGAAAGATACTTGCAAGTTACATAGTGTGTTTTTAATTACTTATGGCAGTTATTATACCAACAAAAAAGTACGTGAGTGTCGTGGAACACTCGGTTGGAACGAAGGAAAGAGTACTTTTCTATACATACTGGGAATTTCAATCAAATTCAAATTCAAATCAAACGCTCTTTCGTACTAACAATGTAACAATCTATGGACTGTTCCCGGCTGCGCACTTCGCACTGTGACGGTCGTGACGGTAAAATACGGGCGAAACGACATATGGGCACAAACCAAAGCGAAACCAGAAGACAAAAAAATAAAAAAACTTTTTCACGAAGAACAAAACCGGGTTAAATCTATGATAAAAACACACAAAAAAAACTACTTTCTAAAATTATTCCAAGATAATCACGGTAACTCGAAAAAAATGTGGGAACTAATAAACAACTTAGCGAGAAACAAAATTAAAGAAAATAATATACCGCCTAAATTAATCACAGAATCGGGACTAATTATAACAGAAGAAAACGCCATCTGCGACCTATTCAATACGTTTTTTGTGTCTATAGGGAAAGATCTGGCGAATAAAATACCCAAGCACTACCACGAAAATACGGGAAATATTCTGATGTATGAAGATAGTTATATTCACGAGTCAACCCTAACAAATTTTGCGCCTTGTAGCACAGATGAAATTGAAAGAATTATTGACGGACTAGACAGCAACACTAGTACCGGGTTGGATGGAATTAGTACAAAAGCAATAAAATGTCTAAAAACTATAATTTCAGAGCGGTTAAAAAATTGTATAAATACATGCTTATCACAAGGTATTTTCCCAGATACGCTTAAAGTGGCCAAAGTAACACCTATTTATAAATCAGGCAGTAAAACAGACCCTAGTAATTACAGACCCGTATCAGTCCTCCCGGTGATATCAAAAATCTTTGAAAGAGTGTTGTACAGTCGTCTTAATAATTATCTGATGGAGAAAAAGTTTTTCATTGACCAGCAGTATGGCTTTCGTCCTCAGTCTAGCACCTTAACGGCTACAATTGACTTAGTTACTAAAATTAAAACGCATATAGATAAAAAAAACATAGCAGTAGGTATTTTTATCGATTTAAAAAAAGCCTTCGATACAGTGAGTCACAAGAAGCTTCTTCAGAAGTTAAATAACGTAGGCATCGCAGGAACAGCCCTAAGTTTACTAGAGTCATACCTAACGAACAGACGACAAGTCGTAAAACTAAATAACTTCAAAAGTACTGCCCTAAACGTGACTTATGGTATTCCCCAAGGTTCCATAATTGGCCCCTTAATTTTTTTGATTTACTTGAATAATATAAATAAAATAGGACTAACAGGTCATTTAACACTTTATGCAGACGATACATGCCTTTTCTACTTTGACAAGTCAATCAATGAAATAATATCCGATGCTCAAAGCGATCTTAACAAATTAAATGAATGGCTAAAATATAATCTCTTGACAATAAATACTACCAAAACGTCCTTCATGATTTTCGCTGCAAAAAACAAACCAATACCCGATTTTACCCCTCTTACCCTAAATAACGAAATAATACAACGCTCAACACATGAAAAATATCTTGGCCTCTGGATGGATGACAAATTAACGTGGAATTTGCATATTAATCATGTAAACTCAAAACTAACGTCATTACTCGGAGCCTTGCGCAAAATAGCGTATTGTATACCACCTAAAGTACGTACAATTATCTACAACTCGTTAGCAAAATCACACCTTGACTACCTAATAGAAATATGGGGATCTGCCGCCGCAACGCTCCCTTGTCGGTTACAAAGAACACAAAACAAACTTATAAAAGTATTACACGGCTATCACTATCTAACACCAACTAAACAATTATATTCTAAAACAAAACTATTAAATCTTCGACAGCTTTATGTATACTCCACCTGCGTACTCATCAAAAACATCACTGATAAATCTATACAGTCGAACATACAACTAACTAAAAAGGAAAACAAATACAATCTAAGGAATAAATATAAATTACAATTGGTAAATGCACGAACAAACTACGGACTGAAGACGATAGTATGTGAGGGGGTCCAATTTTACAATCTATTACCCAACGACATAAAAGAATGCGAAAGTATAAACATATTTAAATCTAAACTAAAAACACACGTTTGTACAACATGTTTCAAGTGACTTTCCATACCTACCTACAGAAGTGACAGCTCCAGAGTGTGATAAATACCTACACTTAAATTAATGTTAAGCTAATCTTAATCTCATTATAAAAGAACTATTATTGTTTGTATGAGAAATAAATGTCTTTAAACCTAAATAGAACGAATTTCCAGCCCTAGCCTGTTATTCTTCGATACCGTCTGAAAAGGAACTTCTTTCCAATAATCAAATTAGAATAAGGTACGGAACTCTTCGTAAGTCCGACTACGTACCAGTTTATTTAAATAACCCTTTATTCGACTTAACGTATTCAAATTAAGTCAATCACGGCAAGACAGCTTGACCGGTGTATAATTTCCATTTATATAGGTATACTTATTGCCTTTTCGTGAATGTCTGGATGCAATAAGGCCGCAATTTATAAAAACAACAAAAATGTTAGATAATATTTTTGATAATGAACCACATAATAAACTAATTTGATTTTCAGTTGTTAGAAATTGTTGACTTTTTTTAAATGTACCTAAATTATTAATAAAAAAAAACTAGCTTTAGAATAAAACCGTAAAACCGTGTAGCACACATTTATAATGTAACTTAATTGTTAGTCAGTAGTGCAATTTTTTTCAAAAATATGATCAATCGTTTCAGAAATTTCACTGCGTCTAAAGAAACTTTACCTTTTTATAATAGATGAATATTTTTATAATGATGACAATATTTTTTACTTAAAGTTCGATGTTTGGGCTCTTAAGGCAAGCCCAAAACTATTCAGCCCAATGTACCTAAACGTTCATACACTGTGTTTGTCTTAAACTTCTTTACTCTGTGGTTCGATATTAATTACGCGCGCGGTGGTCCACGTTCAGCAACTCTGACAAAACAGTTTCGAAACACGCAGCACTTTGCATCTTTCAATGTACTTACACATAATTATGGGAATTCTCTTCTTTTCAACCGCTATATTTTTAAATTTTAACGATACGCGCAACGTTCAAATTGGGGATTCTCACACAGTGCCTATGTCCTAAACTAGGTAAGCAAAACTTTTAACTGTTGGTAATTCTGTTCATTTCTCATAGGTACATACTCGGAAAGTAGTGTTGTTTTGATTTGATTATTGGGTGGAAAATGCTGCTTTCCTTTCATAGGGAGGGAAAAACTCATACAAATTCATTCCGACCCTTGGGCCGGATTGAACTTTAAAAATAGAACTGCTGTCAGCTGTGAAGAGTTTTATGTAAAAAAAAAACTAATTTAAAAAATGTCATGCATGACTTTCTAAATAGCCAGTGTGAATTCCATATTTAAAATTTAAAAAGTCAACACAAATTGGCGGGATACTAAAATCTGTTAAGTAGCCATGTGCAAAACATATCTCCTAATTGAAAAGATATATACATATCTTTTCACCGCTGGGAAGTATATCTATCTTTTAGTTCAGTAGTTCAGTCTTTCGGCCGTAGCCTTCAGCACACACCAAAGTCCAGTAAAGCTGACCGAGGCCCCTAAGGCCATCAGCATCTAGGCCGACCCTAGTGTCACATCTCTCATTTTACAGAGTGTGCCCAAAAAATACATTAATTAAAACATACATATTTTTTTTTCTTTAACTTTTGTTATTTCTACAACAATAAACACATTTCATAAATATAATGGACAGTTCGATGTTAACATCGATTTTTTCTAATATCGATGTTAACATCTAGTATCGATCATCCCTAATTCGTTCGACTCGCTCGCTGAACTACGGAACTAGATTGACTTCTATCGTTCTCGCTCAGACTGAACTACTGAACTATAAGATTGATAAGATTGGAATAATATCATCTTGTCTCTTGTCTGTGTCTGCTTCTTTCTATCAATCTCGCTCTGAACGACGGATAAGAAGACGGATTGATAAGATTGGAATATATCACATATCACCTATCTTGTCTCTTGTCTGTGTCTGCTTCTTTCTATCAATCTCGCTCTGAGCTACGGATAAGAAGACGGATAAGAAGATATGATTGGATTTAAATTGAACTAGAGATAGATGAACTATACGCAAAAGAAGTAGTCCAATTGAACTAATCACTCCGGATATACACATCGCTACTGTTAAGTATGTATCTGTGACGGACTTTTGTGCTAAGATTTGAATTGAATATTAAAAATGAGTTCAAGCGAAATATTGACATCAGATTCCATTACAGTCGAGGCAAAGAATGTGTCATAGAAAATATTTTTCCTCATATTCTAAATGAAAAGTAGAGTGTTTGCCACGGGTAAAAGAATCAATTCCTACTCGGACAAATAGCCGTCAATCAAAAATCAATTACTACCTCGGGAATTGATTCTTTTCAACCCTAGGCTAACAATCCACTATTGCTTGTGACTTGTACTTTTTTGTACCTAGAAAATACGGGTTGGTAGAGCTACCATCGAGTTGAGCTGTAATATTGAATGTGATTGAAAATAAGACTCGATACAAATGATCACTATTATTTTGCTAGGCCATCCTAAGTGTTGGTGTCCTCTTTAGAATGTAGCAATAGAATTTAGCAACTGTTTGTGCAACGGATATTTTAGCACCACAGAGTATAATTACCTACCTAAGTAAGAGTAAGTCTCAACTCTGGCGGTCTATTACTCAGCTGCATATCTGCTATGGCACTAAGGAGAGATATAAATGGATAACGCCTAGGTATATTTTTATAAACGTATGTAAACTTTTTAGTAACCTACCTATTAGCAAAGTAACAAATTCTAATGTCCCGTTACGAGCAACGACTAAATACTTCGCAACTCATAGACAAAGCACGCTTGCAAAATTTTAAACTGTGCTAACTTTAGCGATACCTACTGCAAAAATTAATTGCAGAAAAGACATTGTTGCAGCTATGCAACTTTCACGTTACCTGTGGTTTCGTTTCGGGACCAGCCGGAGCCATCCTTTACATAATAAGTAGGTACCTAATATTGTTTTGTGAAAACGATACTAAACTAAATATACTTACATGATATTGTAAATTATTTTATAAATACTTGACAACTTTTTTCTGGTTACAACGAAAATAAGCAAAATACAAATTCACTGAGTTTCTCTCCATCCAAAGGTTGCCTGGAAGAGATCGCTTATTAGCGATAAGGCCGCCCATTGTACATTGTCATTATTCGTTATACTTATTATTTTGTTTCATAGTTTAAGGTGTACAATAAAGAGTTCTCATTCATTCATTCATTCATTCATTCATTCAAATAAGTCTGTCGAGTGACTTATTTTTCTTATAGTGTCATCAGGTGTTGTTTTAGCGCAGGGTTCAATTATATCTTCGTGATTAGAAATAAACCTAATTTCCCCAAAATATAGACACAGTGACACAGGAACAGGATAGGAAAGAAAGGACTCACCTGGTTGTAATAAAGTTCCAGTTAAGTAGGTAATCCTTCGAATATTATAACTGACGCACTCACAACACTCGCGAGGTTATTAGGAACCTTTCGAGACAGCTTTGGGAAGACTTCACAGTTTTTGGGTTTCCTTCCGGGAACGAAGGATAGACGCGTGCGCACGGTAATTTGCGGTAATTAGCACTGGCGCGTGTCAATCTCATTTGACGACACGCGAGGGGTGGCGGGGGTGGCCATCACCCTAGTCCATACAAAGGTGAGAAAAAGCAAGGTAGGACAGAGACAGGTATATTTAGGGAGCGTATTAGAACGCAAAGGATGGGTATATGTGTCACTGCGCTATTCTACCTATTTAGCCTAAACAGGTGTCATCAGTTGTTTTGAACCAGTGTGGTGAAAGGATTATACGACAGGCTTGAGAATGGCCTATAATGTGCCTCACTCAGAGCGAGCATCAATTCAAAATTACTTTTGTGTCTTTGAATAATTGTAATTTCAATCATAACACGTTTCGAGTTGAAGTTTACAGAATTGCTTTATGCCAATGATATCGTAAAAGAAAAGAAGATGGGCGATAATTTTAGCGCTATCGCTAAAATAACAAAAATAAACATTCTAATATTGCAATAAGCCTTGATTTTTTATTGATGGCTTACTTTTAGTATTGCAGGCATCGGAACGAAACATACCAAAGTACCTAAACATTTTATTTTATTCCTAAGTGAAAACTATGATTTTCTACCTAGCAATCACCATTTAAGATCCTTTTGAAGTAGTTAAAGCCAATCACGCGTAGGTACTTTTCGCCCAGGCTGGGCGAAAAGTAGGTACGCGGTATAATTTCGGTAATAATTTGAACGGAAAGGCAATATTAAATTGGAGGTTTACGTTATGTTCTTGCAATAACTGACGGGTGGACATGTCTCAATCCACCGAGATGATATTGCTGTCACTACAAATTGAGGCATAAGTCAAAATGAAATGGCGATTGGCGGCTTTCGACAATTCAAACGATTCTGGGGGTTTCTTTACAACGCGGCAACGGTGGCTGTAATTAACGTGACAAAAGAAGAAACACGCATAATTTACAACGTTTAAAACCAGCGTCGTAGTTACGTATTTATGTAGATACCTAAATAAAAAACTTAAAGCAACTTGCTTGAGTTTTAACTCGGTTTATCGCTACATATCAAATGAAGCGATTAAAACGTTCCACAACGTTAAGTGTGAAATAAAGGACGTCATACCATTAAACGAAGCGAGCACTTCAATCGTTTTAAATATGAAATTACGTAAAAGACAGCTCGTCAAATCTGTTTTTAAGTAAATGGTTACATTTTTTGTTACCATTTGCTTAAAAAACAGAATTGAATCGTAGGTATTTAAGTACCTAAGAATTCGTTTTTCCCCTTAAGTGGAAGTGTGTTTGTGGAAATATTTTGTAAATTTAATTTACGCATTTCTTCTCCGCTCTCATTTGGATGGGGGCCATACACGGATGATGAGATGCACAGCCATCACTTTTAACCGTTGTCGGCCCTATTAGTCAAGGGCCATTAACCAAAAACCTCATATTTTAAGCAAGAGCCGTAATCTTTTTATGGGAATAAGTACCTACCTATTTTAACAAACTTAGTGGACGCTTGCAGTTTCATTGTTTTTTTGTCATAAGGTACCTCCGCCTAATAAGGGCCGGGTTTTTGCAAATCCTTATAAATCTGATAATAAACTTATTTCACATTCAATAACATCATACACATACGAATTGAACTGATGGAAGAATTTAAGTGATTAGAATTATTATATATAGATTTAGAAACTTAAATAAAAAAATAGACTTGATTTATGTTTTTTCAATGAAACACTGTTTAGTTTTGCATTGTTATTTACTAACTTCAATAAATTTTAGTATAAAAAAAACATTTTAGGAACATTTTCAGTCATTAGCCCTTGGGCTATATTAAGACTATAGAAATAAGATTAGGTACTTACCACAAAAAAGTAATCGTTATCACAAAAATAGCTAAAAATCTTCTAATTCTAATGTAAACAATACGTTTACTATACACCTAATAATATGCGGTCCTTATTTGGTGACAAAGAAGTGGACTTTCATAGACTCAACATTCAAAATCAACAAGAAAAACTCTTTGATCCACGTCTAAATGCTATTTTTTCCTTTGCATTTGTAATTTTTTTGCAAAAACTTAACAAAAACACTTGAATCAGTCAAAACAACAACTACAAATTTTAGATGTCGAGCTACGTTTTGTGACGTGACTTCTTTGACAGGCAAACCTACTGATAAAATGGCGACGTAAAACTCAAGTAACTTCAATGCACTTTGATAATTTGTTAATTAGGAGCATCTGCGCCACATTTGATTTTGACTTTTGTAACGAAATCTAGGTTTTTGGACGAATGGTCCTTAATTGGAACCGGCTCTTATTAGGCGGAGGTAGGTACCTTACTTATAGGTAAAAACAGCGCTCCGCGGGTTGTGTAATTTAAAATACATATTATGTAATTTTACCAGGGTAAGTAAGAGATTAAAAGCCTCACTATACGCTCTCCATTTTCATCTATCCATAGAAAAGCGTAAAGCAAAGACAATGCATAGAATTAGGTCAATACAGTTACGTCATGTCTATGTTGCTACTGCCTAGCGGACAGTTAGATGACGATATGGACAGATTGATGACTTCAATGACTGAGATCACAATGAATGGCTCCAGACGTATACCAGCAACGTTATTGTAACAATGGAGCTTGTCATACTGTCGGTGTTGTGTTGACAAACATTTCATAATTTCATCCATCCCGAGATTTTTACAGTTTTCCAGAATAGTCATTCAAGAGGAAGTTAAAATCTTTGCGAAATCCAATCATTAGTTTGAAAGAATTCGTCACGACAATCCAATAAAAAGTCTCAAACAAAAATTCCGATTCTTGTTAGCAACGGCTAACAAGAAATCGATTCCTATCACTTTTTCAGATGATAGATATCGTGTTCAAAACGCGATTTAAACATCAAAGTGTTTTTTTAATGCTCTACATTCTCGCGCTTATACCCAAAGCTATAAAGTCTATAACCAAAGGTTTTCAACAGAAATGGTTGTAAAAAAAATGGCAAGTCATATTATGGTTAGCAAAATGAACAGTCGGCATGTAATATTGATTTGTAAAGGTATTATTATTTTATATCTTAACATAAAAACCAAGCCATCTTTTTTATATCGGTATCACTTGAGGAGTTTGGTGCTATAATTGCAACGTTGAGTGGATTACCTCCTTGTTGGGCTTAGTAATAAAAGTCAACACATTCAATTTTATGTACCTACTTAGGTACTTACCTACTACAGAACCTAGTGCTGCTTATTATAAAAACTTAAAACCTTGGTTGAACCCCATGTTGACACATGTCAAAACAAAACTGTTACCACAAAAAAGCGTTCTATGTACGAGTATTTAAAGATCGTTTTTCTAGGCACAGTTTTTTAGTTAGACTTGGTCTAAACTCGGCTCATTTTCTTGTAATAAGCCCCAGTAAATCCAAAGTTATCCATTTTATACATAACTATAGAAGTAGAAATTAGTTAGACCTTTAAAGTCTTAAGATACCTTGTCTTAGGTCCTAATACTTATAAGCAAAGTAAAGTAATCAAAGACATTAAACAAAGTCTAAAGTTATTTAATCTTTTTTGATTTCTCTAAAAGTGTTTGGTGGGTTACACGGGAACCCATCGCGTAAAAGACCTTATTTAAGTATAATTCTTTAAGATCAGGGCACCATGTTTTATTTTTAAAAGCCCGTAGGTAAGCAAAAAAATCAGGCTAACTATGTAAGTAAACACCTCACCTCCATTATAACAATGGATTAGGAAACTAGTTCAGTTCAATTTAACCTACTATATATGATCTGGGATCAACTAATAATTATCAATGCCTAAAAGATAGATATGCACTGCTATACACGCAATGTCCGTTAAGTATTTACCATTAATTCCAATAGAACTTGTATAGTCTAAGATAATGAGCCAGAGAAAGCTTGAGCTCTAACTTAATTAAGCTACCAACGCAATTTCAAAACATAATGGAACAACAATAGCCTGAATTAAGATGGTAGGTAAGTATACCTACTACCAATTTATCAGGGTAACTGTTCAAACCCACGACAGCTATCAAAGCAAAATATCTCTAAATACCTACAGAGAGATTTACAACATTACGAAACAATTGTTTATTATACGAACGTTTAGAGACAATCAATAAAACTGACAACAAACGTTTCCGACTTGCGACAACTTTACCACATAGGCGTAGATATCTAAAATACAGTTGTAGATAGAACGAAACCTATAAGTAGATAGAACCAATAAAAGTATGTTTTTTATGTCTTGAAAAAATAGTTCAACATTCGGACGATGCAGGCATTCGCTTCGGCCATGTCCATAAACACGGCGCCGCGTCACCGCAATTATGCAAACAAACTAACACAATCAACGAATACCGCAGGATATAAATACACGGATGTCTCACTCGGATTTATCTCAAATATGTCGAGGATTCTCGTATCTTTGGTGCACTTTCTCTTGCTTTTTAACTTTTACATTATTTATTTAGATTTTCGCAGACTATCGCCAAGACCCCGAAATCGCAAGCAACCGAAACGACCTTGCATTGTTGCCGCGCCATTCGGTACCTTTGTAGCATGAATTATTGCCCATACCTACTACAAAATCCGATAAGATAACATTTTGTGCATAAATATATTCGTTTATTTATGTAAAATAATAAGCGGCTTGAAGTTTTGACACGAGTTATAACTTTGTCTGAAAACCGATTTCTTTGAAATTTTTGAAGTGAACTCCGTCAAGCAAAACACCTCCATGCCTAGTCTGTACGTAGGTACTATTAAGGCTTTTTAGTAAGGTATCTAGTATACCTAGATACAAACATTTTGTATTAAGAATCCATATTAGTTACATACACCAGACATAATTAGCTTCTATTGCCTCTGGCAAAATAACTTGATTCAACTTACGTTCAAATTAGCCATCATTACAACATAATAGCTCGGAGGATTTAGAAAATGAATTGTTGGAACGTGTAAGAATGTAATAAAAGCCAAATGGCAGATGGTACCGCAAACCCATCGAACTTATTTTGCGCGAGGTTACATCTGCTTTTTATCAAGCAAGCACTTACTGTAAGCTTCTTATCCGATGTAATCGCACCTGGCTAGTCCAGGGTTTACACGGAGACGATTAAAGATCTCATTATAGATGCAGAGTCTACAAAAACTAGTAATATGAGCTTTGCGTCACAAGCAGTTCAACCACGGTTAATCTCCGACGCCTGGAGGCTGGAGCAATGTCCCCGGAAACTAGGTGACATTTAAAGTATCGACCCACGGAAGGTAGGTACTTATAACACGTCGCTAGGGATATAGTATGGAAATACGGGATGATATCCAGTAGTACTATAATAATACCAATAATATCCTACTAAGATCTTTTTTCGCAGCCGTAGGTAATCAATTTGTTTGTTTGGTTTTCTAGCCTAAATCAATACAAATGCAAGTATTCGGAAATCCATCGTAACTTCATCTAAATAATATGCACTAAGTATAGGTATTTAATTACGGTTTTTTTCTCATGAATGTTTAGACAACAGTTTATCTTACCTAATAATATGAATCTGTTAGTGTTTTTGCAATAGTAAGATTCACACAACATAGAATTTCTACAATTCTCCTGTATTCATACGTAAATCTAGCATTCAACGGGTTTGCCTAGAAGCGGCTGCTATCAGTCATCGGTTACAGCGAGCTTTACCGGCGAAGCCTTACGGTATCCGTTACGTAAGCTTACAGGCTTAGTTGAAGGATAGCTTGAAAAGGGGCGACTGCTTTAGTGCCTTGGACATTTTTAGATCTCGTTCAACCAGCGCCTAACTAACTCGCTTATTATCCCCATAAATTTCGTGTTCTACCTACCTTCTTCATATTATAAGTATTTTCTCAAAAATAAAAATCCGTATACACAGATGGTTGGATTATTTTGCTAAGTATAATTAAAATCGTGGTACAATGTAGGTACCAATATCATCATTGCGCCCAAGTAAGTTGACACGTGTCGCTCCAACACGGCCTAAAAACAATGTGACACAAAAAAAATGGAGAACGTACCTAGTCGATCATAAGCACTTTTAATTTTATGTTTATTATTACACTTATTATTACATAATATTATAATACTATCTCTTTTTGTCTGGAAGAAATCGCTTTCAGCGATAAGACCGCCCATTGTACTAATTTTGAACTTGTTTTATTTATGTGTTGTTTTGTTATTAATTGGTGTACAATAAAGTGTTCATTCATTCATTCATTCATTCATTTTTCAACTTTCCAAATGTTTGCCCTAATTTGCCCCTGGTCATCATTCCGAGATACGTCTATCCCATAACCACATTCCCTGGCATGTCAATCAATCTCGCTAGACTACGCAAATAAGCAAATGCTTATCATACCACGATTACAACACGATGAAGTAATAGCTGCTATTTTCTTAGAACATGGGCGTAGAGTTTACTTTGTCTAGGTTTTATTTACATTTAAAAGAAAAACTTTTCAGCATTAGGTAGGTACCAATACGTTTGCTCTGCAAGTAGGTGCCTAAGTTAATTTTTTTGTACGCAAAAATACATGGTTTTTTTTAACTAAGATTTTGTTTTCGGTTGGTTTTTATAACAATATCAAAATAAATTATGATAATACCTACCTACCTACTCGTAAATCAAAAGGAAGAGCTGCCGGTGTATACAAATATGAGTTATTATTTCATACTTTAGGCTCCTGTTTTTCAGGTCGAGAGGCTTCGTATTTTTGCGTGAATATATTAGATACTCAGGAGAATAATACCGCTTAAGGGAGCGTTTCGGATATTCCCAGCTGTTGCTGTTTCAAGTTTACACGTCAGCTTCAATTTGGGTACAACAAGCCGTGATTGCAGACTTGATGGAGCACCGGATTACCAAATCACTGCCCGAACTGATGTTTCCTGTCGTTTGGCCAGTTGTTTTTGATTGAAAGATGCTTAAAATTAATTAAATAAATTGCGTTCAACTTATAACTAAGTAAAGTATAACCTACACACTTCATGTCATAAAATTTTGGGACATGGTTGAAGTAAAATAAAAGCGAAAATGTAGTAATTCAACTAACCAAAACATTTGCCAGGATCCAAATAATTGGAGGATACAACAATCTTCGCGTTGTACAAGAGCGATTATTGTGTCCTCCTTCTATTTTAAGATCTCCTACGCAGAATTTACCTTCTTGTTATTTAAGAACTACCAACAAAAATATCTCTACATCAGTTATAAAAGACAACATACACTTAGTGATTGAAAAGGCGTTCACTTTTAAAGCATAAATTTACTTATCATCATAATAATAATGTATCATTAACTCCAAACTAGGTGCAGGGCGCTCGATGCAACAAGGCGAGGTATTCTCGTTGTTACCGTCGAAGGCAAATACAGATTTATGGTGATACTGGTTATTTCGAAAGCTGGTAATTATTCATACAAATTGTTACTTAAACCGATTATTAGTGCAGCGGTAAAGAGAGATATAATGGGTGTTTTAGCGTCGGTACCGCACTGGTGGCCCGCGGCCTTCTCGGCATACTGTTTGTCTGAATAATATCTCATACTCATTTACCCTAGAGCCTATAGAAAAGTAAAGTATTGATCACTGACCCTATTTCAGTATTGTTTCAACTTTCAAGGTACTGTCTAATTCTAGTTCGATTAAAATCAATGCCGTAGGTACATTCAAGTATGTGGTTAACATCGGTATTTTCATAACAGACCGCAACTAGCATTCATCAAGGGTTGTGCCCTGAGAAATAACTCAACATCCTACAGGGTGTCTCGTAGTTGGTGATCTTTTACGAGTAAGCTCCAACATTATATTTTTAAGAGCCGTAAAGCTGAAAGAGACTTAATCCGAAGGCTGTGGATTCGAATAAATTACATGAGCTCTATAAGCAGTGAAGGAAAGCATCGATCGTGAGGAAACCCATGGATAGAATCATCAGATGCTGAAAAAGTCTACTTCATCTCAATAATATCCACAACATAAGGCACGGAGTACCTTAACTGTAATGGTCATTTTGTGCATCGCCTTTAGACTAATTAACCAAGTTTTATCAGGTTTTTTGAGATCCCTATGGTTTTTTATCTTTGATCCTATACACACCCTGTACCAATATGTCAATGCCAAGCATACGAGTACCTATGAGCCGCGTTTATCAAAGGCAAGCCGAAGCACTCCAGCTCTTGCTATTTTATTTGTTCGGCGAAATTCCTTTGCTAGCGAACAAGAATAGAAAATGAAATATGGAAATGTATTTTACAGAACAAATCCATTTAAAACAATACTTATAAAACGTATTCGTTAGAAACAAACATGAAAGCAATAAGTTTGAAATCCATTTATATAATTAAAACAATTTTATACTTACCTACTAAAGAATATTTTTATTTTGCTTTTTTATTCAATTTAAGAACACAAACCAAATCTGAAACACATCTTGAAAATTTCAACAGGGCTGTAAAATCTGAAACTCGAAAGACGATGCTTGAGTGCTTCCGAGAGCTGAGTGAACAGATGAATTGCCGAATGTGACCGCGGACCAAAACTTGTAGGTAAGGAATTGAAGTCTGGAGCTTTGGGTTAGTTTCAGAGTTTTATTAGACGGGGAGGATCTGAATCAGAGTGGGAGAGAAAACAGCAGACTGCTAACCTTGGTAAAATGTGTGGTCGTTTGAATGAATATGTTTTCAGAAGATCATTTTCGATGTGAATTTAGACTAGCGATATCAATATATCAAGATATCGCTAGCTCTATAGGTACTGGATTTTTTTAAATATACCAGTTGATTTTGCACAAGTAAATTGTGCAAGGTAGCACTGAGCAGCGTCTCTTGAGACTTATGTAAATAAAGGGTATCTTGGGAAAGTAACGGGGAGATTGTAACATATGAGACTTCCGCCGTATCATTGTCTCGGCATCTTTGACCCGAAGAGTCGTGATCAGCCACACGCCTCGATACTGAATATAGGTTAATATTCCAGCCGGCATACTTTGGAAGAAAACGTAAAATATTTCATTCGATATGCTGACATCAGGATTGCGATAGCCTCGGTGAGAGATTTATTCATAGCTTTCAAAGAATTCTTACTTGCATGAAGTTACTTGTAGCCTTTGATATTGGGTTGAATACAATTTCATTGAATTTAAGGAATTGAATTGTAAACAATTTACAGTTGATAACCAACGATCTGTTTCTACGATAAGATAAACAAATTGTCTAGATTGTGTTGACAGTCTTGTTATCAATCAGTTCCATTATTCAAAGCATTTTATCAAAAACATTATTGTAATTCATAAAGACGGCAAGATTTAATATTAAAATGATATTTACCCGAAGATCTGAACTTCCTGAAGATGTAGAGGTACTGCTGCTGTCCAGCCGATGCATCTGATATGAGTTGTTATGCATTCTGATAAACAGATCACTCAACGTAAAGTTCACACTAACACTTGGGTAATCGAAGGTTCCCTTCCTTGCCTACATTTCCACTGACATTCACTTAGCTTTCTACTTCATTTAGCAGCCATTAACATACACTTATTATCTTTTGTAATCTGCGGAAGATAATCTGTGCAAAATTGTTAAATAAAAGGTGCCAAGAATCGAAGGATACTAGCCGCTTGTTACAAAGAAAGTGTTAAGTAACTGGATGATTTCAAAATAACGGTAATACACAAAGCACAGTCCCCAACACTTGCACATTGAGTAATGGCATACGTGACTCAAGTGTACGGGTTTATCGGAAACACTGAAACACAACAGTGTTATCACAATCGACAGGGCAGATATAAGAAGTATTTTTATTGATAAGCTGTTTCACCTTGAACGGATATTTTGGAGGTTTTGCATAACCTGTGTGATAGGTATCTATCTATACATTTTTTCCGGATTACTAATCTACCTGAGGTACATACATATCGAAATGTAAACAAATTCCCCAGGGAAGCGATAGCTGTATTACTTCTAGTTTAAAAGATGGGTTAGAGCGCTTGCTTTAATACCCAAGCAATAAAAGCTTCGCAGTGTAATTAGTAGGTATCTATCTAGCTAAATAATGTTCATATTTACCGGCGAATACTCGCCGTAGCGTCCTTGCTCTATGATTGCACGCGCCATAAATCACACAGCATAATAGCTCTGATAAAGCCCAGCTAATCGAAAAGGCTGTTGGAATCACATTGGAGTTGAGAGAGGACGTAAATCAAAGTAAACCACAACAATAGAACCGGTAGTGGCTGAAGTAATGTCACAGCAGGTCGCGATCAGGCATACAACCCGGCGTTTTCAATTTCCTGGCTGCTTGTTTACTAGCATGCGTATGTTCAAGTACCTATAAGAACCATTCCTGTACGTAGGTACATAACCAATCTGATGTCGCTTAGTGTTATGGAAGAAGTTACAAGCTGAAGTTAAAAAACTTCTCACTACGTAGGTAAACAAACACCAATATTAAAGCGTACCTATACCTTTAAGAGATCTACTATAATTGAATGGATATAATAATTTTTTTAAATGGATACAGTTTACATACGAGTATAAGCTTATAAATCAGTTCGCATCAATTTTCATATCTAGAAACGTTATTTATAGGTAATCACCAAGTGCGTTCCAGAGTCCTTATTTGGCTGAGATCCTAGGAAATTTTGCACAGATTTCGCGAGTGTATCAAAGCGTCGCCCAACGGACAGGCTATTTATAGGTAACTTAATTTGAATCGTAAAGGGAATTTGCGATTCGTGAAAGTGATATTCGCGAGCGCGTGGGCCAGTCGGCGCGCGCAGCGGTACTGTGGCTGCGCAGGTTTCGCGCGGACTGCGAGCGTTGCACCTGAACCCCGGACCTTCCTCCACCCATTAGGGGACGATCTCGTCCGCACCGATACAGAACTTCCACGTACACATTCCCTTCCTTGAGTTCTCCGTGCTTCAATGGACTTGCGACATATCACGCAATGCCACTAATTGTGTAGTAAGCGTTTGAGTAAAACTCTTTGATTGTGTTTGGTACCGTTATCACAACATCCAAATATATTTTAATACTTATTTTTACATAAAAATATTTACGTTATTATGGTAAGTAGATATATACCTACTAACTTACTAAATAATGTGATAATGTAGAGATATTTTTATGTGATGATGTAGATATTTTAATACAACCTCTTAGAGCTTTATGTAAGTAAGTACTTACTCAGTTTACTTTATGTCGATCTTGAGATTTCTTGGAATTATTCTCCTAACCGGTGCTGGGTCCATTTGCATTCTGCGCCCGCGCACCACGTTTAACTCACGCGCCCTGCAGCCTGTCAAAGCTCTCACGGAAATGACAACATTTCAATATAAGACAGACAACAGATTTAAAGGAGCTGAGAATTTTAATGTAAGATTAAGTTGGTCAAATTGAGTTCAAACAAGCCGTATATCTCAATCAAAATAATTTTACCAAAGCTATCCATAGTTAACTGGTTAACTGCTGCTGGCCCACATAACAAAACTAGAGTTACAGCTACCGGCGATTGTCTGCGCTGAGTTATTGGGTGTCTGGATATGCGTTTGTTTGCACAAATGCTTCAATGTGATGACGTCATGGCTACTTGGACTGTTAACTGCGAAATAACGGAATAGCACCGTTGGGTTTAATATAATAGGTAGGTGCCTAATTATTCTTATGTTTAAAAACATTTGTTTGTTATCTGATTTGTGAGCGTTGAGTCAGCTTTTTTAGAGCACCTAGAGACTAGAATGCGTAGGTGTGTGTGTGCGAAAGCTTCGATATGATAGTTTGTAAATCGAGTTTTGGTTTTTTGAAAAATATTTTGTCCAGTACCTAATATTCAAATGAGTCTAATCACGGTTATTCACTAAGGAGTTCTATTAAATAGCCCTGACTCTGAGAGATGAGTTGGTAGTCAAATTAATGCACCTATTATGTAAGTAGGTACTTACATAATTTAATTAATAAATGTTCGCCAAATTTCAACTTGTACACATTTACAATTATACAATTTAACTTGCACACATACACATGTTTATGAACATGCGTTTTCAAAATACTTATAATAAATTGTTTGTAATTCCTGTTACCCTTATGTATTATTTGATCGTAATCTCGCGGATCGTGTAAATTTCGTTTCGCATTAACTTTTTAATTTAGAGTTTATGCAAAAAACACTATCAACACCCAATTTATCAGTTGTAAACTTTTTTTAAATTAAACAAAGAGTCTTTAGCACCTACTTAATTGTAAATAAGGCTGATTAAAAAAGACATTAAAATTAATGAGCCACTCTCACTCGGACAGAGCTACATCTGATGGTATCTCAAAAATAACAAGATACCTACTCACAGTTTAATTTACCTGTTACATAGGTATTTATACTATATAATTTATACTTTGTATGATTTGAGTGAATTTGACCTTAGGTAATACATTACAAAAAATCGAACTATAAACATTAACACTAACGTATGACAACCAAACTAAATTTTTGTATGCAGATGTAATTTATATAAGAAATAAGAAAAAAAAATTGTTCAACTTTTGTGTGTTGCACAATATTGAATTTAATAAGTAATTTTATCTTACTTTGTTCCATTAATGATTCGCACATAAAATCTAATCCGATACGAATAATTCCAGTTATTTTCACCTGGGCAGATTGATTCGCTTGTTTTTTTAGGAATAAGTACGGGCCAGGCCACAACACTGCGTTGCGGCGTCGTATCGCAAAAACAACATCGTTTTTACAACAAGATTTTTACGATGCGACACCGCAACGCAGTGTTGTGGCCTGGCCCTACTTACTTAAAGTTTTTTTAAAAGTTCTTACATCTGATGATGAGCGTTTTTTTTATTAGTAAATAAATAAATTACTTACATAGGTAATAAATTATACATACACAGGTGGCATACCATACACTCTTATTTATCTACATTCTTCTAGTAGTTTTCTTACTTTTCATTTTACGATGCTTAATCTTAATTTATTATCACAAAACACAATGAAACTTATGAGGACATTGTCGATACGAGAATATAGTTTAAATTTATACTCCTACGCGCCTCGAAATAAACGTCCATTCATTTTACGATTCAGTTTACATTTAAAAAGCACAATAACGGTTTTCAATTGATCTCTGTTTCGTTTATGACTTACATAATATGACAAATTCGATAATTGCACCCAATACGTACCTACTATAATTAAATAACGTAAAAAAGTAGGTACCTACCTACTTTTACTTATATTTGAGCTAAGTATCAATTACACGATTCATAACGTCAAACCCGAAATACAATAATTTTGTTGGATAATCGAAACAAGACAAGTTCCGTTAGAGCAGAAACCATAACAAGTTTATCATCATGGTTCCAAGTCGTAAAATTGATGTAATTCGGTGATACAGAACAAATTATTAAGAATTCATTGCTGCAGCTGTCAGTTTTATTGGTAAAATGTTCTACATTAGCGTATAAAACGTTTTAATGTGAAAATGTAAAGTTACTCTACTAAGATGCCTCCCGCTATTCCTCACACATTTCATAAAATTGGTAAATGCATTTCTTAACCTTAGCACTTATGTAGATAAGATACCTACTCAGGTATTAGGTAGGTACGTACACTTCTTCATGCATACTTATTGAAAAAACAATGTTCTCACTTACCAAAGTAAATAGAAGCCAGAAGGTGACATCAGCAAACGGATGTTCCATTAGCAATGCAGATTAACAGCTCTGCGAGGAAACGACGGCATGTCGAAACGCAAAGAACCAAACCACCTAAATATTTATACCAACGCTCCTGCATACAAACTTTTGTATTCCGGTAGCATCGGTCACCCATCAACAATAAACCAAATTAAAAATCCATTATTGTGTTTATCCATAAACCAGTAGCCCCACTAGATATTTATCTTTGTAATTAGTTAGGCGTAGGTCTACAAAAGTAAATAAAAATTGAAAATGTATGCTGATCAAATTATTATAAGACTTACACATAACATAGTTTAAAATGCACTAACACATAGGAACCTTTTGATGAATAAAAAAATACGTGAGTGTCTTATCACTTATCTATCTCAAAACATTAAGTAAATGTGCCTGTTAGGTTCCGTTCCACACGAATAAAGCACCGCCATTTTCTTCGCGAATAAAGGACCATGATTAACATCTTTACAATGTCTCCCAGCTTTCCCACTAGGGAGCAGACAAAAGTAACTATGTCTTAGACAAATTGTCATCGATTTAACGATACGCCTAGATGTCTACATGATTCGAAGTTTTTCTAAGCGGCTTGGTTGATGGAGCCACTTGTCTACGAGGGGCTGGCCCTTATGCCATAGTTGGTGGATAATCTGTGGCTTTACAGCGAAGATAAAGCGTTATGATTGTGCTCCTACTGCAGTGCAGCCCGTATCTTATTGCGATCTCGATTATAATGTACTTTGACTTTAGTGTTATTTGCACATAGATGAATATATACAATAACCTATGTTGGTATCTATACCTTGTTACGTTCATGGATGTTAGGTATATTGGATGTGAGCTGTCTCCTGCGACACTGTTTTTGTGTTTTTTACACCTAACATCAAACATCGAACAAAATGTGGGCGTGGCCTAACTATTTGTATTTTTTAAAAATTGAGTTTAGTAAGGGAACCAGGGGTGTAGGCAAACCAGTTCAAAAAATGCCTGAGTTTCCTCCTTCCACTATTCGCGATATTTCTAACGCTGAAACAGGGCATGTTCTCAAATAAGATATTTTGAGATATTTTGGCATAAAAGTTATCCGGGCGAATATGTGTAGGTAAAAAGATCTGCCTTGTTCTGAGCAAGATGCTTCAAAACCGGTAAATTATGCGCTAGATGGTTCTAAATTAAACGGGTTATTTAACACGGGTAAAGATATAATTAATGCGGCCGTGAGATTGTTTAATTCACGTTTCATCTCGCCGAGGGCGCTAGGGTGCCACTTTAATAACAAAGTCGAAAGCGCCGGATGAAGGTTCGGAATCTAAAACGTAATTTCTTTGAATAACTCTTGTAGGTACGAGGGGGCTTCTAAAAACTTACATCCTCTAGTTTTTGCAGGTGATAAGAATGTTTCAAGGTCTCCGTACCTTAAAATAGTAGGTATCTAGTAGGTATTAAGAGAAGCTTGCGAATTTTGTATTTTCTTTCTTTAAAACTACCTAACTACTTTATACGAGTAGTACCTATTACTGGGCTATTACTTACGTTATATACAGGGTGTAAAAAGACGTCTACCGAAGCCGAAAGGGGTAGGTACAGGATTCCAACACACAACTAAATCCAAAAGGATTTTCCGAAAAAATCATTAGGTATATCCGGAGAAAACAGCGTTTGAAAATTACTATTTGCGTATGTACTGGGCGCGTTTTTATACGTAGATTGCTGGATTTTGAGTTTTAATAGTTTTTTTCTTTTATAAATCCAATTATTAGGTAGGTACAGTCTTATTATGTTGTACTAGTAGTAAATAACTAGAAAATAAAATAAAATGACGTAACTAAGTCAAAAAAAATTTTCGCTAAATGTTCGCTATGTTCAGAATCATGGTCTGATTTAAACCCCTCAGTTTTTGGTAGCAGTCTTTTACACCCTGTATAGAGACCATCCTACATAAATCATGAAATATAAGTATCCACAGAAATAAATCAGAATAAGACAATTTTGCTGAGATTGAGGATTAGCCACCCAAGTTCTTTTGAACTTCTTAGATGTAAATGAATAGTTGGCACCGACTTCAAATTATATTCTTATTTTTCTCTTTTTAGTGTGTAGAAGGTTCTTCTGTTTGTGTTCTGTGAAGTCGGTTCAATTTTTTTTTTCAAAAATTTTTGTTTATTACTAATTTAATGATGAATGAAAATGAGCTTTGATGAAAAATATTAACGAACTGGCTTCCTGTCAAGTTAATCAAACTATTTATTAACTAAATCCTATTTATCAAAAGACATGATTCCAATGACTTTATCAAGTTCACGTTGGACAAGTAATGAGAATCGCCTCAAGTCGAATGGTTTATCGCTTGAAATTGACATCCATATATTTCTTAGTAAGGAAAATGGGACTGTAACTATGTAGGTACCTACATAATAATGTAACTAGGTACCTACTCGTAGGCAATATTGCAAAGCATTAAATAAGATAACCGAACGTTTAAACGAACTTTAGAAGGACCAAATTCAATAACTTTGTGAACATGGGAATCAGATTACAACTTGGAATTTCATTTAAAGTTCACTGTATGGAAATCAAAATAGGTAAATATTTGAAGTTTCCCCATGACAAAGCACCCAGCAAAGAGCCAATATGTTAGGAAATTCGTAGGTATAATGGTTGTGCATTGTTTGTGTAAAGTGGCCAATTTCGGAGAGGCTTAGAACAATGGGAGCGTGACCGGCGGCTGATCGCCATCAGCTCACTGCTCAAACAAGGACTAGGAACTGGACTATTAACCATTTTCTGAATATGTTAGTAGACTGGTCCAAGGCCTAAATTACGCATAAAGCAGAGTTTTTTTTAAGGCGACAGGCGGGCGCTTGCTGTTTCAAAACCGTGCCGCTGCCGCTGCCTGCACAGGTTTCTGCCTTATTTTGGAAGAGCGCTTACCATACAATTTTTACATTGATCACCACCTACCACCTACCTCTACGGTTGAATAGAGTAAAATGGAATTTGAGTTTATGCAAAACTCAGATGCAAAAGCATATTTTCAAACGCGATAAAACGCAATTGAATATATTACTAAAAAGATAGGGTGTCGTGGTTAGCAGGTAGTACGAGCTTTGTTCCCAGTTTTCTACGTGAATGCAAGCTGAATCCGAGGTACCGAGGCGTTGTCACGACTGCAGTGATATCATCCAGCGGGTAAACTAATAGGTGAACTGATCGCGACAGGAATAACAATTATTTCTGTGCGCGTTGTCTATTATAATAGTATACAGTTACATAAGCACAGTATACAGAAAACATAAGTACTTACCTATATCATAGAAGTACTACCTTGTTAGTAGAGGCCCTACTTTGTAATTAGCATGTTTATGCACGAACATAATACCTACGCCAATTTTTGTTTAACTTGAGTAGTTAGAGATCGTTCGAGACTCCTATAAGCAATGGACCCAGCAGTGGAACAACATGGGTTATTAAATAAAAATAAAACAGCTTGCTTTTCCTCTCGGATTTTTTGGACAAAAATATAATCTCGAACCTAACAGTCTGCAGAACTAAAAAAACTCCGCGTAAACGACTTTTTCATCGCCATTCGCGGCAGATCGTATTTCTACCTTGTTAATTTTTTTGGTATGTCTTGTGAATCCCCCCGGAATCCCTCAATTTGCACTTCACCAACTCTACCTTACAAAATACTGGTTAAAGCGACATCTTGTAGCTGTTTTGTACATCAAGTGATTGAGCATGCGCTGGCGCCCACTATAATTAATGGTTTGTAGTAACAACGTTGAAGATAAGATGGCGCTAGTCAGCGCTAGGGAGTTTCAATGTAGCTCAAAATCATCAATCTCCAAAACAATTAATAAACTTGTATCAAGAAATTTGTCAGCTGTTGCAGTTGATTTTACCAATATTAAACTTTCTCAAATGGCTTAAAAATGTTAGGACTTAGAGGCGGCCTAAAAATTATATAAGTACCTACCTACAATTTTTTTACTGCACAGCGCTTGTTATGTTAGTAACGGTTCCTGTAAATTGTAAAAAAAAATATGAAAAATATACATACCTTGCTCTCACATGCTGGATGGCAAACATACTTGCACACTGCAACAATAAAAAATATTGGGTTAAGTATAAAAAATTTAATCTGGCATCGTTATAAGGAGTACTAGCTATTACACAAAGGCTGCAACGTGAGGCCATTAACCGCAAATCACTGCAGTAAACCTTTGGTAGAATTTTAAGTTCACATCATGCGATGTTTGATAAAACGTGACATGAAGCACATTGTAGCATTGTCTCCAATAGAGGTGAAGTGTAGTGTAGGTATATTGGAGACTAAATAGTTGTTGGCATGCGATGACCTCTGAATGAAAACAATGACAAAGAATACCTAGGAAGGTACCTACTTACCTATAGAAGCTGACCAAAATATACATATAATGCAATGCTACCAAGTAACAGTTAACATAATATAACGTTGAAAAATGTGGGCTAACAAAAGTCCAAAGCTTTGATATCGTTTGAGGGAGCTCGAGCTCAAACCTTGGATGAATAACAGCGGAACTTATCAACTAAGTTACAATCCAAGCCTTTGAGCTCATATTTGGTTGGTATTAAATAAACTGTGAATTTCAAACATCTTGTTAGTAAACACGTCCAAGGACGGCTTTTCATCCAATTCCTTGGGATTTTCTGTTTGTTATCTTCCTAACTATGAAACTTTTGGCCAATATTCTGAAAGTAGTAATTGTCTAGGTAATTATGGAACTGATCCAAAAAGCTAATAGCTGCTTAGTGCTTATGCAACTTATCAATAGACAGATAAATAAAACATGATTCTCGGATTTCCCAAAACAAGGGTGTGTGATTTGAAACACAGACATTGCATCCAAACGTACTTCCTTATTCAGATCTCATTTTCTTTCTTTTTATGTTCACTCTCTGATTTAAAAATAAGTACTTAGGTGCCTAATCTTAAAAAACATAATGGTGATTATCTGTGGTTATCAACAATCTTACCTCTACAGCAAGAGCCTTGGTTCTGCACAGGCTGATGACACCAGTGGCACGGTCGGGGCTTCCGGAAAGATTTGCTCCGGAAGGCGTGAGATTGCCCAACCCCCTCCTTCTGCAACAGAATAACAAATTTAAAATCATGCACTGCTTATCTTTTACCTACTGGGCTAACCAAAAAGTATTCATAGAAATTAGTGTTAAGGTCTTTGCGTTCCTTAGTTCAATTGTTAGAACTGCTTGTAGTGTAGCTGCGTAAGCGTTCATCACAAGCTCTCTAATCATATGTTATGTCCTCGCGGACTGTCCCAGGCCTTTTTGACCGGAAACATAACGTGCCCAGCATCCCTAAGGATGCTTTTTTTGCTTTTTTGATTTGTATCAGATCACTTACTGGTTTCAAAGATTTCGGTACATTCAAACAGAAAACAAACATTATCTTATGGAGGTATTCTATGCTAGAGATAAAATAATACGGCATCACAATTACGGTAACATTCTCACTCCAAAATGATGCTAAAGTGTAGCACAATATTTGCTCTGCCCACAACTGAAATGAGGTAGGTATCTAAGTTTAACGCTTCCTTGTTTAGCTGCGCTCACTTTCCCACAGGTCAGGGTGAGCCAACCGCTCAGCAGTGGCATACCTACGTGACAGAAATGAGCTTCTTATTTTAAACTTGCTTTGTCCCGCAGTTTTACTCATACGGAGATTCCCACAAGATCGGGTCATTTTCTGAGATAAAATTAGGAATGTTCTTTCTAAACACTGTCAGTAATTACACAATTTGATCTAAAATACTTATTTTTTTTTCATGTACGTAGGTCTATCTTCTAAATCGTCCTCCAGTAAAATAAAATAGTGAAATAAGTATTATTTCCGTGAAGTCTATATCAAAAAGCTGTGAATCAAAGTTAATACTTATTCTTCTGTGCGCGGAACCAACAGCCGATCTGTAGCTATTTAAAGAAGACAGGACCAGTGTTTAACATGAGCGCGTGAAATGAATTACATTGTCCTGGGCTCCATGGATGTAGCAATGCAAGGCTCCGGGCGATTTATGGTCGTCGACCACCGGTACCTGCGCGTATTCTGTGCCTACGCCAGCCTCGCAAACTCACAATGGACTGGCCCTAGCACGCGCTCTAGTAAAGCTCACGATGCTATTGTGGTTCAATGTTGTTTTTTTTTATTTCCGATCAAAAGAACGCCTTGAAATTTGCTATTGAATTTTACGGAGAATAAACCTTTGAAGCTTCCCTCGTGCTTTTTTTCCATATGAAAAACTTTTAGGTAAGTTTCCATGGATTTTTATAGGAAATGCATAGGGGTAGGTAGAAGTAATACTTTTCTCAGCAAAATGCTCCTTGGCAATGGACACCGTTCTAAACAAATGCAGCATTGTATATCCGTACACCAGCATTCCGATCGCGACTTTCTTCCGAGAAAACTTTCAAAGAAACAGCCAATTTGATCTACGCTAAAAGGATTTCTATTTACAAACAGAGTGGTTGACAGGACAATGCGTGAGTAAATAATTAGTTTCTATTCAATCTCCACCACAGCTTGTCGCTCTAGCTGCGATTTGCATTCAATAATGCGAGTCGAGGGCCGTGATCTTATCTGTGAGGCCTGACAAGTTTTACACTCGTTAGCAAATTGTATCTGACAGCTATAAATCAACCTTAGATAAACATCCATCCAAACGTTAGCGTAATATGTGGCGCCAACCAAAAATATGCACCTAAATTTTAGTAGTCTCTCATCATGCCTGCCAGAGGCATTAATCTCCTAAAGACTTGATAAACTTCTCCTTTTTTTTGTCGGTTAAAATGGCCATTATCGAATAGTACGTTACGTACCTACTTAGTGCGAATTTTGAGTTAGGCATTTGTTTACAGAATCGTTTGTTTTTGTTTCTAGATTCCTACCGATCTCATAACCGGCGCTCTCCGGGTCAAATTGAGTCAGTCCAAGCGCACCACATGTGCAATTACGATAGTGAACCCGTTCTTTGTACGAGTGGTTCTGATAAAGCATGACGTCACGGGTTTCTGCGCAGACGCCGCCGGGCTCCACAGATATTGGCGCCACATTTGCCGCGCACATGACTGGCCGTTGTACCTACTCCAAATGGTTCAAAATAAACCGATCCCTTCTCTTATCTAGTGCTGTGTGCTCAAGTGCTTTAAGTAGTAGCGAGATTGTTATACTTAGGATGTAGAGAATTACATTACAGACTGAGAATATAAGTCATCGTAGATAGTAATAAGCTTCAATAAAATACACAGAGATTTTGCAGCTCTACAATTCAACTGTTGGTAATTTTAATTGTTTATTATCCCTAGTAGGAGTAAGTACCTATTACAAAATAGTCAACAGATCATGATTTCAAAGAAGCCATCAGAATAGAAATAAGTTAACTAATTTTAACCATGAATACTTCAAAACGGGTTTTCCTTGCGTCTATTCCGAAAAATGTTTAGAATGCGCATAAATAGGCTCAAATAACAACATCACACATGCAGCGTGCGCCGGCGCATCTATAAAAACGCACGCACACGTACGGTTTCAACACGTGGCCGAATGCAGGTGCTCGTGCGCAGAAAGCTCAAAACACCCGCCGACGCAGCCCCGTGCCGACCGGACAAAAAAAAACAACAATACAACAATACTAACGGAATTTGACACAATAAAACTATCCCATACGCTCCATTAACTAACTGAATCAAATTACATTGAACAGCTGTATGCACTTTCAAACAATGAGACAACCAACTGCCCTGACAAATAGATATCTCTATCCATTTAATGATAGACGCATAGCATCGAAAGTTACGCATGTAGGCAATGTTTGGCGCAATAAAGATAGAGTACAGGCAGTTTAGAACAGACAGAGATGAATAGACGGACTATCCGAATGTAAAGTAACAATAGATGTTGATGTTGAATCCATCTAGAGTTCTCAGAAGCGTAGGTTTCATAGTTCAGTAATTCGCTATATCCCCGCGGTAATTACATTTGAACTGTGTGGCATAGCACAATACCCTCAAGACCTGACACACCCTATCGGGACACCACAAAGTGATGCACCCTTATAATTACGTTTTGTTTATTTATCAAAAGCTGAAACACTTATTATGATTAAAAAACCTCGTCGTTGAAATGTGTTGATGACAATATATAATTCTGTGACAATAATAATTTGAACTTCCTCTCAGACTTGTGACAACAAACTTTTTAAATGTCTCTTTTAGCGCCTGAGTTATTTCTTCCGATGAATGTTCTCGGGGCTCACCCACGGGTTTCAAAGTTTTTTTTTTAAATAAAACATAGTAGGGTTGATGGTTCAGGGTAGGTGCTTCAAATTATAATCCGGATGCCAGTTGCTTATTATTTATACCCGTTTGAAAGAAAATATGAATATTTTAATCCAAAATAAATAATTTATGTTTCATAAATAACAGCCTAGCGCATTATTATATTCTGTTCGGGAAATTCAATAAAGGAAAGCAAAATTAATATTCGTTTTTGAAACGGACAGCTAGCTTTTGATCATGAAATGTATGATTGAACTTGGAGGAAGACAAAAGGGTACAATATCGAACCTATAAATCAAGTCACGCGGTGCTTTTGATATAACCTCCATTGTCTTGTAATGAATACTTGATTCACCGAAAAGACAGCGTACAAAACGTCGTGATGCACATAGATAACAATGAACCAGTTCAAACAGTAGGTAGGTACCTACTTATATGTCGACAAGAGTTTAAAGCAGAAAGAAGTAGGAAACACACTTAGCAAACTAATATCTTGAGCATTTTTAATAAGTAGACACTGCAATTTATTTGTGCGTTTCCAAATATTTGCAAATATTGCAGAATACTTGAAGCCATTTTTTATATGTAGGTATTTCATATCTCGTGTGAAGTTGTGCATTTTTTAGATTGTAAGGGTAAACATAATACGGACATAAAGATGATCTCTATTCATGTTACTTTTTGGCCCATTTTCCTCTGTTATCTTTCTAGTTGTTTCTGTTAGTTTGTCCAGAGAGCCTTACGCAACAGCTTTGGAGCCGTTTTGGTACTGCCAGATGTACTTTCCTATTATTTTGTAAGTTTCTATCAAACTTACATTACAAGTACCTACCTACCTACTTGCACATGATCCTCAGATCATGTTGTCCGGACTTGCTCTACTTAGGTATGAGTCATGTAATTTTGAGATTTATTTTGAATCCACGACCACATGTTTCTTGCCGGTCGCTCAGCCGCTAGTCATGTATTGGTTGTCAATTACAATTTTGGGGCTTCGCCATCTGGAAGCATCGCTTTCTCGCGCTCCTCGTACGTGACATCCGTTACACACCTTCTCTACAATTATAAATTGCAATGCCTGTCTGTTGCAAATAATTCGTTTTTTAAATAACATAAAAAAACAGAATACAAAAAAATACTAGCAGAGGGACTGGTCGATTTTAGAGGCTTTTTATTTTGTTGAAGAGCTTGCTACAGAGTACCTAGATATTTTTTTGTAAAATAGACACAATCAAGTTTCAGACACAGACACCCATTGTAGGTTGGTAGTTAATGTAATGACAGAAACTAATCGAGACAAAGTGGAAAAACTCAGGAAATCACGAGATCTTTTGACTTGATCGGTGTAAAACTAAGATTTTTGCCCAGAACAGTCGTGCTATAAAATGGTTTATAGGTCAAATTCTCTCTCATAAATGCCTCTTGACTTGACTTTGACTCTCCATATTGTTTTTATGCACAAGCCAAGCCGTGGACAAACACTGGCACATTTTATAAAATAGTATCACGCCTTCCACTATGTAGGTACCCGGCAGTTGGCAGCGACACTCCGACACTGTCTCTAGCATTAACATTTTGTTTCTAGGTATTTACTTATTAGGAATGTACATTTCGTTTGGTGAATCAGTAAATAATTTGTCATCTATAATTGCCATTTATTTTGTTTTACCTATTGAAGTATTTTTGCCATCGACTGAACATACATGAATGCACTCATTAATTCATAAGACTTTTCTCGGTAACTGTATACTACTTACATTACATTACTTACATTACAACTACTTACATCAGTAGGTAGGGTAAATTTTCCTCTGCAATGCCATTACCATTAAAAAAAGTATTCCACAACACAACCTTCATGAAGGTAGGTAACGTAAATAGCCATATTATTATGTATGTGCTTCAGCTCTTTATCAGCTAGAATACTTGTATATTTGTGCACATGGTTCGTGATTCAGATAATATCGCAATAAAGCGAGTAGTTTCGGTGTCCGAGGTTTCAGTTAACCTTCAATAAAGTATAATTCTAGGTATTTTACAGCTACCAATTGTATTTAACTACGTGATTGTAATTATATGTACCTATGTATTTTAAAAGTAGTTTTGTCCATACATAGAGTTCATTACAAAACAAACGGCATAATTAATAGTAATTTCGGCAATCTTAAATGCAGCAGAGTGACGCAGTGGAAGCAGCCAAGTAAAGGAGAAGGTAGCTGTCATGTCGTATAATGAGGTCAAGGAAGCAGCCCTGGAAAGAGATAAATGGAGAGGGATTCATCAGTTGTGCCGACAAGGAGTAAATCCTTAAATAAGAAGAAAAAGACGCAGTGGAAGCGTGCTGGGCCCATAACCCAGAGGTCCGTGGATCGAATCCACGATTGAATCAACCCAAATAAAAACATCGTATGTTGCGTGTTTCTTAGATTTACTGTCGTATAAAACTGCCGGGATTATAAAATAATTATTGTCTTTTCCCCTCACCTGAGTGATGATGATGACCGAACACTCCCTTTTAATAGGGGAATCACCCTTCACAGGGGTGACTAAAAGGTGAAAATAACATTAGGTAATGACTCGAAATATTTAAATGAAACATTACGTAAAAGGCAATTTTGTCTGATAAACTTTGAACTAGCTATCAGAGTGCATTGTAAACAGATAAATGACTCTACCGCGCGAAGATATTGTGCATTTATTTCGATGTGATTATTCATTGCTGCTCTAGGTTGGGTTATCCTTATTATTTAGCAAAAGAATATGCTAAGGTACTATAAGTAAACAAAATAAGGTAAGTTGGTATCTATTATAAGTATTATTTTTGGCTCAAAGGATCAGCATTGCCATCCAGCGTGGTAATGCCGCCAATGTTTTGGGCACGCTTCCGACTGACAGTGACCGCTATTTTATGACTAGGTACCAAAAAAAAATTAAGGAAGGTTGCAGTAGTTGCAGAAAATGATATTGGCATGGTCAGATTTAATTTAACTATCACAAAGTTATCGAGGATTGTAGTCAACCAATAACGAACAAAATTTCATGAAAACTGTACAAATAAGTACTACAGACAGACAACAATCACGTAAGGATTCTCATTTAAACAATGCTCTCGTATTTATTCCCAGTCAGTAAAACCCCAGTAGCTATCATAAATCCATGTCTGACTCGTCTCGTCCCGTTTTTAGGTTATAAGTAATTTTTTTGAGTTTTAACTACAGACACCGAGACCATGTTTAAATTTTTTTTGGTAATTTAAAATAGGGGTGTATAGATCGTTTCTAACGATCCTTAGATAGCTTGACTAATCCTGTTGTATGTAAATATGTTGTAGCTTAGTTTCTGTAAATAAAATTATCTAGTATACCTTGAAACTTCTTAGATGCAACTAAGAAGTTAGGTGAAAACAGTTTGTCTTCTGAGTTTTGAGGCTACAATTAAAGATTTAATTTTTTCGTTAATATGGTTTGCATTTTCAGGCTTAATTTGTCATTACCTCCTGTTGCATGCGGGTAGAGTCGCGTGTAACGCTAATGCCTCTATAACATTTAGAAACGTGTGCATGCCGGCTCCCTGCCGCGAACTCCCCCATCCAATAAAGAGCGAATTATCGAATTTCCTACAGTTTACCTACCGATTACTGTCTGCAGTTTATATTTGGAGCTACTACGAGTACCTCTAGATACTTTCTTACCTAGCTATTGCTACAAATATTTGATAATCAACATCTCTGTGCAACACACGTGCAACGTGCACTAGCGGCCTTAATAATAAACGTGGTATAAAGTTATTCCTGAGTGTAAACTGTCAAAATGTATGGTTATTCCTATTTGATTCCGAGGAATAACTTTATACCACGTTTATTAGTAAGGCCCTAGATATTTTTGTAATTCCAGTTTCGTATCTGGGTTAAGGACGAAATCGCGAAACATAGTAAAAATAATGAGCATTTTTTATACTCCTTCACAAAATTGGTGAGAAAATAATAATTATGAGTTATGAAATTCAAGAGAAAAATTAAATGAAACATGTTGTAACTCCGCATAACCTACTTCAAAGCCTAGACAGGTATGGAGATAATTTAATATGGACCATTAATTAATCCAATTGCTATGCCGGTCCTAATACGGTCTTGCGGTTATATCTCGTACCTATGATTTCAATTGGAATATGCATTGCTGTCGACCAACACCGGCGCGGCGGCGCACTTAGTTATTAGGTTATTCTGTTTCTACACTTTTATGTTATGTAACCCACATAAGTGTAAGCACCGAATGGTTTAGATTTATCTATATCGATAACGTATAAAAATAAGCGTTGCACGATAAAAAAAAAATATTGAACAAGTATTTAATTGATCGACAAAATAAATTAAATTAGGCCTTTATTAGGCTAGAAATGGACGAAATGGCAACAATAGGCACTCCTAACTTTGTAATTGCTTTTTCCTTTATTGCTTTCACTTCTAATTCTATAAAGTCCTTTGTAAACTTTTGATTAAACTCTGAACGAAAATAAAGCTAATGCAATGTTTTGAGCATTCAAAAGGGCTCTGGCAACTGGCTTTATTTCATCCGTTTACAAAAACGGAACAGTAATTGAGTAGGTACTTACAAATGTATGTAAATACCCCCAATATATGTAAATGTATGTAATTAGCCTAATTTTTTTATCAACTCCAAATTCCTTTTACACAAGCTTCACACTCAGAAGATAAAGCATGTTAATTTTCACGTGACACTCACGCTACTCCATAAAATTTCAAAACACTTTATGGAAGGTACATGCGCCAATTGTAGATACGCGACCACGACCACCCACACCGTGGATAATGCAAATGTACTTGCACTTCGTGTTACTCTTATACACCACTTCACCAGTAAATCTTTACGAGTATGAATAATGTGTCCGGACGCGACCTATGTTGGCCTGTCCTTTCACACTCTTATATCACACTTAAGACTTTAAGGACTGGAGACTTCAAACACTATTTATCTGTTTATGTACTTAAAAGCTCTTTAACAAGCATATCAATGCCGATATTCTAATCCAGTTTTTTTTTCAGATGAAAACAAAACTCGATAGTCTGAGCCATCGTCGTGAGGTATCGTGTTTGTCGGTCTTCTACAGATTGTACTACGGTGAGTGTGCCCAGGAGCTTCACGACCTTATTCCACCTTCACCGTTCTTTTACAGGGACTTCAGACGCACAGCTGATTATCATCCTCACCTGGTTGATATTCCACTTATTAGAACTAAGCGCTTCGAAAGTTCTTTTATTATGCACACTGCAAAAAATTTGAATCAGCTTCCAGTGTCTGTATTTCCGCTGAGCTACGACCCTGTTGTTTTTAAGTAGAGAGTTAATAGGCACCTTCTGGGTAAGCTCGCTCCATCGTAGACCTCAACTCTTGCCTGTGTAAGTTTCGAGGTCAAGAGCCGACCCATTCATCATTAAAAAAAAAAGATGATGGCATTGTGTTTGGACCACGGTTTGGACTCATCCTGAAACAACTGCCAACAGAGAAAGCAAATTATATCAACCTATTTTTTCAATCTTAACTCTTAAGTGAGTTAAACAAACAGGGTCATCACATAATTTACCCGGTGTCATGCTCCTTTGAAAATGTTAATGAAAGGTCTATAAATCATCATTTAGCCAGCGGAGAAAGATCGACTTTAATTAAATTAAATCTTCACCATAGAATTGGTGTGAATATGTTTTAATCACGTTAACGAACCCGTTGAATGGGGAGATGTCGATAATGGATCTAATCGGCTATGGTTGGTTTGACTGTAGCTTCTATTTCTACCGCTCTACATCTCTGTTACTTATCACCACTGAGAATATCCTCAGAGTAAATTGAAAAGTATTCAAACCAGGTTTCGATAGAAACCAAACATCAATATATCGGTACTTATCTCCAATCGGAAGCTTTAATGATAAATGTAAATTTCCCGAATTATTCATTGTTTGCCAGCAGAATGAGCGCAGCGGGCCGCGCTCCGCCGGTAGATATGCCTTGCGACTGTTTGCTCTCTGTTGAAACCTTTATGACGTCACTGAGTCTGGCACATGAGTTTGCTTACGAAACATTAATTACGCCGTATATTAATTTCAAAGTTCTAGACTAATTTATACCGTCTAAGATCCTTGTAAATCAAATACCTAATAAGTACACGTAATTGTAACCGCGAGCACAATTACCTACGGGTTGGTATTCTAACAATGCAGCGCTGTTTATTTTGTATGAATAATGAAACTTGCCTACTTATCTAATTGTATTCTATGGAGTTGGTTGATAATAAAACTCAATTCTGTATATGGCAGGTATGAAAGTATTTTCGGTGAGCGGTTTTGGTATGGCGCGGCGCACACTTAATTTTAAACACAAATTAAATTAAAACAGCTTAATTAACGTTAACGAATACATGACGTTGGTATCTTGCCACGTTTTATTCATGAATATTTAAAAATACATTATAAAGTGCCGGCATGGCAGATGAATGTGCCGAAACGACTCGACACCATTTGCAGCGCAAACCAATTTAAGTTTTTGATGACGATACGTTGTAACACGATTTACACGAAACATTGAGTTGATGATTAACTCTCAGTCCAAAACAATTTCCGAAGCAAAGTTTATTTTTTCTTAGCAATCGAAAAGAAATGGAGCTCTAAAAAAACCATAATCAACTTTTGATGCTGACTGTACCTAATATGAAAACGAAAAAAATACAAAACAAGATTACGAGTCAGACACGAGAATATGCCTGATGATAGACCCTTCAATGAGGCTCTTTCAAATATTTGGAACATGCCAACATTAGCAACAGTTAGAATTCAACACTTGACAGGTTGCAAGACCACCACTGCTTATCGGAATACTAACTGGTTGCTGTTGCTTCACTGTCTTTCTCTACATAACCTATAAGAGCTAGCTAGTGTTAGGACTACCTCTTACACACTGGTTCGGAAAAATGTACTTATATGCCAACGCGCACAAGCGCATATACATTTTCCGAACCAAAAATCGATTGATGCACGGGCGGGATTTGAACCTTCGAATCAATACTCGGACTTACCAACACGGTTATGTGTTATCACAGGTGTTATGTATGAAAAATATTGTGTAAGTATGTATGAGAAGATACAGATCTTAGGCGATCAAAAAGTTCTAAAAACTATCACTTGTGACAAGTTAATAGCATCACAGTGTCAACGCGTGAAGAGAGTGAAGGGTCTTTACATGAGGCTCCCTATGGAACCCCACCCGTCATAAACTACACGCATTCCGCGGTCGACGACAAAGCTACTAATAAATTACTTAAAGAATTTACTTAATTGATTTTCAGAGCAGACGCAGCGAAGACAGATTTTGAAGGAGGGTTGAGTGAACTTGAGCGGGCTTTTTAATAAAACCACGATACTGAATGTTAAGAATAATTAAACCATTTACAGGATTTAATAAACTTCTTTAGGTAGGCTACTTGAATATTAATTCGTTGTGATACAAAGTTCCCTTGGTTTTTAACAAAACATAACTTTTTACATTTATAAAGCGCTAAATTAGTTGCAGATAGCCATACTCTACGCCCACAAAAAGCTTATATCTTGAATTTTCGTCTAGCATTTTGTCGTTTCATACAGAATCAAATGCGTCTCAGCTCTACCTATTGCCAACAAAAACAACCTGAGGCAATGATAATAAATAAACTAACCTGAGGTCAATGACAAACTTAAAACTCTATCTAGATACCTAGCATTTTTAGAACATTCGGTAAATCATTAGAGCGTGCTAGTGCAGCGGTGATTATAGAGACAGACCGATGCTTCATGTCCCTGTGCCCTAAGTGGTTTATGTTTGAAACAATTTATGTATGTCGCAGCGAATTGGTTTAATCCGTCGTCTGATTAAGCGCCTAGCCATTTGATTAAACGGCGGTTGGTTAGGTTATGTTAGGATAGTGAAAAACTCCCCCCCGATGGATTCCAATCTTGACGCGATGGGGGGGCTTAGTAACCGTGGTTTGGAGGCCCACGGTGAAGCCAAAAGGAATCCCAGGCGGAGACGCCCTGGTGGCGTCTAGCGGGTGGGGTCGCGGTTGAAGAGGCGTGTCGGTGTTTCGTTGCCGCTCGCCCTATCTCCCGCGACCCAACGGTGGCGCACCGTAAGATGCGTCGGCGGCAGGGCCGCAGTGGAAGAGGAGTGTCGGTGTTACGTTGCCGCTCTCCCTGTCCTCTGCGGCCGTTTTTGGAGGCTTCTCCACGCGCACCTCTTTAATTAGAGTGCGCAGTGGACGAAGGGAGCGGAGAGCTCTGGTGGTGAGTAGCGGACGCTAGGTGTGGGGGCACCTTCGTCCGCCTTGCACTACTCACCACTATGCGGGGCCACCTTAAGGGCGGGGATCGCCAGAGGGGGACTGGACGTAAAGGCTGTGCCGGTTTCCCAGACCCCCTCCATTCCAGGCGACGCCGGAATGACGCAGGGTCGTTTAGTGGGTATGGATGCGTAACGCATTTTTCCCAGCGAGAAAAAAAAAAAAAAAAAGGGATAGTGAAAAACTAAGGCATAGAGCCTACTCTATGCGGCGGCCGATGCGCCAGAAATCTATCTAAAATTCCATAATAAATGAATAGCCTAGGCATCCAGCCAGCCAGTTCATTAAATGCTTTTAATTAACCAAACGGCTGAATATCATTCAGGCCGCTAGTTGAACGGCGCCGTTTAATCAAATGGCTAGGCGCTTAATCAGACGGCGGATTTAACCAGTTGGCTGCGACATGTACAGTACACTATGGAGATGTTAGTGTACATGCATAACAACATACTTAAGTGCAATAATTATTTCAATTTCAATTTACTTTTTATGTTACTTATAGGTAGGTAAGTATTAAGTGTGGCAGCCCCAGCAATGTCCGGAATTAATAAGTTCACCCCTATTCTAAGATTTCTCACCTACTTACCCCTGAGCAACTCAAAGTAGAGTAGATAATAGAGTCGACCAACAAAAAGGCAGTCTTACCCCATTATTCTCAAGTAACCAGAAAGCTGCTTTAGTTTACTGTTTCCATTCATTAGGTTGAAACGTGGTGGTATTTGAATTCATGCGATTAACTTCTACCTACGTTCCTTTACAAACACCGTGAGAAATCGACAATGCATTAACAACCGGAATTTCAAGTCTTATTATGCGAAGTTCAATGAAAATTAAAACTTTTATTACCTATTGATTTTATTTAATAAAATCCCCAGGCTACCTTTACCTACCTAGGTACGTTCGTAATTACACTTTAGTACTTCTTTCACAGCATTTTGATTGCGTGCGAGACTATAAAATTGTTTTTATTGCCGTTTTCCGACCATCCGCGTGAACAAATCAGAAAATGTGCATAAACTTGTTTGTTGTAGAATCTGTTTGATGCTACAACCGCCGCGTGCTAAGTTCATCAAATTAAACGATGGGACTTTTACAAACGTTCCGTTCAATATGTCCTTACTACTGTGGATCCAAAACTGGTCGATATTTATCTAATAGGTAGTACCCAGAGACCTCCCACGTAGCCTGCTCCGCTGGGAATCACAGATTCACTGAGTACAGAGTACGTTAACTATTCGGGATAATTGGCCTCTATTCAACCGTGAATAACTTAGATAGTGAACAATCAAACGAACCAGTCACTTTACTTAAGTTGGGCTTAGTTAATGGTTTAAATCGATTTAATTTCCTTTTCAGAGTTGCGTTCCTCAAAAGGAAAAAGAACCTCTTATGGATCACTTCGTTGTCTGCCGGGTATTAAGACCTTTCTTTGAAGAGTGAGTGGAAGTATCACGCCTGAAATAAATATAAAATACTCAGGTTTGTTATCTAAGTTAAAGTACCTAGACTAAGTACAATACAAAGTAAGTTTAGACTTCAACTCTACAATTACTTAGGGAATTTTTCCCCCCGTTTGGTGTGCGAGTATCAAACGTGGAGATAGATAGTCAAAATTGTACTTTGCTGTAAATATTTAGTACAAAAAATATAAAATGTATACTCCCAGAATTTGTGAGAAGTGTAGACATCTGTAGGAATTTCGATTTTGTCATCTACCAGGTTTACCCAGTAAGTAAAACCATGCTAGTGACCTACTTACTTACACAAAATAAAGAAAAACTTACGAACTGGATTTTTTAAAGATTATTCCACCAGAATGTTTAAAATATTCAAAGCTTTTTAATCCTTTTAGGTGGCAGAAGTCAGTCGGATAGATTGAGAAGGGCGAGGTCCCAGCGGGCCATTCCAATGGATATTATCAACAAAGCATTGTTTACTCACCACCATCTCATATTTCAAGTTTTTTTGACGGAGATATATTAATTTATTACCCTAACCACGCAGGGGTTGAGTCAATGCGTTTAATTTCACGGTGATATGTGAAACAGTCGCTTTGGTAAGGCACTTAAAAAATACTGCGGGACAATTTGTTTACTAGAAAATAGTGAAGAGTTATTTTTGCGGCTGCATTGTGTGTAGTTTTAGGTCCAATAAATCATTCTCCCCGCACTTGAAGCAAGTCGAGAATGCGCCAGGTGGCCGAAGCTATTTTTAAATACAGTTTATGTACCCAATGAAGGAATAAATGTATTTTATGGCTTCCATTGACTCGGTTTGATTCATTGCTAGCACCATAGGAATATTTTTTAAAGTTACAAAAAGTAGAAACAATATCAACAATGGCTTTGAAAATATACAAACTCGGTAGAGTAGTGTGAAATATAAACAAGCAAATGTTCAGTTTGGTCTGCTTCAAAGATATACTCGTAGATAGAGTTCTGACGTTATTGTGAATTTAAATACGAAACATCAAATATGTAAAACTTTTAAAATTCAGCTCACTCTTAACAGTTTTTATAGGTAGGTACAGAGGGTAACAGACTTCGGACAGCTGGCAGGCTTGATTCACCAACCGTGAATGTTTTTGTAGAGCCTCGCGTTTTGCGCGACTGTATTTTCAGTAACGAAACTCTATACTTATGTATATACTTACATTCTCAAGTAATACAATACCTACGGTCTTTGTAAAAACAATGACCTCCAAATTCTATTTCTAATTACCAACCTTAGGTATTGTTATACAGCTACCTACCTATGTAAAATAACCGATAAGTACTTCTAGAACTTTAAAATAAAATAGATTAGGTAAGTATAATTATGTATAAATCTCTAAATAAAAGCTAATGGAGGTATAAATCTCCGCACCTGCTTTGCGCAAAGCCAGCATCACCACAATTATGATATACTTAGTTGGTGTCCTAATTCCTCGTTCGTTGTAACAGACGAGCATTATCGGCAATGAAGCCCGCCTCGCTCCCGTTGTTTAGAAGCATCACACACCTGTGCTGGTATCCATTGGGACCGCGCACTTCCGGTTGGGCGCTTTGCTTCTCTTTTACCCGCACACTGGCCATTGCGCAAGTAACAGATATATATGGGTAATATTAAAAGAACGAAAATGTTATAAGTGAAAAGTATGTCTAAAATAGCTTTCTGAATTTAGAATACCTATTTGATTGTTACTTTTATATAATAAATCAATAGATAATTATAATATTAGTCTTTTATGCTTTGATAATTCTTATTTGTAAAATAGAAACTTAAATAAGTGGAATTATTACTTTTACAATTATTAGAAATTAGTGATATCATTGTATTGTTCTTAAAATATAATTTTAGATTATAATAAAGTAAATCAGTTGTAACGGACGTTCATTACCTTATATGGTCTGAGCGAAGTAAAGTCTGAGTGATGTCATAGCCTTTAAATACGGCTGACTAGTCAGTCACCAGTCGGTGAGCTCTCACTTTTTGACCAGCAGCCGACCAAGACAGAACTAAAAGCTAAGTAATCTTCATGTTTAAATACTCCTAGTAGTTATGTAATACTACCTACCCTTAAAAGTAGGTAGGTAGGTATTATAAATGTATTTTATATCATAATTATTGAATTGAATTGATTATTGCTGATTGTTGATAATTTGTGTTCCAAACCAGGTTGTGTTGTAAAATATAAAAGAATGGTGTATATTATAAAAGTATGATTTTTTGAGCTGTGCTTCTTTTCTATATTATCCACTATTAGCTACCCTATTAGGATTTATAATATCTCTATAAAGGAAATAGATCCCTAGGTAGTTAAAATTAGGATTTTCCTGGGATCTTATATCTTCTTCTAATTAATAGAGCCATCCTAATCTAACATCAGAAGAAGGGATATGAACTATCTACATTATGTGCCTTACTAAAATTATACTTTTTTTTAGATGGACAACGCCCCTGTTTTGCAACAACTTCTTCGAGCCATCAAAGATGTTGTTTTCGGCAGCCACCGAGAAGATGACGTTGCCCTACCGATGTTCGACCCGACTACGAGCCATCTGGGCAACGCGGCATGGTGCAACAGCATCGAGGCTTTCTCAGACATTGGTTGGAGAATTTGGTTGGAGTAACATCGCAACCGCCGCAAGAGCGGGTAAGGTTCTGAAAATCATTGTTCGAGACAACGTGATCCTACAAAAGGTCGTTCTTGGCATTTACGCACCGAGTCGTCAGCTTTTGTATACTTCCGGTTCTGCAGATTCATATTGCGAATATGCTAAGAAGAAGATTTGATAATTAAGTAACATACTCGTATAAATAGTTTTTGATGTGTTGCGATTAGTCAAAATAGTATGTGGCAGTTTATTACTATGTAAATGTAAAACGGCATCCTCTAACAGCAGTGTCAAAACCACTTCCGAATTTATTAAGCTTGTATCACTTAATACGTAAAACCTAATAAAATAAAATAAAAAACACGTCCGTTAGAGCAAAGCGGTAGGGACTCTAAAGTACCCTTCAGGACCAAAAAGTTCTAGATAAAGTATTCTAATTGTGGCAAAATAGGTCGTACTAGGATGCAATGCCGTTTTAATAGCGCTGGGAGTAATGATCAAACGAATAAACTACCGCCACGAGAGTAAAAACCGAGTGAGCCCAAAAAATATTGCACCTACAGCAAAAAGGCCGGACACTTAGATTCCATTTGTTATCACAAAACTCAAAGCGCTAATAAAACCAGCACAACCGAAATAAAAGTTAAGTTTTTAAAAAATCTAACCTCAAACTAACTAGTGTTTATATCAACGAAGTTTCTATTTATCCATTTATTGACATTGAAGCCGACTGTAGGTTATTTAAGGAGTCTAGCAAGCGTCGGTGAAGGTAGTTTGCAGGTATTTGCTAAAGTGAAGGTTCCAGTTCGATTTCAAGATTTATGTTTTGAGCTTATTTTCGTTGTTAGAGATAGGTAACGTTTGCTATTACGATTTGATAATAGACATATTTTGTTCGACGCCCTGATATAAGTAGAAATGGTAACAAGTTCTTTAGGTTCACGTCTTGTACGAAAATAATTCACTTGACGAAATTTATTTTTGCTACTAATATTGAATACCTCTGAAGACACGCTAAGTAGGTCTAGGTACCTATTTAATTCAATTCAAAAACGTTTATTGCTTCATGTTAGTTTACAAGATCTTAAAAATACCTATAGGTAGGTGTTTCATTACATGAACCCCACTGGCACTGCAATATTTTGTAGGGTAATAAAATAATATTATTGAACGTCAACTAAATAGACTAGTGTACCTAATCAAGTTTGGCACAACCCTTTTAAAGAAAGTACAATTAAATATATGGATCTGTTCAGTTATTTTCGCAAGTTTGTGCCTTTGCTTTAAGAATTTCTTGTTATATCAGTAGGTAAGTTAAACATAACAAATAGAAACGAAGCTGCACACTGATGCTAGCTATGCACTATGCCAGTGGAGCGTTATTGTTACAAAGTGTAGCGAGTGTTAGTAAACTGAATAGTTATAGAATATTATAGTTAACGCACAAGTCTTTCAGTCTGGGTACAGATCTTATGATATTATGCGGTTCACTTGAAATTAAGAAACGTTCTTATTTCAATTGATAAGATGGATTTAGCTCTCTGCATCAGTGAATCCACTTATGAGTATATATGATGTACGACGTATTGTGACGCAAGTGTGATGTTTAGTCATGTGCGCCGGTGTAAAGGTCGTCGTTCGCATCCTGAAGATGAGGGTAGTTGAGGCTCCGATACATAGGTACATACTCCAGTCGGACTGCGACCGAGTTTTACGCGAGTGTAGTTCGGAATCGTTATATAACTCTAAATCTATGAAAGCTAAAACCTTCTTATTTAGGGAAATGATACTTCGAAGTTTTATTTTGGATTACTTGCCTGTTTTAAAAACACGATTGGTGAAAGCTTTCTAGACAAAATATAAAAAAAAAAAAATACATGTTTTGCTATTTATCTCTGGAACAGTTTTTGATAAGTTTTTGTTTCGTCAAGAAACCTACAAGTATTTCTTTAGTTGTTTTTTTTTTATATTTTCGATTGGTTGTTTCATTTACTTGTAATACGCTAAAGTGTTTTGGCGCCGTAAATAACGTTGCGTATCCATAGCTCTGTACTTCTCAGACGCCGAACAAATCACTTTAAATACTAAATTGTGAATACCTAGGTAGTGATCACGAAAGTTTAAGGAAGACCCAGTTCACATAGTATTCCCAAACATTTTGCTACTTGTATAAGTAATATAGGTACTCGTACAGTCGTAAAACACATTAGGGTTTTATATTGGCATTAATTATACGATCGTTACTGATTGTAATGCAGTTAGGTACTCAGAACCTCATCTCACAGCTAGAAACAGGTAATTTAGATTCTAAACAATATTTAATGAAAAATGATTATTACATTACAAAACAAACCCCAGTGTTGAACGTAGGAAGTTTGTTCCAAAAGGATATAGGTTGAGTAGGTATATCAAAATTATTCCATTATGGAAACTGGAAAGTTTGGATGGTGCTAAACCCAATAGGTATATAAAACAGCTGGTAGGTACCATTCGTAACCTAGTGTATTTTTAAACAAAATATGAACCGTTTATTAAGTTAATAAGAGCTTAATCAAATGTCTGAAATAAATGAATTGATGGTTTCACAAAGTTTTATTTTTTAAAGTCATTTAACACTTTAAATTTCTTCTTTTAATTTTTTTAATACTTTTAAAGTTTATTTACGATAGTAAAGAAACAGTTACATTACATATTTGGTACTCCATCATTAGTTATCAACAGATCGTGGAACTAACTATAGCTCTAACCAATTCTAAGTCCTATCTAAATTATATTGAACACCACTTGATAGCAACTGGTAGGTGCACCTCGAAGCAAAGAACAGGTTGAACGTTAGTACTTAATTAATGATTATGTTGTACCTATAGGTACTATGTATTGACGTCGTCTTTCCTGTGGGCCAGGCTGATTAAGCTGAGAGGATGATTAGGTGCTAGGCAAGCCTATTCCATCTCTAAACAATGTCCCAGGCACTACAGCGTCCTGTTAAGTGTAGGCATAGTTGTCTCCTGACGCTGCATAAATCATCAATATAGATAGATGTAAAGGCCTAAGTTTTTGTTTAGGTACTATGTGCAATGATTCGTCAGATTGGCCAAACGAACTATTTATTGTTTTATACTAATGTCCAAAAATCTACCTGTGGTTTTCTCCGTTAGATAGATAGAGGTTTGTCTAAAGACTTAGTTCAATAATTGCGTTTATTCGTTGCGTTTATTAATTGGTTTAGACACCAATACTTATACTTATTACCTGTTGTACAAGCCCGTCTAAATGAGGGTCTCGACGGAGGTAGCTTACCAGCTTAACTTAGGAACCAGATAAAAGATGTACGTTCTGATCGAGAATTTATATTAAAGTTAATTTAGTACATTAGGCGTAATGAGAAATTAGCACCCAATTCAAGGGTCTTTATGAATGACCACTATGCTCTAAAAGACTAAAGTAATTTAAGAAATATAGTTATAGCAAATCAAACTACAGAAAAATAGGTGGAAGAAAACACTGTTGTTGTAAATGCCATGTGATTTTATGCTGGATACGTACCCACATGTAAAATTATTATTAAAGAAAGAGCTTATGTTCAGATTTAATTATACTATACATTATATAACCTAACTGTTATAAGTATCTACTTAAAATCTGAGGTAAATAATAGGTACGTATGTGCATTGTACCTACAATGACTCTGGTTGGGGACGATTACTAAACTTTTGTGTTGAAAAAATCTCATCGGGTAAAAATCCGGGCCATTTTATGGTGAAAACAAAAAAAAATTATATATAAAATATTTATTTACCTATTTATTTATATTAAGTACATATTATTTATATTTATTTATCGCTGTGTGGCCTCTTGCTGGGTGCTAATCAGCCCATCGACAGCGGATGGAGGTGAGAAGCACGTTCGGTAGTTGGCTACGCTGTGGGCTTCGAGGCTCGGCTGAATCAGCTCATTGTACAGCGGATGATGGTGATCAGCAGGAAAAGTAGTTGCCCCGCTGTTCTAGCCTCCAATTCCGGGTACTTGGCGCTCCATCGGCAGCGGGTGGAGGTACGCAGTACAATACAGAGTAATTGGCCAATATATAAAAATAATAATAAAAAAGGAAAAGGGATAATCACACACTTGTAAATCGTTAATTCCTAATTAAAATGCATCGATCTCATGAAGTGGAATCGATGTGTATAACTGACTAGTTTAAGTTACCTAACTATTTTGTGTACCAATGTAAAACAAAAAAGTAAGTACCTACTTGCCTATTAAATACCTCTTTGTTACTTAAATATAAAAAGAAGGAAAACATAGAAATATATATTGGAAATAAATAAATAATATATTCTAAAAATATAAGTATTACCTATGAGTAAAAATGTGATGATAACCTAAATTGAAATGTTGTATAATAGTAGCAATAAAAATTATTGTGTACTAACTATGAAAAGCTACTTCGGGACGAAGTATAGGTCAAGATTGGCCGTAACAGATATATATGGGTAATATTAAAAGAACGAAAATGTTATAAGTGAAAAGTATGTCTAAAATAGCTTTCTGAATTTAGAATACCTATTTGATTGTTACTTTTATATAATAAATCAATAGATAATTATAATATTAGTCTTTTATGCTTTGATAATTCTTATTTGTAAAATAGAAACTTAAATAAGTGGAATTATTACTTTTACAATTATTAGAAATTAGTGATATCATTGTATTGTTCTTAAAATATAATTTTAGATTATAATAAAGTAAATCAGTTGTAACGGACGTTCATTACCTTATATGGTCTGAGCGAAGTAAAGTCTGAGTGATGTCATAGCCTTTAAATACGGCTGACTAGTCAGTCACCAGTCGGTGAGCTCTCACTTTTTGACCAGCAGCCGACCAAGACAGAACTAAAAGCTAAGTAATCTTCATGTTTAAATACTCCTAGTAGTTATGTAATACTACCTACCCTTAAAAGTAGGTAGGTAGGTATTATAAATGTATTTTATATCATAATTATTGAATTGAATTGATTATTGCTGATTGTTGATAATTTGTGTTCCAAACCAGGTTGTGTTTTAAAATATAAAAGAATGGTGTATATTATAAAAGTATGATTTTTTGAGCTGTGCTTCTTTTCTATATTATCCACTATTAGCTACCCTATTAGGATTTATAATATCTCTATAAAGGAAATAGATCCCTAGGTAGTTAAAATTAGGATTTTCCTGGGATCTTATATCTTCTTCTAATTAATAGAGCCATCCTAATCTAACACAAGCATCCGCTCACAATTCAAATTATGAATTTAAATGAAGAACAAAAATGATTGATGCCATTTCATTTCCAAAGTTTGTATCGGCTCATTTCACGGGGAACTTTGAACAGAAGGCCAACTTTTAACTGCGTCGTTACTTACAATTTTGGAGTTCGAAGTAAAAAATTGTAGAGAAGGTTAGATTTTATATAATAGGTAGGTACTCTATATAAATATAAGTAGTACCCCAGACCATCTACTAATAGTAGTACGTATCTACTCAGTTACCCATTGATCTTTGTTATTAGCTTATTGAGAGTTATGATGACAGCCCCACACTTCGAAGTCCAGTCATAACGTCATACAAACAATGTAGGGATAAAAAGCTCTGTCTGTCATCGATTGAATGTGTGAGAGTTATCTTGTTCCCAGCGCAGACGAAGTATTGCTAAAGTACGTTTAATCTGTGACAGGAATGTGCTGTAAATCATCCAATCTATTGTTCCGTATGTCCGTACAGTTGGAGATAATGAACTTCAAATGGGGATTGCATGCAATTTTTTTCATAACTGCTGTAGGAAGTAAGTAAAAAGCTTATCAAGGCTAAGAATGGGCTTTAAATTAAAATTTATTTGAGCATTAATATTGATGCGCATGCAATAAGTAGCTTTTGTTGTTGACTGTGTATAGAAGATGTCTATAGGAGTGCCTTTCATTGACGCCTCTGCTCTGACATTTATTAATTTACTGATATATTCACACATGGTACATTTATGTACCGTAGGTACATTTTTGTTCAAGAAATAAAAACGAATGAATTCAATTTAGTACTACTTATGCGGGTACCTACGTTTGTGGGAAGAGACAAGTTTGTCAAGAATCGAGTTTTAGTTATGTGTCGTACTTATGCTTCAGTAGGTACTTCGCACAATATTTTATGTCCTAAAAGCAGAAATAAAATACAACATCTGCTTCAGATATGAAAAATGTGTTGTTTGTTGAGCAAAATAAAACACTTTTAGGTAAGTATCTATCCGCCGTAGTAGGTAGGTACCTACCTACCTAACTTTTTTAGTAGATAAACCATATTTATTCGGATGTCGAGATCGCCAATTTTATAAATTGGACTTCAATTCTATCAAATCGTGTTCACTAGTGCGAGAGATTGCTTGTTTTTAAACGCTGTAGGTACCTACGTACCTACTGTGCTTGTATGGACAACAGTTGGTACCTCACACTCGGAATAAAAATCAGGAAGAAAAACACAATTGAACAAGCTACTACAACAGTGAACTGTACTTGAGTCTTGACTCCACCTAAGTGGATTCAGTTCAGACTAAATTCGATTTCTTGAAACAACAAAACTTATTTCTTACAACTTCTTACTTCAGATAATGTCTCAGGCAAAGTATCAATGTGAATAGATTCGTGAAGCTGGTTCAAAGGCAACATTGTGCGTGGAACAATATGATAACCTAAGTCACGCGCGATAATAATAGGCAGTTGGTACTGAGGGGTTTATTAGAGCTCTCAAAGGGACCGCCTCTGAAAGGTTTTATTGTCTGAGATACTCCGATGCACACGCAGCCCCATATGCTCCTAATTAACTTACAAACGTTGTACAGTACCGTAATTATTTAATCTGGAGCTGCAGATAACACGCGAACGGGCCCGCACAACTAACCACTTTAACTATAAACCCAGATTAGAAACAGTGAAAGGAAGCAAAAACAGAATTTCTTAAAAGATAATTCGAAATATCTCTCACAGAATTTAACTTGGTTAGCGCAAAACAACATGAAAATAAAAAAAATCAGCAACCTCAGTAGTTATTGTCGTCTATAATAGTTCAATCACCTTATTTTTGTATTCTGACCTGATTGAGAAAACCAATCCAAGATAATCAATTATGAGCCCGCACCATATCCTAATCCAATTAACCCTTCAGATCAAACAGGCAGCATTCGGTACTGAATGTATAATCTGCCGTTTATCTAATTGGGACCCCTCGCAATTGATGGCGGCCTTGTTTCCTCTGCGGGACAAATGTAGGCTCGTTATGTAGCCTCAAGGTAGAGCCTATTTGGTTCGCTCTATTTTATTAAGGTAGCATATAATATTTTCCCAGCATAATATAAGAAAACAAAGGTACAATGTTTCGCAATTACTTGAGAGTGCTATTTGTTTGTGTAAGTGTAAAAGTTGACGTAGAGCCTCTACGCCAAGCCTACGAGAAGATTGTTTAATATCTACCTACCTAAAGTGTTTCCTAGGTATAATTTTGCCAAGTTTACGTATTTCAGTAGAATTCTCATTCTAATAATAAGTCTCAGTACCTAAGTAATTTATTCTTCCTAACATTTGTAGGTAGGTATCCTACAAGTTCTAATGTAATACAGTACATATAATACAATTTATATTACTTATATAATTTATAACTAACTTCGGCCTTTTACATCTATATTAGATAATTTATACGTACAGCGTCAGAAGGCAATCCATGCCTACACTTAACGGGACGCTGTATAGTGCCTGGGACGTTGTTTGAGATGGAATAGGCATGCCCAGCACCTAAACCATACTCTCAGCTTAATCAGCCAGACCCACAGGAAAGACAACGTCAATACGTGTGGAGCTGACTAAGCTGCGGGTTTCCTCACGATGTTTTCCTTCGTCGTTAAGAGCTCGTGTTATAGCGCATATAAATTTTGCGAAACTAAAAATGCATTGATGCACGGCCGGGATTCGAACCCACGACCTTCGGATTCGATAGTCGAGGCACAACCCCATTCGACCAACACGGCTCTATAATTTATATTTTATATGTACTGTATTTAACCACAAATCAGACGTAAAACTATAAATTTTAACGGTTTCTTTTTACAGAATATCTATCAGGACAACGTACAAAAATCATCTACCTACTTATTTATATAAAAGACACAAACTCTAGAGGACATTTTGTACCTACCTTTATGTATTTCACTAAACAGCTACAGTACATACTTTATCAACTAAATCTCAAACAATTCCCGCGAACATTTTCCTAGTTAGACCGTATCTTTGCAAAGGTTGTAGAATGGACAGCGACATAGGTGGGTGCTTTCTAAATTCCTATGTTTGTGTATCACGGAAATAGGTGACAATGAACTTGCGGGATATTTGCCGCGGCCCGTGGGCGGCACTTGTTCTTGCGCAACTGATGGGAAGCTACCGCCTTCCAGCTAGCCCTCTGCCTCGCATGCGACAATGCTACTCGCTGACACATTAGCATTATACCGTTAGCTCTACTACGCAGAGCAGTAAATAAAATAGTCAGTTCAGTTCATACTGCTTTCATAAAACATGCGCGCTCCATGCTCCATAGCTAAGACTACCTGAAAAGGTAACAATGTTAACAACTCCAATGTACTCACAACCTTTTTATTATTCTATGCCACTATTCGACAATAACGAAGAACAAGCGCAAGCGAATAACACCCTAATTAATATGCGTCCTAGGGTCCAGTTAGCATAATTAACGAATGAAAATGGTACCGGTTGCATCACTTAACCTTTGTTTTCAATTAGAAGGAAGTTTCAGATTTTGAAATATTCGAATGTTTTTGAAAGAGCAAGTCGAAGTTTGTTATTCATTATAAAAAACCTTAAAAAAAAAACTTTAATTACAAATCACTTTATACTTACAAAATATTTTTCTGTTCTGTGGGTTTGTGTTGTTTCCATGAAAAATAAGTAAAACCTATTTGCCACATTTATGTAGGCATATAGGTTCACTCAACAGCAGCGAATAGGTAACCTAGTTAATGTGATCCAGGTTTAGGAATTATTAACCTCATGTCAGGGTCTGGGGACATCATTATAAAATAAAAGTGCCTAGGTATCCATTACCTACCTACACAGTTATACCTATACGCATGCGTCAAATCATCAGCCGCAAAAACAGTCTAATACTTTTCTTACTTGAATATTTTTTGTTTCTTTTTTTAGTAAGTAGGTAAGTACTAATTTTTTTAGTAGAAGTTATTATGTTAGTTCTACACAAGTTTACCTTTTATCATGATTGTTATTTAATGACTATTAACTTGATTGTTTTTTAATATAAAAAATAATAAATAATTACCTGCAAAGCGAGGTTAAGGGGTCCACTAACTCTACATGTTGGAGCCGGGGCCTCATACCCCCACAGGCAGTTCCACGGCATATTAGTTCATGTTCACAGTCCGCGCACACTGGGTCATGTTTACATGCCGCTGCAACACGCGGCTGGCTCCGGGAGCAGACGTACTGCGACTGAGCCGAGTGCCCGGACCAGCTGATAGCATACCATCGGCATACGTAGCTTTCAGTATTGAAATACGATGAAAACTCAACGTAATTTGAATAGAGATTTGTTTCATACTGTCGGGCTGGTAGAGATAGGATACCTACTCAGTACTAAATGTAGAAGCTACGAAAGGTTGTACCTACCTTCACTGTATGACGTGTAGTTAGGTACCTACACGATAGTGAACTCTACAATTTTCAGTCTATAATGAACTACCAATTTACTCACATACTTAGGTACCTAATATATGATAATTTTTTATCTCACCACGCAAAATTCACTCACCACGTAAAAAAATCGACTCGGTGGTGACGTTCACCACGGGAACTACAAAACATATTGAACTAACACATTATATCGTACCGGGGAGCTGCGGAGGTCCCTAAATTTAAAGGTGACAAAACAACTTGCCCAAAAGCTATCGATCAATGACACCGGAAAACCACCCGTTGCCGATACAATGAGTAATATACAGGGTGGCGCAGAAGCGCAAACGATTTGGCACTTCCGTCCGATTGATAACGAAACGTGTGCAATGCGCTCCTTTCATAAAACTAAATAGGTACTTATACTTTTCTAGATCGCAAATGACAGCATAGACCAGTAATATGAAACTGCTTGGTTATAGGTAGCTCTAGTTTTTATAGCTAGAAATATTCAATAAACATAAGGGATACAAGATGTGCCTTGTCTACGTTTCTTGTTCATTTATTTTGTGGAATGGAACAGTATGGAATTTTGCTTCTCGTGGTTATATTTTAGACGCCTAACTAATACCAAATTGTTATGGATACTGTACGATTTATCATACATTTTTACGGCCCATCAAATGGAGCGGTATGCTCTAGTAGACATTTTAGACCCTCCAGATTGTTATAGGAACGTCGGTCGTGATCGTGATGCACTCAATTCATATCACATTTTTTTATGGTCTTGACATTAAGAGCATACAACTGATATAACACTTTGAATCCATTAAAATGCATTCGGGGATTATGCCTACTACCAACATTATCGAGCCGGGATTGTCCTACGTGTAACTTTCGAATGCATCGACATCAGACCGTCACTTAAGGATAGTCAATGAACTCATTACAACATCCATAGAGTTCAATTAAAACTGAGTGAGAGGCATAATTTCAGAATAGGTTAACATTTCCCACACCATCATAAAATTTACGACCAGAGGCGCATATAAGTCAAATTTTAATCTTGGCATGATTAAGTACTACGTACTATAAAACGCAATTTTTAATATGTATTATATCTCTATGTATGGTATAGGTAGGTACTTAGTCAAACTTTGAGCACTGACCTGAGATATCAAGTGTAGAGGAGCAGAAACCACAGGCGGCCGCACTCGATCGCGCGACCACGGACAACTCCAAGGCATGCTTCACCGGTTTTGCACTCCTGACCTTTCAGCACTACTTTCAGCGATGTTTCACACTTCGTAAACTTTCATATCTTAATTCTTGGTTTTCTTTTACTTTACAAAAAAATGGAACTAAGCAATGCGGCTTAACGCAAGGGCATTTGAAGGTAAACAGTTCGTGTCGTCGTTAGTCCGTGATAAGTGCGTGCAACAGGATAGAGGACACAAGGAACGCATGCGTGCGTGTGACCGAGCGCGCGACTCTACACTAGGCCTACAACAAGGCACGGGAGCTACCCAGCCCTGGATCGTACCCCATCCCGACTTCTCGGCGCACACCCCCCGCCGGGAGATGAAAAAACGGTTGGTAAAATAAATATCAAAACGATTCTAATGAAATGTGCGTGCCTTTTGTTTCAGCAATTATTTTGATTTGCGTTATAGGCAGCAGCTGTAACGTAGCATACGCTTTATATTATTATTTTATATCCAATGTAGGTATCTGAAGTCATTATACAGAGTGTCCCAAAACGAACGCCACACGCATGGATAATATTTCGTTTGGAGCACGCTGTTTTTACAAAAAGCTTTGTCATGAAAATTGTGTAGTTAATAATGATTTAGGTACCTAATTAAATTCGGTGGTTAGTGCCAGCTATCACACGCTATCAAACCAATATTATCTGCAGCTAGGTCATGCAGGTTCTGCCATTATGATTCTAACCTAATTTGCCATTTAGTGCAAATTTATCTGACCTCATCCAGTTGATCATCGTTTCATGAGATGCGATATGGTAATTGCTCGTAGGTATACGGAATTAGAATTTACGTAATTCACGTTTTTTAGGTCCGACAGCGTCATCTAGACCCAAATTAACTTGAACTTGAAGGTTCCTATGGAAACCATTATTATTACCTTTAAAGGTACCTACCTACTTAAATAGAAACAAATAGCATTGCAAAGAAAACACCCAGATCTGAGACATACCTATACATATTTGCAAATCATACCAACATTTGTCCCGCGGCGGGAATAAAACTCGCAACCTTCTTTGACACATGCAGGTAGGTCTTCGCCCACTGCGCCAACTAGGTTGTCGAAAATTCTTAAACATAAAAAAATCATAGGGAGGAAAATAAAAAGAAATACTTGACTTATTATGACTTAGTACTAGAAAAGTTTTAAAAACTCACCTCGATAAGACATACTTGCAAATCCTCACGTCGTCGCTTCCACCACAGCCATCCCATTTCGACCGATCCCACGAAACACAGCCACAGTACACTGATTATCACAACTGCAAAACTTAAACCCGTTACAAGTTCGTTTGTATAAAGCATTTCAATACTCGAAAGTTTGTTTCATAAAAGTTCAGTTTCATTTTTCAGAACACAAGCGCTGTCAATTATTCTCTAACAGTATATGTGGATGGGTAGAGGCCGTGTGGAGTTGTTAATTTAGGTAAATTAACGGTGTTCGGCTAAATGGAATTGGAACAGCCACTAGTACATTTGCATGTGATGATGCGATCTTCCGGTAAGGATAGACCAACTGAACTACCTACCTAATAGATAACTTTAAATTTCTTAAAAGGGAGATTCAATTCAGACTATCCTAAACGATTACAAATGAAAAACAAAAAGACTTGTTTCAGAAATTCAGAAACTTACCCTATTATGATCCTGATGATATTATGAATCTTACCTACATTTAAAGTCAAGAATATAAAAAATCATTGCATTCTTTTTTTATGTGAGTAGTATGTATTAGGTTCTTAATTAATCAAATTAAAATAAATAAAAGACCCTTTATTTGATATTAATATATTTTCGAATCTAAAATGTACAAAAAATACAACTTAAATGTTATGTACTCATACGCCTGATTTCGATGAATGAAATATTACAATTCGAAAGACCTCGGAGACATTATTAATTAGTACAAGAGGTGTTTGTTTAATTGACAAATACCTTGCGGTAGATGACCGGGAACAAGCTACTAGGAACGAAAGAGACACAAGCCACACTCGCACCCCTTCTCTTTAGTTACTCATGATTTACTCTATGTATTATTATTATAGTTATAATTAATTTTGTAATATCCTCTTTGCCAAACATAATAAATTCGACTTTGCTAATATCAGGGCGGTTGTGTGAAGGCTTCGATCGGATGTACCCATAATGCTACACTTTACTATTTTGTATTTTTCCAAAATAAACATAACAACCTATATTAATTTTATCATTTAATCAACCATTACTTCGTAACAACTTTGGTTGTGTATTCTATTCGTAAAAATATAATGTATTTAGCTATTTACAATAATAGTATACAAACATACATACAATGCTTAAAATGCACAGCAACACAAAAGGCCTTAACCAGCTAGATATCTGAAGAACTAAATAACACAGACATAGCGGCCACCCACATAAAAGATGTAATGTAGGAAGCTCGGACTAGTTCCATTTATCAAACTTAATTACCACAGGATGTTTTCTCGAACAATGTATTCGTTAATTTGGCATAAACAAAATAAATATTATTAAATATGCAAAAGGAAACATTTTGAAGCACGCGGACGAAAAAAGTACAGTGTAGGTACTTTCTCAAACATCCTTTTTGCGAGTGACCATCAATATATACAACCACTTCAGCATTTTATAAAAACATAATCAGTTGTGTTATCTTTAACAGAAAGTTAGATCTAACAATATTCACATAATAACATACCCTTGCTAACGGACGACAGGCCAAGACAAGAGGCACGATTTTATACAAAAAATAAAATCAATTGTACGGGAATGCCTCGTGTGTTAGCAACTGTCATCCAATAGTAAATAAAATATTATATCACAAGTGCCACCTCTGTACAGAGGAATTCATGAAAACCCTTTTACTTCTCATGAGCAATAACAATAACTTGATTTGTTTACTAATATTTTAAAATAACAAAAATTAATAACTGATTATGTTTTTCTTTAGAAACAAAGACTCCCGTACACATCCATGTTTACACCTACAATATGCGAAGTGATGTCCATTCCCTGCCACAGAGTAATATCAAGAATGGTAAAAAAATATTTTCTATTTTACACTGATCACATATCACATTGTTAGCAGTCCAAATACTTTTTCTGGGAGTTTTGGATGGAAATTTGGACCCTATTAATTGAAAATTTATTTTGCTTAACTTACTCTGTGACATTGAGTAATTTTTCGTTTATCCAATCTTCCTATTCTTACATAGAATCAAAATTATATGTAACATTTGAATATACCAATTTCTCCTGAACTCTTTATAATTGTAAAAATCTATGACGCCTTAATAATAGCTTCACATTCTCATTTATCCCGAAAACTTTAAGTTAAAATAAATTTAGAATTGGCCAGCCCAATTCATATTTCTAAAAGTAAACACTGAAAAATAGACATTACCTCTTATGTAGGTACATATAGCACACACTAGCATTTTGTAATATTCTTAAGTTTCCACGCACACCAGCAGTTTGTACAGTTGCTCAATTTTTGTTTGATACCATAATAATACGATCAATTCATTACACAGAGTACACCGAGACGAATATGAATTGTCTAGCTTTAGTTATGATTTGCGTACAAGTTATATCCATTCAAAAGCCTATAAAAAGTTAAATATTATTCATGTTAAATATACTTAAGGAATAATCCGTTCGTTGATCGTATATTACTTTAGAATTTAACAGTAGTTTACTAATAAGAGACTCGCAAGCATTTCTATTTATCTTGGTTTAAACTCGCGTCCTTTACGGTTAATGGTTAAATACGAAGTCCATTTACTCTGTTCATTTGCAATATATCGCGCAAGACAGTATCAAAACGCACAATAAGAAAACGAGGTAGAAATATTCGCATGGAATCTTGTCCAAGTTATTTACAAGAAAGCGAATGTTATAAAATTGAGCAAACAGAGGACATGTCATGAGTTCTTTGACAGCTCAATGGCACATGGATAATTGCTTCTATCATTAAGTAAGTATCGAACGTAGATAGGTACAGGCGATATTGCAGTAATATTGTGTTGGAAGACAATGCTTTATTTTTAACCCTTGCACAGATATCATTCAAGATTCCATAACGTTGTTAGTTAGCACGCGGGCCATTCATTTGTTTGCAGTTCCTATGTAATGTAATTGTGAATTTTATTTGGATCATTGCTTTAAATGAGAGTTATCATTCAGTACCTATTGAATGATCTACCGACGTTGCTACTTAATTTAACTGGTATTTCATAACTAGGTACATCACTAAGAACTATTATATTTTTAAGTATTATAATTGTTATAATAAAAGATGCCATTGAAAAAATATTGTTATCTATGATTTGAGGCACATATGCATTGTTACGGTATGTCATCGCTATTCATTAGACATTATTACGGTAATTCCAATATTTAATAATGCAATGGACGTGTTTCAAACATTTCATAGTCTTGATTACATAAACTAGTTATTATATTAATCGTAAATCTGCAAAAAATATAACCTTTGTGTTGTACATTTTTTCGTCATAGAAACGTTGTAACTTAGTGACGGCATTTTATGCTGATCATCTAGCGATTCGGTAAATAACTTCCAATATACGTATGTATGTACGGTACGCACGACTTACCTACTCTCCACTATTTGCTTTATTTTCACTTCAAGGCCATCACTTGTACTCATTTTGATTTGAATTCTATCGAAGAAAGGAGTTAGTTCTATAATCCCCCACACAACAGAAATGGAATGAATAACTTTAGTATTGCTATACGATCGGGATTTGTAAAGCTTTTATCTCACTATTAATATTTTATACTTCGAGAAACTGTTTATCGATTCTTCAAAATAATGATTTTGGTCGGAGACTACGCGCGAACTATTCATTTCGTAATTGTACAAAAATATTTTTACTTCGTAGGTCCTATGGATTTTTTAATTTAATTTAATGGTTTTACGGATATCATCTATACATATTTGTACGTTCATTATTTAGGTAAATTAGCCATCATAATTTACTCTTTATGTGTTTATTTACGAACTATATTTATGGTTGGAGTTCGTTTCTATGCAATGCAAACATATAAATTAACTTAACTTACTTTACGAAATACCTAAAGTGAGCGAACCCCCTAAATTGTTTTAAGTACTTTATATTCGCTAAGTTATATAGCTATTTACCGATGGTGATCTATAGGCGATTCAATCAACTGCTAACGTTTTCGGAGAGTGCAAATCTCATAGCAATAGTCCTTCCAAGATATCCAAGGATATCACTACTAGTGCTGATGTTTTATTGTTCTATGTTTCCATAAAAGGGTATTAGGCGTATCTTATGGTCCCAAGTGGAAATTTAGGGAGCTACAACAATATTATTATCATAGACTCTTACATCTTACACAAAAAGTTATAAGTATTATAAAATACCGATTTTAACACACCACATTAATTAATTTTAAATTTAAAGTTAATAATATTGTGCACCGCTAATCTTAAAACTGCTAACATCAGTTTTAAGATTTCTTTGAACAGTAACTAACTCATTAATACACTTCATCATGAAGTTCAACTAAATCATTAGTCATTGACACTGGATTTTTCACAGGTGTAAAGAGTTTCGGCACTAGTATGACTATGACATTAATGTTATGGTAATTTTAGGTGAAATGGCCAATGCATTTTCCTATACACTCAACTTGCGAGATATCATCATCCTTTTTATTAGAGTTTTTTTACTGTTCAAAGAACCGTTATACTACAATGTTATGTGGTGTCTAAATTTAGTTAATACTAATGATGACATTCAACATTGATGTTATTCACAATTTGCACAATTTACATAGTAGATAAGTTTGTTACCACCAAATTCGTCCATTTTAGAGGCTTACACACACCTATAATCATAATTTTATATCGGCAAACTTTACAACTTAAAAATATAATGGGCTTCGCAACGATGAACTTAGTATGTGTTAAGATAGATCAATAAGCGACCGCTCACAAACTGTGACAAATAAAATAATAAAACCAAGATAATGTAGCTTCAAATAAAGACCATCATGGTTTATTTTGAACCGGTTATTTGACAAACACAAAAGAGCAAACATGAGATTCTAACATTCATCAGACTGAAATAAATGATTTGAAAATGAAGATATAATGTTGTTAGAAAACCCTACCGACGTGGTCGCGCCATTTCGTATAAGCCGCTGCTTATTCACACTAATCTTAAATTAATAACGAGTAGATTATATCCCCCGCACACTCTCAAACACTGACTCAATGCTACATTTCGTAATATCAATTATTATCAAGCAAGTACTAAAGCTAACTGCGACGAAGGTAATAGCTTCGAGGTAAAATTTTTTTAATTGTACATGAATTAAGTTAAGACATAAATATGAATTTCAAAAAGGGGGGTTTTCACACTAGTCTCATGCATACTGGTAGTACTTTTCCGACATAGCGGTGCAACCGCGTACGATTCTATTAGCTTGGAAATGTATTGTACAGGTGATCTTCACAATGTTGCACGCGATTTGATTGAATTAAAAAAATAATGTGCAAAATAAGGTCAAATTCGGAATAAAACATAAAATACGTAAGCATTGTAATTAATCTTATTTAATCAATATCAATAAATGGATCCAAAATAAAGAAAAATGTAACAGAATGAAACGTTTTAACAAAAATATTTACAATAAAGCAACAGCTATAATTTAACAACATAACTATTTACAATTAAAAATATTATTCCCTGAAAGAGAAACCTTCCACGCGACGTCACGTCATATAATCATATACTAGGTATAATACAAATTACTTTGTCATAACAGGTAACATTTGACTTTCACACTATAATACATAACGTTCACAACGCCAAAATATGTGTTTAATCTAGATATACAATATTGCACGCGGTATAATTCTATTGTACATTGTGTATCATTATAATGTATAGGTACTAATGCGTACGAGTCAATCACATACATACGTAAATCACTATTTTCGAAATAGGAAGCTACCAACGAATTTCGTATCGAATCGTATCTCGTTTAAAATATAGTAAAAGTACATAGAAATAGATATTTTACGATCTTATTAAACTTCCATCTAAAACTTAATTAAAAAACATACCAACGAAACAAATTTTTACAACTCGAAAAAAATCACTAGCACTACTATACTACAGAAAGACGTTTATAAATACGTGTACTATATTAGTCTCACGATGGTGAGATTTACAGCCGCAGAGGTACCACGTATACCGTAACTCGTTACGATGGAATCTGTGTCGTCGGTTAAACGTCCAGAAACAGCGAGAATGTAATAAATGCAAATGTCAGCGGAGCCGAAGCGGGGAGATAGCGCGGGATCGGCGGGGGACAGTCACTGCGACAGCAGCTTCTGCAGCAGCGAGGCTTTAGAGGCCGAGCCCGCCGCGCCACCCGCCCCGCCCCCGCCCGCACTCCCGCCCGCGCCCGCGCCCGTCGCATCACCGCCCGCCGCCTCCTCCGAGACCGCCTCCGTAGTACTCTGCCACAACACAACCTCATTACCCTCACAAACACATACAGACATCACGATAGGAAGAAGAAGCAGGCAAGTCACTCCATTACAGCGTTGAAAATTCAGTTTTTACGCGTGGCATGGCGTTTGGACAGACAATGTGCAGATAGAATGAACAACATTTTTTGTGTTTTTCTGTGAATTCGTTTTTCTAGGTTTGTTGAATTCGAATGAAATGACATTAGAGATCGTTCGGTAGTATTTTATAACTTTAGCAGAAACTATCACAAGTTTCAATTATTTTCACTACCTTTAAATCGACGAAGAGAGATAAAAACTTTAGTAACAAAAGCAATGTGCTGATTCTATTGTAAAAAAACCTCAGTTTCTTGTCAGTATCATGAACATGAATCGATAGAAGCCATTAGTTATGAATATCAAACGGCGTAGTACCGTCAAATGGTTAAGTAAATTATTTACTTGACATTATGAAAAAAGCTGTTCAGCTATTCAAAACACATTATGCTCTAAAATTTAAGTAAAAATTGTCGTGGTTCAGACTAGTTTTGATCACTACTCGGCACAATTCTAAGAGTTGAAATTGACTTCAAGTCATCGTCATGCATTCTTTTTTATCGAATTTGAAATCTACGAAACTGAATGATCGAAAACTCTTCTATCAACTTTATGGAAGCGTACAAGAAGCAGTCTAACTATAGCAAAATTATAACGCTTTTTCATACTAAAGTCACAAAACCTTCACCACACATCCGTCTGCGCATGCGACTTTCCCCAAGACTTATTTAAAAAGCTTAGGATCCGTCCAAAAATATAAGACCTACAAGCCCGTAATTCACATGACCTATCAATAGTTTATTCTAAGAAAAATAATAAAGTACTTATATAAAAACTGTTGTCACTATGAAGAAATATTAGACATCACATCACAAAAGCTTGTTCGTAATTCAGGAATGTACCAACAATCGCCTCCATGCAGCATCATCTCGACGCACTTCTATGCAATATATTAAATCTACCTCCACATTGAACAAATTTTGAGGAACGTCTATCTTTATAGTGAAAACGAAGCATTGTCGGGTACATTTTCTAAATCAGCATCTAAGTTACGTATCAAGACGATCGACTCGACAACACACGCAGCAGAGCAGACTCAATACGTAGTATTTAAGGAGGTCTACAAAAATAATGAAAACCGATATAGTTGTGAAGTGACTAAATGATTTTGTAGTCGCTGGTCGCGTCCCAAGCTTACCGCGGTGCTCTGTTGCGACTCCCACGAGCTAGACGCTGCCGAAGGCGCTCTGCCCCCCACCACACTGCCGCCACCTACGTACGCACACACGTATACATTGGCAGTGGCCACCCTTCACTGACAATGTTCGGTACCACGCCCACCGCGAGTACCAAATGATCGTTCAGTCGGGTCATAATCAAATTCTCAAACAAAATTATCGATTGGAGTAACGTAGGATTAGCACGCAGAGTTTTATAAATTACAAGTTTAGAGTACGTCAACGATGGTTTTGTGACGGATTGGTAGAGCCGATTTATTCGAGTGAGATCAATAGAATGAATCAGCTCCGTCAGTGGGTGTCAGAGCGAGACAACAATAGAGCTGGAGAGAGCTACTCACCGGGCGCAGACATGTCGAAGGTCATGAGGTTGTCCATGTCGGGCGGCTGCAGCGGATGCAGGTCGGGGCGGGCCGAGCGCGCCCCGACCACGGCGCGCAGCTCGTTGCGCACGTACTCGGAGGTACCCCCCGAGCCCCCGCTGCCCACCCCCACGCCCACGGCTGGGCTGCCGTTACCCGTACCTGCAACCCACACCATCTTTACCGCTGCACGTGATATCAACACCTTCAACCACACCTACCAGGGCCCTAATTTCAAATCAATATCCGTATCGTTACCGTATCCACCATGCGAATAGAATGCGTAAATACTTGTATACAAAATAATATCGCACCGTCACATGTACGACTGCCGTCTACGGATCAAAGAAGCGAAGATGTCGAGCGCAGAATGCAGAGGGGTAACATGCACAGCGATAGAGTTAATAGGAGATATGCTGCTCTTTGAGAGAACTACTTAGCGAAATCTCACCTTGCGTCGCCGATGTCTGAGCTACCGCAATGGAACCGCAATGGGTTCCGTGTTCGATAGTGATCTGTTCGGTCGGAAAGAAAACGGAAGTCGGTGTGTCGCGGCGGGTACTCACACTGCATCTGGTGGTCGCGGGGCGGGTGGGGCGGATGCGGCGGGTGGGGCGGATGCGGCGGATGCGGCGGGTGGGTCGCGTGCGGCGTGCAGCGCGCGTACTCTCCGCAGTAGGCCGACTGGCCGGCGCCGTCCTCGTAGTAGCCTCCCACTGCCACACAGGCCGCGTTAGTGCGGGCCGGCGACCCCGCCCTCACCTACCTAGCCTTAGACTCCTGAGGCGCGCGCCGGACAGACGTCGGCGTCAAAGCCCCGCGACTGTTTCGGCGGATGTTCCGACGTCGCTTCGACGCCGGCGCCTGACGCGCCCCGACGATGTACGCGGTTCGATCGCGGCACCGAAAGGTCGTAGCCCTCGCATGCAATTAGTTCAACTGAGCTAGGACCTCGATAGATCGCACCGATCCCTGAGTGACGCTAATCTAGTCGACTACGGGACATGCTGAGGAGTTTCTCTCGGAAAGTTCATGCGTCGATGTCAAATTGTAATCTAGTCTATTTCTACCTTATTTGAGGAAAATTTAGTATGTCAAAGCCAAAAGTACCATTCAAAAAACCATTCGATTTGAAACCTTCAACGTTAATTATAGTTTGCATTATTTTTACATAATACGTTGTAATCTAAATAAATAAATAATACATTAGAATAGTGCTATTGGAAACAAGCGTAAGACTTATAATTAGTTTTATCAAAATACTAAGAAACTTCCTGAAAAAAATATTGCATAACATGCACTAATGTAGTAAGATAAATATTATCCAATATTCTAAGACTAAAGAAAAATATCTTAAGATGACCTGGCTAGATAGTTATAGTTTGTTCAACCTGCGTATTACCATGATTTAAAACCATAACCGTAAATTATACATGCATTTTATCGCTAGCGTATTTGACCGCAGACCATATTATGATTATATTATAGAAATCTAAAACCACATTTAAGTCAATACTGCGGTAGATTCACTCTTCAGGTTTGTTTGGTCAGAAATAGATTTCTAGAACACGGGTCCAGCTGAACTCATTTTATTCAGAGGGAAAATGCATTATCAATCGCGTAACGTCACAGAACAGCCAAATGTACAAGGTGAGATTATTAACAAAATAGCCCGTAACTCTTACATTTTTTCCATAACTAAAGACGTTTAGATTTTCATCATAGGACTTTCGAGCGGACTTAACCTGTATAATAAACTATTCAACATGATACACGAAAGTTAAACTAAGTTTATCAAACTTAGACCGCTGATAAGCTCGACGCATTTTCCGTCCAATATGAATCGACAATTAGGCTGAGCGCAGACTTGAGCCACGATAGTTTTAAAACAGACTATTGCTATACAAAATGCGTGTCTTCATAATTTTTTGTACAGTAATAGTCTGTCTTAAAACTATCGTGAAAGTCTGCGCTTAGGCTTTAGTTCAGTCTTTATAAGAGAATATAAAGTTGGTGATTTCATTGGATATTTCACCTAGTTGTGGTCGAGGCGGACGATGGTACGGCTGAGGCGTCATCGGTGTGTGCAAAGCAGCCGCCGTATGCGTAGTCACGCCGCTGTGTGCGTAACCGGCCGAACCCCCCACCTGTAATGTACAAGCAATCTTTTTTACTCTTCACTGAAATATAAATTGATTTGTCTGAAATAATAGTACATTATGGTACTAGTGTGTAACATTGGTGATTACCTCCGAGGCCGAGCCGTAGGCGAGGGTCTTAACATAGCCGAGGACGGTAATCATCAATACACACGTGTATCATACGACGTTTTTCAACACACTTGTGAATAAAATAACAATAAAAACTAATTTTCAACAGTGAAAACGAGTTGTAAAAAATGTTTCGCTATTGCGGGAAATATTAATCAGTTTTCCTAAGCGCGCGCATTGCGATCGGCCACAGACTATATTTCCGCGCATAGGGTTTGCGCCTATTCTGCCACGTACAAAATGGGGAATTTAAAGTTTTCTTTTATTACAGAGAAAACAAAAGTTATATTTGAGTGAAAGTTTTATTTATTAAACACGTACGAGTTAAAATTATCTATTTAAATAAGAAGTTGCATGAAATGAGCAAGCAATAGGAACATTAATTTATTTGTTCTAATGAACACAAACTTTTTTTTTAATAAAAACTTTTTTTACAACAAATCACCAATAAAATTTAAAAAAAAATCTATAACTCACTAGTGAGTTATATCAATGAAAAAGTCACAGTTTGATTATGGGTGTCATTATGTGCCTAATTGCGGTGACTATAGAGCCACTTTATGAGCAAGTGTGTTGAAAATAATTTATTATCCTGTTAATTCCCACTTACACCCCGTTGTTCATAACAAGCTACTGCGCGCGGCTTCGCTCGCCTGGTACGAACTTTTTGAATAGCTATGCTATTCATTATATACACCTATTGAAATCGGTTCACTGGTTTAGGCGTTATTTAAACACAAACATACTCACAAATTTCGGATTTATTATATTATTAGGATAGTAGGATTAAGCTTTCTAAAGCTTAAACTACTGCAGACTAAGTCAAACAATCAATTGATAAAATGCAAAACATTCATTTATCAAGTAGAAATCTAAACACTGGACGAAACACATACAAGGCGACACTAACGGATAATGAAAACCACCCAAAACAACATAGTAAATCAGGTTACAAATTTTTAGACAATGAGTAAGGGATAGAAAATATACTTACGCTAAGTTGTCGACTCAGCATGGGGTTTTGTTGCGTGGACGTAATTTTAATTGTACCATAATTTGTACCCATTTGATCTGTAATGTGCAAAAATACATGTTAGTTTCCCACTACGCATCCTTTCTAGAAAAAATGCGTAGGCGTAAGTTTTTTTGAAACCAACGAGAATTTTAGTGCAAATCTCATAAAAAAAGTTTTGAAGGAATGATACTGACTTGTTTGATATAAACTATGATGATAGTCTCCTCGGGTGAGGGTGACGTTAGGCGGCGTTTCTGACACGAGTGCGTTTATTGTTGAACCTAAATCCGGCTGGGGTTGCTCCGCAGCCTGGAAGTAACAAGTTCACAACTTTAGAATTAGCTTGGTAAATTACATTTGAAAAAAGATTATAATTCTTGTTTCGTTCTCGTTCCAGATTTATTGGTAAAATGTAGTTTTGTAAGAAATAATATCCCCTCAGACAAACTTGATGATGGCTGAATAGAACGCTATAAACAAATTATATATGTATATACAAAATATATATAATTGACGACCTCTGTGGCGCAGTGGGCGAAGGTCCGCCTGCGATGCATAAGGTTGCGGGTTCGATCCCCGCCGCGGGACAAATGTTTGTATGACCTACAGATATTTGTCTCGGGTCTGGGTGTTTCTATGTATAATATGTATGTATTTACAAACAAAAAGTATATAAGTAGTTTATCAGTCATCTAGTTCCCATACCACAAGCTCAAGCTTACTTTGGGGCTAGATGATGCTGTGTGAAAAGTCGAGCATTATTAAAAAAAAAATTAAAAAAATGTATGGAGTGTGAATATAGCATGTTTTGTGCGTACCTCAGGTGATACGAGCATTTGCTGCGACCGTTGCATTTGTAGCAGACGAGCGCGCTGTTGCAAGTCATCTGAGCCGTTGGGGTGCGTCGCTGGCTTCGCTGACGCCACCTTTCGGATAAAACAGGGTAAACAATTACATTTTAAGAAATTTTTATTTAAAAAAAGACGACCTCTGTGGCGCAGTGGGCGACGCAAAAGGTTGCGCGTTCGGATCCCCGCGGCGGGACCAATGTTTGTATGATCTGCAAATATTCATCTCGGGCAGGGTGTTTCTATGTATAATATGTATATGTATTAACAAACAAAAAGTATATATTAAGTAGTATATCAGTTATCTGGTTCCCATATTAAAAGCTTTAGGGCTAGTTTCACCAAACTTTGTCTAACAGAGCGTTAGTTAATTTGACATCAAATTTTGTAAGAGAAATAACAACGGATTAAGTATTTAACAGACCGTTACGATTGCTTTGTGCTCCATCATGCTCTAACAAAGGAATATCTTCATTAACAAGCCGCTAAATCTAATCGCTGGTCGGCGGCCGGTTAGCTAACTAGCAGTTGACATCGTTTAAAAGATCAAGAACACAATTTTGTATAAAAAATCGTTCACTGCGCTGATAAACGGCTAACGGTCGATTTATTAACCAGCTGTTAAACTTGACTTTGGTGAAACTGGCCCTAAGGCTAGATGACACTGTGTGAAATGTCCAGCATTATTTATTTATAAAGCTCTTTAAATCATGATACTTTTAGTATACGAGTATACAACAGTGTAGAACAACAGTATAATTAAATACACATACACAATGTTGTGTGTACGCAATGCTCCAACCAAATGCCCTATCTAAGATCTCATATCCTCCTCGTATAGTGCCACATTGTATCGTACTAGTCAAAGTGACTTAAGAATGTACCATCGACACGAAAAAAAGAAGAAAGATGTTCAATTGTTCATTGTAAATAGTAACGAGACGAGATCGCGTATAGGTTATCTTAAACCTTAACTAATATTACTTCAAACCTTCACGCGATCTCGTCCCTTTATTGAAATGAACTTTTATTGAAATTAAAAATTGAAGAAATATCTCGACGGGTTCTTGAAAGAGTGATGGGAGAATCGTCAAAGATGGACCAGTAGAAAATGGTGTCAAGAAACCATTGCCCAGCAGTGGCACACAATAGGTTAACAAATAAAGGGGTCTCGACAGGCAGACAGACAGACAACAAAGGAATCTTATAAGGTTAAAGTTTTATTTTCTTTTGAGGTACGGAACCCTAAAAATATCACTTTTTAAACTCACACTATTTAAACTCATTGTTAGTCGTGACCACGATCGGTGCAACCCGGTCGAAACGTCGAGGAAAGGTAATAGTTCGATTATTACCTAAAACCGTTACACGATCTCGTCCCGTTAGAAACAACAATGACCCTAAACATATGTTTATACTAGCTGGTACCCGCGACTTCGTCAGCAAAATAACATACTTAATAAAAACAGAACTGAAAACTGCTGTTCAGAAGATTCTCTTCTGATACTTTAAAAAATAAAAATGCAATAATAGCGCCATTTCGACCTCAGCCATAGGACAGCAACGCCATCTAGTGGCCTTCAACTGGAACTTCACTTTAAATCCCCATACAAAATTGCAACCTTTATTTCACGCCCTTCATGATTAGATTTGAAAAAAAAGTAGCCTATGTCCGTCCCTGGGACATAATCTTTATCCATGTCATATTTCAACATCATCTGTTCAGTGGTTTAGGCGTGAAAAGATAACAAACAGACAGACATACACATTTTACTACATAATAGATGGCGCCACATGAAAAATTAGATCGCGCTATCGTTGCGTTTTGGGGAACGTAACATATAAACTCGCTAATCCTCTACTTTTTAGCTTTATAATATTAGTATGGATAAATACCTCCGAAGACGTATGCATTTGCTGCGAGCGCTGCATTTGCATCAAGCGACGTTGCTGCTCCGCCACGATGCCGGCCGCGGCCGAGGCGGCGCGACTTGCGTACATACCACTCTGCCCCGGCGACATTGTCATTGAACCCTGCAAACCAGAGAGTAACTTTAGTTTTATTTTTGTAAATAAATCCTATTAATTACATAATCATACCGTAATACTTATTATAAAGTAGTTCTGCGCGGCTTCGCTCGCGTGGTTGGTAAAAACACTTATTCTAGGTCACTATCTACAACTATTCCAAGCTTCAACCAAATCCTTTCAATAGTTTAGGCGTGATTGAAACACAAACATACAAATATACTCACAAACTTTCAGTTTTATTATATAAGTAGGATAGGAGTATTCTGAAAGGATGTTTATTTGTGTTTCAATCACGCCTCAGTGAACCGATTAGGATGAAACTTGAGATAGATGTAGATCGCCTGGAATTGCAGTCTAATTAAAATGTCGGTACCACGTGAGCGAAGCTGCGGGCGGAACGTGGTACGATAAAACTCAGTTGCAAAAATCGACAAATAAAAGCCTGAAAAGTGTTGTAAAAATAGCAAGTTTTTAAGAGATGATGAATAGCCTGTTTATCACTGGTGAATTTTAGGCCACCTGAAAACATGCATAATGCATAATGTTTTTTCTTACCGGGCTTTGAACAGAGTATACCGGCGGTGCCCCGGGGCTAGTTACGGCAGGGTTCACTGTCTCACATTGCATTAGGCTTTGCCTAATCGCATTGACTATGTCCTTTTGATTGGTACCCTACAACAAAAAATTACGATGAAACTACAAAACATACATTGAAACAAATAAAATTAAGAAAAACATATACATTTTTATATTCAGCCAAAAAGCTTACACCTCGTTCAACGGATTTAGTCATTCGTGAAGTTAGCCGTTTGTCTGCGCAGAACACAGCGAACTTCACAATGCCTAGATCCATTAAACGAAGTGTACTTACAGTGATAACTAAATTATGAAGTCTTTAGGCGTAAGATAATTCTTACCCGCAAATTGGCATTAGCGTCGGAGTCCGGCATGTTATTGACGACGTCGTCCAATAAATCCGAAAGCAACTGATCGCTTGGCAGCTCACCGCCGCCGATTCCGAGCATTTGACGCGTCCCGCCGCTGAAACATGTCACTTTGAATTCTTCCGTCCAGTATGTTTTTATAGTTGCTAAATGACTAAGGTCATGAACTATCTTTATCGTCCAGTATAGGCACTTATAGAGATGTCTAATGTCTACATCATACTACTTTTCAAACATCCCCCCCCCCCCCTTGCAATATGATATTTTAACAACTTCCATTTCAAAACTATTTTAATAAAAAATAAAAATAAAATAGTTTCTTTAGTAGGTTTTTGAAATGAAAACTTCTTTAGGCGCGTTGGGCATTTTTGAGATGGGGGAAAAATCACCGACACCGTTCGGCAAACTTCGCGGTAGTAAAACAGTTGGTATCTGTCGGCGATTCCAGCGCCGGCCGCGCCCGCGGTACAGCGTCAGCGTTTTTAATTGTTTTAACCTCAATTTTTACTGTTAATTTTAATAATTAAAAGTTATAAGTTATCACCTTTGTCAGCACTCCCGGGAGTGCCACTGTTTTTTTTACTGGTTTATTTTAATTTCTAAATGAGGGTAGTTTTGAACTCACGCGACGGCATTAGGCGCGTGCGGGTAGTGCTGGGACGACGCATTGGCGTAGTGCGGCGGCGGCGGATATCTCGCGCCTTGCAAACTGCCTTGTTGCAGCACCATTTGTAAGTGGCTGTGCTGGAGTTCACCGCTCGAGCCGCCGTTCACGTTCATTGGCCGCGGACTGTGGAACAAATTAAATTTAAACTTCTCAATGTTAGAGCAGTTTGAAACTAACATCACTAGACACATCCAAACATCACAATTTCCACCAATCGCTCATAATTCCCACATGTTTTGTTACCTACGTTAATTATTGTACTGCTGGGTTAACTTGAACTCTTATTTCCGGGCAGTTTTTGAAATGCATGTCAATTTCGAATAACCCGGCTCAGTATAGAGGTCGCAACTTTTCAAGTTCTCTCGTTTGCGCACTAGTGTAGTCACTAATGTGCAAACGAGAGAGCATGATACGCACCGCCATTTCAGATTCGTTGTGTCAAAATTGCCAGGCAGTTCAAAAACTGCCTGGAAAAAGAGTTCATGCTAAGCCACCTGGATGTTTTTATGCTGGAACTTAGATCATATAATCATACGTTCATAATAAGTAGGTTAAGATAATACTGACTGCGTGTTATTGGAGAGTATATTGGAGAGCGTGGAGTGATGCATTCTCGGCGGCGGATGTTGCGGGTGTTGCGGCATTTGCGCGTGCATTGGAGGCGGCGGCGCGCGAGCCCGCGGCGGCAACGCGCGTAAGCTGTACGGACAAAATACATGCTATAAACACGTGAACTACACAAAATTTAAAGATATACTCTTAAATAAAAGTTCGTATGAGATAGTGACGGAGTTTTCCGGCCGCCTACAGGCCGTCATGGGGCAATGACTTTATAGCCGGGACCGACAATTTAACATGCCCTCCGAAGCACGGTAACGCTCAGAGTTGATAATGCCACTAGGCTGTCAAAATTATCCGATAGAAAAAAAAACAGACGAAAACGCATCGAGTCATCGTACGATCATTTGCCAATTAGGACGACGTCTTATACTAATGTTTGACAGCATTTAATTTTCAATTAATTCATTTAAACATTTCAACAGACCCTTTCATTAGGAGTAATAAACAGAGCCAGAACAGTAGCCTGTATAGAAAGATGTAAGAAGAATTCTGTGCTTCCTCCAATTATACTACCTCACTACAGACATTTTCCACTGTTTGTTGATATCTTTCCAAACCAATTTTTCAGTCAATTTCTTGCTTATGCTAAACTATAACGGCCTTACTAATAAACGTGGTATAAAGTTATTCCTGGGTGTAAACTGTCAAAATGTATGGTTATTCCTATTTTATTCCGAGGTATAACTTTATACCACGTTTATTAGTAAGGCCCTAACAGTTTATAGATTTACTTGGGGTTAGGCTCACTACAGAAACTTTCCCCTGTTTGGATATCGTTCCAAATAAATGTCTTGCTTATGCTGACCTATATCAGTTTATAGATTTACTTGGGGTTAGGCAGCGGCAGAGGCGTAGTGGGCGTGGTCTGCTGCTTGGCCAGTAACGAGACTAGTATTTGGTTCTTCTGGCACAGCGGGCTCATTCCTGGACTACTGCTAGTTGCCGGGCTGGCCGCGGTCGACGATGAGGCGGAAGATGCTACCGAAGCAGCGCTTGATGATACCTGCTGTCAAAGGATCCATTTGTACCCCTGCTTCTATATTCGACAAAGTCGTAAGAGCATTTACACGATGCTATTTTTGGCACGTTTTTCTTCGAAGACTTTTAGCAGCGGTTGAACTACTTGCGTGTAAATGCTCTTTAAAGCCCTATTTAGTGAGCCTCCTTAGTGAGCCCCCTTTAAAGCCCCCTATCTTGATGGTCAGTACTGACGTTGATCGTTCGTAGCTATCGCCAAGAAAATCTTGCGTACTGTAAATACGCAATAATACAAACTTACTACGCACTGACCGTCAGGAAAGCACAAAATAATAAGGACCGCTCCACGAAAAACATATGATCACGACTACGAGCCGCGGTAGACATTCACTCAGATCTTTTGCGTATTCCAGATTCTTTGACGATGTCTAAAGGGGTAGTCAGAGGTAGAAGATGAAAGAGGTCAATTAAAATAATAAGTAAAAGTCAAATTATAATTTTATAATGATAGATGGAGACTTCTACTCTGCTAAATAAATTAAATTAGAGTTAGCAGTTTATGTTATTTACAAACACGTTTTCTTTCAGCTTTCAGTTGACAAAGTCATTTATGTATCATCGAAACGATCTTAATCTATTGCAAAATGCACGCGACCGCTCAGTGCTGCAATCTAAGTGATAGTAAGAAGTGCGAGGAAAGTTAAATAGTAAATACTTGATGATAAGTATTCGTCATCAAGTATTTAACTTTCCTCGCACTCGAGTTTTTATCAATTATTTATCAAGATATTATTTATGTTTTTGTTCAGCAAATAAAATGGCATGGAATATGAAAAATAACAATGAAATAGAAAACATTGCGCTTGGCCTTGACCTGCATAAATATTGTTATGACCTTGACACTGCTTTTTTATTTGATTTATCCTTACCTGTTGGTTTTCAGGCGTCGCCCGTTTGACATTGAGGGTCATGCCTTTAGCTTCTTCAAACTTGCGCTTGATGCCACCTATCCTTTCGAGATAGCTATCGTTATCGCTAGCCTGCGAGCGACCGTTGTTGGGGCCGTTGCTATTCGACAGCAGCTGCGATAGCACGCTAGTCTGCGATACCCCACGATTCTCATTCGAATTCCGTCGGGAGTCCTCGGTTTCTTCGTCGGCTTTCTCACTCAGCATCTGCAATCAAAGTGGTTATGTCGGTAAACAGCGTAAAATAAACAAAAACAACTACAATTTTAAAAAGCATTCACAATCATAATATTTTGACAGTATTATTTACTCATTATTACAATATTTCATGACAACACGCCATTACGATATACGATCCGTATTTGATGTCCTTTGCCGAACCGAGCAAAGATTCGAATAAGTAGCTTAGGTTCAGCCGGTTGTCATGGTATTTTATGATGTACACTTACCCTCACCTTACTCAACAAGTTGGTGTGTCCGTGCTGCGAGTGCGAGGCGGGCGACATGTGCGAGCTCTGCGGCTGGTGGTGCGAGCCGTGCGCGTGCTGCATGTGCGGCGGATGCGGCGTGTGCGGCGTGTGCGGGGTATGAGGGGTGTGCGGCGTGTGCGGCGCCGAGGTCTCGCTGCCGGTCGCCTCCTCGTCCTCCTGCTGCAGCAGGTCGATCAGGATGCGGTTGTTCGGCTCCTGCTTCTTGCTGAGCAGCGCGGTCCGCAGCCGGTTGGGCTCCTCGTGCGGCGGCAGAGGGTGCGGCGGCGGCGGCGTCGCGGCCGGCGCGGATGGCGGCCGCGGGGTGCCGCCGCGCTCCGGCGCCGGCTCCGGCTTCACCTCCTTCGGCTCCTCCGCGGCCATGTCGCCGAGCAGCGAGGAGGTCCACGGGTCGAGGTCGAAGTCGCCGATCGAGAACTGCGGGTCGGCGGGGCTCAGCGGCGGGCGGTAGCGCGGCTCGTGCGAGGGCTCGCCGTTCGCGACGCACGGCATCATCGGCCCGCCGAGCGGCGGCGTGCGGCTGCCGGGGTCGGTCAGGTCCATGTCGTCCTCGCCGAGCACCGAGTGCGTGGACATGATGAAGTCGGGCTCGCCGGAGGAGGGCTTCGCGCGGAAGAGGCGCGAGCGCGCGGCGACACGCACGGGCGGCCGGCCGGCGCACACGCGCAGCCGGAACGGCTCGCTGACGGCGGGCGGCGCGGGCAGGCACGCCGCCGCGGCCAGGTGCGACGCGACGCGCGACCGGTCGCTGCTTTCCACCAGCTCCAGGTACCGGGTACCCACAAGAGACACAGGAGAGTTCGAAAAGTTTTCCACTCCACTTAAATCACAAGCTGGAAACAATAATACTCCATTAGCGACATTCTCAGTAACTATAAAGAATAAAATCATGACAGATTTAAGAATGTGTTCATACATAGCACAGAGAAGTTGCAGTCCAATCGGAAGACGATATGGTCCTGCGGCTTGGCGGTGATGGCGGGCGGGCCGCCGCTAGGGATGAGAGCGGCCGACGCGTCCTCGCAGCGCCGGATGACGCACATGACGGAGCCGGCCTCCTCCGACGAGCCGCGCACCGGCGACGCGTGGATTACTGCTTCCACCACACTGAGGGACAACCGAATATCATTCCACTGGGCTTAACTTCAACATCAACAGCCTGACTTCACCCACTGCTGGGTATAGAGGCTTCCTTAAGCCATCTACTACGATTATGTGCTAATCTTATCTGCCTTTACTTGAGGACAAAAATAATCGGCCTAACAAAAGAAGGAAACAAACAAAACATCACGACTGAATCTCCAAGACGCGGTGGACATTCTTTTAGATCTTTTTTGTGTATTCCATATCCTTTGAAGATATCATTGTGTTTGTAATAAGAGGGATTCAAATACATTGGCATATGCCTTAGACGTGACAAGCTTCAATCCCATCGCCACCTATTAGAATACTAACTAGTTTTCAAACAATTGTTAGTGTGCACTTATGTATTCGATTTATTATTGTTTGTCTGAGTGTTCATGTATTTCATCAAGCAAATCGTTACAACAATATTAATCCCTAATTCGTCAAGGTAGAAAAGCTCTTAAAATCTATGAGCAATTATTGTGCAACAATGCTGAATCATCCAACGACCTCTGTAGCGCGACTTATAGGGTGGGAACGAGAGGTCGCACCTTTAAGTCCCAACATATCTAACACAAATATGTTATTAGTATTACTATCTGCGCCTAGCGATGTTGACTGTGGTTAAATTTCCACCGGATTTTTTGGGGATAAAATGTTGCCTATGTTCAGCTACCTTCATAACATAATTATTTCATTCAATACAGTTCAGTACCTAGTTTTTGTGTGAAGGACTTCGATCGAGAATCAGAGATCGTTGGTGAAGGATTACCAACACTAATACCGACAAAATTTCGCTTAATGTGATTAGTGTGATAATTAAGTGTGATTACTTTACTTTACATTTACAAGCAAATGATGTATTCAACTAGTTGTTCATCTAGCTTACAATGACCCTACTTTACCTTTTTCCATACCTAATTTTATAAATTACATACGCTGCTTTTGGCTTATTGTAACAATTTGGAACGCCTAAATGTACAGTTTCTATAGAATAACATAGGGACATTCATTCAATAATGTCAATGAATATCAGTTTCTCAGAATTCGTCAACAGGTTATAATCTAAAGCCATCGTTGCGTAACTACTTGTCTTAGATATCGCACTACATCCTTGCCATCGGCGTACCGGTTTGTTTTAAATTCACATTCAATTGACATATGTTTCCTCAGCCAATCCTCTAGCTAGCTTTATTACCATGTAACATAGTAGGTGTAATAAAGTATGCATAACTATGTAGATCAAGTCGTCACAAACTTGTTTGAGAAATGACCGAGAACATTTGCAAACGGAGCTATGGTTACGAAAACTAGACATACAGTTTTACGGAACGGCCGTCTTCATTCTTATCGTGTCACCAGTTCTTTCGAACCAGTGTGATGAAAGGATTATAAGTGCGCCTTTACGGCCGTATCAGCCTACATCTTATCCTATACTTGGATGTTTAGAAACGTTACCTAATAAGGTGTACAAGCAGAAGTTAGTGCGAACCCAAGTAGTTCAGAGTCAAATGAAACTATAGATACAGTTTTCATACAGCCAATCATCTTTTTTGTAAAGTGAAGAGTTAAAACTAAATGTTATCTTTGTGTAGTCTATCTGACCTTCAATCATAAGTAGTTAGTAGCTGTCTTCTACTATTTGGAAATTGATAATCGCCCTAGAAAGAGGACTTAGCATTACTAATTGATCCATTGATTGTTATCGTAGTATCAATAATTTCAATAGTTTAAGATACGAACATTTCAAAATATAAAGCAATATTAGACAAGACGATAAGACTCGACTATGAATACGTAGGTAAATGTTCGTGTAATCGGCCTTTTATCGTTGTACGTCACGATGAGCTATCATGAAATCGCAAAATATATTTATCGATAGCATAAAACTGTAACGAAACTATTAACATCTTTTCTTCGGACTAACAATCTATTTAAGACACAAAATGTAGGTGTGATAATGTGACATACATTGAAATCCTTACCTGGGAGAAACAGATCCATCGCCCTCAACAATGAGACTCGCCTGAATGGCTTGGAACTTGTCAACCTCGCCGGAGTTCCAGTTATAAGTTTGTATGCACCTCAGCAGGGGCCTCAGTTTAGCGTGATCTTTGACATGTACGATTGAGAATATAGACTTTTTGTACAGTTCAGTTCTGTCTCGCTGAATGAGATCCTTTATATTTTCCGTGACGCACTCTATTTCGGCTTTGGCGTTGATCTCGAGTAAAATCCACCCCAGGCTGCCAGTGTAATGCTTCAATGCCTGAAATATATTAAAAATATATTTTACACGAGTATTAGAATATTAGACCGCGAACGCTTAGGATACATTACTAAATTCGAGTACTGGTGTTGGTCTAATTGTAGCGGCCCGCCTTCCGATCGTAAGGTCGTGGGTTCGAATCCAGTCGTGCACCAATAAGTTTTTCTGTCGAAAAATGAATGTGCACTATGCCAGCACTTTCAAACGGTGAAGGAAAACATCATGAGGAAACCGGCATGTCGTAGAACCTTTGAGTCGTACATAAAAATGCACACTGGTTCGAAAGAACTAGTGACATGACATGAAGAAGACTTAATCATTTTCTTACAATGTTTTCCTTCACCTTATAAAAATTTTCCAAAACGCATGTGTTATATACATATATATGTATATATGTTATCCTATTTGTACAATAAAGAATAAAGAATATCTTTATACCACGTTTATTAGTAAGGCCGATGGTTCCGAACCCATAACATTCGAACCAAGTGAGTTCTGATGTTGCAAAATCCAAATCATGTTTAGAACAGAGCTGCCCGCAAACTAGTACGTGGTAATCGCATATGACACTGAAGGACAATCTTTCTGTAGAATTTTTCATAATCGGATCAGTAGTTTCAGAGCTTATATCTATTAAACACAAAGCGCCTTACTAATAAACGTGGTGTAAAGTTATTCCTCGGAATAAAATAGGAATAACCATACATTTTGACAGTTTACACTCAGGAATAACTTTATACCACGTTTATTAGTAAGGGCCTATGTATAAAAATATACCTCGATAAGCGTAGTGATCTCAGAGTAATGAAGGGCGGGCGGCTGCTGTTGCGTAGAGCTGACCTCGCCTGCTTGCACGGGCGATAGGCAGGGCGCGGCTCGCAGAGGGCACTCGCCGGGGCACTCTCGCCTCCGCTTCAGAACCTCCTGGATCTGACTAGTCGCCACACGCACTATACCGTTCTTGTCCGGCTGCTTCACCTCAGCGAGACACGTCCCTAGTAACTCTTCGAGCTGGTTTATGGTCTCGTTCTCGAGTTCACGACGCTTCTTTTCGTTGTGACACTTATTTCTGTAATAAAAGTAAAATTAACTTTAGAAAAATGTATTAAGCAAATTACTGACCAGCGTGTTTTGAAAGAAAAACAGTAAATAATACAAAATACATATCAATACCAACGATGTTTACAAAAATGGTAAAATTATGACACATACAAGTCGTCCATGGCGGAACCACACATGCAAAATCTTTTAAGATCAGAAACAAACAAAGCTCCATATTATATCTGCAATTTGTACATCAATAAGACGCATTAAAAATTAGCCTTTATTACTATGATAATTACATAACAACTAGAGTAAAGCAGACATAGGTACATTATATGTTTATGAACAAAAGAGGCCGATGCACTTCAAAGATTCAAAGATTTTATACTACATTTATTATTTTTATTTAGAATCAGCATTTCACTAATTGGCACAATATTTTAGCTTACACTTAAATTGACATCAAACAACGAAGTGCAGGTTAAATTAAATTGTCTACTTAACGGTAAAACAACAACATTAAGGGTAAATAATATCTAGTCTTTTAAAAAAATATGCACACAGTGATGGTTAACTGAGGTAAATTTTAAATTTTATAACTTCACTTACAACAAAAGTTTTATTTGCAAATCGAAGAAAAGAACCCAACTATTCAATAGACTTACCTACAGAAAAACATTCCAAAACAGTACAAATAACATTTATTCACGAATATAAATGAACTGAAACGATGTTAAGCGAATTTGTATTAGAACAAGGTGTTCAATGTATTCACTCCGCCAATAAATATTGTGATAGTGATAGTACAGTAGTTAAGAATTACTATTACAATGCTCGCCACTGCTGCCTACGAGGCGATAACGCCACTCTTGTTAAAGCTTTTTGGTTACTTTTTATATACTGTCAGTTGATATAAACACAGCGCATTAAAGTACATTAGCAGATCGATGACCGGCAACGATACACCGTCAGCAATGTTGGTATAAAATGTAGGTATAGTATTTCAAACTATCTTGGGTGTATACTGATGTTAACGATTTAGTGTGACCAATATTTTTTTAATATTATAGATATGGGTACTTGGGCAGGTTAACTTTATTACAACCAAGATAAATTGTCGATAATTATGGTTACGGATGCATTTAATATTACAAAATAAACATGGTTTGTCCAACTTTTGATCCGAAACACCGATAAACAAAAATTTTAAAAACGAATTTCCGGAATTATTAACACGTCATTTTAGCATTCTAGACTAGGCCGCCAATATATCAAATATTGGCGGCCTAGTCTGCGCTACAAGTTTTAATGCAGACCGTATGTTTTCTGCGAATGCAGCCGATTGAGCTGCGAGGATAGTTAAGAATTTAGATGCAAGGCAAGCCTACTCCAACTCAGCAATATCCCATGCACTACAGATCCCTGTTTAATGAAGGCATAGGTTACCTGCAGACGATGTAAATCATCTATAATCTAGAGATGTAGATAAAGCCTCTTTATAAATTACAAATTTATCCAAATAAAGAGACCATGACTCTTCTTCTTCTTCCTGCCCTTATCCCACTTAAGTGGGGTCGGCACAACATGTTTCTCTCTTGCATTTCTCTCTATCACCCTTCATATCAGAACTCACTCCTTTCACAAACATATCCGCATTCACACAGTCCATCCATCTTTTTTTAGGCCCCTACCGGTATATCCATCCACATCATCCATCCTCATGACATGCCCATACCACGCCAACCGTCTCAATTTGTCAGTCACTGGCGCGGTGCTACTTTCAAACTTCCTCTGATGCACTTATACCATGACTATTGAGCACTATTATGAATATCATGAGAGATATAGCAGAGTGGAAGAGAATAACCTGTTGTGCCGACTTCACATAAAATAATTAAATACATAATAGCTTCATCTATGTTATGGTTGTGACAACGTTTCCAGGTATTCTAATTGAAGTAGGTAGGGGACAACATTATAGTAATAATGAATTTGATCGAAGATAATGAAGGAGCAGAATCCTTACATTGAAAGTTGACTGAAGTGTAAAAGTAGCTGATATCATGCATTTTATCCCATTTCTAAGGAGCCACGGTGTGTATTAATTCGTTATTAGGTAATACAGTCCTGAAAAATGGAGGCTTAGCTAGCACATAGTATTTTAGATACAGCTTTATGCTTAATTTAATTACAGTACATCGCCTAGTGCCATCTTCTGTAATTAAAACCGTAACTCTACAGAGGTTTCACTAAATGCTAGTATTTAAGTATTGCTGCGTAAGATATTATGATTAAAGTACTTATTCTGACAGCGTAGTTATAATTTATTGAAGTTATTTCTTTTTTCGCGCATATTCGAAATATTCTCAAATTGCCTGCGTCCCGGATCAATAGCTAGATCAGGCCGGATGCGACCCTAAATTTAATTTGTAGAGTCGTCATTTTCAAAGAATGAAGTTGGTGGCACAAAGAAAGCGACTCGGTACGCAAAACGTGCCAATATATTTTCGTAAATTCTTAATAATTTCGGGTACTAAATACCGACATGTACCTAATAGATGCAGATTTCCTTATGAGTAGGTACTCCAAAATCTTAAGCGTCTGTCGATCAGTTTCCGTTCTATATCTTGTTGGAATTATATTTTTATTCATTCGACTTTAATCACGAAAAATTTTAGCAAATTATTCACGTCTAAAACAATCCAAGCGCATGATACGTACATTTGAGATAGCGGCTTATGGTCAGACTTTTTTCTAATCTTCTTTTCCGGCGCAGTCACGCTCATCTTGCCTTGCATCCCCCTCCATGTGTCTCCCAGTTGGAGGTCACAGGATTCAATTCTACAGAAGCAGCAAACAAAATAAACTTTTTAATAAATTACGATGCCTTCAAATAATACTTAAAAGATTTTAAAAGTGATGATTAACATAATAACCAATTAAAGTCTACAATGAGCCCCGAATAAGTTCGAGATATCATGATTATGCATTTGTATATTATCAACTAGCAGTATAGCAAAGATGATAAAATCTATTTTAAACTACTTCAGTATTATCTAAAAATGTAATAAGGTAAAGGAAGCAATTTTGCAATGCTAAGAGTTACTAATTACATAAGTATTACAAAACCTAACTGAAATTGAATAAAAAGGGCTAGTAGTCTGTGCCGTGAATGAGTCATCCGCTATTATATAAAAAAAATACTGTTCATTGAACAAGTATTTACTCAGCTTTTAATTTAAGTCGCGACCAGATCGATATGAACGAATTGGCAAAAAGTTGTAGCAGGTAAGGATGTGTATGTACACTGTCGTAATACAGTCAGTATCAGGAATAGTGCGCATTGACTCGGCTGATATCAAATGCCAAGTACAGAGTAATCTGAACCTTTAGTGCAAAAGAGGGACAGATATACCAGTTGAACGACGCCTACCGAGGAGCCCCACTCTACGCAACCTCACTGCGACGGCCGCGCAACCTTGAAATAATAATGCTCGGAATAACAACAACGCGCCGCAAGCGTGACCAGAAATACTATAATAAATAATTCTCTAAAATGTTTGAAGCCTCTATCTAGTTCCTAGTACCCACATCCTGTCTGTATTCACTAGGTACATTTTGGAGTATGACCAGAGCGATAAGACGAGTTAGAAGGATCATCTTAACGGCTAAGTTCACAATTTTATTCAATTTAACTTAGTTTGAAAGCGGTAACCAGGAAAAGCTTCCGTGTGCCATAATACCTATATTTATTTGAATATATCTTTAGTCCAAGAGGTGAAAGTTAATTCATTGTCAACGATTCGCAGCTGAAGGTTTCGCTTTTTCAATCGTTACTTAACAGGATTCGTCATCGAGACAACTTAATTCAAATAACTTTGCAAAGACAGTAATTTAAAACAGATAATTCATTATGTTTTTTTTTTCGTGTATCACAGATACGACTCTTATAAGACTCTTATTCGAATGTGGTTGGTTGTTGTTTTTAGCCTGTCCCGCTGCTGAACAAAGGCCTCCCCTGGAATTTACCGGGTTTTCCGCTTTTTATGTGCATTTATCATAATTAATACTTCTGTAAGAAGTGAAGGCTTATTTTATATGTTTAAAATAAATACTCTGATGGGCGCACCATCAGATTTTTAATGACTCATCTTTCAACAAAAGGCTATAATTCGACATTTAAAGCTAAAGTATATTTGAATTATTGTAGTTCATAATTTTATATTGATGTAACAGTCGCTTTCGTTACAATAAAATATCGATAACAAACTCCATTTTATATTATGTATTAACCTCACGGGGTTTTATATTTAGGGTTTATGAGTGGTAAACGTCTGAATATATCAAAACAACATGGTTTTTTATGCAGTATCATGCGTTTATGTCTTTTGTACGTGCACAATGCGCACTGAGGAATGGCTTCCGCCAAAATTAGAGACGAGTGCTAGGATTATTAAAGGCAAAACCTTATAAATCAATGTCATTGAAAGGTCACTTTATCTAAGTTCATTTGTTACTTACTTAGGCTATCGTAGAGCGGAGATGTATTTTACTGCACTAAAAATTTATCGTGCGTTACTGATGTAAAGAGCAATCACACTACTGGCTAAAGAATACTTATAGCCTGGATGTTTTAATATCTTCTTTCTTCATTCTAGATTCACTGCTTCTTATTTATTGCTAAAACACCTATATTAAATAAAAAAAATCTACATAAATCATATATCTGTAAAGAATCTGTATATTAGAATCGGACAGTTTTCACATGGAGTTATATTACTGGAGTATCAACGTCAATAATAATACTGAATATAAAAAGAAGGCACAGGCACGCTTAAAGTTTTTGCGTCAGGAAGGTTCAGGGTAAAAAATTGAACAAGTGGCACCAGCTAGCAATTGAGTATTAGGAGTGATAATTAATGTTTTTGACAAGACTACACCACTTGTGTCGCTGCTGCCAAGTAGGTCCTTGTTATCATATCACCGAAGGACAACTAAGTTCTTATTTCGGTAAACTAAACACGATGAATATAGCACGAGTAGGTACACCCCTTGGTAAAAACAACAAGAGTTCATTTTAAAAATATTTTTATCATACATGAGCGGCTACAATTTAGGATAACATTTTTACCGTTTTGTTCCTCACCATCTTACTAAAAACGTAGTATACAATAACGCATCAACTTTATACCTAAAACGTAGAGAAGCTGGATTATTATTACGAAGGAAGCATAGAAATAACCCGAAATGGATGCGTTAGGAGCAACACAATTAGCTGCTCTGCTTGTTTCCGGAGAACCTGTTGCTGTCCTTGAAGTGCGATTTTGATCCGAAACGTCTGTGGGCTTTGCTTTGCACGAAATAATACGTTACAACAAAATATGAAGCCATTTGCGAATATGTCAGTCATCAGTATTTTCTTTGCTTCGAAGAGAAGCAGTTCTATTTTTAACCGACTTCAAAAAAAGGAAGAGGTTATAAATATGTTCGGCTGTATGTATGTTTTTTATGTGTTCACCGATATTTCCGTCAATTATGGACGGATTACCAAAATTCTTCTTTTGTTTGAAAGGGTATAACTCCCGAGGTGGTCCCATATAAATTTTATTCCTGAGGGATTGATAGTTTTCCCGTAAAACTCAAAAAACCTCTTTCTCACTACACACCCCGAGAAATGCCGAGCCCTAAGTCAAACATTGAAGTCGGTTTTCCTTTTAGTTTTTAGCCGACTTCAAAAAAAGGAGGAGGACATTGATCGGCTATATGTATGTTTTTTTTTAATGTATGTTCACCGATATTTCCGTCAATTGTGGACCGATTTCCTAAATTTTTTTGTTTGAAAGGGTATAACTCTCGAGGTGGTCCCATATAATTTTTATTTCCTGAGGGATTTTATAAGTGTTTTTATAAGTACGTAGAAATAAATTCTTTAATAATTCTTCTTTAATTGATAGTTTTCCCGTGAAACTATCTCCCCCAAACTCCTCCAGTTGTCTCTATCTTCTGCCACGTTCCACCAATCTTCCTCAAAGGCATCGATATCATCTTGCCAACGTTTCCGAGGGCGACCTCAACGCCGCCTTCCTTCTGGCATCCATGGCGTGACGATGTTGGGCCATTTTTTCCGGTCCATCCGGTTTACGTGACCCACCCAGTCCCGCTTGGCGGTTTTCGCACCCTCATCCGCAATGCCTGTCAGTGAACGTAGCATGGTGTTTCGCACTCGATCTACGCGCTTGAATCCGAGAATGCTACGCACCATTGCTCTTTGACAAATCTTGAGTATGGACTTCTGTGCTTACGTCAGTGACCATGTTTGAGCACCGTAGGTCGCCTTTCATATATTCCTTCATCAGACCAGTAGCTCTTCCAGGCATTTTAGATTCTGCGACCGATTTCTCGAACTGGCCTGTTATCGAAGCTTGCTAACTGGCCCAAGTAAAGGTACCTATGTGCTTTATGGAGGTTGACGGGCAATAAAACTAGAGAGTACAATTGTTAAATAATAAAATATAGTATAACATTTAAATTATAGTTTAGTTTCGTACGTCCTTAGTGACGTCATCTACCCCAGGCAATTATCCAACAAAGAATCAGGCAGTAAAAGCGTTGGTCATAGACATGCTTGATTAAAATATCATCAGATTAAAGTTATGCAAGGCACTGCAGAATTGTTTTGAACGTATAGTATAGTGTTTAAAACTCAATCAATAATTCCACTTCACAAGAACTTGACTTTCTCAGAATACGCTCTTGTATATATTATAAGACACAACGTCACTAATCATATTTCCCTTATTAAGAAATAGTACTGGTTCTTTGACTTGTTATATAGAATAGAATGTGTTGATGTTTTAACAACGAAATCGATAATACCATTTTTAAGAATGTTAATTGTTCTGATAGGTAAAATTAAATTAAACATTGCCAGAATCACGTGATGTTTCAAGGTCGCTAGTATTCTGCTACGCTTGATATAGTTTTTTTCCCTAACATTATCTGTAATTCTTGTAACTTGATTAGAGTCCTTCATACATAACAAATAAATGTTGATGAAGGTGACCAACAGGATAAAATTCGCTAGAGTGTAAGGCAATATTAAAATTTCGTTATGTAGGACAAGTTCTGGCCATCTTGTGATCTTGTCAATATTCTTGTCATACGAGGAAGGAAGTGCAAAAATGGTTGGTACAAAGTTTTACTAGATATATACATTTGAATAGACTTGTACTCGTATAATTGGGTTCTGGGTTTGAAAACAATGCATGATAATGTTATTTATAAATTAATATATTCTTTCCATAGTTTCGGTTACGTGGTATCCAATATAACATAGCCTACAAGAGTTATGAATATTACAGGTTTTTACCCGAAATATTATTAGATACATACAATCTTGCTAACTCAAGCCAGATTCGGAGAAGATATTGATTTAATCATCATGATAAAGGCGTGGAAATGAGCTTGCACGATTGGCATATAGTTATAGATAGTAATCATTTGGTAATCGAATACTAAGCACATGTAAAAAGAAGTTCAAGTACTTATTTTTATACACAATATGTACTGGATTTTTTTCCCCTGTAAAATCGCTTTTTTCATGATTATGAAAAAAGCGTTTGAATGAAACATGATTTAAACACAATATGATGTCCGTATAACAAGAATCAACAAGAAATCTTACAGAGCATAAAATATAAGGATTATTTGCAAGCATTGATTTATATGTAGTTCTTATCATTTATATTTACTAAATTTATCTGCACTAAGTGACCTGTGGATATTCTTGGTGTCAGTGTTTCATGTCATTGGTTCTGTTTTGTTGCTCGAACTGTTAATACATAGGTATTCAATCTTTCACTAATGATTAAGTCAACTAATATTCGATTTTCATCAAGTTAACATGAAGGTAGAGGACTGTGAGACATTACGTAACAACTCCATGCTTAATCATTCCCCATCGAAACGAGATTATAATATTTTTATTATGCGTGAGTTTATGGAAGTTAGCTTTAAAATACATAATTAAGAAAAGTTAATATGTTATCTTCCGGTCTGATGTCAGAACTATCAGAGCTCTTGGGTGGAAAATGGTAGACCATTTGTGCTCCTGTCTTGTAACTCCTTTTAGTCCGCAGTCCTCGTTCTCCTAATATTATCGTTTTTGTTGAGTATCTATATGATTACCTTGGATATGTGCTAGCAGTAATATCAACGCCGAAGAATATGTCAACAAATTCATCGACATCTGACTCAGGTGTCAGCGAAGGGGGTAATGTTGCCGGTGGTGTAGTGGCCGCATTGACGGAATGGGCCCCGCAGTTGAATGGTGCGGGTTCTGACTGCACTATTGGAAGCATGGCTAAAACGCACACCAGTCCACTCCGGCAGTGATCCCGAGACGTTTGTCTCCACAAATTAAATTATAACAATGTTTATATCCGCACTTAAACATACACTGCATTGCGCCACGGTCGCCGCGACGCTATTTTTTATATGGAGTTTTCCAGACGCACACCCTAACCGAACAAAATATGAATTACACCACTGAACACTGAATTATGTATCTTAAAACTGTAAAGTCCATTAAGAACAACATGCAATAACTTTATTACGTAGTGATATTGCAATTTCCTATCGATAGCCGTGCGAAACGTTCGCTACAAAACGACGATGAAAGTCAACTGAAAGACGAGACGTAGATATACACACATCCTTTTCGTTCGCCGCTTACAAATTATCAACACGGACCGAGCCAGGGCGGCGCGACGCGACGCGCCGCAGAAGTGCTCCGACGACGTAGACGATTCATGGTGACTAAGAACGACGAGCTCAGCCAGGGAGTTCAAACCTACCTGAATAATATAGTCGGCACAGTCACACCCACTTCAGTCCTAACTTAGCTAGGTCACTTGCGATCTCGCTCAGTTATACGAATTTAAAATTACGTTGCCGAATAAAGCCGATGTTAGCCGAAATACCACGATGTATAAAATAAATTATATATTAAAAATGTTTGCCATTTGATTAGCAATCTGTTTGTAATGGATTGGGGAGCGAATATTAGTACTGATTTACATTTTCTGGGATTACCATATGCAAATGCAATGCCTGATGATGGCTGAACGTACAGTACATGGCTGGAAGCATGTTACCTGTGAAGCTAAGAAAATAAAATAATATAAATATTTTCGTAGCAAAGTATTTTTTTGTGACTTAGTTATTTAATGGAAGAGATTTTCAAATCCCATTAGAGATATCTATACAGCGACGACAGTTTATTTGTAAGAGAAAATATAATTGCGATAAGGCATTCCGTGTACAATTAATTGCAATAAGCAAGCTTTCTCTGTCTTTTATAATCATACTGGAAGATTGTAGTTTAAAATAGGTCTATATCATTTTGCAAAACGTGTTGATACGACGTTCCGGTAATTTAACCTTTCTCGATGTAATATCTTACGATAGGATAGAGGTATTTTAAATCTTACTGATTTATAGCTGACCTTGTAATTCATTATTAACTAAGAAGAACAAGTGATTCAAAGATTGATTGTGATGATACATCATTATACAAAGGAATTTCATCCAAAAGTGTCCTCCTCAACATAGCTGAGCACGATCTCGCGGCCCGACGACGCGCCGACCGACGATACGGCTGTAACACCGATGACGTATGTATGAAAGTGAAATGGTGCTGTATTCGTGTCAAGTGCACAATTTAGATAACAAGGTCGTTTTATTGCAATATTCAATAAAAATGGTATATATCTATTTAGCTGACTATTATAATTGGCATTTCTACTGAATATTTCAACTCAATGCACATTTAGTGAACATAATATACACGTAAATTTAAGCTAAAGCATTGTACATAGTTGATATTTTACTATACTATACTATAATTTACTTATTATATCTAGTACCTAGTAATTAATCACAATACTAATGAACTGCGTACATTTGAAACATAAGGAATTGACTACTTATAGCGTTTTATCCGTATTCATTGTTTTTTTAGCAGAAATCATGAATAATCTTGCAAAATTCAGTGGAAATGACTAATTATGAATAAATGGTAATATAAAGGGGCAGTGGAGGAAGAGTGCGGCGCGTGCAGATATCGTTGCAGGCGGCCCCGCGGTGCCACGGATCTGTGTCAGTAGGTCACGGCAATGACGTGGCACACGGCCGCCCGCGACTCGTGGCGCGCACTTCATTCTAATTCCGCTTCTCAGCTCCGGTTCTGTACTACTATTTGCTCACCTGTACGCTACCAACATCTTATTGATACAATCCCGATATATTTAGGAATGAGAGGTAAGGAAATTCCCAGTCAAAACTACGATACAAGCGGCCCGCTCCATAATTACATGCCTATATCCATACGTATTACATTGTTGACATTGACCGAGTGAATCATATGAGTACAAAGACTGTGGTCTCATTCAAACGATTTCGATAATTCAATGAGTCTTGGTAGAGGGTTTTCACAGTATAATACCATTTAATTTTACTAATTTCTCCCCAATTAATGATGACTTATTTTTCGTGAAAGCAAAATTCTCTAAAAGCGGTGGTGTGCTCTGCTGGACATGATCAGGGAGACCAAACTGTTGAATTATAATAAGCAAACGCATTCTATTTTATGAAACTCAAATAGAAGTTGACTGTAAAAGTTACTGACGAACGAAAATTAGTTCAAATATTTTTTTTGTTTTGTTTTAGTATGGAAAAATCTGTGTTTTATAAAAAACTTTTACATCAGAATGTGAAATTTTGCACATGTTCATCTGATACCAAAACTAAATAAGTTTCTTTTATTTCGGTTACGTTCCAAGTCACAACAGATATCACATAATTTAAAAGTGTAATGCAGGTTTTATAACGATTTTACAGTCCGTTAACTTTAAATTAAAGTCAACTGAACATCATGTTTACCAAGAAATGATGAGGCGCCACCTCGAGGGAGCCAAGTAATCTGATCAGATGAAACAACTAATGAGAATATAAATGGCGTAATATATTGGATGGGGACAGCGAGCCCTTTCGACCAACTTATTTACCTATTTACGTCTTGTTCATGACGAAATTAATATAAAAAATAATATATCGGAAACCTCGTGATTTCGTGGTAAATTATCACGTGAAATGTCAGCAAATAAAACAAGCAAGGCCTCCCGATTAAAGTTTTACTGTTTACGTACATACATGGTAACAACTAATTGTAAATTTCTACTCCACATACGGAGCTTGCATGTAGGCAGCTATCGTAGGGCTCAAGTTTTCTTATTCAAATTAAATAACGAATAAAATTTAAAAAAATACTTTACTAATATTTTTTTTTTTTTTTACTTTAATTAACATGGTAGAACCAATTACATTAATTAAAGAGAACAGAGAGGAAAATATAAAAAAAAATATCGTCACATTGCTTAAATAAATCACAATTAAATTAAGTCACTAAAAAAAAAAAAAAAGCTGGACATTTTTCACACAGCATCATCTAGCCCCAAACTAAGCAAAGCTTGTACTATGGGAACCAGATAACTGATATACTACTTTATATACTTTTTATTTGTAAATACATACATATTATACATAGAAACACCTAGACCCGAGACAAATATCTGTAGGTCATACAAACATTTGTCCCGCGGCGGGGATCGAACCCGCAACCTTCTGCGTCGCAGGCGGACCTTCGCCCACTGCGCCACAGAGGTCGTCGACTACACTACATAGTACTATGTAGTATGTATATGGTAGTAAAACACACACAATTACTTATGAATTTATCACGTAGGATTTTACATTTTATCTTACATGTCAAAACAGCCAGGTTATAATGTACCGATTGTGGAATTCCCGTATTTCTCATTTCGCGTTAGATATAATAGCAAAAATTTTATAAAGATTACAAATTAAATATCTTTTTCATCACCGTAAAGCATAATAAATTACAACGTTAGAACAACAAAGACAAAATCTCATTCAGGATGAATTAAGAACCCTTTGTTCAAACATAAATTATAAAAATCATACAACTCCCTCCTGTAACGCATCCTGTACTCGCTTTCAATTTCGCACAAGCGTTATTGCATGATTTTGAACTTTCGTTTTCGCTTTCTCTTTCGTAACTAACGCGAAAGTTTTTTTGTAAATGTTTACGTCACCCTAAGTGACGTTTTCTGCGCTAGACTGTCTCTATTTTATATCAGCTTGGTATTTGTGCGAAACTTTGGTGTAGGTACACCACGTTGCATAATCTTTCAACATCTTGAAATTATGTCTAGACAGCATTTACGAGTATGTATATTGTTTAAACCTTTTGATTGGTGAGATACCGTAAAATGTTCTGTCTCAAAGGGAATTTTCAATGTAAAATAAAAATGTTGTCTCGCTGCTGTTATAACTACCGCAATAAAAGTTTTCAGATCATAGCCGACCTAGTTTTTTTTCTGTGTAACTTTTCCAGTCCATCCAAAGGTTGTCTGGAAGAGATCGCTTTTAGCGATAAGGCCGCCCATTGTACCTACTTACTTGTTTTCGTGTATTTCCTGTAATGTGTTTTTGTGTACAATAAAGTGTTTTTCTATTCTATTCTATTCTAGTTGACCATTTTCAAAGGATCTTGCTTAACTTATCATCGAAAATCAATTCTATGTAAGCATTACTTTTTACTCGGATAAAGGTAGGTGCATTATACTTTCAGGAATTTTGGAGGTCTGACTATTCGTAATGAATAACGTCTTCAAGATTGACACTAACATTTGAAAGGGCTTCAGAAGCTCTACGTTTTATTGTATGACAGCTAAAACCTTCAACACAAAGAAATCGATAATTTCTCGATTAAATCTAGTTTCAGACTAAAGTTGATATTCCTTCTAAGATTAGTGTCTCTTAGAAGATTAGTGTCTCTCATTAATTATAAGAAGCACTAAATTTTATTACAAGAGAATTTTAGAAATGTATTTGATGTCATCAATCGCACACACTTGTCATCATTATGGTCCCTAAAATAGTGATCATGAATAAATCCAAAAATTGTATTCTTTGTTTTTTAGTTCCGTGCCTCAAAAATAAAAATGTAACAGTTTATAGAATCACTTCGTTATCCGGATGTCTGTGTGTCGGTCAAGACAAGACCCTTCTAACGTGGAACTCATGGGGTTATCCCTTTGTAGCACACTGTATGTGTTCAGCTACTTCAACATTGAACATACGAGTAGTAACTGATCACTTTAATCTTTTAATCCATATAAAGCGATCAAGTCTTTATATCCACGTAAAGATAAATATAGGATACAAGTGGTACTGCCGTTCTACGGGTAACCTTAACATTATTGAGTGAGGTTCACTTTATCGTTGTAAAACCACGTTTCGCTTGGATTACGTCATATTTCAGCACAACCACATAACTGATAATGATACCTGATAAATAATTGATCAAGTTCCGGTACAAACTAGTAGTAAAGTGAACTAAAATATAAAATAAGAATCGATTTAAACTTCAACATCAAAATTTAATCATAATTACTGATTTTGATCTGAATTTTGTATTTTAATATTGTTTTTAAATAGGTCAGTATTTCACCTCCATCTACGTGATGTTAAGCAGTAGTGAGGTCTAAGATATTTTTGATTATTATTTTATTTTTGACTCAGTAAATTTTATAGTTAGAGCACAGTACTGATGTTTATGTAGGTGATATTAAATTTAATCGTTTGTTCAATATTATTTTCAAATACTTCGAATGAAATGATTGCAATATTTAATAATTCAATAGAATTCTAAACTTTATTTATAGTTAAAGGCACTAAATATTCAATTACTAGGTATATATTCTTAGTGTATGACTGGTTATGGCACACGACAAAACGAGCTAATAAGTAGTATTTTATTGAAATCAGAATTTAAGTGTTTTATGATGACATCGCTAACGTGAAAATAATCACACATAGTTGTGTGAGACAAAAACTAACAAGTGTTCGAGCTCATAGTCCTAGGCTTTCAACCTATCAAAAGTTCATAACCTTCATACTGCATTAGATCTTTGAACCCAACAGTTTCGTTACATCGCCAGCAGATTTATGTCTAGGAGCACTACGAGGAATACTCTCGTAGGTAACTTTACCTATAATATAAAGAATAGTTGTCCGGGTTTTCGGCATTCGGCTCAAACGAGCATTAGATTATCAGATCATAAAAATGGTAGAAAAATAGCTTCCCATCATGAATATCTAATAGTGGACGGACTCTATTCAAGTAGGTAGTTAGGTAGGTACCTACTCAAAGGGTAAATGACAAGGATGTTGTTTACTGAACTCTATTTGATATGTAATTGTTTGTGTCTTAGGTATTTTCAAATAACTACGAAAGTGGCAAAAGTTTAAATAAATGTGAATTTACCTAAAAATATATTCAAAATTAGTTATTCTTTGAGTAGATATTTATAATGTTCACTCTCTCACGTTGCAATCGATTGGGTAGTGTATTGAGATTTAGATGATGTTGCGCGTTAGTTATAATGTAAGGAGTATTTTATCCGCAAAGAATCCCCGCAAATACGTTGTTGCGTCACGTGGGCGGGCGGATCGATCGTGTGGGCGGCTGGTCGAGCGCTTGCGCGAACACTCTTCTCTCCTATCGACCGGCAACTTCTGAACACTTTTGGGGCAGGTTAGGCCTATGCTCTAGGGTCAAGGTCACGTTACGTGTACTAAAGGATTCGTTATATCATGGACAAGGCAGTCATTAAATATTGTAGACTATGACTGGCCTAACCCTACTACGTAGCAAACGTAGAGATGTTAACTATTTTTCGTACAGCTCGTCTCTCACTCGCTACAATAAAGAGTTGAACATGAACAGTGTTTAAACAAAACCGCAAGTATTAGTGTTTTGTCCATACTTCATAGTTTTTTGGGCAGATGCGAGTTAATCCACACAAAGCCTTACCTTTTAATTACCTACAATGATGATTAAGATGAGAAGATATATGAATTTGTTTGTTGTCATCATGAGTAATTATACTAGCTGCGCCCCGCGGTTTACTCACTAGCATATCTACCACGGTATAAGCTACTTTCATTCAAAATGTCATCTAAATTAGTTCTACCGTTTAAGCAAAATTTTAACAAACATACACAGCTAAGGTTAAGGTTTTTTTTTCGTAAAAACGTTTCGTTAAAAAACAAACAAAAAATAATCGAAATCAGTATTCCGTTTCAAGATTTTTTTTTTGGAACGAGGTTCTTTTTCGGACGGTATCGAAGAAAAAAAGACTGGAGGCTGGAAAAAACAATTGTTTTGTTCCATTTTACCGTCACGACACATGTATATGTCAAATCGTCACAGTGCGAAATGCGCAGCCGCGAAACAGTCCATAGATTGCTACATTGCTAGTAGGTACGGAAGAGCGTTTCTAGGATACCTAATTGACAATTAATTTATTATATTCCCAGTATAGAAAAGTACTCTACTCTTTGCTTCGTTCCAACCGATTGTTCCACGACACTCACGTACTTTTTTTCTAATAAAATGTTCGGCCGATGAAGTGGCTTAGCCATCATTATAAAAATTAAAAGCAAAATAATATGTAAGCTCAGTAAATAACCCACTCTTCAGAAAAATAATATTTATTTAATTTCATCAAGAACTTCCACATTGGATTGGATAGCGTACTTCATCTTACAATAATATTATTTTAGGATGCCTAAGAAGCACCAAAGAAAAACAGAACCTGGATAGTGCGCAGGTGTAGCTAAGTAGGTAATTTGTTTGATTTTATCAAAGCACGAGTGATAAACGAATTACGTAACTATGTGAAGTACGTAACCAAGTGGAGGGCGGCGCTAGGGGCGCTGGCTTCCTTCGCGATTGATCGCAGCCCGGCGGCGGCGGCGGTCGGAGGCAAGCGGCGCGTCTCCGGCGCGGCGCCCGTCGCCATGGTAACCCACGGCTGATGTTGTCCCGAAATCAATGCTACATAATTTCATGATAGCGAGACATTTTCTTGTGAAATTAATGTAACGAGTTGGCATATTGTCAGCAATTTGAACGTGAAGGCCATTTCTTTCTCCGCACTACTGTCTTCAGAAACATTAGAAAACCCTAAGTCCCTTTCGATCCTTTGTTCTCTGTTCTCATCTGATAAACATTTTTCTCTATAACATACGATTAGGTACACGCGGAAATTGTTCTATATATTCTTTCAAACGCGGATTTAGTGGTACGATGACCATGGGCCGTGCCGTGGCCAAAGCCCAACATTCTTAATTCTTACATTCATTATCAGCCAGAAATCTGCAACATTGTGTAAGTAGAGACGAGCGCGTCTTCGATAAATGAAAAAGACAGATTAGAAAATCTGTGATTCAGTTTGTATAATCTGCTGTCTAAGGTTTAATTAATCAGAATAAAGTAGAAATCATAGAAAGGGATGATAAAGACAACGGTTTGAACCAATCAAACACAAAGTAGCACACAAGTGTCACTGTAAAACGTATGAATGTGTCGACTTATGCTTGCGGTATCTCATTGAAAGCAGCATAAATAAGGTTATCATCACACTGTTTATGGTAACTGGAGAACGGTCGTCCTTTTCTTCATAACAATGGCACGGAACATTAATTCTCATTTGTGTCTTATCGCGATCGCGATAAATCAACTACTGAATGAATTGCAATATACTTCTAACTTCAAAATGTTAATTTTGTTGGGGAATGTGCCCTTTTAGATTCACTTGTCACTAAACATTGTATAACACACACTTACGGTCCGATAAAGAAACCGAACGAAGGTAAAAAGGTTTGAATGATTCAGCATCAATTTGCGAACAAATAAGCAGGCATTTATCGAGCGTGTTCACGCGTCCACTATAAAGTACAGGTTTCCCGACGAACCCCATTCATTCGTAGTACGTAAGTACATTTACGTGATACTATTGATGAAGGATAATGATTATGACGTTACTTGTAGACCGATCGATCGACTGTTTCTCAAAGGTGACACAGGTTTAGGCGTTACGTTATTTACCATCCGTCGCTGCAGTTATAAAAACAGTAATCCAAATCTCATGCTGAAGATCTGTCGCTTAAAACATTTACTTTGTGATTTTGGTGATATACATACATAGATGCAATGATAGCATATATCACAGATTTAGGTAGGTACGTAAGATATTAAATAAAACCACGTACCTTGCATCTTCGATGGCCAAAACAGGCATGTATAACTCATTGATATCGATGGCGCCTGCGAGCGCCTTATTCTGTCGATCCGTGGCGATGTCCAATTTAATTCTGCGACGCCAAGAAATTCTTCTGCAACAATCAAAACACCCTATAACATTTTATCTAGGGATAGGTGTCAATTTGTCAAAATTCTATGAAAAAGACCTCAGTACCTAAAACCTAGAAGATTTATTTGATTGAAACTTCGGATAAGTTCAGTTTGAATGATATTTGGGTACCTATCAGTGATTTTTAAATAATTATACCATTTACAAATATGTAGCGCCCGTGTTGTAGCTTGCTTGTCGTTCTTGATAGATCGTCGAAGGTAAGCAACACATTAAATTGTCTGTCCTGGCTGTAAAGGCATGGCGGAGGATTTTAGGCGGCCTGAAAGCTCCATCACCAGAGCTGTGACCAGAGTTGGCCACTAATTTATACGAACTTACTACAAATATGTAGCTATAGGTGGTGGAAAACCACATATTTAATTTTGTTTTGCTATCATTTATTCCATGAGGATTTGTCGTTCTACATTCCTAAATGTGTTAACTTTCATCGTAAAACAACCTTCGATTTTACCTTCGTTATATTGCCTGAAATGTTAAACTAGTAAAACAAAGTAGCTAGGTTTTAATTATTTCAAATGATAACGCACGAATAGTCGAATATATTTGTTCTTATGGCTAACCTACGAAATAACAATTAGCCGAGTAATTTGGATATTCATGAAGACAAAATGTCTTGTATAGGGAACTATTTCAAACCATTCCATGAAAACATCGCGATGCAAAATTGTTTTTTTTTAGTAAAGTATTTCGGAGTTTCTTTTTTTAATGGTGAGCCTTTGATTTTCCTAAAACCAAAGATGACCCACCATTCATATAAAATTGGTTGCCAAGACTTTACACTTCACTGTAATAAAGTTATGCGATCTCTACTAATAGAACCAAGCCTCTAGGGGCTTGGTTCTGAAGCTCATCTAGATGAGCTTCAGTTTGTGCTTCGTGTCTTAGCCCATAGGGCTCGTCCCAAGCCTAAAATATATCTACAGCTCTGAGTGCTCTACCTTTAAGCCCCAGAGAGCCAGACAAACAAAAGTGCGGTTCCAAAGTTTAGGTGCTCGTGAAGTACAAGAACTAATGCCTCAACAAAGTTACCATGTCTTTCCTGATTTTGAGGATTAAGCTGATAGTATGGATTAGGTAGCGTCCGAAGTAGAGGACGGCCCCCCACTTGGGTGCAGGCTGCACAAGATCGATCGCTGTGGAAATCGATGGGGGAGACCTATGTTCAGCAGTGGACACTAGATGGCTATGATAATACACATGATAATGATAATTAGGTGCTAGGTGTAATTCCATCTACATAATGTCCATGGCACTATAGCGTCTCTTTGAGTATAGTTAAATGTTGCCTCCTGGCAATAAAATAAAATTTTGGTCCTACAACTGCCTGTATTCTTACAGCATGGATTTAAAAGTTGTCTATAAAACAAACAAATGCCACAAAACTGGTATATGCATTCGCCATTCAGATTACATTATTATTATGTTTGCTGGTACCAGATTTTTCTGTTTTTCAAGCGGCGGTTGAGTTTGTTAAATATTTGTTGTTATCGTGGTTGTTATGCATAAGAAAGCATAATATTCATAGTGGTAGGTACTAGGTAGGCAACATATACTCATATGAATCCAAAACTCAGTAAAATTCCAGAGAGCACTGGTGGTCTAGTGGCCTTCCGATCCTATGATTGTGGGTTCGAATCCGGTCGTGCACCAATGAGTTTCCTGCCGAAAAATGTATATGTGCACTATGAGTACTGTCATAACAGTACTCTCAAAGGGTGAAGGAAAACATCCGGAGGAAACCAGCATGTCATAGAACCTAAAAAGTTCGAAAGCATGGTGTCAAGTTGACGACCTCTGTGGTGCAATGGGTGATAGCCCGCTTGGGACACAGAAGGTTGCGGGTTCGATCCTCGCCTCGGGATAAATGTTTGAATGATCTGCAAATATTTATCTCAGGTCTGGGTGTTTCTATGTATAGTATGTTTGTGTATAACAAACAGAAGGTATATAAGTAGTATATCAGTTACCTGGTTCCCATAGTACAAGCTTTGATTAGTTTGGGGCTAGATAACGCTGTGTGAAATGTCCCGCAATATTTATTAATCCATACTAATATTATAAATGTGAAAGTAACTCTTGTCTGTCTGTCTGTTTGTTACGCTTTCACGCTCAAACCGATTAAGCTGAAATTTGGCATAGTTAAAGGTTGTATCTCAGGGAAGGAAGGCTACCTTTTATCCCGAAAAAATGAAAAAATCCCGAGGATCGCGGGTCACACCGCGGGAGCGCAGCTAGTTTATTATATTTAAGCGCACGAAAGGAGCCTCTTTGAGGCGCACTTATAATCTTTTCATCACACTGTTCGAAAAAACTAGAGACACGAAAAGAAGAAAAGTAAAATTCCTCTTTTGACTAGTTTAATTATATAGACTATGTAAAGGCTTTTAAAAAAAGTACCAACTGGTAGCCCCCCTAATAGTCGTTGGATACATAAATGGGTAGTACCCATTTATGTATCCAACGAAATTTCTACAAGGTACTTTAGGCTATAACTCCCTAGAGACGAGGCGATTAAAATACCAGATAGTATTTTTGTGCCGTCTTTTAAGAGGTCAAACCGATTGTCCTATTCTTCTGAGTGAGGCTAGCCGTCTTTGCGTCCCAGAACAGAGAAACAGATTCCGGCCAGGCCGAGTGCGACTGTTTGAGCCAATACGCGTGCGCACTTTATATTGTCAGCAGTCGCCTATTTCTCGTGCGCAGCGCAACCTTAATGAGCTCATGGTTGTTCATCCTCAGTTAGACGTGTTTGCGGATGGCTGGAAGGAGATCGAACGGTTGTGCCTGGAGTTCTGTGAAAGTTTGCAACATTAATTTTTTAAAGTTTTGTTTTGAAATTGTTTTTTTTTGTCTAATTTTTTTTTACAATTTTATGTTTTTTATTTTTTTGTGTGATTTTCGGATGTTTTTATTATGTGTACTTATATTTATTAACTGTGATGATCTGGAATATCTGTAATGCCATAGTTAAGTTTCTAATAAATAAATAAATAAATAAATTCAGTTGGTGATGCTGACTGTAACTTTGGCTGACTGTACCTGGGTGGATCAACTTTTTAGTGTAAAATCTTGTCCCCGACGTAAAAAAAATCGTAAAAGGTGCTGAGTTAGATTAATTGTCGGTTTTAACATTAATTAATAAAATCAGATCCATTACCATTACGCTTGTTCATCAATATTTTAAAAATATTTAGTCAATTATATTTAAAATTATCGTGACCCAGTGGACGAAAATTGGTTTTCATACAAATTTCACTTGTCCCCAGCGCAAATCACGCACATATGTAACGCTGCTGTGTAAAATTTTTCCTTGACTTGTCTTTATATTTTCTATCTACATTGTTCCTTGATGTACCAGCATTCTAAAATACTGATTTGCGAAACAAAATATTGCATTTTTCAATGAAAAAACACGGTTTGAAATGTTGTCCCCGACTTTTACCCAATTCGCGTTGTCAACTGGGTAACGACAAAAAAGTATTACAAAGTGTAAGTAATATAGACAGTTATTGGCTAGGCTAATAGAAAACTCATCTGCATGTCGTAAAATAAAGATTGCTGACCCTTGGCCATTATGTGGACTCTGCCATTACGTCTGTAGTTCGCAGCGGGACTGGGTGTCATTGTTTTTTATCCGCTGACTCACGACGAAATTTCTTACAAGTAAACTGCTTCTCAAAGTAATTTTGTTATTATGTTTTGACATTTGATTCTGAAATGCTTTGCATCCACTTATTTTTTTACTTTCATTAAATTCGTTGAAGAAAAAGAGTTAAAAACCTTAGTTTGTATCCTGAGTCACCGTTCCACTGGCTCACAAAAACTGTGACCCAAGAGACAATTTTTAGTGACCCCAAGAGACATTCTGCATAAAAGTTATCATAATTTATACAATAAACAATTTGGTGAGTGATAAACGGATTAAATACATAAAGATTCATTGCACATTTTTAGTTTCTAATAGAAACTCAGATTTAAGTTTAAAATAGCTTTAAGTATGAATTAAGAATACAAGTCAGTTGTCAGGTCGATACAATACACCACACTTCATTCGATTCTGCTTTTACACATTCCATTTATCTTTTCTTTGATTTATTTTTACCCACACTCAATGTCGGCGACGGAGAAGAGTCAAGAGGTCAACTGGCTCGAATATGCATGGCCTTCGTAGATTACGAAAAAAAACCTTTGAAAGCAAGAAATCTCTCTGCATCGCTGTAAGATCCATTTTAACTATATGGATTTACTGCGGATGATGTATACCACCATAAATGTGCGGTAAAGAGGAAAACCTTATCACCCAAGCTTTTTACGGGTGTCCTAGAAGACGTCGTAAAAACTCTTGAATTAGACAGCTCGGGAATAAAAGTCTGCCTGTAGGTAGGTGTATTCCTGTAGCACCTTAGGTTTGTAGACGATTTGTAGACGACCTCAACCTCATCCTTTTCTGGTGGAACAAAAAAAAGATTCTTCGAAAGCTTCGGGCCTACTTTTAGAGATGCGTAATCCTGATCACTCATCTTTAAGTAGTTTACTTTTTACCTCAAAAGTAGGCCTGAAGATGATGAAGATGGTTCCAAACATTGCATTGGAAACAAGCTCTGCCAATGTGTTCTACCAACTGCCATCATGGTGCTAACTACCATCATGGTGCATTGATGCTCACGAAGGAGACTGTGCTCTCTTGAGAGTCGCACTGAGAGCTATAAAGCGAGCAATGCTCGGTATCACTTATAAGATTGTCCCCAATACCGAAATTCCCGAATGAACAAGCTAAAATTGTAAGATGCACAAGCGGTTATTGGGGCTCAAATAATATTGGTTGGGCAGGACTAGCCAGGCGGCTGTAGCAAAGTAGTAATTCAGTCCACTAACTATGAAATTATGGTGCCGAGACATGGGCGCTCACGAAGGAGACTGCGCAAGATCAGAGTCGCACCCCTGTGCGACTCTGATCTTGTGCCGTCTCCTTCGCATGGAATAAGCAATGCTCGGTATTACACTAGAGATTTATTATTAGATCTACCCAGTCCTCGATGCCGAAACACACACACAAGTGGTTAGTGGGGCTCAAATGGAGTTAGTTGGACAGGACAAGTGGTCAGGTGCGGTGATGACAGGATCAAAGTTGTAAATGAGTGGTGTCCCAGAGGTGGTAAATAGAGTGATGGTCGTCATCACAGAAAAAAAGGATCGACGGCATCGTAAAGTCTGTAGAATATAATACAAGGGCAAGATTACCATACCACAGGACAAAGACGAATGACAAAAGTGAAGAAAGGCCTGTACCCCCCGGCATAGCTGGCCAGACTGACCACAGCTGGCCCAGCCTTTCTCATCCCACGGAATAAAATTTTGATGATATTTTGATGAATCTACAGGTAGTAAAATTATTTTTTTTTGGCCATATGTTGAAAGATATCTTCAGTCGGTAAGTTAGTGAAAAAACTACGCTCAAGGCGAGCCGCGGTCCAATGCGCTAGAGCCTAGAAAATAGATTTCATCTACAAAAAGCTTTTTAGGTCTTCTATTAAGCGAGATTTATGTTATTAGAGATATAGGACTGGTTTGCTACGCAGATGACTGTTTAAATAAACGAAAACCCTCATTTTCATAGAATGTTATCATTAATTTTAGAGAAATAATTAATAATTGTTAGGTTAGGGTTTATTTTCTATGATAACTTTAAAAAGTAAACTGGTTGTCACATTTAGGAGATATTTTTGTACCTTGTATAGTTTTGTATAATGTAATTTGCCTATGGCATAGTACCATATATGTCTCTGGAGTCACCATTATGTCTCCGGGCTCACGTAGTTGTCCCCAAAAATTTGGACACTGATAGCAGGATTATTAAAAAAGTAAAGGTTATTATACAAAATGTTGTATGACAAATGTTTGAAGAATAACCTACAATAGTCATGAAAAAAGTGCATCTTTCTGGCGTTTCTAGAAACAGAATTACAAGAAAAGTAAATAAAATTTCTTTCATTTAGTGACCCCAGACACAATGAGGTATATTTTCAAAAAATTGAGACACTTTATTTAAATTTTGATTATGCCAGATTGATTTAATTGAATAATAGTTCACATTGAAACAGATTTACTTATTAAAATATAGTTTTTTATGAACTTTTTACCATAATACGTCATTGTGAGTTAGGTGACATTTTTGGGAGCCACTTTTGGAATAAAGGTATAAAAATCCATGAAAACGACAAAATTTTTTGGTGCTCGTAGTAGATTTATAAACTACAGAAATTTATTTAACAATATTAGGTGAAATTATAGCAATATTTCAACATTTATTTTTTTACACAAAAAGTTGATTCATGACAGAAAAAAGTTGATCCGCCCACCTGCAATTACTGCCCCATCTACTAAAATCCATCCTGTTCAATGATATGGAGGTACAGAAAAGCACAAATATTGATTCCGCAGATCACAGATGAGATATCACTTAGGTAAAATCTAGTCTAGCCTATTCTCACAAATAGCTGATGTGGCTCTGAAATCTAACCTTATGTGGGACTATGCCAGATAGGCCTGTTGTATGCTCCAATAACTCTTAGCTAAATCTATGAATGGGATCAGAAGCTGCATCAACTATGTCAAATTCGCTTTTTAGCAACTTATGGCTTTGCTCACAGTTCGCATTATTAATAAGTGATGGTGAGAAGTAATTTTTGAAACATGGCCACAAGAAAAAATAGTTTTCTTAAAAAAAATTTAAGGGCTCAGAACAATGAATTAATATCTCCTAGTTATCAGATAGTATGACTTGATGCTCACAATCAATAGAATCATGACGACGGTTAATAATCAATACTATCTATTTGACATTTTTTTGAGATTTTGAGTTTTTAATGCAGTTCGATTCAAATAAAATTGGGCGTTTTCTGATGCAATCATTTAATGATGAGTGAGATAGACTTTTTAGAAATAGCACCTAATGATTTCGATGAGTATTTTTTCTGCCAATATCACCTAATCTCTTAAGATTAGGTGATATTGGCAGAAAGAGATAGATATTATTTCCAGAAGTAATACTGTTTTACTACATCTTTTGTTGTTGTTTTTATTGAAAAAACTACTATCATTATTGGCGCAAACAAAATGTGCCAACTAATAGCACCCAACTTACATTATTTCACGTATGGAATACTAAGTTCTGCAAGATGTGGGCATCTAAATATGTGTTTGGACATGCCTCTGACACTACCCCCCCCACCCCCCCCCCCTGTTTACATTATTTTTGTGTATGACGGTAGGATACTAATATGATCTTAGCGTATAATAATAGTAACAGTATAAGTTAACATAGCCTAAAAAAAACCTTATTAAAAAAGCTTTATATATGTATAAAAAAAAATTCACCTCCTGTAAAATTTTGTAAATGTTACATAGATGGTATTGATTTTACGTTGATGTATGTTATATACTGAAAATAAGTTTAAGGACATAATATACTGATGAATGATTAAAGATTCAGATAGAAACCTGTATTCTGGAAGGGAGTTGTAATGTATCAAGTTAGCCGTTTATCTGCGCAGAACACAATTTTGTATGGAAAAGCGGGCACTGTGCAGACAAACAGCTAACTTCACAAATGCCTAGATCAATTGAATGAAGTGTACAGTTTGCTCTCAACGTATCTAGGCATTCGTGAAGTTAGCCGTTTTTCTGCGCAACGACCGATTTTTCATACAAAATTGTGTTCTGCGCAGACAAACGGCTAACTTCACGCATGCCTAGATCCGTTGGGTGAACTGTACATTAGTAGATCTTTGATTTTTTTATTAGAATAAGCATTCTTTAGACCTAGCTCAGTTAAAAATATAAAATATGAAAAAGTAGAAAAACATTAGGCGATTGTTAAGTTTGTTGAGGCACAAAAAATAACCTAGCAAATGATGTGATCAAGGCTAAATTGAGACCTTGAAGAAACTAGAAATGAAGAAAACACCTACCATCAATAACAAGCCTAGAATAGGAGCACAGTGTGCTTTTGTTTAAGAGTTTAGAATATTCCTCAAAAAGCTTAAGAGTTCCTTTTTTAACAACCAATGCGTAGATAAATAAAAACTTAACAATTAATGACGTCATTTAAACACTGACAGTCAGTAAACACTTCTAAACTAGCCTATGTTGCTATGTTTTTGGCTGCCAAACATTATAAAAGCTTTCACAATTTCTCAAGCATTTGGTATCGTGCAGTACTCACCAATGTTCGCTAATGATAAATAACTTCAATTCTCTGAGCAGATTTATCAGGGATAACAGCGACGAGTGGTTGACAGCAATAATGCGAAACTAAATAACATGGCGGCATCTCGTCGCAGCCGGTGTATTTGCGATAAAACTCATTTGCGACGTTTATCACGAAAAAATACAGTACACAACATCAAACACTTTAGTACTTGAAAACACTTTTTCCTAATGTAGCCAATTATTTATGTCTAAATCACACAGTAAAAGCAAAATGACGTAACATTCTCAACCTTCACGGTCGCATATCAAGTGTGTATCGCTTGTCGATAAACTGTTTTAGCACTTTGAAATAAATTTTATATAACTGAGTAGCACTGAAATAACAACAAGCATCTAAATAACGAAATTAAATATCGCAATAACAGTTCGTAAAAAAATGGCAAAAGAAAATCGAACGCGATAGATTTATTATGCCAAAGAACAAACGTGACACGCAGTCATGCAAAGGCAAACTCCTTGTCCTCGCTTGCTTGCTCGCTCACTCCTCAGAAGCGGTTTTTTTTTAGTTGACAGCAAAGATTGCTGCCATTGTTGCCAGAAAAAAAAAATATGTTTTTGACGGATTGTCGGAAAGCTTAGATAATATGTAAGTATCTAAGTCGGAAAGTGACCAAACTTGTGCTGATCAAAATTAAATGATCAAGGTTGAATTTGAATTTAGATAGAATAAGACATACGCTCTGGCATCAATGATATTTGACTTATATATAAATATATATATTTATAAATATAGTTATTTTATATTTATTAAAGCTAGGGACTTCTTTCACCATTTTTGAAGGAGCTAGTGGCTCTGCTATTTTATTTAGTTTTCTCGTGTTTTACTAGGTTTTATTATGTAATTTCGGTGGCATTTTACTAATGAAGCTTTGGATACGTAACAGGAGATTCGGCAAATGAAATGGGGGAGTATTCAAGAAGTTTTTTTATTTGACGTAAGATTTCCGTTGGAGTTTTGAAAGGACAAGCGCCATGTTTTTTTTAATTGACTCAAATTGTCGTGACATAAGTAAAACATATTTATTGAAGAAAGATTTGAAGTGAATTCAAAGTGAAAAGAAGAAGAAGGAATAAAAAGAAGAAGAAGAAAAAACCAAGAAGTGAAGTGAAACCATGACGAATATGAAGACCTATATGATGAAGACTAAGCTAAGATGTTACTCATTGGGCGATATAGTCGCTCAGCGACAAAGCCCTTTTCTTTGTAAATAAAAAAAAATATATGTTAGAACATTAGCTGGTATTGTTTATTGAAATGAGATTAAGACGTCTTTGGTTTTATTTTTACCTTACTTTTTTTACTTTTACTTTACTAGTGCAGGGATGGTAGACCGAATCCAGAAATTCGAAAATAACACCTAACACCCCCCACTCCGACCGAAACTCAACCGTATTTCAATAGCATTAGAAAACTATTAAGATTGAACGCTTTGAAATAGGCCAGCACGTGTCGGCGGCAGAGTCAAAGGGTTCTATATCAAATATATCAAAATAATCTTGTAACTTCATTGAAATTAGGTTGAGTTTTCTAAACTTAGTCATTTTTTTTTAATGAAGCCTAAAACTGTTACTGAAACTTCGTTAAAGTTTTCCTTACTCACGATTTTATGAACCCAATAATGAAACATTTTATTTATGTAATAATAGCTGAAATAATGCAAAGTTAGGTATGTTTATTTATAAAAAATAAAAAAAGATAAAAAATGCTATGCAATAGCTTTACCGCGGCAGTCTCCGAGTGCCACACGTCATTTTTTATTTAAATTTCGGTTCTTTCGGTTTTCAGTTAAATTTGGTATATTTGTGACATTACAAAATATATTTGGTACTATAGTAGGTAGTTAAGTAAAGATCTGACAGTATTTAATATTATTATTTTCCCAATAATCACAAGCTAAATTATTTGATGGCACGTCTTTGACCTCATCAAGCATTTTAAACAAAAAATGTCACGTTTGAACTAAAAAGTTCGTCGTTCATCCCTGGCCCTTGATTCATAATACAGCGGAATGCATTCGGTTCGGAATCGACCGACAAGCAACCAATCACAGCACAGTGCGGGAATTGATCCGAATTTGACGTTTCTTGCACTGTGATTGGTTGCTGTCGGACGATTCCGAACCGAATGCATTCCGCTGTATTATGAATCATCAAGGCCTTACCCGATGACCGTCGCACTTTTTAAGACATTTAGCGTGCGGTGAGCATTTACACGGGAAAATTGGCATGCGATGCTAAATCGTACGTGCTCATACCGTACCGTGTCGTGTAAATGCACCTTTAGTCTAGTGTCTATTTAGGAATCTATTTATTTTATTATTATTAGCTGTCAACAGGGTGAGGTGAGGGAGGTGGTGGAGTGGAATGAATGAGGAATGGAAACTGAAAAAGTTTGCTTGCTGCGTTAACCGGTCGCGCTGGCGGAGCCCAACTAATAAAATAATAATACGACCGAGGTAGGCTAAAGGCTTTCATTTCATTACCTAAATAAATAAACTGCAGGAACGTCAGTGAAGTGACTCTTTATATAATAAAAGTTTAGTTTGTTTTTACCGCGACGCGATTCCCGGTGGTGGTGTGGTAGTAGGTACCTAGTGGTAGAAGTAGAATTACGACTAGAGAACTAAATACCTTTGAACTAATCAAAGCAAAATACTACTTTCTTAAACCCACAAAAGGTAAACACACTAGTAGGTAACTTTATTTTCTGAATTGACGACTAGAGTTTTCTAAGATCAGTCCAGTGGTTAATGGTTATGATCAGATTGGGGACTATATTAATTGCTGTTGATGGAAGCAAAATCAGGAAGTATAGTTTTATTTTGGTATTTGTTCCAAGGGCTTACTTGGGTCGATAGACCTATACCGTATTTTCAGATAAAATCAAATCTCAGAATCAGATGTAACTTATCTTCTAAAACTGTGAATATCATGTTTGATCTAGCATAGATAGACTTTTTGTCAAAAGTAAAAGTTTAGTACTAATTTTTGTTTATTTATTCCTTATAGGTTACAATGGCCTTAGAGTCTACATTGCGCGAAATCTCTGATGGCCTGCGATCATCAAGAGTAACTGATAGGAAAAAGAACGCAGAAAACCTTAAAGATTTTTTGACCAGAAATGCAGTTCCTTCTCTGTTGACAGATAACACCCACAAAAAGAAAGGTTACACTTGGAATGATTTGTTTGATGACATAAATGAGTTAATTCTGAAGGTATTTATTTATTTTTTATTACCAGCTAGTAGCTCTGCTTGTGTTGAAAGTGTTGACTCATTATTACTTATTGGTTATTACTGATACCCCAGTGCATGGCAGACATTATAAAATCATTTGAAGATTTTATGGGAATACACAGAGGCATATCTACAGTGCGCCCAACGGATCTAGGCATTCGTGAAGTCAGCCAGTTCACAAATGCCTGTCAATGTCAGCAAGTTTTTCTGTGCAGTGAACGCTTTTTCATACAAAATTGTGTTTTGCGCAACTTCATTTCCTTCCGTTGGGCGAACTGTAAATACATTATCAAGCACATACCCACATTTTGCACCAGTTATCATTTCATATGTGACAGGTTGCTAGCTCTTAACCACCATTATTATTGCATTCAAATTCTTCATTTCAAATTGTGTCATTGTTGCAGGAAACTGAGAAATATGATACTTCAAAAACATATGAGAGTGTAACTGGACCTCTTTGCACAAGCTTATTGCATCTATGTGTAGCTGGATCCAACAAAGGTGTGTAGTGCCTGAAGTCACATTTGATTTAGGCTCTAGAAAAAATAATGATAATTATGTATGTAATACTAAAAATATTGGAATTACACACCAACATTATTAAAAATGGTTCTTCCTCGTGCTCCTACTAAATTCTCCTACTGGTAGGAGCACCGGGACACCCATGTCCTGATGCTCCTGCTGAACATAAAAACCACGGGGATCTGGCACTGCGGCCGCTACCGCGGCACGCTTCGCTCGGCTCATGCGTGGTTGTTCACTATACACCTAACCACTCGTCGCATCGCTCCTCGCAACCTATGCTATAGGTCTGTTGGTTACAGTTTTTATGTTCAGTAGGAGCATCAGGACATGGGTGTCCCGGTGCTCCTACCAGTAGGAGCATGAGGAAGAAGCTATTAAAAAGTAGCTTCTGTGGGCTGTTTGTCCTTGTTGTACCAACATTTTGAATAGCTTCTTTGCTATTCCAGGTCACTATCTACACTTATTCCAAGTTTCATCCATATCAGTTCACTGGTTTTTGGCGTGATTGACTCAAACATACCTACAAACTTTCAGCTTAATATAAGAAGGACTGCTAACAATCTCTCTTCTCAATTGCTATAATTGAATGATTTGGTTTTATTTCTTTGAATTGAATATTTCTAAATATTGGTTCCTTATTTTTAACAGGCCAAGCACATATCAAGTTTGACAAGATCACTGAATCATGCTTACTGATACTAAGAGACAGTCGGCTGAGACATGCTATCGGTGATGCATATTTGAACCTCTTGTACAAACATGTACTGCCCACTCAGTATTATTTGGGCTTCATTGCACCTGCAACATGGGAAGGTCTGTTAAGTGCCTCAATAGTTATTTTAATACAATATTACCCATAGTCTTTGTGAGCATAAAAAAATTTAGTAGATTATTCATGATGGATTATGTTGATACTTTTAAACTGAGACCGTTACCCAGTAGACAACATTTTTTTATCTTACTCAGTATAATAAAAACTTGCTCCAGTTATCATTACTTAGCCATTTTTTTACTTGAAAATTATATTACCAAGAAACCTAAGGATTCAATTAATATTGTTTTCAGATCTACTGGAGGTTTGCCTCGCAGCAAGTTTGTCAAGTTCATCAAAACTTGACAACTTCACAAAGCTGAGGCTGATCCTGCTTATAATTAGAAATGCTAAGAGTTACTGCCAATTTGTCACACCACTGAGGGATTGTCTTCCAAAATTAAAAAAATGTTTCATAAAAGTAGCTTATGACAAGAAAGCTCAGGAGGTCACAGTGGAAATCATGGTCTTGCTGCTTGAAACAGTATGAATTATTTTAATTCACGTAAATTTGGTAAAAAAAGGGAATAAAAGGACTTGAGGATAGACGCCTTCGAGGAGATCTTATTGAAACTTACAAGATTATGACCAACCAGTACAATCTGCCTGACATTCGAGACATCTTGAGAAGAAAGGACGAACAGAGACCTTCACGTGGCCATCAGCTTAAACTCATTCGTGACCCCGCCCGCTTACTTACCGCCTATCACTTCTTCGGCAACAGAGTGGTTCACAATTGGAATGCACTACCAAATGACGTTGTTACGGCTACTTCGGTCAATTCGTTTAAGAACAAGCTCGACAACTGGCTACGAACTAATAAATCAGTGCTCAAAAAGATTAACCAATCATGAACAATCGGACTATTTCAACACTGAGATATAGACATATCAGCAACAGCTGCTCGTCTATCATCGATAGATAAATAAATAAATAAAAGTTACATTGATTTTGTATTTTCAGCTCTCAGCAGAGTGCCGCTTAGCTCTATGCTATTTCTTAGAAAGTGTTCTAGGATCAACCATCAAGTTTTATGATGTAAATATGGACCAAAAGAAAAAGGTATAATTTTTTGTTTTTGTTTATTGATAGCCCACCTTAGCTGGCCTGGGGGGCCTGGTTAATGTAGCTTGTATCCATCTGGTAATATATTTTTTCGCTCCAGTCGCATAATGTACCTATCGCAAAATGCACCATATGCGCAAAACTTACCCTTCTCATAATGCACCTTTCGCAAAATGTACCTTTTTAGTTTTTTTACATTAACTAATGGCGCTTCCGCGGCCGCTACCGCGGCACGCTCGCTGCGCTCGCTCGCAATTAGGACAGTGTAGTTTTGGAGATGAGCTCCATCCAAACTTTACTTATCCTTGTAATTTAAGGGCTTTACCACAACATCCAAGTATAGTGTTGTGTAACCTTTGTTGACAGTCCCTACTCTTTCAACTGCTGCATCAATCTGTGGTCCTGCACCACCCTCAAGGCAGGATTCGGAGTCAGGAAGGCAGTTTGGCTGACAACTGGGAAATCTGGAATAAACTGCTCAACAGCTTCCTGGAAATCATTTGTCTGGAGGTGGCTTATTTGCAGAAAATCCGCAAACCTAATGATTTGCTGAAACTTTGTACACATTTCTGTAATATGTCGGCGGCTGTGTATTTTCAGGTTTGTAGTTTTAATTCAATTTGTCTATTAAAAAATGAAAAAGTTCATTAAATTAAAATAAGTTTTGTCTTGTCTCTTATGAAAACAGAAAGAACTAAATTAGAATTAAAATCACGTGTTATGCACACCATCAGGATGAAATCGATTTTAGCAAACTCGATTGATTTTCTAGGTGTTCTCTTTATCTGAATCAGTTGAAAACGATGCTGAAAGTACATCCAAACGCCTGAAATCTAGTCACAATAAGAACAAGACTTTCAATGATATCATTGATGAATTACGACAAAATCATATGCCATGGTGAGTTTTTTTTAATGATATTTCATGTATAAATAGGTCAAAAGCTTATAATTCTTGATTGCCCTATGTTTGCATGGAATACAAAATAAAATAGAAGAATTTAAAAGATTATTTTTGTACTATAGGTTGGGTATCGTACACATGTACGTAAAGAATAATCACTCGGCGATATCCACTGATGATTATATCACCTTGGCGAGAGTGTTAGAAGCTTTGATAACAAGCAACTCAAACATCAAATGGGACTTTATAGAGGAGCTGGCGTGCTTGGTATTGGAAAATATGACGTCACATGCAAGCTGCCGGAAGGATGATTGTGATAAAATCCTGATAACATTGTGGAACTCCTGTGTCAGGCAAGTATATATGCATAGATAATTATGATAGAATTTTTATTAGAGGTCTTTAAACGGATAAAATACAATATTTATCCTAAATTACCAATAAGAAATGTATGTTGGAAAATTGATGTTATTAAAAATTGCAGAACGTCAATATCATCGAACGCAGCTCATAAAGCGATACACAACATAATGCAAAACCTTTTAAAGATTGACTGCATAAAGTATCAAAATACTCAGGCTCTATTTAAGTTTTACACCGATAAAGGAATGCCGGTCACCGATCAAAGTATAACGACGCTGAATGCATTGTTACATAGGTTTTTCAGTAAATATAGTTACGAAAATGTTCGGAACAAATGCTTCTCATGGCTAGTTAGTGGAGATTATACCTCCGTTGATATATCATGCACCAAAGAACTGCTGTTGAGGTTGATTTGTAATGAAAATATCGATCTGGTGATTAAAGAATTTTCAAACAATAACGATTTGTTTGAAACATTGTTTGACTCTAACGAGAAAAGCATCTTGTTCAGTGAATTTCAAATAGAAATTTCAAAAACTTCACTTATTGAAAGTAAAAAGAAAGAAACATTTGAAGCTAATGCTGAAATAGACAGAGCAATACACGAACACTTCAAAGAAAAGATAGTATTCTGCATGGATCAATATGAAACTAAAAACATGACGTTGATCGAGTTTTTGAAGTTCATAAATGTTGCAGTAAACTACTTAGACATCGCATTGAAATGCAATATCTACTCTAACGAAGAAATAAGAAAGGCCGAAATCTTCCGTTCATTGAAGAAGGCTCTATCAGAAATATACATTTCAGTAGAGAGCAGCTTGAGAAGTGATGGTCAATTAGTAACAAAAATAGAGTTATTGCAATTTCTGAAGAACATGTTTCTAGAAGATTTGGAACCATTGACTTCTACCGAAGTGCGAACTAGTGTGCACAAAGAATTCTTTATGTGCATGAATAAGATTTTAATAACAGAGACCAAAGCAGACGAAGACGACGTGGTATACGCTGGCGATGAAAAGGAATTGAACTCTACGACATTGAAGCATAATTGTGTGCTGGTGCTCGCAGCATATTGTAGGGTGAAAGTTAACTTCAGGGATGAACTGTTGAACTTTATTTTGGACCCTAAGATTTATAACTTTGCGACGGATTCGGGTTGTGCTTTCCAATGCCTTGAGATGCTGAATGATTCCAAATTGGCAGAACCACCATCAGGTAGGTACTTATATCCTACCTCACCAAATATGTATTCTAGTATCTCTGTCAATAATTTAATATTCTTTTTTCTCAGAATTATTGTTCACACTGATGCAGTTTATGTGCAGAGATTTGTACAGAGATCCAAAAGCGTCGTATTGTATACTAAAACATTTGATCAATATGCTCGACACAATTTGGTCGAGTGAGAGTACAATGAAACAGAACTGCTTGATCATGATCAGGAGTTACTTACAACGCTGCGATAAATTGCACTATCCACCAAATGTCGCTGGCTTGATCTACGAATGCGTTGCAAAAATGGCAATGCTAAATAGGAAACATAAATTTGGAACCGAGAGCACATTTGAAAATGCCTTGTTGGGTAAAATCAAAAAAGATATCCACAGTCTCCGCCTGTACTGTTGTTATTTGTTGAAACTTTTTATTGGACAGTTTACTGAGAATGAGACTGACTTCTTCTTAGCGGAGCTTCTTGAAATATTTGTGATTAATGTAAGTCTAGTTTTTTACATGTATCACCTACAAAAAACGATGTCTTGTCTATCAGCAAATCATTTTGTTTTTTGTATTATAGGTTTCTGAGAGCCAAGAGCACGTTTTGAAAGATGAGTCGGCAAACAGGACTTCTACAGTGCTGCATTGCTTCTTAGCGCTCGCACAGACAAAGCAATCCCTCACACAAAAGATAGTTACCAGTGTCCTTCAAATACAAAAGGACAAGTCCCTCAACAAGTGCCTGGTCAAAAAAGTCCTTGAAAAGATCGTTTCCATGCTTGGAGTTAAGGACTATGAAAATTATATTGACAAAAATATCCTTTCAATACTATATTTTTGGTTACTGAAAGACAATAACATTAACGAACTGCCAATTGACTTGCTAGGATTTACAAATTTGGAGCTGTTTTTACAAAAACACAAGAAATGGTTGATTTCAACTGATATATTGTGGAAAAATGGAGGCGATATCAACAGTTGTGATTCTCTAAAGAAATCTGGGAAAACTGCTGCTTATATAATTGAGGTAAAAACATCAGAGTATTTTTATAGACTTTACAGAAAACATCTCCAATCTTCAGATTGCAGGTCTTGATATTTGAATGTCTATTTCCAGGTTTGCTTTAGCAACATGATCATGTTGTGTTTGCCTTACTTGGCAATGGAGAAGTACCACATAAACTTTATCGGATTGGAGCATCCTCATAGATACAAAACCTCTATGAGTAGTGCCAAGAAAATGTTCAACCTTTCTGGTCAGATACTTAAAGATGAAAAATGGACCAATCTGTTTGTCGAAAACGTTGGTGAGCTTGTACTATTAATTGCCACTCACCTTTGTGATCGAGACGAGGCAAACCAGATCTTTGATGTCGCCTTACCTGAGCAGACGCGAAGCTACTATTTTCCAAAGAATGTGTACTCTGCTATTCTCGACTACATTGGGGTAAGTAACACATTTTAAACTTTCGCGACCTGAAGTCAAATAAGTACCTACGCGATTAAGTCCCGTTATAATTATTTAGAAATAGAAATAGAAATATTTATTGCACTTATGTTGTTAGGGAGGTGTTAATGTAACATACATTGTTTTAAACATAATCCCTGTTTGGGCTCAGCAGTATTTTGCTAGGGGCGCTCTATACATACTTCCAAAAAAAATTTCCTAGTTTAAGATTGGGGTAAGTAAATTGCAGTTTCAATTTATTGAAGTGAAAACTTCTTTAGGCGCGTTGGGCATAGGTATTTTCGAGATGAAAAAAACCATTGAACTCGCGATGCTGTAACCGTTACATACATAAGTATCTGCTATTTCGACCTCAAAGCCATAAGCGACGGTGGCCTATCGGTTAAAACTCGGCTTACGATGCTACATATGCGGCAGGATCGTATTCCACAGAGTCAATATAACTTTTGCATTTTTTTTTTGAAGATTAGAACCGTTACCGACACCTCGTTCAAGTTTTCACTTCTTTCGGCACTCCCGGAGTGCCACTGTTTTTTTAAATTAGATGCATGTATACTTGTAACTACTTGTACTTGTAAATGATGAAATTTCATTTTCAGGACCTTACTGATGGAAACATAATGCTGTATCTGTGCGAAAATCAGCCACTAGCTATATTCCAAGTACTATTCAGTCTATGGAAGACTGTTTTGGATGAAAATGTGTTAGAACTGAAAGTGTTGGCGCTGCACTCATTTATAACATTCCTCGAGTTCATTCCGTTGGGCGTTGAGTCAGATGCGTTTGTGTGTAACTTTGCTTGTAAAAGTTTCGTACATGGTCTCAGAGACTGCCATAACTTCGACGAAATAAAAGTGTTTTTAAAAGGAGCCGAGATAGTTCTAAAACGGTTTATGCCTGACAAAGTGGATCTTATTCGGAAATCGGTTTCCGAATTACTGACTATTCTGGTGATCAAAAAAGAGGAAGGTTATGAGAGGGAATGCAAATCGCTTTTCGAGTATCTGGCGGTTGATATGAAGCATTACTTGAAAGACAGCGAAGACGTTGTAGACTTCGTAAGCTCCTTTTCACAGGGTGCTGTTGATAATGTGAATTGTTCTACAATGCCGTTGTTTTTGGCTAAATTGAAAACACACAAGTTAAGCTTGAATTATCCGAGGTAATCAATAATTTAAACATTTTTATATCGTATACAACTTGTCGCAATGTCAACAAGAAAGTTAAGTACAGCAAAAACTGTTTTTAGCCCTGAAATGTTATTGAACCTGCGACAGTTTCTCGCCGTGAACAAACACTACGTAACAGCGATGTATAAAGAAATGAGCGCTAAAGGCTTTTCCGAAGACTGTGGATCAAATTGTATACATCAAATGGTACATTTATTGAACAATATATTGAAATCTACGCAATACGATGACAAGGTAAATAACACGTCACAGACCACAGAGGATTTGATCGCTATTCTGTTTTTTCGTTTCCTCATTATTCGTTATTTCAGATAACAATAGAAGCTTGCAATTGCCTCTCAGAGATCGGGACATACGATCTCAAAACCCTGGTGACAGTACCGCCGACGGCTACAAGCAAAATCGTGGATCTTAGTCCTAAGCAATACATAGCTTGCAGTGTAGTAAAGTCTCTTTCTGAGGTCATGTTTGATCGAGATCCCGCGGTGACTGGCAAGGTCGCTGAAACGTTGAACAGCTTGTTGAAATATCGGGAAGGCAACAATGCATTAGGTATTTCTTGACCCGTGTTTCATAAAATGCGAATAGTTTCCGTGGTTGGACGTTTACTGTATGAAATATTTTTTGCAGACTTAGAACAAGTGGATAACGAAGTATTGAAACCTTTATCAGCAAACAACGACACGTCATGCGAGTTCAAAATGAACAGCAGAAACTTTGATAAATACTGTTCTGATAATCTTGACGGTATCTTCATAAGGGCGATGACTTGTGATTGGAGCGTGAACGACACCAAAAATCATTATGATTGGCTGAAACAAGTGACAACTACCCTCCTAAAACTGATCGATCCGACTAATAACTACTTTGATAGTTTACAAGAAGTCTGCTCGCATAGGGTAAAAAAGTTCTTCTTACCGAAGAACGTATCACATGTTGATAATTAGGATTTTGTGACATAAATTAAACATATTTTTTTTATTACAGGCAGCCATATGCCAGGAGATTCTACCGCCGCTTGTAGGCCTAATGCTTCATTGCTCATCGGAGAAATACATTGAAACTCTCAGTCGACAAATCAATAACTTCTTCAGTTACATCTGGGAGAAAACGTTCGACAGCCAAGTTGAGAACGCAGGGGATAGTCAGATAAACATCAGGATTAGCAATACATTAGATATTGGACAGAAAATGGTGGTGCAGTATATGCTCGATGTGGTAGATTTTATTCGTCTGCAACGGAGTTACTACAAAGCCAGGTAAGGCTGCTGTGTTTCATTAATTGACCCAAATAGATAAATCATGATAAACCCTTTACATACATTTAGAAAAATATAGATTTGTTGATAGTCTATTATTTTTCCCTTCTGTAAGTACTAATACACGCCAAGATCACTGTAGAAAGTTGCAACAACCTGAGCTTGTTTTAAGAAGGAAACTGTAATGATTTTTATTAATTCAGATTGGATCGTGTAGAACCGCTAAACTACCTTCGTCTAGAGTACGACAAGGTTGCGTGGGGGGCCGCCGTGGCTGACCAGAATCTAGCTGCGTTGTACTACGGCGAGCTTTGGGCGGCTTCGAGAAACGGAGGCGTGCCGCCGTCTTCACCTGAATTCACCACTATGCTGCCTGGTGGGGCCAATATACAACAGATATTTCGAAAGGTAATATATTTCTTTTTCTTATAATGAGGCGAGAATAATCCTAAGAGTGGCGGATGGGCAACATGGCATGTACGAAACGGTAAAAAATCTCGGCGATGGGCTGGCAACCCGTCACGCCTTATGGAGTGCTATAACTTCCGCAAAATGGCAATATGAAAAGGTAAAATTATTTAGGCTGTTTGTTTATGAGTAACATCGAACCGACTTTTCCGATTTCGAAAACTACCTTATTATATTTCACGGGCCATTAATTAAGTAAAATAAAGATTAACAATGTTTGAGACTAGATTAATATCTCAAACAGTGATCATTATTCTAGGTTCAACTGTACTTGAGTAACAATACGAGCTCGAGTATCTAATGCGTTTGATACTAAATTCATCAAGATCGTGTTTCATTTTCCCCGTTAGCCGCTTCACTCTCAATAACCTTTCAGTGCTACGTATCTATCGGTGAGCTAGACGCCATAGACGGCTGCGGCACAGCGCACCTAACAATCGAAGGCGAGAAGCGTAAACACCTCATAAACACCGGCCAATATTCCGATGCACTACTATTACACGACATAGCGCTCTCGTGCGGTCAATCTGACCTCGACCTACAATGTGGCGCTGTCCGATCCCTACATAAGTCGGGAATGCATCATTTAGCCCTGCAGTATATCAAGTCGTTGCCAGAAAACGATGTGTTGAATGATATCAAGTATGAGTGCTTGGCTTTTCTTGGTAAGTTCTTTTCTAAAAAAGATATCCTTTTGTTGATCGTTTAAGTGTAAGATACTTTGCTAGCAATACCGTAATTGGACATACATAGAGCTTTGTATGTGATGTGGTACACAGCAAAAAATGTGGTCTACCACCCTACAGTTAAGGTTCATTTGAACGTCATGAAACAACAAGGTTTTTTTTACTATTATGACAGTTAGAAAAGTAAACCTTAGCGATAGCGATTTCACAGAAACTTTTGTCAAAAGTGGTAGACCACTTTCTTTGCTGAATCTTAATATACCTATTCTTATTCTGGTTTCAGGTGACTGGAGTGAAATAGTAGACACTAGAGACTTGGAAGAGAAGTCAACAGAACCTAACTGCAACCCTTACTTCATAGTAAAAGCATATCATTACGCATGCCTCAAAGACTGCTTGAACATACAAATTACACCAGACGTGAACGACAAACTCACACTGCCTTTGAACAGAGCGAAACTAGCCGTATCAAGGCTATGCCATAATCTCAATATGGAGAACTGTCAAAATGTCTACAAAGTCGTAGGAAAACTGCATCTTTTCACTGATATCGAAGACTATTTCTCAGTGAGAACAAGTAAACTGTCTACTAATGAACTTCTGAGTAAATGGAGGGTGGAAAATCTGCCGGCTTTCAATGATTTCAAGCATTTGGAGTCCTTGATATCACAAAGAGTGCTGATACTGGAACATGCTGCCCGAGGTAGCACTAATGTCCACAATGAAATTGTAGATCTTCAGATACAATACGCCAGTAAGCTTTATTAATATTATAATTATATATTAGTAAGCTATAATAAATAATGCTGGACATTTTTCACACAGCATCATCTAGCCCCAAACTAAGCAAAGCTTGTACTAATATGGGAACCAGATAACTGATATACTACTTATATACTTTTTGTTTGTAAATACATACATATTATACGTAGAAACACCCAGACCTGAGACAAATATCTGTAGGTCATACAAACATTTGTCCCGCGGCGGGGATCGAACCCGCAACCTTCTGCGTCGCAGGCGGACCTTCGCCCACTGCGCCACAGAGGTCGGCTATATAGTATTAATTCAACTTTTTTTTTCTCGTGTTTAAGTAATTTTGTAGTACAGGCCTGTCGTTCGAAGTTTATGAGTCGCTTGAGAACATTTGTCGTAACTACAGCCAAGACTAAAGATTTATCGTGTTCTCCATAGTATTTATGGAAACAAATTGTCGAATAAAGTTATCAGATTTACGTGATCTATGAAGTTTTATAAAAAATCTTGAAAGAAACAAATACTTACTTACGGAACTAACATTTTATGTCCATTTCAGAACTAGGCATATCAAACCACAGAGTGCAAATGGCGCAGCGCCTTCTAGCCGTGGTCAAGAAGCTACGTTCTTCAGAAGAAATTTCGCTGGCGGAAAGCGAGATATCGTGGGCGAAAGGGCATAAGGAAATAGCGCTGTCTTTATTGCGAAATATCGTGTCGAATGAAACTGACGATGTGCAACTTACTGCGCGATCATTGAGGTAAGTTGAATGAAAGTTAATGAATTTTGAAGAAATGTGAGCTCAACTATGATATTTATCACTAGTAGACGCTGCATTGTGACAATTATTGCAGTCGCTTTCAAATGTTTTGTAACTGAGTCGATTTAAGATCAAAGTTGCTCTATTTGGTCGTTTATCATGTACTTGTTTGCATTACAGACAATACGCTCTTTGGATGGTAGAGTCCAAACGTGATAACGCAAGGGATATTATTCAAAAGTACTTGCTAAAGAGTCTTGAAGTGCTAAACAAAAAGGATCATGTGGAAACGAGGTTGAAAGTTTACCATGATATTGCGAAATTCGCCGATGCTGAGTACAAACAGGTAGGTTTCAAGATAGAAAAAAATTGAGCTCAAGCAATTAAGATTATTTGAAAGAGGTAGACAGATACACATCCAGGCATCTGATTGCAATTCTTAGAAACAGCCTATTTTTACCTACTTGCTTGTTTTCGTGTATTTCTTGCAATGTGTTTTTGTGTACAATAAAGTGTTTTTCTATTCTATTTCTATTCTATTCTTCCTATTTTTAACTCTAGGTATGCAAAATGTTGATTTATTTTGATTTAATTTTTAGGTAGTGTCGTATATGAATTCGGCTATTTTCGAAAACAAAGTAAAAGTCATGGAGAATTTGAAAGGAACAGCGACAACTCTATCTCTAAAGTCTCAGCAACACGCCTTGACCAAGTTTGTATTCATTTATATTTTTATATACCCATTCTTAGAGCTTCAACAATTTTGTTTCACTATCTTGTTTGCAAAGTGTAATGACCTTGACAGTACAAAGGAATTATGAGTAGTAAAATAAAATGAAAGCTTTTTGTAGCTAGCTATCACAAATATAACTAAACGATGTTTTAGGGAAGAAAAGAAAGCCTATTTTACCAACGATCGATTCAAAGCTCTGGATGAAGTGGAAATTGCTAGCACAAAAGCAGAGAAAGAAAGCTTCCTACATTTGGCTATGAGGTAAGTACTCGTCATAATTAGTATTTCGACTGGTCAAGCTGGTCTAAAAGGTTCTTGGAATACTACTTATTTAAAACTATGAATAATAATGATCACTTCTTTAAAATTCATTATAATTCACTCCAGGTATTATCTTCTCTCGTTGAAACAGTGTGAGGAAAACAACCTTTCGATATTCCGAGTTATATCGCTATGGCTCGAAAACCCTTCCTTCAAATTCGACGAATCGGAACAGTGCAAATTCGAGAGTTTATTGCAAGCTATACCGTCGAGGAAGTTCATAACTGTGCTTCCACAGTTGGCACCAAGATTGACGAATGAAAACACGCCTTTTGCTGAGAACTTGAAGAACATATTGAGTGAGTAAAATCCTTAAACTCATATTTATTGATAGACTAGCTGTCCGTCGCTTTGTCACCCGTGGTCCCTCGGGAAAACTTCACTTTCCCGGGATAAAATATAGCCCATGTTCATCAGGGATAATGTAAGATTCTAATGGTGAAAGAATTTTTCAAATCGGTCCAGTAGTTTCGGATCCTATTTAATTCAATCAAACAAAAAAGGCAAGCACTTAAAAAGTAAGGTCATCAGATTTAGTGGCCAATTTCAAGAATATTCATTATTCATCTGCTTATTTCGTTACGTCTTCTACTATCAAAATTCTGTTGTGAGGATGGATCACCCAAAATAAAGTTCTTCACGGTATTGGTGGCGAAGAAACAGGAGTAGAATCACCTAGCTCTTAAGACTTCTAAATGATCCTATATACCTACTTTTTTTACTTTAACTTGCTCAGCTTGAAGCATTTTATCGGAGAACGTTTCTAAGGTTGAAGCAGTAGCTCGTAACGGAATATAAACTGTTTATTATAGGAAGATGCGCAATAGAACATCCCCACCACACCCTGCCGATAATATTCGCGTTGAAGAACTCCGACAAAGACAAGGTTATATTAAACGCTAGCGCCGGCACTTTTACGCCCGCGCCCCGCTCTCAAGAACCACGGACCGAGGCCGCTGAAGCTTTGGTCAAAACACTGGCTGCTACCAACAGGGATGTCAAGAATATTATAATACAGATGGAGAAGATTTGCGATGGTATGGAGATGACTGTCTTGTGCTCTGTAAACTAGCCCGTAGATATTGTACGAAAGAAACTTGCTTAAGAGAATGTCTATAGAGAAATGACTATAATTTTCAAACGGTAAAAGCGTCTTCCATGATACATAGCTTAGAACATGTGCTGAGAACTCTCTCGATAAAGTCACATTTCAAACATTAAAATAATGGAAATTGCTTCATCCGTTTAGCGTTAGAGCTACAGGGACACATACAGACTAACACCCATTACTTTAGTCGTAATCGCGACATCGACTCAACTTCATTCAATGTCCAAGTGCATTTTGGTATGCTTGTTCGTAAAAAAATCATCCATTCATTCTTGCCTTATGACTTTTCTTAGACAAGTATAGAAATTATAGTAGGTACCTACCATAAGCTTTTATTTATTTGAAACAAACATATTAACAGCAACTATAAGCTTCGCGAACTGCAAGCCCAATAAGAAAGTTTTCTTAGACAAGTATACAAATGATAGTACAGTACGCACAACCGATCTTTATCTCTCTGAAGTTAGGAGCACTAAACGATTGCGCAGGTTTGCGCGAGTAGGCGAGATAGCACGATGCAACAAACAAAGAGTGAGCGAGGCAGCTATACAATGCTGTCTTCGTTTTTTAGGCGTCATCAAAAATGGGTCTGCGCAGCTACTTCAGAGAGCTAAAGATTGGTTGTGCGTATTGTTGATTGCTTTTAATTAATTGTAACAAACATATTTACAGCAACTATAAGCTTCGCGAACTACAAGCCTAAAAAGAAAGAGACGAGGCAGAACATACCTGCAGAGGAACAGCTGCACAAATTGAAGAATTTGAACGCGATACCGATACCAACTGTCACTATACCGGTGCGCAATGACTGCAAATATGTGAACTTCCCTAGTAAGTTTTGTATTCTTTTTTACATTTGCTAGTTTTTTTATTGAAACGGCGCGGCGTCTACAAACCGCTTACAGTTACTATGAAAATGTCATGAATAGAATAGAAAAACGCCTTGCTGTTTTGTTTTCTAACATGTTGTTTTATCAGACACATTCACCAGATTGTAATGCGGCTTGTACACGAAGGCAGGACAGCATGCTATATCAGGCAGCTGATGTTTGGTGCTTCCCTATTGGTGCTGCCCTCACTGTCCTGCCCTCGTGTACAAGCCGCATAACTCTCATATGAATTTACTAGAATAGGAACTTCTTTAGTGTTTTCTAATCATTAAAACTAATGATCTTTTCAGCGCTGATTTCCTTTGAAAACTACTTCGAGCTAGTGGGAGGTATCAACTACCCGAAGAAAGTCACTTGCACAGATTCAAGTGGACAAAAGAGAATTCTTCTTATAAAGGTAACTAAACATCTTCAAAGCATCTTGTGTGACTAATCTTAGAGAATGTATCGCGATTTGGGGATACAGCTTAGATCATAAAGACGGGATGCGCCTTTACCTTGTATTTCCCCTCTGCCAAAATGTACACGATTCCGAATCATGTGCGTCTTGTAGTATTACGTACGTAATATACAAAATTTGCAAGAGTGTGCGTAAAAATGAGGGTGTATTGAAATTTTTTGATGCATAAGTGTGTGTAAAATGCGATTGTGTGCTATCTCGTCCCCGCAAAAACCGGCAGAAAATGTTGAAAGAGGAATTCTTGTCAATAACTCGTCCCTTCTAGTTTGTCTGAGGGATACAGCCGTAATTCTGTTTTTTTTAATACATACCTATACCAAGTTAATTACTTTTTAGGGCGAAGACGATATGAGGCAAGATGCAGTGATGCAACAAGTATTCGCAATAGTCAATACTCTTTTAGAGAAAAACCCTGTTACCAGCCGAAATAAACTGCTTATCCGGACTTACAAGGTTGGTATCTATTGTAGTATGCGGGTTCGTGCACTCAATGTTTTTTATAACAATGTTTGAGGTCATTTCACGTAAGCTTATCTATTTAGTCAAATCACTTTGTGCCACGTTTTATTGCATTGTTAGCGTAAATGTATTTTAATTTTTTTATAGTCCTAGTATGTTTTTGCTATAGCTATCGTAAAAACAAATCTACACTACATTATAGGTAACAATTGCGTATCATTTATTTGTAACATTTTACAATGTCAAAATAGAAGTGTATTATTTGCTTCCCATAAGGGTCCCGAAGATATAGATTTCATCAAATGTTCATGAACTCTCGTCGCTGACAGTACCATGCGAGCGAAGCTAATAATAATATATTATAAATAATGCTGGACATTTCACACAACATCATCTAGCCCCAAACTAAGCAAAGCTATGAGAACCAGACAACTGATATACTTTTTGTTTGTAAATACATACATATTATACATAGAAACACCCAGACCAGAGATAAATATTTGCAGATCATACAAACATTCATCCCGCGGCGGGGATCGAACCCTCTACCTACTGCGTCCCAAGCGTGCTTTCACCCACTCCGCACAAGCTCTGATCAAAAGTTACCTAGAATAATCTCTTTCTTGTGGAGTAGTATTGTATCAAATAAAATACATGAATTATTTGACAGGTGGTGCCAATGTCGAAACAATCAGGCGTGTTGGAATGGTGCGAGGGTACAATTCCCTTGGGTGGGTATTTGGTCGGGATCGGCAACAATGGCGCACACGCACGATATCGGCCACAGGTGAATATTTTTACCATCTAGGCCGACGATTTATCTTAAGTCAAGATATAAAACCTCATTTAAACGATGTAAAACCGCATTTACACGCTAGCCAAATTCCGAGCATCATTTCTCTCGCTTGCACACCGTGATGGCGCTTATCATCCTTTCTCGCTTGCTTCGGTTCGCCGAGGCTTGCCAGCGTGTAAACCCGCTAGTTCAGAGGTTGATCACACTGCCAAGAACGATTCCACTGTTATGATCACGGATTAAAAGAAATGAGGTTATATTCAATAGTTAAGTTTTACAATAAACTCTTGTTCAGGATATAACCAGCTCCGCCGCTCGCAAGAAGTTATCAGACTGCCATGACTCAAGAAAGAGCACTAAAGAGAAGCTGATAGTCTTCACGAGGATACTGAAAGACTTCCGGCCCGTGTTCCACTTTTTCTTTACCGAGCATTATCTTGATCCAGTGACTTGGTATGAGAGGAGACTCGCTTATACAAAAAGGTAATAAGACATCACTAATGCTTGGTATTATTGTAACTTGTGCAGTAGAACTGATGGGTACATTAGAGATTGATGTAGCGAGAATTGGTTATGTTATTAGGAGAGAATACAGAAACCATTGAAATTCGGTCGTGAATCAAGATTTTATTTCTATCCCTGGATCTCATGCCAGGGGCCGTATTTCTGTTATTTTTTTCGTTGGTTTGATGAATATTCGGATGTTTCTTAATACGATTTCTGACTTCAAGGACCAAATTTTTGAATATCCATCAAACGAACGAAAAAATAAACGGGAATAACACCATAGGAGTGGGGCCTTACTTAAATGAAATGAAATTAAATTTTGTCATAATTTTCTGCATCCACCACACCTTGGTTTCTAAATATTTCTGGACATTTGACACAGCATCATCCTGGTTGTGTTATGGTTATTGTTGTATTATTAACATTGCTCCCTACATTTTAGTGTGGCTACAACATCAATGGTTGGATACATAATGGGACTCGGCGACAGACACGTGCAGAATATATTGATTGATAAAAGGACGGCAGAAGTTATTCATATCGACTTTGGTAAGAAGATTTGTAATACTTGCTGTACTTTTACTTCATTTTAAGACAAAATATGAAATCATTTTCAAATTAATCTTATCATTTTCTAGGTATCGCGTTTGATCAAGGAAAAACACTGCATACACCAGAGACAGTGCCTTTCCGATTAACGCAAGATATGATCGCAGGGTTCGGATCTAGCGGAGTTGAAGGAATATTTAGAAGGTAATGCAAAACAATTAGAATTTAATTAATTAATTAACAATTTATTAATTTTAGGAAGAATTGGGGGAAAATCGCGGAAAACCGCGAGGTATGGAAGGTGACGGGGGAGGCCTTTGCCCAGCAGTGGGACAGTATAGGCTAACGAAAAAAAAAATGCAAAACAAGATTAAGCTCAAGAAGATGTGCTGAACGCCACAAACATGAAGGCATAAAAAAGAAAAGAATCAAAAGAAAATCACGCTTTGGATGATGATGATTATGATGATAATATTATCCCAGATAATATCTGGGATAATGCATACTTACAAACTAATTCTATTACATGGCGTGCGACTGCTCAGTTGAATCGCAAGAGGTGCTAGTTCGATTCTCGCGGCCGGACAAATGTTTGCATGATATGCAAATAGGCCATTATTAATAAACGTGGTGTAAAGTTTAAACGCCAGGTTTAAACTCCAAAAATTGTATGGTTACTCCTAAGTTACACCCGCCGTAACTTAGGCCATTATGGTAGTGTAATTTATGATACCATATCGCGAATAAAGCCAGATTTTGATTCATTAAACTAAATCTGTCATTAAATTTAATTAGATGATGCTGTGTGAAAAGTCCAGCATAATTAATTATTATTAATAATATTAAAAATATGTTTTAGATGTTGCGAGAAGACTATGCAGTTGCTAAGAGATAACTCGGAAACGTTGTTGACCATATTGGAAGTGCTGCTGTGCGACCCTCTGTATTCTTGGACCGTGACAAGTGGCCAACAGAACGCCTCTCATAATGGCAATAGAAGTGTGCATGGTAATTAATACTGACTACATTTTAAGGTTCAGAAATGTGTTACGTAAAAAAAAGTTGTGAGGCAACTGTTAGAAATAGGAATTATAAATTACCCGCATCTACCGAAATTGTTTGTATTATGGTAGGATAGTTACAGCCATAATACAAACAATCTCTAGGGAATATTAAACATCTGAAAGTATACCACTTCAATGGATCAATTTGTGATTGAGCTTATTTCATTTCCAAATTATTTTTCTCTATGGTTTTTGATTCTTATTTGCCAATATAACTGCACCTTTGTATTTTACAGGAATATGCGGCACAAACAGTGGTCTCGCCGAACGGGCGCTGTTGGCGGTCAGTAGTAAACTAAGTGGCACTGAAGGCGGGCTTTCTGGCGGGGTGGCCGTACCGGGCCAAGTAGCCCGCCTACTGCATTGCGCCACAGATAATACCAACCTCTGCCGCCTTTACCCAGGCTGGCAACCCTATTTGTAAAACAAAAACTAAAAAACTGAAATGACTCACCATGATTATGTGATTTGTGAACGACTGTGATTTATATGTATGTGTGTGTGTTTTCTGTCTGATTTTATAATGCAACTGTTAAGATAAGAAATAAATATGTTGATTTTCTTTACATGCTTTATTTTTCTCATCCCTCTGTAATATTTTTGAATGTAGGTACCAAAATGGTACTGTGAAATGGCTAAGGATTCCTGTATCAAATCATTAATATAATTATTAACAATAGCCAAATAAAAATATACGCGTTACGGTTTTACGATCAACAATGTACGATGAAAATTAGTGTTGTGATGATAATATTTTATGTGGGCGGTGTGGGCAAAGAGTTGCTCCTCTGCTTTCTATATTCTGTGCCCTGCCTGGGCTGGAACCAGCTGGAACTGAAAGAGTCCAGACCGCTAGCTATGAATCACTGATGATTAAACTACGGGATTTAGACGTCGGCAAACCTGGGCGGACCGGGCTCCTGCTGTCTTGCTTTGGTTTGACTCGGTCTGCCTAGGTTTACTGACGTCTAAATACCGCATTACATGAGGAACCGGATGTTTCATAGACAAGTTTGAGGATTCGACATAGATATATATATAGCGGATTCGAGCGATGTTGCGAACTAAAAAGCCTCGAAGCCAAACAAAAATAATACTTGATATCATAATATAAAGGACCAAAAAGGTACCATGCTAAATCTATGCTTGATATGACCATATATGACACATCATGACATGACACATTGTGACAATGACATACGTAGGGTTGGTCTAACCCTTGTTGTTTCGTTACCATGGCAACAGACAGAATGGACATCCAAACAAAACAAATAAATTCCTCTTCTGTTCAATCATAATACTAAATGCTGATGTTACAGTTAATATTTGATACGTCTAGTAATAACTGAAGGATTCCTTGTTCCATGGCAGAGTTGCATGTACTGGGACAAATAAAAGGAGCTTCGAACTTCCAGGACAAGTCTTCCTTGTTTTGTCGATATTCTTTTCAACACGGCAAGTATCCCGCTTGCTCTTGTTTCAGTACCTACATAAACATTTTGATTATTACATACTTTATTCTCGAACAGGTCCAAACTGGACTGTAATATCGGGATGCCCCGAGGGCCAGTCTGTTGCTGGGAAACCTGACTTCAATAAATCAATAATTTGGACACAACCGCTTGATGTGCATTTCGTTACCAGGGGCATTCAAGGTGAGGTCTTATGTAATAACTGCAGTCTACGATTTCCGCTATTCACTCGTACATTGTATTTTATCTATCCTAACTGAAGTCTATTGATTTTAGGCTGGCCTAAGTTAATATTTCAAGTTTTTTGCCTTGATGCGTTTGGACGTTCATGGGTGGTTGGCTATGGAGTCTGCAGCCTACCAGCTGTCCCAGGAGCTCACAAACTACAAGTGCCATGTTGGATTCCGTCTGCCACCACACTAACTGATAGAATACGGCAATACTTCCTTGGTGGATCTCACCAATTGATGCAGAGTGATATTATAAATTTAGGAGCTGATAGGTATATTTATTTTAATTATTATTTATCAGCAGTTGGTGTCTCACTGCTAAGCAAAGACCCCCCGTGTCCAGATAAGTATTACTTTTTAGTGCAAAACTCTCCCAGATAACTACTTATGTACATTTACAACACATGCATTCTCGTCAGAAAAATCCTATACAAGTCTATCCATAATTACTTAGCCTCCACTAAACTCTAGCAACTAGGGACGCAAACACAATCGACGCGCAGAAATAGTTTTCTCGTTCTACCCAAAATCCATCAAAATCTCTGTCTCGGTCTGGCATATCCATCATCTGCATCGCTTCCGCCTTCTTGGTGCTTGATAACTTAGTTTTTTGTTTAAACTTATGGGAGCCTATTTTATGTAGCAGTTATTGATAATATTTTTTGTTACAGATATAAACTAAACACTCAGTCCAAGGGTGTGATTGAAGTACAAATTAATATTATACTAAGGAATTTCAGCCAGTTTGGTGTAGAATATAAGTGAAGATGAGAATAGTTACTTATTTGGGTTTCACCCTGCTTTCTATACTGATCCAATTCAGTGTCATAGATTTTATTCAGTCTTTAATGCAATTGGATGAAAAACTTATTGAAAACAATACTAGCCAAAAGAGACAACTTAGAGATGTATTGAAAGATTTGGATTATAAACCTCATGCTCTCTACTACCAGACACAAGTGAAACAACAGGCTAAAGCTCCTGCAAAGTTATATGACAATACAACACTTCCTGATCTGTTGACTACCACTGAAACTACAACTGGGGTATTTGAAGTCCTTTATGATGACAGTACATCTTCAATAGAAGATACATCTATCACAACTGAAGCAATTTATACCAGCAGCACTGAATTTGATAATGTAACTGAAATAACTTTTTTTGGAAACACAAATCAAACTACTAAACCAAATATCAAACCAAAGAAAAAGGAAAATAAAGACTGCAAATGCAATTTATTGGTGAGAAAAATCAATAAAGGTCAAACATTCTTCTGTTAGTATTTTAGTTGCTTTTTTAAAATTTTAATTGTTGTTGCAGTATGGAGTATGTGATATTAACTGTTGCTGTGATGTTGAATGTTCAGAAGCTGAGTTAGCAATGTTCTTGAATTGCAACAAAAATGTTACAAAACATCACTATAAAGATGCCTGCTATACCCATCTCTTCTATTTCGGCCACGACACCCCTATAGCTTCAGTACTTAGTAATTGGTTTTGCGTTGTTAAAATTAATCTTCCAGAAAGGCCAACTGAAAATAGTAAGGTGAGTAGTAACTTTGCATGCTATTTAAATTCAAATTCAAAACGTTTATTGCTTCATGTTAGTAAATAGATCTTAAAATAAAATTGTGTTTCATAACATTAAGGTTCAAAGCTAAACTTATCAACCTACCTAAGCTAAAATAACACTGTTATTTCAGATTTATCCATTCACAAACAATAACTTTTTCACTTGGAAGGATGTAGAAAAATCGCACATAGAATTTGAGTTCCAAAACCAAATTTATCAATATGGTGATCCAATATGGCTCATGAAAAATGAGTCATTTTACTATGTTGGTAAGTAAATATGCCCTTTTTTGCTTCCAACAAACAAAACCATAACAAGTACGAGTTCCCTGCAATGCCTGAGATGAACTTTATATTACAGATTTACCTGTACCAGTAATAAACGACTATTGTACTGGAAGGAAGACAATACAATTCCTAAAGAACCACAAGCACAGTTGCTACGTGAAAATTTCCGATCTAGAAATGTTTCAAATAGTTAAAAGTACTGAAGAGGCGAGTGTTTTAAGTGCGACACCGCTCTCCATGAACAGTACATTTTTGGTAAGCACCATAATAAATATTAGATTTTTTTATTAACATTTCTAATTAATACACTTTGTTTTATTCTAGAACTGTTCGAGTCTTCACTGCATAAATTGGACTCTCATCATCTGCGAGAACTTAATTTGCACAAATTACAACAATACTATTCATGAACCAGTGTGCACAGAAACCATATGCACAAACTTGGCATTAAAACTTGAGTACATCTTCAACTACCACGATTCCAAAATAACAAACGCCACTATAAAGTTCCATGTACAGAGTGTACAAATACATTTACAATACTTCTTTCAAGAAATAGAAGTAAAATTTATTTTGGTCAATGAATCTATTGATAATGCGCTAAAGTTGAGTGGCAATCCTGGATACATTGATGGCTTGCCTGTTATAGTGTCATACGCGGAAAGTAACTACACAAATAACTTTTACAACAGATCTTCACAAACAAAGACTTATTTTACACTACCTGAAAGTAAAAGTGGGACTTGCGAGGCTTCTAATTTAAGGAATAATTTTGTTCTATTTGGAACAAACAGAAGAATAAAATGCAGATATTTCCATAAGGTCACAAGAGTTCAAAACATCACTGAGCAATGCATAAGCATGCAAAGAGATATCAGCCGATTGTTGGACTTGAGTAAAGTTGCTGTTTCACCATTAGGAGACCCCAGGAACATCCAAGATGCAGATTGGGTATCAATGGCTATTAACGTATCAGATGTAGCATTACTTCGCGGTGAACTTCATGAGAAATCATCAAAGCTTTATTGCTACAATATGATTACACGATACTCATTCGTGTTTATTTTTGCCAAAATTTCCGGAAATAATAGAATTTTGGATATCAAGTTGGGCATTACTACAAGAAATGTCAGTATAAGCATTGATGACTTGTCTATCGTAGTTACTATAGATTTAAACTTCGTTGATGTATCGAAGCCTAGTGTAGTTCATGCCTCATATCCTGGTTTGAATTTCTATATGCCTAATGATTTCTTTCTTCCGTTTCCCTCGAATGATTCTCAAGTAGTTAGAACAAATGTGTTTTGTTTAATATTATATTGCTGTGTTGCATTACTAGCCAGCAAATAAAATAACTTTCTAATAACTAATAATTTTTATTTTACCTTGAAATAATTTAAAATACTTTGTTACTTCTATCACTTCTAACTTGGCACCCCTTCAAGGACTAACGATCTTGATCAGATGGCCTGTAAATAAAACCCACTTTAAACTTCGGTTAAACTACACGCTTTATTAAGAATTATATTTACAAGAGAGTCTCAAAGAGAATAAAAGATAATGATAAAGAATAAAATTTTAATACATCTGCTTCGGACAAGACAACAGAACTATCGTAGAACATTACGCACGGCACCAACTAGCTCTACAAGGGTATTTACAATTTTTTTTACATGTAAAGACACTTAATTTTTCGAGTAAGTATAGCTATGATCTCATTTTCACTTTAATTTTGAATTAATTTTAACAATTCATATTTCTCCTTTGAATTTTGTGAACAAGCTTTCATAAATTTACTATTTTTATAAAATACAAGTGCAAATGAGATCATTACAAGTGCCGATTATTATAGGTAGTCTTATAAGTTGACAAAAGTAATATTATAACATAGCGGTCAGCTTTAAAATAATTAAGAGGGATTATTTTTAAATTATCTTATTGAACTGTGGACGTATCCTACGAACACACACCAGACTTATACACCAGGTTCATAAAGATGGCGTATCATACATCCTTCAAAAATTGCAGATAGATTTTGAACGCGTACCTAACTAGTTTAGCCGTTTCTAAGAAACCATTTTTTTTTAGTTCCGAGTACATCTTTATTTGATAGTCATTTTAAATCGCAACCATTATATTGGTTACTTTAGTAGATCAACGTTTTATAAAGTATCTCATTGGATAGTATCTGTACGAATATAATCCATCGTTATAATATAACTACTTCACTGAAATGGAGCGGCAGATCGGGTAACATATTGTACAAAGTATCATGGTTTTGTATATTTTTATTATATTATTGGTATTGTATAATGTACCTATGATGTCCCTAAGGCTCCAGTAAAAGACCGACAGAAAACACGCAGATATAATTACAGACAGTCTTGAAACACTGTAATTCGAACACAAAGACCATACCATTGAAACAGTCCCGTTATTAAACAACGATTTGGTTGCGTATCATCAACAAGGTGTTAAAACCAACACTCGACAAAACAGGTATTTTATTTTTCCATGTCTTCCAAAACCGACAATCTCATTGCAAAATATTTGCAGCCTAAAATGTACGAATTAGGGTTATTGCGGCCCGCGTCACGCGTGTATGTATGTATTTGGCTTTGTATGCGCTTGAGCACGCTTAAGTCTCAGTTATAAAACCGCTATAGTCTTGTCTGCGAAGCCTCTTCGCCTTACATCTTTTCTGTCTTGATCCGTACTGTTTAGGATCGAATTAAAAAAAAAAAATAGCTGTCATATACGATAAAACATAGCCACGGATTTAAGGCGAGTCATCTAGAATGAAGGTATTGTCATCAAATGGTAACTACCAGAGGCATGCAGAATCAAATCTTTTATCGAGAGTTACCAATTGGCAATTGGTGACGTTGCTATAGATAGCCTAGGAACATAGGCTACAAATAAAACCCGGGCAGAGTGAGAGCGGGCCGCTAGAAAATAATAATCCGCACATCACCCGGCGCTCCATTAGGGCGGTTACATTGGTCAAGAACAGTGGCAAGTAGACGGATGGCAAGTGGTGAGCTAGACAGTGACTTGTTCACTACAGCACGTCAAGTGGCATTTTACCTTTAAAATCAAAGAGGCAGTATGTATAAGTACTGAACTAAGCCTCGGTCGTGGAGTGGAAGATATGAGTCCTCATAGATGTCACTCACCCAACGCTGTATAGTATGTACTCTCACAAAATTTCAACCATTGATTCGACGGCCCAATGGCTCAGATGTCGCGAGTTCAAGTAACGCATAAGTAACATTTTTGGGGTTTTTTAAATTCTGTAGTAGGTATATCTAAGTTGTGTAAATGCACGTCAAGTTGCACGAAAGGGGTGCACTTTCCATAAAAAAAAGCGATTCTATTTGAAACTTGAACTCGCCGCTGTCCGATCGGTTTACTGTACTTGTTACTAGCCACTGTCCTCTACCTTTATTGGCCCATTGTGAGTAAGGACAACGCACCTATGCGACGTAAGTGTAAACCTTGCGGTCGTCAGGCGTGCGGGCGAGGTACTCGCGCTCGATAAGTCCCTCGATCCGCTTCTTGATCACGACCGGAGAGGGGAGGAAGCGGGCGCGCAGCTGCTCTGTCACTTCCGCTACTAGCAGCGTGTGCTGAGGAACAAAATATATGTATTAATTACTAGTGGACCCGGGCGCGACGTCGTCTGCGCATTGTTTCGTCATACAAACTTTAGAGATAGAACTACCTTGTTCCAATCCAACTCATGAAAACACTGAATTCATTTTTGGAATTGCTGTCTTTGATAATTATAAATAAGTACCCATCTAAGGTTTGGGTAGTTTGAATTGAATTCAATTTTGATATGTGGATCAAAGTATATTAACTATACATACGGCCATCTTCTTGCGAGCTTTCATGATGCGCACGATGGCTGCCTCGATCTCGTGTTTGCGATCCTCGTCGACCTTGTTGCGAGTCTCGCGCCGCTCCGGCTCCGACTCACCCTTGGCTGCCACTGTCTGGATCTTAACTCTGCAAAAAAGTGTTTTAAAGTATCAACCTTTGTATGATTATAAACAGTTCTACAATAAACATTTGTTTTAGTTCAATTAGCAACGTTCTAAACGGCCATTAAGTGGATGAGTGACCGCTAGTGCAGTGGCATTATCAACTGAGCACTTCCGTGCTTCGGATGGCAAGTTAAATTGTCGGTCCCGGCTATTAAGTCGTTAAGCCACGGAGGAAATGATGCCAAGCTCTTTCTCCATACAAACGTAGTCGACTGTTGTTTCTAGTTTCTAGTGAATTCTAGTTTTTAAGACTCCTGTTCCTATGATAATTAGAATTAAAAAAAAAAAACAAGACATAGGCATGGTCATGGTAGTTAAAGGTTTTATTGTACAAAAATATTTGCTCTAGTGTCATTATCCAGGGAGGAAACAGTCGACTTCGTTTGTATGGAGAAAGAGTCGGTATCTTTTTCTCTCCGTCACAAGAGTTGGCTACTATATCGTACTTACTATACGATCTTACTTTTTAGCGAAAAAAATATTGGAAAAAAACCTGCTTACCTATGTAACTTAGAAGTAAAGGAGTCGTTGACGTAGAACTGGTTGGAAGGTTCGATCTCCTTGGTCTTGGGATGTTTGATGAGCACGCGCTGAGTCGCTTTGCCCATCGCAAGAGATTGCAGCGCGCGAATCAGATCCTTCTCAGGCACATCCGTCTCGTTCAGGATTTCCTACAAAAAGAGCATTATCATTTACCTTTTGCATCTATCAAACAAAGGGAAAATAATTATTATAGATTTTTTCCTTTTCAGGCAAATATTTTATGAAGTAATTGGTTGCGGTCGATTGAACAGATGACCTATTCCGACCCGAATGCATTCCGCTGAAGTCTGAATCAAGGGCCTGGACGATGTTGGCGCGATAGCATGTAGGTAGTCGGTGAATAGTTGACGCTGCTATTAGTGTAGTATAGATTCACATTTATGCCCCTCTACGTTGAATCTAAACCATAGTAGTCGGCCACTGACCTCGTAAGTAAGCCTGTCCCGTTTATTGAATAGCAGCAGCACACACATCTGGAAGGTGGACACTTGTATGATGTGTCTCCGTGGCGGCACGTGTGACGGCGGCGAACGGTTCGGCGAAGTGCTGACGGCGCCGCGGAAAGTGGCGTGCAAGTCGGCTGAGCCCAGCTGAGGCTGCAGCGATAACTGTCGCCCGGAGTGCTTGGCTAGGTAGAAACTGTAACAAATCATAGTATAGTACTGGATATAGGTATTCGTGAAGTTAACCGTTTCAGGGCCTTTATTCGCATTCTTTTTTTCGTTCGTTTGATGAATATTCGGATGTTTCTTACTACGATTTCTGACTTCAAGGGCTAATGTTTCGGTTTGGAATATTTGGTCCTACGATAGGACCGTGTTTTAAAGTTGATTGTATCGACTGAATACATAATAGCTCGTAGTAAGAAAGAAGCATCCGAATATTCATCAAACGAACAGAAAAACGAACGCGAATAACCCCCCTGTACTAGACATCATCGCTCGGACGGAACGCATTCGCATCAAACATACAAAACGTCCGTCTCAACCGGCGCGCGCGCCAGAAGTATAGTCGATACGTGGCTTAATGCGCAACGAAACGGCGGCGCAAGTTCATCAGTAATGGTAATCAGCGTCCTTATGGTACGACGTATTTGGACATACATTTGGACTACCCACTCAGACAGATGTATGTCGTAGGATCTTACAGTACTTCTATGGATCTGAGAGAATATCTCGGTGATAGTCTTGATTCTGTATTATTGTCACCTTAACGCGACACCTGCCGCTCTAAATAACTCGCCATAGCCATCAGCAAGTCGTAAACTAACTAACGATTAGTGTTTAAATTTCAAATTACCTTCTGAAGACATCGAATGCGTTGCGCGGTGCAGTCGGTATGTTGCACTTGGGAGTGGCGCTCTGTGTCGGCCAAAAGCCCGTGGTTAGCACGCGGACAGACAGATCTACGCCGTGGAGATTCGTCTGAGGCAAAAACATTGTTTTTATGCTACATATTTATAGTTATAAGATTTTTAAGATAATTGCATCCTTGCTTGATTTGAACACTCGTCCTTCGCCGATACGTAGTATTTCCCATGAAAATTTTAACCATCTCGGCACGTATTCTGCCCGCCGAGCGAGCAACGCTGAGCGAGTATTGTCAATACTAGTCAAATTTTGCCCCACCCTGTAATATTGACGAGTTAAAGGGCACAAATTCCACAGCAATAGGGATATCTGCTGCTGTGCCTCTTAGGCCAATTTTTAGACTAATGACAGTACCTAACTTGGAACAGTTTGAGAATTACAGGTTAACTTATAAATGCCCTTACCCCAGAAGACAAGACATGCTCTTTGAACTCCTCCATAATGGTGTTGGAGACGGTCATGTCTTTGAACATGCCTTCAAGCTTCGACGTGAACTGACAACCGCATTCAGTCTGAAAAAATATGATGATTTTATAGTAGATCATAATTTTTAACTTCACAACTGTACGGCTACTAACGTATTATTCTACTAACTTCACTAAGTCCTTACTTCACCATCTCTGAATACAGGCCCTTTGTAAGCTATTTGTCATTTGAAGTGACCGAGTACTTTGCAAACGGGTTTCACCATAAACACTTTACTCAGAAATGGTGAAACTAATCATCATAATAAAATATTTGATTTCTAACTTCTACCTACTTGTGAATTTTTGTAACTGCAAAGTGCAAACACTACAAACGTCACAATCCTGCTTAAAGTCTCGTAAATCTGCAAAATTCTTTACTCTCACATCAAAAGTATTACCCGAAACTTGGGGAATTTAAGCGTCAGACTTTAAGCAAGATTGCCTAAAATGAGTTGAACTTACAAATCATATTATGTCCTTGGTAAAGAATTTTGCAGATATATGGAGAAGGGTACACAGGGGATTCACAAGACTAAGCACATATCGGGTTCTCTATTTGCGAGACGTCACCGATTATACAGTGGAAGTCACGCGGCTCCACGTCCTTTAACATACCTTCTTTCTGGGGAATTGTGAAAGCGAACTGTCAACAGTATGTTCTATGTATACTGTATAGTTTTTTTAAACATAAACCTCGCGTACAAAATACTTTAGTTTATTCTCACGAGCAGTAACTGCTGGATGAAATAAAAAATAAAAAAATATATAAAAAACAAGAAAAAAACAACAGCTTTGTCTATTGGTGCTTGGTTGACTAGTCTTTATCACTATATCTATTAAAAGTTTAATTATGTTTATATGTAGAACCAGAAAACTAAACAGAATCACGGCAAATATGAAAGAATGTCCACTGAGTTTAGGCTATAGAGATCCTTCAAAATCTCTACGGCCCTTACGCGGATAGAAGAAAATAAAGATTGTGTGAACAATCAATCTTTATTTTCTTCTATCCCTGTAAAATCACTAACAAACATCAATATACCACCTTACCTTCAGTTTAGAGATCATATTTTTCTCGCTGTCATCGGAGACAGATTTGTTGAGCAACAGTCGCTTGGCCAAGTGTTGCTTGTAGTAACGTTCAAACACGTCCTTTTCTTGGAGGAAACGGAACAGAACCATTGTCTTATCCAGCACCGCTTCGATCTCTTGCTCACTCATCTATTCAAAAGTAATAAATTTATAATAATAAGTTAATAAATTAATTAAAGCAATATGTGATATAGAACTTGGGCCTAATAGACCAGGCGTTATCACAGTACATAGTAGAAGGAACAGGAATAGAAAAACCTAGCTTTTAAGAAGACTATTCTATTTGATTTCATCAATTCTCTGAATCAATTCGTTCACTTTTTCATCAATATTTTGAAGGACTTTTAGGATGAACATGGGCTGTAAGTTATCATGTTAAAATATAAGCCCTTATCGTAGCGACTATTTTTTACAGATAAGACGAAGAAAACAACTGTCACGGTTCAAAATGTCGCCGTGTTGAATGAGAAGCGCTCGTGGTCGTGCTTGCTTAGTCGTTCTTGATAGATTGTCGAAGTTAAGCAACATTCGAAACGGTCTGTAAGTGGATGGGTGACCGCCAGTGGCATTTTCATCTGAGCGCTTCCGTGCTTCGGAGGGCACAAAAGAGTCAAATAAGATTCAATCAGTTGAACTTCAACTACTCAAATTCTACAAATTGTCGGTCCCGGCTATTTAAGTCGTTAAGCCATGACGGAGGCCTTAAGGCGGCCTAAATACTCCGTCACCAGAGTTGGTCACTGACTCATACGAATTTACTTACTTTATGGTGTCAGATTTCTAGGACTTACCCCCTTCTCCCCCTTTTTGAGTTTCCCATCGATAAAGAGTGAGAGAAACTCTGGCGACTTGTTATTGAGGTTGAGGAAATACTCGAAATCAGATGCGATCATGTGCTTGAATATCTTGTCGTTGTTGAACGAGTTCTGCAGGAAGTGGTCGAAACGGTCTTTCAGGTCCAGAAGGTTCTGTAAAAAATATTTTAGTTTTAACTAAAGCTTTTATACAAACTTTTCAATGGATAATATGGCTTGAAACTCTGTTCAATTACTTAAATGCATGCGTCTCAAGATTTTCAAAAGTACCCTTAAAATAAAATAAAAAAAAGGGTGAAATGGGATATTTATGTTTGTGCTGGTACTTTTTAAGTAATGGGAGGTAATTTGTTTGAAACTGGCTGGATACTTTAATTAAATTTTAAACACAGAGACGTATTTCAGGATTTCTTTTTCACAATAATCCATAATGGGGTAAAATGGGGTACTTATCACTTTACATTGGCTTGAAACTCATAAGATATCGTTTTGCTTTTGCTTTCTTTCAACCACGTAGGCACGCAAATCAGCTTGTATAATACTATAAATAAAATAAATAAATAATGCTGGACTATTCACACAGCATCATCTAGTCCCAAAGTAAGCAGAGCTTGTGTTACGGGTACTAGATGACTGATATACTACTTATATACTTTTTATTTGTAAATACATACATATTATACATATAAACACCCAGACCCGAGACAAATATTTGTAGATCATAAAAACATTGGTCCCGCCGCGGGGATCGAACCCGCAACCTTTTGCGTCGCAGGCGGGCCTTCGCCCAGTGCGCTACAGAGGTCGTCACTATGTTCGTTTGTTCACCTGCACGAAAGCAATCGCGTTGGTATTATGATGCGTGTCGGTGACGAGCGCACGGCCCTGCTCGCGCAGATGCGCCGACACCGCGTCCGCCACCGTGCGCAGCCCCTCGGCCACACGCGACAGCAGCTTGTACACGCACGCCAGCTCCGATGTGCGAGTGTGCATCAGCATGTGCACTACGCCGCTGTTCTCCATCTATAACATACATACAAATATCCATTCACAACAAGCAACAAAATAGGTATGTGTCTTCTATACTTTGTTTATACCTAAAGCAAGCAAGTACCCTAAGTACTTAGGTAACAGTACTTTTCTGAGAAAAGGTTTTATACTAATCTTGTTGAAAACTTGTCAATGTTTGTAATACTAATCGGCCTATTTTCTGAGATGTTATTTTGAATAGCTATCACCATATTATCGCACAATAAGTGTTGCAAAATTCAGCTGAATCCGAATCTTAGTGAGTTAATTTTAGCATGCAAGATTAACTCTGACAAACATTTCAACAAAATAAACGCTTGTAAAAAGAGCCACTACATTCAAAACAGCTAACTTCACGAATTCTTAGGTCTATCGGCAGCGTTACTTTATTTATTTAATTTTTATTTTAGTTTGTTACACTACAGCTGATGGATTTAGGTATTATTGAAGTTAGCCGTTTCGATGCGCAATATGAAAAACAAGTCCACGAAAATCCCATGTGTTATCAATATTACCTCAACAATAGTCTTCATGTGCCGCTCAATAAGTTCATGCTCGAGCACAGCAACAATACGCGGCTCGGTGCTTTCATCCAAGTAATGACGCGCCCGCTCCGCCTCTTCGGAAATGCGAGCCTCCACGCGGTTTATGTAAACAGCCGCGCTGTTTTCCGCTAGAAACTTCTGAGATTCCATCTGGAAATACAACACTATAATTATTACTCTATTACTTTATGGCCGCGGGACAAATGTTTGTATGACCTACAGATATTTGTCTCGGGTCTGGGTGTTTCTATGTATAATATGTATGTATTTACAAACAAAAAGTATATAAGTAGTATATCAGTTATCTGGTCCCCATAGTACAAGCTTTGCTTAGTTTGGGGCTAGATGATGCTGTGTGAAAATGTCCAGCATTATTTATTTATTTATTTATTTATTTATTTATATACACCTAAAAAATACTACAAGGTAGAATCACGTAAAAATTATCCCCAGAGTTGGTCACTAACTCATAAGAACTTTACAAGAAAGCTAGGCCCTTAAACAATTTTTGTTGTCCCAGCAGTACACGGTAATGGGGACGAAGGAACAGGAGTAGAATCCTGTATATACATCTTCAAAGTCAAAAGCATTTATTCAGCAGGTTCGCTGACATTGCTACAAAAATCTCAAGAGTATGATTCTATCACATAGCCCCTATGTATTGCGTTATTTTCCCTCTAGAAGAATATCTTTTATAATGTGGCAATGTCGATGCCGGTACGGTACGTTATGTTAATTGAGAAATAGCATACCAAAATATGGATAATTTGCGAATAATGATGGTTTATTGAATTCAAAAACAGCATAGCAAAATATTCAATAATGTATAACATACTCTGTAAAACTCGGAAGACTGATGCAGGAATGGTTTCTCGAAGTCCTCCTCATAGACCGCGCGGCAGTTGATACCAAGCACCATCAGCATCTGGCAGGCGTTGCGGATGGCCAGCCGGTCCACCACCTCGCCGCGACGCTCGCGGGCAACCATCTCCAGCAGTGTCTGTCGGAGGTGGTCGCGGATGCAGCCGTAACGAACCACCTAACAACAAAAACTTGCTAAAAAACGTCTAAAATCATCATACGCTAAAAAAAACCATTGAAATATTGCTTATCGTTAATACTCATAACATAAACATCAGATAGAATTTCTACTGTGCCTTGGGGTGAAGTCGTGGGATACATACACACAAACATTCTGCCTGATCAGCCTTGACAATAGAAAAGACATGGCTATGTCGTTGATCGGAGCCTGACAGAAAAATGAGTTTTTTTATATTTTAGATATAAGCAAGCACCTAACAATAATTGGCACACAATCTATGTAGCTCTTATATAAACATGCCATTCAAATATCTATCACGTGTACTGTTGGCAATCCCTATAAAAATCATTGTAGTATTGAATATCAAAGAATAGCGGAATGGGCACACTATTTGTGGTAGGTACATACTACTCTAAGTGATTTTATGTCGAATATACAATGAAAAAAGAAAACCTCGTCACCAGAGTGTGCTACTAACTCAATACGAACTTACTTTTTACGATTTTTTTTTATTACAGTAACAGTTTTATCAGCAAAACCGTATACCTACCAAATAGATTTTAATGAAACATACCTGATCTCTAAAAATAATAAGTCCCAGATTGTATACATTGTCAACTTCGTTCTGCTGTACGAAAACTCGGTCCATATACATGAGAATGTCTCTAATCATGACCATGCTGGTTTGGTGATCTGTCCATGCGTTGTTGAGGGTCTGAAGGAAGCCGTTGTGTAGGGAGTGAAGAACATCTTCTCGAACCTAAAAATAATCTTCATTTTATACTGGTTTGTAAGAAACACCGAAATACACGAATACCTGGAAATGCCAACCGTCAAAGAAAAAGTCTGTCAATATGCCATAAAGAACAAGGAAAGACTAAGATCACACACAAACACACTAGCCCAGAATCTCCTAAATAACGGAGAAAGCGTAAATCGCCTAAAGAGATGGCAGGTGCTAAACCTGGACATGCGAAGCCGACTCGACTAATAGCCAGTGTGGTGCCACTCAATGGAAGGGCGCCTTAAAACAATGACTCCAATGAAAAGATCTGATTATGGCTATACAGCCGATTGCAGATATTAAAAGGGGAAAATAAAAAAATAAAAAAAATTATACCCGGTCTGCTAGTACCATTCATAAAGCCAGGAATACACATGTCAGTCAAAACTGAACAGTAGCATGCATGCCATGTAAGGACATGTAGAAGTAACTGGCACACAGTGAATACACATGCCTATCACTAAAAAGCCGGGAATACACAAGCCTTTAGCTGGCACGTGTGCCATTTTTGCAGCCAAGTTGCAAGTTGCAATCAAATTGCTTGCCATCTGCTTGCATGGCAGATACAGGCAAGCCAGTTAGGAGTGGCACCTTAAGGAGTTGGTGTACAAGTGTGCCAGCTAAAGGCATGTGTATTCTCAGCTCAACATAACAATCAAGCCACTTTCACACGGGAATGAGCCGAGGCTGCAGATTCAAACTTTCTACAATGCTGACACACATCTTATCTTCAGGAAATGAGTGCCTATATGTATGTATAACACAACAGTTTAATTATAGTAAGTAAAAGGGCTTTTCATTTTAGATTTAAATTCCTACATAAACTAGCACACATTGGACAAAGGATCTCTATTTGATAAATGCATGTCAGTATGGGAACAATGAAATATGTTAATGTTTGTTTAACATAAAGTTTGTATTACTTAATCCATATCCAGTCAATTTAGCCTTAAAGGTCAAAGACAGTCAGCTTTTTAAGTTTAATTAAAAACATTGTGTTAGTCATAATTAATTCTACTATTTGATAGCATACTTTTCTCAACCAAACTTAGATTATCTTAAATTTGAACTCTAATTAAGAACTTATGAGTACCTTTGTTTCTAGATGCTGAGTAACAACTTCCTTCAAGCCTGTGTAAAGTCTTTCACCGTGCTTGTGTAGCACCATAGTGTATGCATTGCGGTACAGTTCTTCAAATGACAGTCCAGAGTTGTTTTTCTTTTGTATTTCTTGTATGGCATTTTTGAGAAGGCTCCATATACTCTCCACATACTTCTCATCCATAGTCATCTGAGGGATCAAAAACTTTGTGAAAATCTTTAAAATAATAATTATTTATTATGCTAAAACATTGTAATACATGAGTAAAAGCCATTTCACAAGGTTGAAGGCCATTTAAAATTGTCAAACAAGAGAAGAAAACATTAACGCTAGAACATGTTTTATGATGATGAAGATCTAAACACAGCTGATCAGCCAAAGGGTTTTTCAAGTGAGCTGCATGTAAGGAACCCAAACTACCAATAAGATCAATTTTTCAACTGCGCTCTGTAGTTTATGTACATGTTTTAAATAGAGGTAAATACATAATGTATGGGAACAAATAATATTGGAACAGTTAAATTAAGTTATCAGCAGAGTCAGATAATAAAATGCTGCATTGCAACTTGACCTAACACAGTAACCTATTTATGCTGTATTATGATCTGTCACAGGATGATATTGCACCATATTATTCATAGTACTGTTTTCGCATGGAATTGTGAAACTCAGTGTGAAAAATCTAAGGCAAATGATGCTGATCACTAACCCATGCGTCTGGATACATTTGGTAGTACGGTTCAGAATAATTCCACACTTGAAATTTTCTTGTCATCTTGATTTGTTTATTTACAGTTGGTATTACAAAAACATTTTATAAAATGAAAACAATACATCCAAAACCTTAAAATGTGCAATTACAAATTGAATATTCTGTTTGTTTTGATTTTCACAGCTGTCAACTGCGACATATTGGACACAAAATTTAGATTGAAATGATTTGTTTCCATTTTTGAATACATGGCATTTATATTCTAACCTGGCATTTCTTCAGTAAGTAGGTTTATTGTTGGTAATAGAAGAAAGGTGAATCTATAATAGAGTATTTATCCAATGATCAAGATAGTATAATTTGAATCCTAGAAGATTTTGAATATTTTGAATATTGTAAACGATAAATTCTTTTTATACATAATTTCAGACAGTGTGGTCAATTGAATCTTTCTGCAAGTTTGTTATTTTGCACTATAGTGAAAATATTAGTGACTCTATACTATGGCATAAAATACCACCAACAATTAAGAGCATAGTTACCTACTGAATGAAAAGGGCAATCATTTCTATTTATACTCTAGTACATACTCCATCATTGGCATTGTAAATTGACACAACCAAAAACAAAGAAATGAAATTGGTTTAGTTTCAAGTACTTATTTCAAGTGATTTTTGTGAAACATTATGTTATGCATGCTGTATTTGCAGATTTGGTGAGTTTAAGAAAACGTAGTGAATAGACTTACAGGAAAGGCCCTGATTCTCATTTTGCCAGGTTTGTCCTTTGGCAAAGTGCTCTTCATCATAGCGGCAGTAGTTAATCACCAACAAAACTCAAAATTTGTATCCGAGATTCCTTCACAGTTCATTTGTTGTAGCGAAAACACATTGTTACTCTCATCTAAACCTGAAATTAGGGATCAGTAAACAATCGGAGCAAAATGGATAATGTATCGAATCGAATCATCATCAACCCATCACACTGTTCTGAAATTGAGTATTACGATTTCGTTACTGCACCATGATAAAGGGAACGCACAATGTTTGATCAAACTAGAAATTTACAAAATAAGGTACCGATTCAGTGTTTTTGTTACAAAATACGTATCGTAATTTTATAAATTCCTATGACAACTCAGTCAGCCCTTGTCATGAATGATTATATGCGATGTTGCCAACTCAACATCCAATTCTCCTAAATATAAATAGGTAGTTTCTCACCTCCCAACTCCAAAGATTTACTCTCATTTGCAAGCCTTATCACATGCGTTAGCATCTAGTCTAGTCGAAAGTAGGTTTTAGTTGCTTCCATTCAAATGAATTTAAGTATAATGTAGCCATCTTCAATTTGTAAATATTACCATTCTTTAGCTTGGCCATAGATCTTAGCTTGCCCGAATCGCTTGGAAAACACTTTCTTTATAATTTCAATGAGAATTTCAACAATCCTTGTTTTAATTTTACATAAGTAAATCTAAGCTATCGCTGTGCCATCTAATATGAATGGGTACGTACTAAATAAACACCTGTCACCAAAGTTTATATTTAAATAAAAACTGTCAAGAGATGTCGCTTACGTAAGTTTTATTTTTTTTTTACTTACCATTACTTTTTCTAGATGGCGATTGGCGACACATTTTATCGTTGTTTATTTATAATGTTTTGTCTTCTTGTCTCCTATCTATGTTGTATGATACTTACAGTTTTGTTTGAGGAAATTTCAAAAATTTTAGTATTTTTTACGCAATCCACTGTTTTACCTTCACTGATCAGAGACAGACGCTTACATTCTGTAATTCCGATTAAAACTTAGTAACCCTGATATACGAGTAGGTACAATGTTGTTCTCGTAAAATTCACTTATTTTTTCATATCGCACCCCTAGAATAAAACTCCGTCAACTCAAAAAGTTGGCATTTTGACTTAGTGGCGTTTTCAATATCTTCATTAGAATACCTACACGGGAAAATAACTCGCGTAACGATACCTTGAACGGCTGTCAAGAGATGGCGTCAAACGTTCCTTTACTTGAATGAACTTGACACAGACAGCGCAAATACTAAGCCGCTATTTTGAGTTGCCATGCGGTGGTCGTAGGTGGAAGACGTTTGCAAAGTGGGTGATTTTGAGTTGCTGGAGTTTACGTGAATTTTTTTGGGTAAGTTGAATTTTTATTTCGAGTTGATTGAGTTTTACTGAATTTTCCCTGATAACAACAGTTATTCATTTTGACTTGCGGGAGTTTTGATGATTTACGATCGTCATTTTATTTTTGTCATTTCTAATTAGTGAGGTTTACATGAAAGTAAATGATAATTTCGATATACGGTACTTTTGTTGAATGAAAATTCAATGTTATTTATTAGTGTTTGTTTAGTGAAATAGATACTTTTAGCACAAAAAAAAGGTTGTGTAAGGCATATTTTATTAGATAATTTCAACAGTTTAAAGTTTTGAAAAGCAGTAGATGGTATTTTTGGATTTTTTGAGTTGGTGGACTTTACTTGATTTGTTATTGAATATAAATCTTTATTTATTTTTAGGACGATGAAAAGCCGAGGAAAACTCATGTTAGAGATGATACGAAAAAAGAAAAACGAAGCAGAATTCGCTGATCAGCGTAGTATAGAAATGCTCAATAAAGAAAAGGAGCCTGCCAGTATAAAACATCCTTTGCACAGACTGAATTTAAAAAATGTTGGGTGAACAAAAGAAAGACCAGACGTACTGTAGAATCTACACCTGATATCGCAATGAATTTGAGTAATGCATCATCTTCCTGCCCTTTTCCCACATTATGTGGGGTCGGCACAGCATGTGTTCTTCTTCCATTCTCCTCTATCAGCCGTCATCTCAACACACTCCTTTCTTACTCATGTCATCCTTCACACAATCCATCCATCTTTTCTTTGGCCTACCTCTACTCATAAATCCATCAACATTCATACCAATCACTCGCCTAGTTACATGACCTTCTTCCCTTCTCATTACATGCCCATACCACGCTAGCCTGTTGCTCTTCATCTTTTCATTCACTGGCGCCACTTTCACGTCTTCCTCTTAGGTACTCATTCCTTACTCTGTCCATTCGCGTCACTTCACACATCCATCTCAGCATTCGCATCTCAGCCACGTGCACCTTTTGTTCATCCGTCCCTTTTGTTGCCCAACACTCAGACCCATACAATACGACAGGTCTTACGATCGTCTTATATATTTTCCCCTTAAGTTTAAGGGGCATACGTGGATCGCAAATTGTTCCTGAGACTTGACGCCATTACATCCATCCCGCATTTATTCGACATCCTTCTCTATCTCACTATCATTCTGTACTACTGAACCGAGGTACCGAAAATCGGAACAGACTGGTAGGTGTACACCATCTAAGGCAATATGGGCAAAACTGGATGGACCACCAAAGTCGCAGAACATGTGCTCGGTTTTTGTCGTGCTTATCTTCAGTCCGACACTCTCCAATTTGCCCTGCCATTTTCCTAGTCTGTTCTGGACCTCAGTTGCGTCTTCTCCGATGAGAACAATATCGTCGGCAAAAAGCATGCACCAGGGTGCTTCCTCCTGTATATCCGATGTCAGGGCATCCATTATCAGGAGGAACAAATAAGAGCTCAAAGCCGACCCCTGGTGCAAACCTACAGCCACATTGAACTCACCAGTGACGCCAGCTTCGGACCGAACATGGGTACAAGGTCGACTGTACATGGCCCTTACAAGCTGCAGGTACTTCACAGGCACTCCTTTCTCTTTCATTGCCCACCACAGAACCTTTCAGGGAACCCTGTCGTATGCCTTCTCGAGATCGATGAACACCATTGCAAGTTCCTGTGCACGCGTTCACGTGCATCCAATTTGAGTAATGCGTACACAGAAAAAAATCCTTTATCGGCAGCAAAAAAGAAGGACATCAAGGAACTTGTCGACAAAAATGTGATTCCAAGACAGTACTATGACTGTTTCTATAAAAATTATAATCTAAGTAGGTTTAGATTCTTTAATAATGTATAGATTTTGAATTCTTAATCTAGACTGATTAAGAATTCAGTGCTTATATTAAACTAATTTTACTAGAGGCCACCAAAATGTTATACTGTGATTTGCAACTTTGACTGTTATTATTAAGCTAAGAACATAAGTAGAATTAACATTAAAAATGAAAATGGAGACTGCCCTAAACTTTAAGGATAACATTTTAGAGTTTTAGATTTTTTTATTTTTGCCGTGCCATAAAATTAATTGTTTTTATAGTTAATTGAGATTTTAAAAAGTAAATAAACGTTGACTTTGTATTTAAATATACAATAATTGTTTTTTTAGACCATAACTACAATTCCCAGTTTTAGAGTTATGCTAAGAACTCGTCAAATAGTTATGTAATTTTTGAGGTGAAAAGTAACGTAACTCAATTTTTTTTCAGGTTAACCAAAGTAACTCAAAATAGTGCGCAAGAAATTGGTTTATTCTCCCTACAAAACTAGGATAACTAAAAAAAACTGATTTTTACAGCTTGGTTACAGACAATAAACAAATGAATTAATATAACAAACTTTAAAAAAAAAATCCTTTCAGGAACAATCATTAGATTTTTTTTATCTTATCTAGTAATGCAGATATCAATTTTTTGTCATTTCTGAAAAATGTGGTTTTTTGAGTTGACGGAGTTTTATTCTAGGGGTGCGATATCATAACTATAGCAAAATCAGACTTCTGCTTTATTTATGGAAACCAAATTAATGTCAATAAAAGAAGTTTTGTAAAAATAGATTGAGAGTCAAAAAACAGCGCGAAAAAATTGTAAATCGCTCTCCTGGAAACTAGCTAAAATAAGTTACATCAGGTGTCGAAGTATACTAAGTAGGTAGGTTACCTACCTACTTATATGTAACCAAGGATATTTTTCATACCAAGTGCTAAGCAGGAGGCAAATAATTAAAGACTGAAAGAAAACCAACCAATGTAATATTTGATGTAGGTACCTACTTATCCCGAATTCCCAACATTTACTTACCCGACCCACACCGCATCCCACATCGGCTTTCGTAGTCGCTCGGCGTTTTTTGTAAAAAATACTGTAGGTAGGTTGGTAAGTAGGTACCTAGTCGAGCAAGGCAAGATCGCCAAATAACTTATTGTGCTACCTACCTACGATATTCATGGATCGCCGATCGCCAGCAATCGTAGGTACCTATAAAGGTTGACTTACTACACCGTGGTTTACACGATGCGATTTTTCGTACGTTTTGTTAAGCCCCGCCCATTTACCTACCTAGGTAGGTACATTATGAAAACTCCGACAGCAGTGGCCGAAAGTCGATTGAGTTCCCTCAATGGATCATCCGCATCCCCCTCAACACTTGGACTCAAAACCATGGAAACCAATTTAAACTTCAATTAACTTTCTAGTTCACCTCAAAATGGGAGTTCTTTGATGTTGAAAAGTGGCTTTTGTAAAGTGAAAACAAACAAGTCTGTTAGATCTATTTAGGTATTAAGTATATTTATTAGTTGACAAGGCACACAATTTATACAATAAACAACGGGATCACAACTCTAGCCCCCACAAAACGGTAAACATTTTGATATATATTTTTTTTTGTTTTTCAAGGATCTTAGGAGGTGTCTATGGGGGTAGTCCGGCACATCCAAATATTATTATTTAATTTATTTATAACACAATTACTTACTTATATTAATCTATTATATTTATTAAGTCTTTGTATAATACTAATCGTTGTAGCTGTAGGAGGGGTGGGCTTGGACGACCCATCTGAACAGCAGCAGCGTCAGGCAAGCCAACACGAAGAACGAGATCAAGACGCGTAGATTCTTCTCCGAACGCTGGTCGCGCTCGCTCGCTCGTAGTCTCTCTATCAGGCCGTTCTGAAATTACATATATTTATTTTTTCTAGCTACCTACACTACATAAATTAAACTACAACATACAAAATGTCTAATACCTATGCGAATAAATCAAAATCTTGGGACATTGTTTTCTTTGGCTACCTATTTATTTTATAAGACAGTCGTTTCATGTTTTGTTGGGTTTTGAGATACTTACCTAGTTCCTTTTCGTTTTCCGTATCTAGTATTTTTACACCCTGCAATTTTATATACACTCAGGGACTGATTTAGAGGAACGTAACATTTTAGAAAGTAAATAAGATTTGTAATAAAAGCCTTCTAGATATTCCACAAAATCCACGTAAAAATAAGTCTGAATCAAGTTAGTAGTGTTGACTTAGCTTACAAATAATGAAAACGCATTGAAATTATAGCGTTCGTCTAAATCAGTCCCTGAGTGTATTTGGTCGGGTTTTGAGATACCTACTGAACCAACCCCTTTCGTTTTCGGTAGCCGTCTATAACACCCTATAATTTTAAAGGGCCCCCCTTAAATCTTGAGAGAAAGATTTGTTGAATGAGTGTGTGAATGCTTGAAAGAGGATGCGTTCGCTTACCCATCCGCCATGCGAAGCCACCCAGGAGCCTGGTTCTTCATGCAGTAGGTCTGCGATGGCTGCTGCCGGAGCCGCCACCAGTTCTAGGGGAGGTTCACCATCAGCTGCTTCGGCTGCTTCTTTGGCCAGCGCTCCGCAAACACAGTACACTGCGGCTATCTGTATACAAACATATTGCTTGATAAGCTTGATATACATATACAAACTTTGTACATGTCCTTTTTTATGTTATTATCCTGTGTGTGTCTATTTGTACAATTAAGAATTAAGAATATATTTTTTATTGGAACGAAGTTCCTTTTTCGACGGTATCGAGAATGGGACTAGAAGAAAAAAAGCGTTCGATTTTACCGTCACGACACATACATAGGTCAAAACGTCACAGTGCGAAGTGCGCAGTCGCGAATGTCAAAGCTGAAACTTCGTTCCAACCGAGTATTCCACGAAGGTTCCACGACGCTCACGTACTTTTTAAGTACTAGCTACTGCGCGCCCCTTTGCCCGCACATTTTGAATAGCCTAATGCTATTCCAGGTCACTATCTACGTCTATTTCAAGTTTCATTCAAATTGGTTCACTGGTTTCGGCGTGATTGAAACACCAACATACAAACATCCAAACATCTAAACAAACTCACAAACATTCAGCTTTATTATATTAGTGGGGTTTATTATAATTATAAATATGGGCATGAAATCAAGAAACTCCTTGTCTCCTTGCCTCCTCCTATGCCAGAATGGTATTTCTACCCACTGTCTATAACTGCCGTATGCCTTCTACGTCGCGTCAGTCGTAGAAGATTTACGATTAGGTAAGTATAACTTCAATTCGAAACAAATGTTGAACAATGAAGGAATTCGTATTGTATAATATGGTAGCAAGATCATAATTATTATGTTTGCTGATGATTCTGTAGAACTGCCGTAGGCTCTCTATATACGCCTTAGATTTTTGATGATATAATTATGATATGTAGGTAAATTAGGTTAGGTCTGTTATACCATCCTTCGAACATGCGATTCGAAAAAACATACTTTGAAACATTATCAATTAATAGTAGGTAACCACGAATTTACCAATAAGAAATCTAGCGTAGACCTGCCATGGCTGCCGTAGACCTTCTACGCCGTAGATATTTTGCCCTAGTTTTCTGTATTCTGTGCCCTAGTGATCCGCTTTGAAGTTTATTAAAATTTTGAACGATAATGTATTTTTTTTTATTTATAAAAAAATATAAAAGGGCTTTGTCGCTGAGCGACTATATCGCCCAATCAGTAACATCTTAGCTTAGTCTTCATCATATAGGTCTTCATATTCTTCCGGGTAGGTTGCGGACCTATATTACAATATGTTGCCATCATTTTGTTTTGATAATTTTTATTATAAGTACGCGCCTGAAATGATGAGGAAGGAGTACCACATGAATCAAAAGCTAATTTTGTATTTAAAAACTGAAAAATAAACCTGATTGTCTCAAACCAAAAACAACATCTACACTAATATTATAAAGAGGAAACATTTGTTTGTTTGTTTGTTTGTTTGTTTGAATTGAATAGGCTCCGAAACTACTGGACCGATTTGAAAAATTCTTTCACCATTAGAATCCTACATTATCTGTGATGAACATAGGCTATACATTATTTTCAAAAAAATTAGAGATCCTTATGAAAATTGCAATAATGTAACCAAAGGTGTAAAAATTTTGAACATAAAATTTTTCATATCGCGTGCGCTGCGAAAACTATTGATGATAGAACAAAAAAATGTTGTACAATATTAAAGAACGTATCAATATCTACAAAAAAGTCAGCGATAGCATATGTCCAACTATTGTGGTTGTGTCAGAATAACAACTTTTATAATTTAAAAAGTGAATAAAAATGACGACCAAAAGCAGTCAACGTTATTCTTATTTTGGTATTTATTCTTATCCAAATAAATTCCTTCGTAGTAAAGGATGTTTCAGTACCCGTCGATTACTTTTTGAATGATTGAAATTGGACATTTTATTCAAAAGTTATCATGAGTTTAAAAATGTAAGATACATCGCGACCACAGAATAAATATCAGTTAGTACGGTAGGACAAGTGTCTGGGATTTTTAACACAGGTAACGGGATATTAACCATGATTAATACCATAGATACATGGTGTATGCAACTGCGCCGAAATATCGGAAAACTCAAAAAACATTAAATCATGGTAAATATCCCGTTAACTGTGTTAAAAATGTTGAAAACCATGATAGTTTAAAAAGTGTCTGGGAACTATGGAATGAATGGAAGGGAGTGGTAATATATCAATGAAATATATATGGGAGGTAGGGGAGCATTGGGCAGTAGAGAGGTTTTGACACCCCCGTGTCATGTCGGCCATAAACCATCATGCCTATCGTCAAATCGGAATTTGATCAGTTAGAATTGACCATGTTTGGGGGTGGATTGGCATGACTAATGGTGGATTGGCATGATGGTGTATGGCCGGCATAACACGTTGATTTGCCGGTGGTGTCCAAACCTGCCTTACTGCCCAATACTCCCTTACCTACCTTAGACCTTACCTACATATTAACCTCTAAACTTTAAAGGATCATACATCCCGCTCCGGGATCGCCATGTTGTTATAAATTTTTTGTTAAATACTTATAATAAACCCGTGCGAAGCCGGGGCGGACAGCTAGTATGTAATATACCTATATTCCTCATAATTTTGTTGTGAAAGTACTTAAGTAAGTACCTAGGTAAGTAGATGGATGGAGTAGGTAAATAATGTGTGTTTATTAAAATAAAAAATTAAAGGTATAAATAAGCCATTAAAACAGGAAAAACAGTATTGTAAGTCTTACATAATAATGTAGGTAATGTAGCTCATGCTTAGTCTTATCACGAAGATATCATTTCAGAACTTAGTTTCATATCGCAAACGGGTGTAGACATAAAAACTGTAAAATAAAGCTTTATTTTCTTTGAAACTAAAGGCATAATATACATTTCTCGTCTCTTTTTGGTAAAAAACATTTTATTTAAGTTTAAGTAGTACCTACATAAGTATTATCAATGCTTTCGCCCGCCTAATGTTATATTTATCGTTTATTTATACTGCGTCCTGTGAGACCTAATACGAGACGCTGCAGAATCTAGGATAAAATATTGATGGTCTTCCTTGGCCTTTTCCAAAGGATATTCAATGGCCATTACGTGTACCTAGAGCGGAAGCCGCTTTTCAAGTTTTTGGAACGAAGTTCCTTTTCGGACGGTATCGAATAAAAAAAGACTAGAGACTGGAAAAAAAAATTTGTTCCATTTTACCGGTGTTGTGTCGTGACTCACGACACAATATGTAGGTATATGTCGAATCGTTTCCACGACACTCACGTACTTTTTTTCTTTATGGAAAAAAGTAGGTACGTGAGTGTCGTGGAAACTTACCTACTTATGTAGGTAGGTAGGTACATATTTTGTGTGAATGCTTAGGAAGCCCTAATAATAAATCAGTTTGATATTCTAGGACACGAACTTTAAGCACCTAGGATAGTCTAAAGTCTAAGTACCTACATCTTGTCCAAGTTTCGAACACACTATCTGCATCTGGAGCGTACTGCGTAATTGAACAGCAAACATTTTAAGATCTTCACCAACTTACAGGCTTTCCTACTGGCTTTAGCCCACAATGATTCGCTCGCTGTCAAATACTGTCAATTGATATATTGGTTATTCAGCGAGTATCTATAATAGGTACGCACGCACAACCGATCTTTGTCTCTCTGAAGTTAGGTGCACTAAACGATTGCGCAGGTGTGGTAGAATAAGCGAGATAGCACGATGCAACAAACTAAGCGAGTGAGAAAGGCAGCTATAAGTACAACGCTGTGTTAGGCGCCATCAAAAATGACTTCAGAGAGACAAAGATTGGTTGTGCGTATTAGAGGTGTGCGCCGATTCCTTCTTGACCGGCGGCGGACGCCGGCTTAAAATCAGTCGGCGGCGGCGGCGTAATCGGCGTAATCGGCGTGGACAGTATAATTATGGGAGAACTCCAAAGGCGTGGAACGAGAGCTTGGTGGTTCTGTTTTTTAACTCATTCAGTGCCGAGCCCGCCGATCGGCGCGGGCTGAAGTTCTTGACTCACATGCCGATCCCGCCGATCAGCGGCATGTATGTATACCAATGTATGGCGGCATGGGGGGAGATTGTACTATCTAGGGAGGCGATGAATGAGTTAAGAAGGGAGATAAAAATTACAGACCCATCGCTCCTGAGCCACGTTTATAAGCTGTTCTCTCGGGTTATTATGAATCGTCTCGCCAAAAGACTCTACGAGTTCTAACCACCGGAACAGGCCGGGTTTGGTGGAGGATATGGCACCATAGACCACATTCACACAGTGATTCAGATTATACAGAAGTCCGAAGAGTATAATTAGCCCCTGTGTCTGGCTTTTGCGGACTATGAGTAGGCCTTTGACTCTGTCGAAACCTGGGCTGACAAGTAGACTATCGTTATATCAAAGCTAAGAGATGTCTGTATGAAGCCGCCACCATGAGTGTCCCGAGTACAGGACCAGCAGTCTAAGTCCATCCTACTGCGCAGAGAAGTGAAACAGGGAGTAAGAAACTGGACTGGAAAGGTATGGGCATAAACATAAACGGCGAGCACATCTCACACTTACGATCCGCAGAAGCCATCGTTTTACTGGCGAAGTCGCTGGAGGAGCTACAACGGATGCTGGACGGCCCAGCATCAGCCTCGCGAGCGATGGGTCTCAGCATGAATTTGGATAGACCAAAGGCATGGTCAATGACCGAATGGTCACCTTCCTGAAGTTTTTCCGCATACCTCGGGCAGATTTTGCAGTTAGGTAGAGACAACTTTGAGAAGTAAGCCAAAAGGAGGATTCAGCTGGGTTGGGCAGCATTTGGAAAACTACGTCGAGTTTTCTGGTCACCCATACCGCAATGTCTTAAAACGAAAGCTTTCAATCAGTCAGTACGTCCTACCTGTCATGACATACGGACACAGTACGGCTAGTCTACCAGTTTAAAGTCACTCAGCGAGCTATAGAACAAGCTATGCTTGGAGTTTTTCTGAAGGATAGAATCCGAAACGAGACTATCTGACATAGAACTAAAGTTAACGACATAGCTCAGAGAGTTAGCAAGCTGAAGTGGTAGTGGGCTGGCCATATCTGCCGAAGAACCGATAACCGCTGGGGTAAACGAGTTCTTGAGTGGCGACCGTGACTCGCCAAACGTAGCGTAGGACGCCCTCCGGCCAGGTGGAGTGACGATCTGCGAAAGGCTGCTGGTAGAAGCTGGATGCGTTGAGCTGAGGACAGAGCTCAATGGCTCTCATTAGGGCAGGCCTATGTCTAGACTGCTATAGACTGCTATAGGCTGATGATGATGATGATGGGCGGCTAACTGTTCTCTCCTACTGACTGAACGCCTAACGCCGCGCGGCGCGAGCGTAGTGAGCGAGCTGAGTGAGCACAATGGACACTTCATAAAAAATATATAGGGAGGCGAACTTAGAGGCAAATAGTTAACCGCTCACAGTTCGCCTAATGCGTCCACGGCCTAATTCGTCAGAGAAAATCGATTATTTTACAAGTAAAACTTAGTTTGATAGGTATTAAATTGTCATCGATTTTTTGACAATAGATTTTTGCCCCATCATCTCAAAAAAACAACAAATTGCAAATATGTCAGCACCCATGCTATGTGGAATTGACTATAAGGATTTTGTACATACACAATATTGGCGCCGATTTCACGCCGATCAAATCGTCGGCGGCGGCGGCGTGAGCAAAAACGTCGGCGGCGTGCGCCACGCCTATCGGCGCACACCTCTAGTGCGTATTGTAAGTACCTACATTGGATAGTAGTTGGTAGGTACTCAAGAGTTTTTAAAATTAAAAAAACATCAGTGTTTAACCTGTAGCATTCATTTATTTACTAATTACCTACACTAAGTGAGCTTACACGTGTGATGTAGGTACCTACCTAAATATTTTACCTAAGCTATGACAACTAGCAATTAAAAAAAAACTATTTAGGTACCTAGACCTACCTAATTTAGTTAGTAATTCACTCGCGGTTGCTAAATACGCTTATTTGCAACTTATAACTACTGAGTTACGAGTTAACGTTTGCCTGTGAATTCGTTTGTTCGCGAAATTAAATGAACTTTTAATGAACTATTTGAAATTCCGTTTTAAAAGTACCTACTTACCAATTAGCATAGTTGTGTGTTTAGCTAACTAACCGAATAACTAAGGTATTTTTGCCAACTAACCTTATATATCTACTTACAGGCATTTACGGCCTAAGCGTGGTGTAAAGGTTAAACTCAATAATTTGAAAACTAGCGACCCGCCGCGGCTTCGCACGGGTGCAATGCTGATATTCGGTGGTGCATGTACTCGTATTATACATATAAACCTTCCTCTTGAATCACGCTATCCATTAAAAAAAAACCACATCAAAATCCGTTGCGTAGTTATAAAAATCTAAGCATAAGTGCATAGGGACAGACAGACGCGTGAAGCAACTTTGTTTTATAGGTACTACTACTAGCTGGTACCCGCGACTTCATCAGCAAAATAACATAAGTAGATATTTGAAAACCCATAAAAAGAATCGAAAAGTCTAAGCAAAAATCTCCATTAACTTTTCAAAACTCAAAATGATCGTATCTCGACCTCCGCTATTAGTAGAAACGCTACCTAAGAGATTTAAAAAAAAGTAAAAAGCAGTTTTGACCTCGGCGATGTAGATGGCGTTCTAATAAACGCCAAGGAAAAAGTAGGTACTTACCTATATCAAAAAATCTTAACTTTAGATTTATTGATGAGTGGGAAAATACATACATGTTACATTTTTAATCATTTATTTTATAATCATTTATCATGCAAAACAAAAAAAAACTGGATTGCAAAAAGTGGCGGTCACGCATCATCTTTATGACCGCGCCAAGCGTTGCTTAACTTTGTTCCCCATACAAACATGCAACCCTTATTTTCTCGCCCCCTTATGATTATATAAAAAAAGTGGCCTATGTCCGTCCCTGGCGTATAATCTTTTCTATGAATGGCAGGCATGAAAGACTGTGCCTTCCGATCGGCAGTTACCAAGGCACTTTAAATGGGTACCTACCTAACCTAGCTAACAAAGTTTATAGAAGAAAAATAATTTGAATTAGGTTAATAATCTAATCAGACAACCCTTCTAATAAGAATTTAACCCAATTACTAAAGGGTAGGCATTTCAATAGGTACGACCCCAGTTGATACACAAAGTTTATTAATATTAAGAATACTACAATGAGGCTCTGACACGAAATTGCGAGTTGAATCAGTCTAGCAGCTTTTTTAGGTGCTTTTGCAGATCAGAGTTAAGGTGGTTTACACGATGCCATTTCAACCCATACGATATCGTATCGCACGGAAATTTTGCACGTGTAAACGCTCATCGTATCCGATTTGTCGTAATTTGCGCGACACTCGTCGGCACGTTTAATGGGCGGGGCTTAGCAAATCGTACAAAAAATCGCATCGTGTAAATTTGTAAATTCATGTAGCTAAGTAATATTTTTTTTTTTTAATTTTTGCTTCCTACCCCACCCGAGGTTCTTGATTGGGTTCTTAAAATTACAACGCGTGTAGGCTCTTGTAGGTAGAATAGAATAAAGTTTTATTTTCTCCACACCATATACAACAGTTACAATAGATACTTAAATCTACATCATTTTATGTGGGTGAAAATACGGCTACCCCTCAACATTGCTCCAACAGCTGGAGAGTCTTGGAGCGCTCGTTTTCAGTGGAAATAAAAAAAAAAAAAAAATTATTTAAAAAAAAAAGTAAATTATACTGCGGTTTGTTGAGTGTCGGGAACCTGTGCTATTGGTCTAGCTAGGGTCTAGTCAGCCTAGTCCCAGAATAATAACAGTACCCTATGTTGAATCAAGAATCCCGACGATCGACGTCGCAACGCATTTCGTAAATAGCCTCTTAAAAGCCTCTCTTTTAATTCAAACAGGTATGAATTATTAAAAACTGAGCATGAATTTTATTACGGACGCTAAGTATTTATTTTTTGTCTTAACTTCTAGAAGAATTTCTTTCTTAACTTTTTTTTTGAGATTTTCAGGTAAGTATTTTGTTCGAAGATGAATTATTTACTTATGCAACATTTTAATAATTATTGGTATCCTAAAGACTGCATGTACACCATAGCAGTGAAAGAGAAGATAATTAATATTACCTTTGACCAAGTGATATTTTCTCTCGTGATGCGTCTAGCCAAGGCCAAGGCCAGCTCTGCCAGTGCAGTGTCCGAGCGCAGCATCGCGGATGGAGCCCGAGTCGCCTGCCGAGCCACGTGTCTGAAGGCATCAGGTCGTTTCCTTTCCAGCGCCGCGCATAGAGCCCTTAGAGCCGTGAGAACACCACTCTCGGTATTACTGATAGCCTCCTCACCGCATTCCGTCTCCACCATTCGCTGCAGCCTTTTCATGACTATTTGCTGTTGAAAACACTTGACTTCAATCAATGCATTCATCAATCTTTTAATGTCAAGAAGCACTCAACTCGAGCTACGATCGTTCGAACACACTTAAGTTACGAGTCAATTATTTGTAAAATATTGTACGGAGGTTTTTTTAGCCAGTATTATTATGAAGCTCGAACAACATAATGCACGCAGCCACCACGCAGCCGATACAGAAAGGGAACAGGCATGTTCTTTACAAGCTTATCCTGGAGTTGCGCAAGATGCAGGATCTTCTCTATTGCTAGAAATAGCTTCCCAAGCTGGCCTAGGCTAGCTCGTTATTTTTGCCCAGTCATCCAAAAGTACCTACCTTTTTAGAGCACAAAGTGGATCTTCGTATTTGCGTTTTGATGTACTGCAGACATAGAGCTCGTCCTTGCCGGACTATCTGTGGTTTGACCTGCGTGGGGGAGGCTAGGCACCAGCCTATGGTGGCAGAAAGGCGGCGGGAGACGGCGGCGGCGGCGGCACTCGAGACCATCGTGCTGAAGCGTCGCTTGGTACGGTCGAGAGGGGACAGGGCCCGCGTTGGTGAAGTCCTACGACCTGAAATAGTAAATAATATGCTAGTACTTATACCTAAGCACCGTAAGCTAGTAAAAATTTAAGTAATCGCAATTATGCCAACGCATAGAAATATTTTAGACCGTACTAAGTCACAACATTCAATTAGCAATTATTTTTATGTAAATCAGCATTTTTACACCAAAATTTGCATATTTCGCTCGTTTCAGTTTATTGCGGTTTGTTTGTTTGTCCTAATTAAAACAAAACCAGGGTCAAGAAATAGGTTCCATTCACCCTTTCATGGGTGGATTCACCCTCACGTGGGTGTCACGAAAAGATACCAAGTAGGTAGGTATGTACATTATTTTCACTAAATAAGGATTTGTACTTGTTATATCGGTATATTACAAATTTATTCTGTGTGCCTGTATCCAATATCCATAAATTTCATACTAAGGTATTACATTAAAAAAACTTATCGGTCTTCATTAGATCATAAAAGAGCCTTCTTATGATGCTCTGTTTCTAAATAAAAATATTAAACGTTACGAAAATTGTAGAGCTTCAGTTTTTGATCCGAGAAAAACTTTATTCTTCAGAATATCTTATTTCAAGAGAATCCTGTGCCCGGCTCAAGATCAAAGTAAATTTTAATAAAATTAATTTAAGAATATAGCATAAGTAGGTACCTACCTACATCTGTAACATCTGTGTAACTGCATAGGTGTAAAGATAAAGATAAAGATAATTCGTAAATAGCCTCTTACGAGTAGGTCCTTTACTAAAATTGACAAATTTCTAACACACAGGAAACAAAACTACAAACAGATATACATAGGAACTTGCTGGTAAACTGGTAATAAATGCTTGCTTACTTTGTAGGCCGAGTAGACCATCCGAGAGCCCGGGCAAAGCGCTGAGCGGCGTGCTAAGTTTCCTTCTCATCCTGATGCCAGGGGTCGGCATGAACTCGTCATCTTCCTCTGCTTCTGGCGGGGTGACACGTATAGCTATGTTGTCTTCTTGCACCTTTCCTCTGCCACCACGCATTTCGCGCCATCTTGTGTCCGTTAGCGGCCCTATCTGAAAGAAATCACACTTCTATGTAATCCAGAAGACTAATTTCTCATGACAAATATTAATTTAAAAATAAATATTAGGTTATGTTCCTGGCTTCTGAGGTACGTACGTTGGATATGATATAAGCAGTGATTAGGAATAATGCAGGATCCTATAAAAATAATTTCAGGTAGGTACTTACTGCAAAGGCAGAATAAAAAAATGTTTAGGTAAAGATTTTTTGTTTTAAGTTCAAAGTTGATAAGTAAGAATAAACCGCGTTTTCGATCTGCAATAACACATTGCATCCGAACTAGCAGCACGACTCGAGAAAGTTTAGTCAGTTCAATCGAATAGCAGCAAGTGGTTCGTAACTTAGTTACAAGTTTTGTACATTATTGAGCTTTTATACTTAAGATAAGTTATTTGGGAAAAGCGGCCGTGTTATGATAACATAGAGGTATTAAAAAACACCGGGTTCTCTATTCTATTCAGTAATTCTCATAAAATGACATGTGTAAGGTACATACATACCTGGCCTAAAATTCGTTGGAAATGATCCAAGAATATGAAATGAAAATATTGTTATGTTCTTGAAATCAAATCTTGAGCTATGACTTTTTTCGACCTTTTCGGTATCTTTACGACCATCATTGGCGAGCGCCGCTTTTTAAGAGGCCCTGTAGCCAAATTGGCTACAGGGGAGAACTATTTTTCCCATCTTTCTATTTCCAAGAATGATAAAAAAGAAGATTACCTTAGGCAAAATTGTAGGGTAGTTTGATAGAATCAATAAATTGTGATTACATAGCTAAGGCCGCTTCAATCTATATCTGGTTATGTTAACGATTTTCAGCCCCTAGGGATAGGAGTTTGGAGATTGCACATGCCTACTTTTATGATTAGGTAGTGTTATTATCGAAGGCATTGAAGATGACTAAACGATCAAAAGAGAAGAAAAAAAAGTCCCCACAGGATCGTTAAAATACTTATTAGTAAAAGACAGATCCATGTATGTAGTTCAAGCAGATGTATTGATTAGAGTTACAATGCGAGCCTTAGCGATCCCAGTCTTTGGGAATAGGGAGGTAGGTACACTAACGGTAGGTACTTACCCTTATACTAACGTAAACAACGAGAGCAAAATGAAGCCAATAAAAGCGCTGGGAATAAGACAATAGAACTGTAGGTACCTATACCTACATACAAGAAACCTTACAATAGGTATAAAATAAACAAACAAAATCATTTTAAAATCGACATGAAACATCGCAATAAAAGATGAAAAGCTCAGCTCCATTGGCAACTTCTCAACAATGCTGTGCAGGCCTGTTTTCGTGAAATTGTTGTATTTCAATTGTTGTACGTTCATAATCTTTGGCCAGGAGTTTTCAATGAGTTAATTTTTCAATTTGACACTTATCTTAATAGAAAATCAAACTTTTTCAATAGCCAAATGTTTGGCTATTGAAAAAGTTTTCTGTGGCTAGCAAACTTGAATTAAGGTACCAACGTTTACACTATGCGATTTTTCGTACGATTTGCTAAGCCTCGCCCAATGACAAATCGCATACGGTGAGCGATGACACGTAAAAAATTGCAGTGCGATACGATATCGTATGGATTTTAAGTAAACAAATGAATTGGATGAATGAAATGAAATGATAAAAAACTTTGACATGGGTTGGGTATAGCTAAATATTCCTTGTTAGATACATACCTACTTAGTTAATTTCCCATATAAGTTCAAGCGTAGAAGGTTTATAGAAAGAATTTTACATCTTCACTTCGCTTTGGTGGAAACAAAGTCCTAAAATGCACCTACCCACAAATAATAAGTACTTACGTAGGTATAAAGTGTTGTAACAGACAAGCAAAACCAAAACCTTTAAAACTAAATCCTCGCCCACGTGTAACTAGAAATGAAATTTTCAAGCCACCTTGTCAGTAGGTAATCAATTTGCAAGCTACAACCGTAACAAAATGAAATTGCATTATCGCACACGGCTGCTGAATGACGCAAAGATACGAAAACAATGAGCACCCAAAGCCGTTAGCATGAGCTCATTTTTATATAACAACTACCTACCTACTTACTCGTAGCTGAGCCTAATTTTTTTTTTTAATAATTGTGGGAACATTAGGCATAATTATGTGGGTGGGACCGTCAATCTTCATCGATTCCTGCAGGACCAAAGAAATTTTAGACTTTCACTCAAAATTATAGACTTTCAGTGTGTATGAATGAATAATGAGGTGGGTAGGTACCTATCCGTAATTCGGTAGGTTAGGTAGGTAGGTACCTATGGTAAGAACCTGTAGGTAAAGGATGAAATATCAATTTTCATATGGATTTCATACATCGAGTAGTTACACTTGCTCACAATGTAAGGCCTTAGAGGCAGTCTTTCATGGATGGCGGCTTTTATGGATTTTAACGAAGCTTGGTGAAATCAATCAGGTTTTTATTTGAATACACCCTTTTTTCTGATAAGATAGCTAACGGTAAGTATCTAGGTACGTATTGGGAATTATTTTGAACCTTGTGTGACGTTTCAATGTGCAGCTTTTTTAAAAGCTTTTAATTAACTTGCTATGTTTGTAAATGTTGTTTGTTTGTATGTATGTTTGTCCGGGTCAAATCTTGCAAGCTTAATTTGACCCACTTCCCGTTGTCCGATTGAGCTGAAACTCAGTTTGTAGATCAATTTTATCATCTAAAATTTTAAAATATGGTGACAGCGAGCTGATCTGATAATGGGGAACGGAACTCCTCAGAAAATACGTTGATTGAAATGAAATTTTGTTCTTACATCGGAGATATCACGGTATCCCATTAAAAGCTTGTAGGTAGGTAAGTAGGTACCTATTTGTTGATTTTTTTCGAAAAAACTTATAAAAGTAGGTACAATCTTAGGCCCTTACTAATAAACATAAGGTTATGTCATGCACAACTTAAGAATAACCATACAAATTTTTAGTTTATGCATGTCATAAGTTTACGTCGAGTTTATTAGGAAGGTACCTTGTTTTTACTCGATAATACCTACCTGTGATAATACACACAATGAGTTACACAGCTATACATGTCGACCAGTAGGTAGGTACGTACCTATGATAAGCTGTACAAAACCATGTCGAATGTTTTTTGTAGTCTAATAATATTGCGTGTAAACTATAAGGCGATAGGTATAAGGCTACGTTATTTGCCGCTTGTCATAAGTGTTTTCCTTCACCATTAGTGCTCGACCAACAATTTGAAACTTCTTTGTTGGATAAATTAGGAAAGCGATTCATTGTCATAGGTTCCACATTACATTAAAATTCTATCCAGATTGTAGGTAGGTCCCTATCTCACGTTACTTCACCCGCAAGCTCGACCGTGAATGAATCGCGTCGGTAATGTTAATGCAACAATTCAATGCTACTGATAACCGTTGTACTGTCAGAATACCAAATTAGGATGGCAAGGAAATGACAAACATCTGACCTAGTCACGGAGGTGAGATGTTTATCAGCACTTATTCAACTGGTAATGAGTGTCGCTGTAAATTTTCTGAACAACAAACGTCCTTCAACAACATTCAAGTCCGATATGGAAGAAACTTGACATAGGTACCAACTTATCTAAGTTGGTAGGTACTCGTAGGTGTAGATCGTGGTATTAAAGGATAAGCTTTATAACCACGCTCAGAGAAAGGTTAATTTCTCTGGGCTATACCTACAGTTCTTCCAACGGATCTAGGCATTCGTGAAGTTAGCCGTTTGTCTGCGCAGAACACAATTTTGTATGAAAAAGCGCTCACTGCGCAGACAAACGGCTAACTTCACGAATGCCTAGATCCGTTGGAAGAACTGTCTGTACGTAAGTCAAGCCGCGGGGAAAGCTACTGCAAGTGATCCTCTAAGCCTATATTCAGTAGAATAGAGTCAGCATATAAATATTAGCATTTAAAGTCAGGGTTCGTAAAACTTTAGTTATTTTAGGCATTATTTCAAAGCAGTTAAAACCTGCCATAAAATTTTATGATACGAACATGGAAGGACTATGGTTTTAGTATCAAGAAATGTTCAAAGTTAAGATTGTAGTTGAATTAGTGGTTATTTAACTTCTAATGAGTCATTTCCAGAGCCAAGGCAGTTCCCTAATTGTAGAACAGTTGTGATGGAATCACTGACTAGGTAGGTAAGGTACGTACTTACCTATTATTTTTTTAGGTAAAAAATAAACTCTGCCCAAAGTAATTTAAGTTTTTGTCAAATCATATATTTTTCGAGAATTCGATTAAGTACCCATACCACAACGGATCTTTAGCTCTCTGAAGTTAGGTGCAATAGACGATTGCGTAGATTTGGTAGAGTAAGCGAGATAGCACGATTTTAGGCTTCATCAAAAATGTGTTCTGCGCAGCTGCGCAGAAGTAGCTACTTCAGAGAGCTAAAGAACGATAGGTAACAAAGACCCATATCTTTAGTCGTTTTCTAGATCTCGACTCATCCTCTACTCAACTGTCATCTCAAGGTAGGTAGGTACGTCGCGATCAACCTTGAGATGACAGTTCATTTTGTGTACTTACTCGTACTTTTCTGAGAAAATGTCATAACGCAAGAATGAGTGGAGGATTTTTTTACGACAAAGCAGCATACCGAAATGCACTTGGACGTTGAGTGGAAGTTGAGATAAGGTCGAGATTACGACTAAAGAAAGATATTATGTCACGTAAAATAACCTACTGAAAAAACATTGAAAAAAACAATTTCATGCAAAGCTGAGCCTATACCTAATACAATATGTAAGATTAGGCTCGACAAATTATTGATAAGTCACTCGGATCGTCTGTAAAAAATATTTTTTTAGTTCTTTTTATTCTGAGATTGGACCATTGAAGGACCCTGATACCAACTACGTATTGAGCTCTTACTTGTTCTTGGTTCTACTCATAGCATGACTTCATGAGTTTGAATAAATTCTAAATACGGATTAGGTTATTAGGTCATTGACTTATTAACTAGGTTGACTTATACAGTTTCCATGGAAAATGAGCACTGACGCATTGTTTACCTACACGAATAGCGTTTGAACGTAGATTTTGAATATTTTAGCTCGTGCTTAAAATTCATCATCATCTACGTACGCCACACGTTATGTGGGATCAGCACGACATGTTCTTCCATTTGCCTCCGCTGTCAGGTCAGCGTCACGTTGAATTGCATAAAAATGATGTAAGTAAGCATAGATGTACGTACAAATCATCTTCTAACTAAATATGTACAGGCCAAAAGGTGCATTTACACGATGCAATTTTTCGTACGATTTGCTAAGCCCCGCCCCGAACGTGCAAACGAGCGTCGCGCTAATGAAAAATCGTATACAATGAGCGTTTATACGTCGTGAAAAATTGCCGTGCGTTACGATATCGTATGGGTTAAAATCGCATCGTGTAAATGCACCTTAAGTTTACCTATTCGTTTTGATTTCGTCAAAAGTTAAAAAGTCGAATCTAAGTTGGCGGAAACCGGAAACATTCAGGCGCATTCGTGTGAACACAGCTCATACTGAATTCATGTCTCCGAATATAATGCCTATTTGTATTGTAAGTTCAATATACAATACTTCATAACTAACATGATTTAGAACATTGACATAGCTCTATAAAAGGAGAGAAAAAAAGCGGCCAACGATGTTAGCCGGGGAACGGGTGCTTCATAACTTTGTACGAGTAGTAGGTACTTTCCCTTATCATATTTGGAGAGTGTTTTCCGGAGATAAATTTGGTTTTACTATTTTTGTTCTGTAACCATTTATTTACCAAGAGATATGAAGTTATGGGATGTAAAAGGTAAAATAAAAGACCTCTGGTGTATTATACATGCCGAGAGCGAACTTGAATGTATTTCCACGCATTATTTGCAACTCTAGCAAATAAATTTAATATTCGTTTTACTTGCATTTAATAATAGGTAAGTTACCAATTTACGTTAAAATTTTATGAAACAAATTGTATTCATTACTTACCTACTAAGGGCCAGTTTCACCAAAGTCAAGTTTAACAGCTTGTTAATGAATCGGCTGTTAGCCGTTTGTCAGCGCAGTGAACGCTTTTTCATACAAAATTGTGTTCTCCGCAGACAAACGGCTCTCTGTCGCCCTCGTACTTTTGGTTGTTGTGACATATTTTTAATTTTCTAAGATGTCAACTGCTAGTTAGCTAACGGGCCGTCGACCAGCGATTAGATTTAGCGCCTTGTTAATTAAGATATACCATTGTTAGAGCATGATGGAGCACAAAGCAATCGTAACGGTCTGTTAAATATTTAATCCGTTGTTATTTCTCTTACTAAATTTGATGTCAAATTAACTAACGCTCTGTTAGATAAAGTTTGATGAAACTAGCCCTTAATCTTTCAAATAGGACTAAGTAAGTAATTAAAATTACTTGTAGCTTTAGATAGTGGGTGGACCATTATTTTAACTTACCCAGGATGGAGTTTCTTTGTATTGTAGGGTAGGTTACCTACAATGATTGTTACAGAATGAGTAACTTATTAATTAGGTACGTTGAACCAAAAAATGACTGGATAGTCTGGCAACCTATTACAGTTTAATTATTTTTAAGTAGGTAAATGTAGAAGGACCAATCTGCCTTTGAAGGTAAGTACCTACCTACTTTATATTCCGAGAAATCTAATAAAGTGTTTTTCACCTTAATACAATTACGGATTCTCAGGATTTTGCTAATAGATGTGAGCCGTGTTGGCCTAGTGGTATGCAAGAACTTTAAATACGAATGGTGCGAGTTCGAATCCCGGATGTGCATCAAAGGATTTACGTTTCCATTAGTACTTAGTATGAATTATTGAAACCGGGGACAACAGTTGCCGAAAAACCAATTTTAAATCTTTTTACGTTGTTAGCTAGTGATTTATTTAGGGTCTTTCATTTTAAACTAACTTAATTCAGGAATTGGGTTCAATAAATAAATTAAGAAATATTTATGTGATGATTTTTTTTTGTTTTGTTATGAAAATCCCGAGAAAAACGATAAAGACTATCCTTTCAATTGATTGTTTCTTCTTGTATAACTTAGTCCATTCGTGATTTAGCTGCGCTGCTATTGGTGGAACGTCTGATTCCCTTGAAAATCATTATGCAACATTTCAAAAAAATCTATAAATTATACATATTTAAGTGAAAACTTAAATCGGCTTAGGAATTAAATTGATACGGTCAAACGTCTATTTACAACCCAAAAAAGAGGCCTTGTCAGTTTGTGTAGTTTAAAATGAAAGACCCTGTATACCTACCTATCTTCAAAATATATTGTAAGTAGCTCTAAGCTAAGCTCTTACTCTGAGATTTATTTCAGTTTAAAAGTTGGATTTTTAATTCAATTCTCTCTCTAACTGTACGGACGGATATTTCGATACCCGTTTACGGATAACAGTAAAGGGCTTTGCACCGATAACCCATCATTTTTGTGTGACTGAGATAAGACACGACTAATAGTGGTAGATAAGCTTTATCTACTTATACATATTAAAATAATACAAATCCCGTTGTCTAGTAACGTGGAATGGTAAAAGCTTTACTGTGTCTCCATCATTGCGATTGAGTACATAATAGTGCCTAATAGTTTGTTTAGATTACGATTTATAAATCGATTTTTAAACTTCATACCTACTTAGGTACATTCCGGATTTACTTTATAAATAATAAAATAAAATAAAAAGCTTTTTTATTTCGTTGTAGATTACAAAAAAGAAAGTAAAAAAGAAAGTAAAATTTTTATGTTAGTAGGTACTTAGGAACTACAAAAATAAATCTTTGTTAGTTTTTTATGATTACTTAAGTAGTTTTAAATTTTAGTTTTTAGCTTATACTTTTAGGCGTTAATCATATTGTGTGTAAGAAACTTATTTTAATTTAAATATTTACAAAAACCCCTCTGCGGGTAAAGGCCTCCTCCAAGGATAGTCAGATTTACTTTACGTAAGTTTTTTATTTGTATTTTTTTTCAATTGCAAATTTTGAAATACGAGTAATAAACAGCTAATTTAGCTTATTCATCGAATATTCATTCAACATTCGGGAAAGTTGACCCCAAGAAGTCCTTCTGAATAATAAATAAGTACATAAAAAGTTATAAATTTATTTATAACGCTAATGGCTTTAGGTATAGACCTACTAAAAACTAACCTCTGAACCAAATTCCAACCGATTTTTTATTCTAATATTTTTTACCTATTATTGAACTTCTTATCGACTTGCGTCATTTTGACATGTTTACCTTCAGAATGTCCGTTTCGTTCTTAGATTATCTATAGGATTCATTCAAAGATTAACCTATGTGTTACCAGCATATCTATTCAATTTGATCCAAATATGCGGTATTTATTTGATCACTCATAAAAATAGTTGACCTGACAATGTCGCCAGTAGGTAAAGTAGCCGTGTCTCATTCCCGAATGAATCCCTTGTGATACTTAAAAAACATATAAAACTAAAGGTGCATTTACACGATGCGATTTTTCGTACGATTTGCTAAGCTCGGCGCATTAAACGTGTCGACGAGTGTTGCGCTAACTACGATAAATCGAATACGATGAGCGTTTACACGTGAAAAATTGCCGTGCGATACGATATCGCATGGGCTGAAATCGTATCGTATAAATGAACCTTAAGTACCTAGGTAGTCCCTCTTTTTAATTTTTTTCCAACTGTCGTAGGTAGGTAGGTAAGTAAAGTAATATTGAACACTTACCTCGGTTGCCAACTTGATAATTAATTATACATTAACATTTACATAGGTATTGTGAAACTTTCATCATCAATTAAATCGTCTGGTTTATGTATGATTTCGGTGATTAACCGCGAGATTAGTGTTATGTTCACTATCATTATGATTCAAAAATTACAACTAGGTATGTCTAATCATGGACTCAAATCAGGACTAGGATCCTTCCTTACTTACCTTCGATCAATCTTGATTGAAGAGGTATAGAGAGTTGTCAATGGAGATACGAAATCCCGTGCTGAACAGGAATACGTTACGTTACCTTTTGTACAACACTAATGCACTGTCTCTTCTGCTAAGCAAACAACGTAGACAGCTGTTGTATGAGCGATTAATGGTGAAATGCGGTGCAGCTCTTCCGAGTTTCTGATGCTATTTGCTTATCTACACTAATATTATAAAGAGGAAACATTTGTTTGTTTGTTTGTTTGTTTGTTTGTTTGTTTGAATTGAATAGGCTCCGAAACTACTGGACCGATTTGAAAAATTCTTTCACCATTAGAATTCTACATTATCTGTGATGAACATAGGCTATAAATTATTTTCAAAAAAATTAGAGATCCTTATGAAAATTGCAATAATGTAACCAAAGGTGTAAAAATTTTGAACATAAAATTCTTCATATCGCGTGCGCTGCGAAAACTATTGATGATAGAACAAAAAAATGTTCTACAATATTAAAGAACGTATCAATATCTACAAAAAAGTCAGCGATAGCATATGTCCAACTATTGTGGTTGTGTCAGAATAACAATATTTATAATTTAAAAAGTGAATAAAAATGACGACCCAAAGCAGACCACGTTATTCTTATTTTGGTATTTATTCTTATCCAAATAAATTCCTTCGTAGTAAAGGCTGTTTCAGTACCCGTCGATTACTTTTTGAATGATTGAAATTGGACATTTTATTCAAAAGTTATCATGAGTTTAAAAATGTAAGATACATCGCGACCACAGAATAAATATCAGTTAGTAGGGTAGGACAAGTGTCTGGGATTTTTAACACAGGTAACGGGATATTAACCATGATTAATACCATAGATAATATTGATCCTGGCGTATGCAACTGCGCCGAAATATCGGGAAACTCAAAAAACATTAAATCATGGTAAATATCCCGTTAACTGTGTTAAAAATGTTGAAAACCATGATATTTTAAAAAGTGTCTGGGAACTATAGAATGAATGGAAGTGAGTGGTAATATATCAATGAAATATATATGGGAGGAAGGTCAGCATTGGGCAGTAGAGAGGCTTGGACACCCCCGTGTCATGTCGGCCATAAACCATCATGCCTATCGTCAAATCGGAATTTGATCAGTTAGAATTGACCATGTATGGGGGTGGATTGGCATGATGGTGTATGGCCGGCATAACACGGGGATTTGCCGGTGGTGTCCAAACCTGCCTTACTGCCCAATACTCCCTTACCTACCTTAGACCTTACCTACATATTAAACTCTAAACTTTAAAGGATCATACATCCCGCTCCGGGATCGCCATGTTGTTATAAAGATAACTCTATCTATCTCTATGAAGATTGGCAATTGAGAAAAAAGTACGTGAGTGTCGTGGAACACTCGGTTGGAACAAAGCAAAGAGTGCTTTTCTATAGGTACTAGGAATTTCAACTTAATATAATAAGTAAATTAATTGTCAATTAGGTATCCTAGAAACATTCTTCCGTACTAACAAAACAATGTAACAATCTATGGACTGTGTCGCGGCTCCGCATTTCGCACTGTGACGATTTGACTTATACATGTGTGTCGTGACGCAAAAATAGAACAATTTTCTTCATCCAGCCCCCATCCAATACCGCCCGAACATATCAATGAAATAGGTACCCACCTTAGACAATTTCCAATCTACCTACCTAGCCTGGATTAATAAATTTTGGTTAAATACTATTAACGCGTACAAAGCCGGGGCGGACCGCTGTATTATGATAAACATTGCATCAATTTGCATCTCAGTTTGAAGTTAATTAGGTACCTACCTACCTAATGGTTGAGATTAATTATGCTCATAGCAGAATAAAATAAATTTACTTTTATTTTTAAAATATTTTAATGGACTAAGGTTGGACAAAATCAAATAAAAAAAACTTAACTCCAATCTTAAGATCAAAGTCTAAAGGATTCTTTAATTAAACTGTCTAAAGTCCGCATTAGCATTTATTTTGTTTCAACTTGAATTTCGTTATTTTTATTTCATTTAAGTTTCAGAGGCGTACGTAAATCATCAGTAAGTACCTATAGGTACTTGGTAGGACGTTCGTTGGTTGGTACCTATACCAACGTCGTATAAGTACTTATCATAATTTTCATGTTCACCTAATATTATTTTAAAGTAGGTAAAATTAAATTGTCGGTAAACGAAGTTGGGAATATTGTATACATGAAGACTGGTTAAAGATTCGTAAGAATCCATTGGACAGTCTCGAAGAAATTGAATTTAAAATCCTAGTAAGGGTACCTACTAAAAATGACTAAATATAAATACTTTTTTTATGACTAAAAATTTTTGGTCAACAATCAGTCAAACATTCACAAAGTTTTAGATGAATTAAACCTCTTTGAATAAAACAAATTATTTTCTATCTCTGTCATTCATAGATAAACAATATTTTGAATGATAATTTCATTTGTTCATTCACTAGTTTTCTACTAAGTAATTCCGATCCCGATGTAAGGAATGTAGGTAGGTACTATACTACCTATTAATAATTCGAGGCTACTACCTACTTAGTGCCTAGAATTCAAAGATGACAGCTAGGTACTAAAGTTAAGGCAGTCACGTTTGCTTTTGTTTTTCTCTAGAATAATATTACACGGGTGTTGCGGAACAATTGAGAGTAGGTTAGTAAGTACCTATCGTACCTACCTAATAATGTACGATATTTACATAACAAAAAAGGAATAAAACGATACAATACCAATTTAATGAAATAGAATAGGCGTAAAGACCACGACTAGTATAGTAACTATTTGAATGAAAGATCAGGACTTTGGGTGAGCCTCGCTCGACATTATCAGATGATGAATGAATGAAACGATTATACAAAGCAAAGATCCAGTGTAGTAGGTACCTACTCACCTAATTAGCACAGGTAGGCTGTTAGAGATTGTCGCCTGTCACTTTAATAAACATAGTTCCCCTAGAAGAAGTAAAGTTCCCTCGCTCGCTACATATTGAAACAAATTATGTTCTATGTCTGTCTGTTTTTTTTCATATTATCTAAAAGAGCCTCAGGCAATGATGTTAAAATACTCAGGTTGTTGGGATTATTTCACTTGACAAAGGGTTTAGTCGTGTGAATTAATTTACTTGATGAAAATTCAAAATAGGTACCTACCTAGGTAAATATGTAGGTACCTACACAGATAAATTACTAATATTATTTTGTTCCAACAACAATCTCTGGGCCGGAAATTGAAAGCGAAAAAGACCGAGTGATTTATAAGAATCGGACGTGTAAAATTTTTAAATACTTAGGCCAATTCTTAAAATTTTGCATGTCGGTTACAAATGAAAAAGGTCAAACATATGTTTTAGGTTCCTATATTCGTTCGACATATGCATAATATTGTCGACACGTCGACACGTGTGCCTTATACGAAAAGAACGAGGTAATAATAGATTGTATACAAAAGAACGCCTCTGTATGGCAGAAAGAGCAATAAATCAGTGTTGACCCATTTTGACAAAGCAAACTAAGTACTTCTACTTACCTACCTACATCCGTTTCTTGTTTACTAGGAAGGTACCTACGAGAGTTTCGTAAAAGGCTGCTGTGTAGTCTAAATGGTATCATAACTAAGTACAAGTTCTTTGAAGACCGCTTTCGAACAAGATTATTCCTACAAGTGTTTTTCTTATTTATTTTGTACGTGTGTTATGGAGATTACTGCAGTCATTTCAAGTGTCGGAACAAGCAAAGGAATTTTAATGGAACCAGTTAGTGTAATCTTCCAGAACGTATGTGACTCGCTTTGACCCACTTCGCATTAGGTATAGTAAGTACCTACCTATAGTATATTATAGTAATTTAGTCAAAGCTTTAGGTAGTTAGGTATGCACTCCGCTTTTCTATCTATTGTCATAATGCCACCTAGCTGATAAACAGTCTATTGAATTTTGTGAAAGGAGAGTAGGTACTTACTAGTTTTAGGTAAGTACCTACCCAAGTACCTATTTGATTTATAGATTTTTACAAGACAATTAGGGTATCGTTCTTCTTTCTTTTTGTACTTTTTTTTAAGTTTAGAACCGTTACCCAAACCTCGTTCAAGTTTTCACTTCTGTTGCACTATTTTTTTTTACCAGAGTGCCACTATTTTTTTTTATAATGTAAAACATAGACAATACTTACCTAATAATAGTTTATAGTATCTTACTTGATGCATGTTCCTGAATTTTCTAACAATGCGAGTCTCGCTGTCACTTTCATTTTCACTAGAGTTTGCGGAGTCGTACGCCATTGTTATCACAAATCAGTACTTATCAACACCGTTCGATAAACACCACAAATATTACAAAGTAATATACAAAAACTAAGTGAAGTGGTCTTTTGAAAATCATAGACAATGCACGATCATCGCGCCCATAAACTTCGAAATGAGTCTAGTATTAACAATTCGTGACATTATTTAATAACTTAATCTTAATTGGTTTTTAATTGTTACCGTTACCGCATACTCAACTCAGTGCTATTTCTTGATCAGCCTAGAAAGTAGTTTTTTTTTATTAATTGTTATGTTATAAAACGTACCTAAATAATATCCTACCTAAGTACCTACTTAGGTAGGAAAGATTTGAAGTTATTGTCTTGGCTGAATGCTATCGAAAGAAAAACTAGAGAGAGTGGCAAACTCAGATCTAGTGATGGATTTATTAGACGCAGCAAAAACGTGCTTAAAATTTTCGGTTCCGGCTAAAACGTCGCTTAGTTCGTTTTTTTTTTATTTCAGCAAAACGAATGACTACACTACAGCCTACAGCTAACATTCTGACAGCTCTGGTCTGGAGCCGTATTCGCGTTCCTTTTTTCGTTCGTTTGATGAATATAGGTACGGATGCTTCCCACCACAATTTCTGACTTCAAGGGCAAATTTTTCGGTGTTTTAATGTTTTAAAAATTGGCCCTTGAAGTCAGAAATAGTGGTGGGAAGCATCCGAAAATTCATCAAACGAAATAAAAAGGGAACGAGAATACGGCCCCTGCTGTGAGATGCTTGCGAGATGAGCTTGCGCAATAATACAAAGGTTACTAAGCTAAGTACAAAGAGCACAAATGACACTGCATACTTAGAGTACTAAGACTCCATACTTATTCTTTAACCTGTGGTGGGTAGTTCGTATGTCGTAAAATGACCTTAGTAATCATTTATTTCTTGCTAAAATTATATAGCTTGTACGTACGTACCTACCTACATAAATAAATACCTACGCATTATTCTTCTATTATTCCAAGATGTAGGTAGGTAGGTACTTGTGATCTTAATGATGACAAATGATAGTAATAATTAAAGACAATACTTAGGTCTGTAATTATATTTTTACCTAATTATGTTCGGTAATCCTCTCATTCTGAATCATATCTTTCAACAAGTAACCTACTTGTACTTATCATTATTATGAGCTTTTTATTTATACCTCGGTACCTGTAGGTACTGTACTGTATGTAAGTAGTATCATTATTATAAAATAATTTTCTGGTCACGCACAATGTCCATGAAAAGAAAATGCTCTGGTGGTCTAGTGGTAGTGGCCCCGCCTTCTGACCGTAAGGTGTTCAATCCCGGTCGTGCACCAATGAGTTTTTCTGACGAAAAATGTATGTGCACTACGCCAGTACCTACTCTCAAACGGTAAAGGAAAACGTCGTGAGGAAACCGGCATGTCGTAAAACCTAAAAAGTTCGAAAACATGATTGTGTCAAGTGCACGAAAGGAGCCAAGAAGAAGAAGTATTTTTACTACTGTACTAGGTATTACTTACCAAATACTTTCCCCTTTTCGTCTTGATTTAGCGAGTAGGTTTTATTTTACCAGTATTTTCATTCTCAGTACCCGACCCGCCATAACAACGGAACTTGACAGTTATAAAAAGTTTAAAAAGATAGCAGTTATAAAATTTTCATGAGAAGTGTTTTTTTTTTTGCCAGATTTTATGATACCGCAGGTGCAACCTAAAGTTAAAGAAGCCGGCTACAAACGCTACAAGCAAGTTTGTTAAGTCTTGTGTTTATTTGGTCCAGCATTATAAAAAGGGTTTGTTTGCTTTTCGAGTACGCTAACAAAAGATATGCAAAACGACATGACATGAACAATAGGTACTACCTACATACTTGGGACTGGACAGCCTTTCAGGTTAAATTACTTGACCTCTGTTTAGCAAAACACCGGTACGCAGGCTTGTTTGTTACCTTAAAGGTGCATTTACACGATGCGATTTCATCCCATACGATATCGTATCGCACTTAAATTTTTCACGCGTAAACGCTCATCGTATGCGATTTGTGATAGTTAGCGCGACGCTTGTTAGCACGCTCAATGGGCGTGGCTTAGCAAATCGTACGAAATCGAATCGTGTAAATGTACCTAATATTATTATATTAGACCTTTACCTATTATTATATTAGACTAGCTGACCCGCGCAACTTCGTCTGCGCATTATTAGGATTCAAGTGCAGGAGTGTTACCTAAAGTTTATTTACACTGTGTTTGAAGTGAATCAGACCAAGGAATAAAATTTTCCATACTAACTTTAACACCCTGTAAAACATCCATATACGTTGATTTTTTTTATTAGATAAGCCTATATTCAAGTACTTAAAGCATCTACGTTCCAAATTTCATCACAATCGGTTAAGTCGTCACGGAGCAACAAAACAAACATTCACTAACACAGTCTTTCTGAATAAACTTTAATTAATAATTTTCGATCAATTAATAATTTTAGTAGGATAGGATTATTTTAGGAATAAGATCAGAGAAATAAGTATAAGCTAAAGCACAGGCTAAAGTAAACTTGACAAAACGCAACGATAGCGCGATCTAGAAAACGGTCAAATTAGCAGCGCCATCTAGTTGCGTTAATAATTTTAATATTAAAATTGAAACTTCAGATGTATTGATGAGTAGATTTATAAATGATTACCTACATGCTCATCATTAATTTTAAAATCATTAAGTAGGTAGGTGTTACTTCAAATTTTAATTTCCAAACGCTAAATGATCTGCATTCTTGACCTCGCAACGCTACCTGGTTGTGAAAATGAAAAACATAGATGGCGTTGCTAACCAACGCCTTTGTGAAAGACATGTGTGACATTGTTCTGTTTGCTGATGATACCTCATTGGTTTTTAAAGTTGATAGATATAAAGAAAATTACGATGATGTTAATGCGTCTCTATCCCTAGTTTTAAAATGGTTTACGGCTAATAATCTCTTACTTAATGCCAAGAAAACGAAATGTATTAAATTCACTTTGCCTAACGTGGTTCACAAACCAACTAAAATTGAGATAAATGGAGAAACACTTAATCTTGTAGATTCAGCAATTTTCTTAGGGCTGACTGTTGATTCCAAATTGCAGTGGGGACCTCACATTGAAAGACTTGCAGGTAGACTTAGCTCCGCTGCATATGCAGTTCGTACGATTAGGAGTTTGGCTGATGAAGAGACAGCCAAGCTAGTATATTATAGTTACTTCCATAGTGTGATGTCATACGGTATCTTTCTCTGGGGTAAAGCAGCCGATATTCAAGATATTTTTGTTTTGCAAAAGCGGGCTGTCCGTGCGATTTACAATATGAAACCACGGGACTCGCTAAGACAACGTTTTAAAGAAATTAATATTCTAACAGTATTTTCACAATACATTTATGAAATCCTTTTGCACACTCATAAATATATAAATGACTTTAAGAAAAAAAGTGACGTGCATAGAATTAATACTAGAAATAAGGATAAACTTTGTGTGCCTGAATTTAGATTAGAAAAAGTGAAAGGTTCTTTCATGGGAAATACCGTACTCTTTTATAATAAACTTCCAGATAATGCCACTAAATTGCCTATTCGAAGATTTAAAAGTTACATAAAAAATAATCTTATAAAGAAAGCGTACTATTCTATTGGTGATTATATTAATGATAAATTCGCGTGGCCTGATGTCGCTCTGCCCCTCGACAGCTGATGTGTGCACAATGCCTTTGCTATCTTGCTTAGCTTCTTGAATTTTACTAACTTTACTTTTAATTTTACAACTAAGTTAGTTAAGAAATTAGCCTAAGTTTAGATCTAAGATGGATCACCTAAAAAAAGCTAGGCCCCAAACCGTGTTTGTTGCCCTGATTCTTCACGGTATTGGTCGCGAAGGAACAGGAGTAGAATCACCTAGTTTTAAGACGTTTCAAAGTGATCCCAGCGGTCCTACTGAATAAATGCTATTTGACTTTGACTTTGACTTTGAACGCCAACGCCAAGGAAAATTATTTATTATTTTATTTATTATTTTCTAGCTGGTTGGTACCCGCGACTCTGTCAGTAAAATAACATAAGTAGGTAGGGTACTTGAAAACCTATAAAAATTATCGAAAAGTCTAAGCAAAAATCTCCAATAGCTTTCAAAACTCAAAATGATCGTATCTCGACCTCCGCTATAGTAGAAACGCCACCTAGGAGAAAAAAAGTAAAAAGCAGTTTTGACCTCGGGTGATACAGATGGCGTTCTAACCAAAGCCAAGGAAAAAGTATTTTAATATCAAAAAAATCTTAATTTCGGATGTATTGATGAGTGGAAAAATACATGTTACATGTTTATCATTAATTTAAAAATCATTTACCATGCAAAATGAGAAAAAAACAAAAAAATCTGCAATGCAAGAACATAGCAAAAAGTGGCGGTCACCCATCATCTTTATGACCTCGCCCAGGGTCGCAGAACTTTTTTCCCCATACAAACTTGCAACCCTTATTTTCACGCCCCCTTATAAATATTTAAAGAAAAAAGTAGCCTATGTCCGTCCCTGGGGTATAATCTTTAACCATGCCAAATTTCAGCTCAATCTGTTCAGCGGTTTGGGCGTGAAAGCGTAACAAACAGACAGACAGATAGACAGACAGACAGACAGACAGACAGACAGAGTTACTTTCACATTTATAATATTAGTATGGATAAGTAATTTCACATTTATAATATTAGTATGGATAAGTAAATTCGTATCCGATAAAGTACCTACCTATTACTTATTAAAACTGCCAGGAAATAGGTTAAGAGTTTTTATTAACCCCCCAAATACTTTTAAAGGGGTAGGTAGTCAGACCAAGAGTGTAGTAAAGGACAAAACACGAAAACAAAATGTTTTTAGACACGTTATCTGATGAGAGTATAAAACATGTTTGCAAAACATTTATTTCAAGAAACACACGGACATACAAGATAGACCTATCTAATCTTTTTGATCTACGGGGTGATATTAAGACCCTCCAGGTTAATCAAATAAAGGTATAAGAAGGTTCTTATATAATCGAACGAGATCTACCCTAATTGCTCGCAAACTGCTTTTATCTTAGTCATTATTCCATAATTCTGTCAGTAAACTATAGCAGAGCAAGGTGAAGGATCAAGATTAATAGGGCCTATTAATTTATAGTGTTGCAAATAGGTAATTCCGGTTTGTGCGGCATGGATGCACATATTTAATTTTGGAGAGTTTTTAGGGAGGAGAGGATTTTAGTGGAGAATCTACTTTAATTGAGAAATGAAGTCTCGATTCCGACGGGATTCGAACCCGCAACGATCAGACGATCCTCCTAAAGCCGGAGTGCCTTACCATTCGGCCATAGAATCCATGTCGTCACAATCGTTTTTTTTATAAGCTCATATTTTATCGGTTATAGCAATGAAATACCTAAGTGTGGTTTAACACTATAAAATATCTACTTTAATGTTTGTCTAATAATCAGTTTCCTTCTCAACTTCTTCAAAGAAAACATGACATATAAAAGTGATATCGTTCAAGGCTCAACTGAGTTTTCAAGTTTCAAAAAATTTTACCAGATTCGAAGTCAATTTAACGAACGTTACAATCGCAATAAGCAGGCTTTCTTATTACAAAGGTAGAAAATAAATAGCTTACCTTTGATGTTTAAAAAAATACGTAAGTAAGTAATAGGTAGTAGGCTCCGTTTCAAAGAAATATCCAAGAGGTTGATTGACAGAACCAATGATCAAAGAGGTGGTGCATGCCTCGGACAGAATATTATGTAGCTGTAGGTACCTAATTACCTATTTATAAAAAATCATTTGGGCACTTTATCTACCCGTAGTCGGTGATCTGAACACTGTTTCTGTGTTCTCATTGATGACTTGAGACAAATACAGAGTTCTATGGACAAATAGTTGAAAGACAGAAATGAGCAAAACGGTTTCTAAGAAATAAAGTAACTTAGTTTAGGTACCTAGTACCTACCTACTTAATCTCGTTTGATAAAGTCAATGAGAACCTGCCCAGTGAAATTCCTATAAAACCTTTTTTTTTTTTTTTTACTTTTTTTTTTATCTTCTAACACGTAGTTTTTTAACTCTCGTAACGTGTTATGTAGGTATTTCTTTGAACATTAGCATTGAAACAATATTTTTTACTGTTAAATAATTTTTGTAAGTAATAAAAATTTTACTAATATTATCAACGTCTGTAAATAGCACGCTTTGTTCATTTTTATGTTATAAATTGTTTAGGTGTAGGTAAACAAACAGTTTGGCGCGCGCCGAGGCGTAGAAGTTAAACATCGCAGTAGTATACGTAAAAACAGCAGAAGATCTGATTTACGTACCATTTATGTACATAGTAAAAAACCAGCCAAGTCCGAGTCGAACTCGCGCACGAAGGGTTCCGTACCATTCCGTATCTATAAAAACGGCAAAAAAGCACTTTTGTATACGTTTGTATGGGAGGGAGCCTTAAATATTTATTTTATTCTGTTTTTTAGTAGGTATTTGTTGTTATAGCGACAATAGAAATACATCACCTGTGAAAATTTCAACTGTTTATATCACGGTTCATGAGGTGACATACGGATAGACAGACAGACAGACGGACGGACAGCGAAGTCTTAGTAATAGGGTCCCGTTTTATCTTTTGGGTTCGGAACTCTAAAAATGACCGTTGTCCCTGTATTGTAACCGATCTGGAACACCAACAGAGAGAAAATAATATTTCACCTTGTAGGTAGGTAATGTATTGTGCATTAATTTTTTTTTTCTTTCTGGACTTTTCGCACAGCATCATCTAGCCCCAAAGTAAGCTTGAGCTTGTGGTATGGGTACTAGATGACTGATAAACTACTTATATACTTTTTGTTTGTTAATACATACATATTATACATAGAAACACCCAGACCCGAGACAAATATTTGTAGGTCATACAAACATTTGTCCCGCGGCGGGGATCGAACCCGCAACCTTCTGCATCGCAGGCGGACCCACTGCGCCACAGAGGTCGTCGAACGACCTTGGTAAAGTATGTAGGTAGGTACTTAGGATAAACATATCCATTTTCCAGTACAAGGTCCCAAATTTTCCAAAATAAGTAAGTACTCCTAATGTAATAAGTACTTAATACTCGTAGTAGAAATATAATACCCTAACAAGTAGATACTTAAATTATTAGTTAGACTAGACCTACTGATTGCCCGACAGGCATTAGGCTAAATAAAATGTGAAATGTTATTTTTTTTTTGTGAAACTTTTGATACCTACTAATGTGATTTTTTAAAATAATTTTATGCGTTTTTGAATTACCCAGTAGGTAAGCAAGCAGTCAGTGTAGTTAGAAGAACACTTAAGTAGTTACAGAGACTTGCTCCTAAACGGAAATCGGTATCTGCGCATACACTCACATCGACACAACGGAACTGCTATCACCGACGACATGAATATTACATTTGCGGTACAAGAGGGTACTTATAGGTTATATTATCTGGGCATTTACATAGATTACTTGTTAATATCATTATTTCCTAACTTAAAACTTTTAAATCACTAACCATCAACCAATGATTTGTCATATTTATTTATTTAATAGGTAGGTAATCATGGAAACTTTAAACCTTTTAGGGGCAAGTAACTTAAGTCATGTGCCGTTTATGGTTTAAGTTGACAACATTTTAGATCTTAAGACAAAACTTCCATGAATTATCACCGTCTGCGAGCTCCAAACAATTTTATGAGTTTGAAGTTATGAAGACTAGGGTGCCTATAATATTATGTAGCCTAAAGTTTTCATATCGTGGGTGGCTCAACAAGTTTGAAGAGAAACCAACATTCTTGCCCGTGGTTACTTTTGCACCGTGGCTTTGCCCTATTTACCAATATTTTGAATTTTAATGAGGTATGTATGTAGGTATGTACCTACTATACAATACTTATAAAATTTTAAACAGTTAATGGTCAGTACTATGGCACCCCTAAATCATGTACCTACTAGTTGATTTTAGATGACGATAGGAGCTAAATTAAAGGTAGAATTTTCGTATCTGGGCGAAGCCAAGGTCAATTAAGGTAACAAATTTGTTATAAAACAAAAAAAAGTACACGAGTGTCGTGGAACACTCGGTTAGAACGAAGCAAAGAGTACTTTTCTATACTGGGAATTTCAAATTCAAATTCAAATGAAACGCTCTTCCGTACTAACAATGTAACAATCTATGGACTGTTCGCGGCTGCGCACTTCGCATTGTGACAATTTCGTGACGTGACGGTCGTGATGGTAAAATGGAACGAAATTTTTCTTCCAGCCCCAGCCCGTTTTTCTTCAATACCGTCTGAAAAGGAACTTCGTTCCAAAAATTGAGTCTTCCCGACCGTGGCCCTTATGCATTTTCCAAGAAATAGGTAGGTACATTTCGTAATTTAATTATGATGAAGTGCGACCCAAAGTGGATAACTCGTATGTAGGTAATCGTGTTTTAGGGAAAACTTTTTCTCTAATGAACGAGTAGGTAGGATACAACGTTCGTTACCTACTCAACGTAGACACTAAACTCGTCAGGAAATTTTATGAATTTAGTTGGGATAAACTTGGTTGAAAATTGGTAGAAAATCAGTGAGAGAAGTGCGGCTCAACTTGTAGCCAAACCTTTGTACACGAATACAGCCTACGTGCCGAAATGCTTCTATGCACTCACAATGTAGCAAACTCAACGTAATGTAGGAATTTTACTCCTTTTTAGTCACTTATTGGTGCTGTGGTGTAATTTCTGTACGATTTGCTAAGCCACGCCCATTAAACGTGCCGACGAGTGTCGCGCTAAATGACAAATCACATACGATGAGCGTTTACACGTGAAAAATTGCCGTGCGATACGATATCGTATGGGCTGTAATCGCATCGTGTAAATGCACCTAGCAAGATGTTTAATTGATCTATGATTGCCGCATTTGGATAACAATGCAAAGTTATTCAAAGCGTTACATAAACGTCTCTTATTTAGGCAATTTGAATGCATTATGTACCATTTATTTACGGAAATTTTATGCATTTAGTTGGGATAAACTTGGTTGAAAATTGGTAGAAAATCAGTGAGAGAAGTGCGGCTCAACTTGTAGCCAAACCTTTGTATACGAATACAGCCTACGTGCCAAAATGCTTCTATGCACTCACAATGTAGCAAACTCAACGTAATGTAGGAATTTTACTCCTTTTTAGTCACTTATTGGTGCTGTGGTGTAATTTCTGTACGATTTGCTAAGCCACGCCCATTAAACGTGCCGACGAGTGTCGCGCTAAATGACAAATCGCATACGATGAGCGTTTACACGTGAAAAATGGCTGTAATCGCATCGTGTAAATGCACCTAGCAAGATGTTTAATTGATCTATGATTGCCGCATTTGGATAACAATGCAAAGTTATTCAAAGCGTTACATAAACGTCTCTTATTTAGGCAATTTGAATGCATTATGTACCATTTATTTACGTTAATAGCACGTTCTTTGTGTCCCTCCATCTTTTTTTAAATAACTTAAGTAGGTACAGTCAGTAACGAAAGTCGTGCTTCAAGTACCGACCAGTACCTACCTACGAACCTACTTTTAAACCTACCCATTACCACCTAAACAAAAGAGAATGGAACATTTTTATTGGTAAGTTTCCTTAATTTAGGGATTTCAATACCAATCTGAAATTTCAGCGTGTCCGGAATTCATCAGACTAGCTTGATGCGCACGTACGTACCTACCTACGAGTTGGGCAGTCATAGTCATAACCTAATTTTAGTCTAGTTCGAAGAGGTTTACCATTGTCTGGCACGTGGTAGACACTAGAAAGTAGGTAGGTAGGTACCTACTCTAAGGAATTTACTGGGCATAAACAGTTGAACAAATCTACGTTACAAGGTAGTACCTGGTACCGGTAGATAGGTACTACCTTAGCCTTGCCATAGAACTTTCTATTAGAATGTAAGTTTTGTTTGTATGTGTATCTAATGGTACTTACACCTACAACCGAGTTAACTTTTATTCACTAACCAACTCGTCTAAATGTGACACGAATTACAACATGTTTCACCTGCCGTAGCGACTTGTAAGGCTTCGTAGATTAAAAACCCGAGGGACGACCTAAATACTTTCTAAGAATGTATCTAGAATCTACCTAGACGGGTACCTGCCACTTTTTACCAGGCCTAAGATATAATGTAGTAACCTGGGTAGGAGCTACAGAGCTGCCTAACCTACCTATTGCTTTCGTTTAGTTACGTACTGAAAGCAGCTGAGAGCAATTCGCTATGAATGCTTAGGTCATTCATTGATATCAATTACCTACCTAGTACTGGGCTAGTACCTACGTTTGAGTTTCAGTCATAAAAACTTGTGCGCAGTCATTTGTCACAGTGAGTGAGAGTACCTAAGTTATTAATATCGATAGTGTGAGGCACGTGGTGGGCACATCACTACGTAGGTACCTACAACATGAGTATGAGTAATTCCCCGCGCGCTTGCATCGAGATTTACCTTTATTCGAGATAGCGACAACTTGAGTCCATGTATGTAAATGAACCGGTTTATTACGTTTTAAACAATATCTAACTGTATTAAACCCCAATTGAACCGTTTTATACGGTTAGAAACTCGCCTGCAAATTCCACTAAATAAATTGTAATCTATTTCTAAATTTAGATTAAATTATTTCAGGCGCTGGGTTCACCCAGCAGAACAAAAAAAACTTCATTTTATTTCTACAATCAAAGTACTTAAATTCGCAAAACTCGCAAAACAAAGTTTCTGAACGAATGAGAACCGTCAAACAATAACATTTGCGAGGAATCCTCGATCCCAATACATGACAGTGTTAGTCGGATCCAAAAGTTTTAGACCAGCATAAGTTTGAACTTTGTTCTCTCAATGTTATCAATTACTTTAGAACAACTGACGGGCAAAGGCCCTTCTCATCCAATCAGGGTGCTGAGCTAAGTATGAATTTTATTCACCATTCGGTATCGACGCCGGCGCCGTAAACGTGGATTTGTACTGATTTTCATTAGTTATGAGTGAGTACCAAAAGATGGCGCTGCTATTTTCCCATACAATTCTGCGTTTACGGCGTCGATACCGAACGCGTAAAAAACAAATACTAGGCACCCTGATGAGCGCTCGTGCTCGTGCTTGCTATTGCTAAGTCGTTCTTATTAGATCGTCGAAGTTAAGCAACGTTCGAAATGGTCTGTAAGTGGATGGATGACCGCCAGTGGCATTTTCATCTGAGCGCTTCCGTGCTTCGGAGGGCACGTTAAATTGTCGGTCCCGGCCACGGATTTAAAGATGTCTGTGGTCCCGGCTATTTAAGTCGTTAAGCCATGACGGAGGCTTTAAGGCGGCCTAAAAACCTTCTGATCTTTAATGAAAACTCCGTCACCAGAGTTGGCCACTGACTCATACGAACTTATTATTATCCAATCAGATGGCAGGCCTTAAAGATAACGTAGGTCTAATACCTACAGCGTCATTCTTCTCGAAAACGAACGACTGACCTAAGTGATCAAGGCCCAAAGGATATTGTGCGTTGGTCAGACGTTTTCGAAGTTTTATAGCCATTTAAACCTGAATAAGGCAAACATGGTCGGCCTGTAAATTAGTCGTTAAAATATTAGAATACCTACCCATATAAAAATAACGTAGGTACCCTAAGCAAGTAAGTATAGTTTACATACAATAACGTAAAAATAACAAACATTAATAAGGTTTAAAAATTAAGCCCTTTCTATGCCCACAAAAGGATTCAATTCCAAACGCTGTTATCCCAATACAAAGTTAAAATATAATATTATGATAAGTATAATATTATGATGGTTATATCATTAAATTGTCATTTTCTATACATCTACAAAGTAAAATTATAGTACCTACCTACCTAACAATGTAGGTACTTAATACTGGTAATCTACACAGATCCTAAGTATGTGTCTAAGTATATACCTACAACACGAGAACACGACAGATTATCTCCTTGCTTGCAAAAAGTCATATCACCTACCAGATAAATTCATCCTGATTTGAGTAATGATGTGGTAATGATATGGTGTAAATTCAAACTAGGTAATTTAATTACCTACTTAACCATATACAAAATCATGGTAGCTATTCAAGTGGCATGTAAATATTGGCACAGTTGTTAATACTTAATTCAGCAGTAGATACTCCTAATGAATCCATCTCGATTTTGGAACTTACGTAAAATAAATTTGATAAAATAAATTCCGAGCTGAAATCTAAGATTAGCCTATACTTAGTGACTAAGGTATAGGCTAATCTTAGATTTTAGTCGCACTGAGGCAACAGACTAAGGCTTAGTCTGTTGCCTCAGTGCGACTTTGCAGTAGGTAAGTATTAAATCGCACTGGACCGTTAAGAATTAGGTAACTACGGGATAAGCCTTAGTCCATCAGCAATATAATGAAGTCCGTTAGTTTGTTACACAACACTGCGTCTTTCTAGAACTTATGTTAGTAGGTAGGTACTTAGTAAATCCTTTATGTACTTACTTTTTTTTAGTGTTAATCATTATCTGAACTTAAATTACGCCTAACGCCTTTATAAAGGCGTAATTATGAACACTGAAACAAGTTTTCAATAAAAAAATAAAAAACCCGACTGCAAGAAAGTCACTTTGAGATTTTGTAATGCGTAGGTGGGGTAGCTTTAGGGTAGGTAGGTAGGTACCTAAACTATGAGTAAAACCATTTGCAATAATTTGCATGCATTCATTGCCCATTTGTTATTCCAAACTAAGTTTAAACATATTTTTGTAATCTCCTTATAATTTCCTTCATTTTGATATCAACTCGATATGATTGGTTAATTTTTTTTACTATTTCGCTCCTAAGATCTGCCATTTAATCGATACTACGAGTAAATTGCGCTTTGTCTGTAGGTACTTAATTGAAAGATATTTGAAAAATAATAATTTAAGGTATCTATGCAGGCAACAGAACCCGAATCCATGTTTATCTTTTTGTCTGTTTGTCTGTGCGTTTGTGCGCGCTAATCTCAGAAACGGCCGATTTGGTTATGGTTTTTTTTACTGTTGTATTGGGGTAAGTCGGGATTAAAATTAATTTTATCTGTTATCCCGAAAAACGTTCCAGAAAACCAAAAAGTATGTAAAAGGATAACGGGATTATCGTATAAAACCTTTTTGCAGTTTGACACGACAGCCAATAACTTTAACATTCCAAAATGGATATTGCATTCGCACATAAGAACCGCCATTTTTTTTTTCAAAAACCTATCCAATGACACTCCCGTTATTAATACGAATCTAACGATAACCTAAATATAAAAAAATCCATCCAGTCCTTTGGAAGATGCGAGGGAACAAAGAAATTTAACGCATTAGGTACATACTTACACACTTACATACTTACAGATTACAATTTGTTTATTTGTTATATTATCTGTATTATGTTCTTGTGTACAATAAAGAGTTAATCTATCTATCTATCTATCTATCATACTTAGATACATCATTAATTGTACTTAATGTATAAAAGATACGCGCGAAAAACATAACCCTTCCTTTGAAAGTCGGGTAAAAAAAGGCAAACAGGCACATCTTAATATCTACTAATCCTAGGTAGGTATTATTATGCCCACAATATGCAGATGTTACGTTAGCACTGGTAAGAAATCAAATCTAGAAATGTTATTATGCTAATTATCAATTCCTTTGGCATCAGCACATTCAGCACCTTTGAGTCCAAGTCAGGTTTATTCCTTGGTATATCGGATAATAAGTTAATTATTTTTCACAATTCTTTGCTTCCCTGAATTGACTTGCATGACTCTCACTAGACACGACTAAATGGAGCCAGTCTAACTTTATGTTTCTTCTTTGATGTAGGTACCTATGCACACAGGTTCTAATAATTGGTAAGTATATTATTATGTAATGTATGTAACTTGTATGTGTATTTCTTTACTTATTTTTATGAATATTAAGAAGTGGCAGTTACCTAAACCCTGGCAACAACCAAAGAATCATGGCAAGATCGGACCTCAAATTTTCCACATATAAAAAATAGAAGTACTTACCTTTGGTACTTTGGTCATTAGAGGTAAATAAATACAGAAATTACATAGATACAGTAATACAGTAAATTATTTTTCGGCTTGTTAAATACGAATTACGAATTGCATACGGTTAATGGCATTGTAAGCAAAAAATCAGGCTGTAGATTAATTCTGGAAACGAATTTATTTTAGCCAGGGGCCGTATTCCCGTTCTTATTTTCGTTCGTTTGATGAATATTCGGATGTTTCTTACTACAATTTCTGACATCAAGGGCCAATTTTTTGGTTTGGAATATTTGGTCCAAAGTAAGGACCGTGTTTTAAAGTTGATCTTAACGACCAAATACAATGTAGCTCGTAGTAAGAAGCATCCGAATATTCGTCAAACGAACGAAAAAACGAATGCGAATAACCCCCCTAGGTCACATGTTGTATGGAGATGATCGACGTTCTTTAATGATAAGAGTTAAAATTTTACTCTAGTAATCTTGGCCTGCTGCGTCTAGAATTCTGCAGGAGGGTATGTAGGTAGGTATTCACAAATCAGCATAAATATTCGTGCAGTGCTCTCGTCCCTTGCCACCAATACATAATGCATCTCGTAAATCATAGATCACAAACGACTCACGCACTTTGAAGGAAGATGAGCTGATTCTCTGTTACTTCAGAATCCTTGAGTCCAAGAGTGCCTTTAAAATAACGTCCACAAATAAGTATTTATGTCCCTTTACACTGATGTTTGATAAAACAGGCACTTAAGTAAACTTTTTTGTTGACGATAGTCGGATGAAACTTCGAAGTGCAACGCGCGAGATGTGGTCGTGCTAGAAACGAGCGTCGCGCGCGGACCGCGTTTATCAACTAAACACATTAAAAATGCCGGTTCGTACGAGACCACTTTTCTCAGTTAGTTCTATGATAACTAAATGGCACAATACGTTGTTGGTCTGTAGTGCAGTAAGAAATGGAAAATGCTGTACCTACTTAGATAATAATAATGCTCCTGATCAATGTAAAAAGTTTATCGATTTCATTGATTGTCTCGGAACGCTTTTTGATAACGCCAATCAACTTACGACCTTGATGCATACCTACCTAAAAAAATGATAAGAGGAAATCAATTGCATTGATTCAGAGATTTGATGAGTTCATGTTTCTTGTGTGTGAGTCATCGCACAATTTACCGAATCTTCGAGGACAGGTTTGATTATAGGAAGGTAGGTAGGTACATTACCTACCTATCTACCCACTTACTTATCTGCGTTTTTATTGTTTTCTTTTCTTACGTTTTTTTTCCGTATTCCTTCCTAAGAATCGTAAATACTATCCACACACGACCAATTCCTTGTCTATTATGTATACTGAGCCTTTCGCGAGCAAGCCTGATTCGAACTTGTCCGATTTTATCCACGTGACTCGTGATTGCATAGACCGAACCGAGCGCCAAGTGCGCCATGTAATGGCCGAGCGATTGTTTTTATCACTAGGTAGATGTAAAAAACATAAAGCAAAAAGTTAATACGACCGAATAACATTGGTTTCCCAATTTAGTTGGTAAGAAATGAATATCTGTCCAAATTGTAGGTTTTAGGGTAGGTAAAGCAAGTTCGTGTAGTTAGGACATAGTAAAATCTGCTCTACTTAAGATAGGGAGGTACATGCCGGTTTATCTACAGTTAATCAACAAACTGCGTCTATTTGGTTGTTTTGAAGGCGGCGCGAATTAGGGGAAGGTTGCTATGAATGGACCACCTAACCAAAAAATACTTTTTCGTGATAAAATAAAACCAATACCTACATCATTTTTAATTACCGAGACCTATATTTATAATAACCAAAAACAAAAACAGTTCAGACTTGTAGTTTTGGATTTATACGAAGAAATCTAAATTTTTGACTGTTGCCTTCTTTGGACCATCAGCCCATGGTCCCAAGAAGGCAACAGTCAAAAATTTTGATAGCTGGCTGTAAAATTGTCTAATGTTTCATAGTAACGCATTCAGTTAAACATGAATACAGTGATACATACGTAGCTACATCAACTTGTTCAGAGGGTAAAAAATATATATTTGGTCTTCTGAAAACAGATTCACTTATTTAGGTAGGTACTAGATACGTCACTCACGTCTTGCAACGTGGCGCAGTCGCTGAGACAATTAAAGAGTGGGGTGCAACTAAGTCGCTAAAGATTCGTTTCTATTGGTTTTGCTTTTGCTAGCTGTCATAGTTTTGGAAAACATCGGTCCGATAAAAGCTCTGGTCCAATGATTGCAACCTTCCCCTAATCTTCTGGCGGTTATTCGCGTTCGTTTTTTCAATCGTTTGATGAATATTCGGATGCTTCTTGCTACAAGCTACATTGTATTCAGTCGATAAGATCAACGATAAAACACGGTCCTAACCTAGCACCAAATATTCCAAACCGAAAAATTGGCCCTTGAAGTCGGAAATCGAAAAAACATCCGAATATTCATCAAACGAACGAAAATAAGAACGGGAATACGGCGCCTGGTCCGAGATGTTTTAGTGTACCTACCTACTGACTTAATATTTTACAAGTACCTTACCTACCTATTGTAGAATGTAAATAAACACCTTAAAAATATAGTGACGATATTATCGAAAAGCCTCACAAAGGCCCGGGACTTCATTTCAAGTAGAATCATAAACGAACATTCGACTCCCTACAAATTTTATCCTATCCAAGCATAACAGTCTATTAAGTGTATGTATCTACCTAATACTTCAAAGGGAGTAATAACCCAGGAACATTCTTGAAATACCTATTTATTTTTTTGCCAGTAAGTACTCGTATATTATAATAGAATTTATAATTGAACTTAGCGGGCACGGTACCATAGACTTTCCAAAAAAGATTTAAGAAGTCCGTTTTTTTATTTTGCCATCGTCAATTTCATAAATCCGTTCTACCGTTCCAGGGTGGAAGAGCAAAAAAATCCAAAAATAGTTTCAAGGAAACCAATTCCGTTCATTCATACTACATCTTATGAATATGAAGGAAATTGGTTTCCTTGAAGCTCTTCAAAATCGGCTTTTATGCTAGCACTTTAAAAGTCGGCTAGCACAAATGCTTGGGTTTACGCCAACAACAAAATGCCTTACTAATTTGCTCACGCATGAGGTACCGATTTCATTGGTTGAAGGTTGCGAGTTCGATCCCCGCCGCGGGATAAATTTTTGTATGATCTGCAAATATTTATCTCGGGTCTGGGTGTTTCTAAGTATGTATAATATGAATGTATGTATTTACAAACAAAAAGTATTTAATGAATGGTAGGTGCGGTCCGAGGGGTCACACATCACCCCCCCCAAATCGAAAAATCTTTTAAAAACTTACAAAATCAAAAAAAGTCATTTTATTAAAGTAAAGAAAATAGATTTGTGACCCCCTCTGTTTCTTTTTTGGATGAATAATCCATTTAGGTAAGTGATCTGATCCTGCCATTACCTACCATCTTATTTACTTAGGTAAAAATGAAAATCTACTTTAAAAATTCTTGCTAATGTCCTAAGCTCACCTAAAAGGTTTTTCCTGGTATGACGACAAGGTCCTTATGACAGGATAACAGGAAAGGAGATAAGTACCTAGGTATTTGGGAATACAGGCATTTCAAAGATTTAATTAACAGTAGCTACTGCGAGTTTCATTCAAATCGGTTCACTGGTTTAGGCGTGATTGAAACACAAACATACAAACATCCAAACATCTAAACAAACTCATAAACCTCCAGCTTTATTATATTAGTGGGATGGTAAGTAGGAAGGTATAGGTACTTATATCATGTTTGTTTAATTATTAGCCAGACTCATATTCTTCTACTTTAGAGATAGTTAGGTACGTTTTAAAAACTATAAAGAAAACCGACTTAATTCAATTTAGGTGCGGTGTGGCTCAGGGCGTCAAGTAAAGATGAGGTTTTTTGATTTTTACGGGGAAACTATCAACCCCTCAGGAATAAAATGGGATTTTAGTGGGACCACCTCGGGAGTAAGTAAGTATAAAATACGATTTCAAACAAAAAAAAAATTTGAAAATCAGCCTGGTGATAGATGGACAGATGGACAGACAGACAGACTGTAATATAGCTTAACATAATCAGTCTTGTGATTAAAAAAGTGGTCAAAATCGATATACCTTACGTACCTACGTAAATCTGAAAAGGGTAGGTTATTTTAATTAAGTAAAGATATTTTTCAACACACTTGCTCATAAAGTGGCTCTATGGTCACCGCAATTAGGCACATAATGACACCCATAATCAAACTGTGACTTTTTCATTACTATAACTCACTAGTGAGTAATAGATTTTTTTTTAATTTTATTGATTGAGTTGCTTTGTTCTTAAAAAAGTTTTTATTCAGAAAAAAGATCGTGTTCAACAGAACAAATAAATTAATGTTCCTATTGCTTGCTCATTTTATGCAACTTCTTATTTAAATAGATAATTTTAAGTCGTACGTGTTTAATAAATAAAACTTTCACTCAAATATAACTTTTGTTTTCACTGTAATAAAAGAAAACTTTAAATTCCCCATTTTGTACGTGGCAGAATAGGCGCAAACCCTGTGCGCGGCGCGGAAATATAGTCTGTGGCCGATCGCAATGCGCGCGCATAGGAAAACTGATTCATTTTTCCCACAATAGCGAAACATTTTTCACAACTCGTTTTCACTGTTTGAAATTTGTTTTTATTATTGTTATTTAATTCACAAGTGTGTTGAAAAACGTCGTATGATACACGTGTGTATTGATGATTACCTTCCTCGGCTATATTAAGACCCTCGCCGATGGCTCGGGTCTCAATTATTTGCCTCGGCGGTAATCACCAATATTACACACTAGTACCATAATGTACTATTTCAACACACTTGCTCATAAAGTGGCTCTATGGTCACCGCAATTAGGCACATAATGACACCCATAATCAAACTATGACTTTTTCATTACTATAACTCACTAGTGAGTTATAGATTTTTTTTTTTAATTTTATTGGTTGAGTTGCTTTGTTCTTAAAAAAGTTTTTATTCAGAAAAAAGATCGTGTTCAATAGAACAAATAAATTAATGTTCCTATTGCTTGCTCATTTCATGCAACTTCTTATAAATAGATAATTTTAACTCGTACGTGTTTAATAAATAAAACTTTCACTCAAATATAACTTTTTTTTTTCTCTGTAATAAAAGAAAACTTTAAATTCCCTATTTTGTACGTGGCAGAATAGGCCGCAAACCCTTTTATAATAAACTTCCAGATAATGCCACTAAATTGCCTATTCGAAGATTTAAAAGTTACATAAAAAATAATCTTATAAAGAAAGCGTACTATTCTATTGGTGATTATATTAATGATAAATTCGCGTGGCCTGATGTCGCTCTGCACCTCGACAGCTGATGTGTGCACAATGCCTTTGCTATCTTGCTTAGCTTTTTGAATTTTACTAACTTTACTTTTAATTTTACAACTAAGTTAGTTAAGAAATTAGCCTAAGTTTAGATCTAAGATGGATCACCTAAAAAAAGCTAGGCCCCAAACCGTGTTTGTTGCCCTGGTTATTCACGGTATTGGTCGCGAAGGAACAGGAGTAGAATCACCTAGTTTTAAGACGTTTCAAAGTGATCCCAGCGGTCCTACTGAATAAATGCTTTTTGACTTTGACTTTGACTTTGAATTACCAAAATGACTTTCCTACATTAAAGCTATTTCCGATGGGACATGATTGTACATTACTACTCGTACTAAATAGATATAAAATGTACGATTATCTACGGTTCAATAGAGTCTTCAATACCTTTATTATTTTAAATTTTATCGTGTACCTATTGAATATGGATAATATGCCCAGGTACTTAATTTAAATGAGAATGTCTACCGCACCTTGGGGATACAGTAGTGAACCTACGTTTTTTTTACGTTTTACTTAATTTAATTTTTTTTTTTTATCTTTTCTGCCTCTTTACCTTACGAAAATTACATTTTCGTTTATAAGATTTTGAGTTTTATTGCGGTCGTAGAAAAGATGCTTTGGCCTAAACTCAAATGTCATTTATTTTATTCTATTCTACCGTAGAGATAATGTGGTCATGGTAAGGGGTCTGGTCTGGAGGAGAGCGGTGACTCTGCTAGGTATGTAGTACCATAGTAGGTACTCAGTTTTTAACTTTTTTTGGTGGTATGGTTTTGGGTTGGTATTTTATTTGAATTTTTGAACTGTATCCTGTAAGATTTGTTTCGTGAGTGATCATAAAAATAAACGTGAGCGAGGGACTCTAGCACTCTTAGTTTGATTATTGTTTGTCCTTACCACGTATCTTTACTTTAGACTTATTTCAAATCCAATAAAATCTACCTAAATGATGTGAAAATATTCTCACAAGAGAGGACCATAGATCCTGTGTTTTGTGTAAAGATGAGGACCATTTTCCCCAGGTGCTTGTCAGATTGAAGGAAAGAACTGGAAAGCCCTTTTAGAAATGAATTCTAAGTTGTAATTTCCGTCGCTCGTTTATTTTCAAGGATCGTCTGACGTAAATGAGGGTGATATTATGATACCTGTATTACCTATAGCATGTGGTCTATTTTCAAAAGAATCTGTTACACAATAGGCCACCTACTCTTTATGAAAATTGAATTTATAAGTAAGTATTTGAAAATCATCTCTTCTACATCACCGTCACTTACTTACTTTTATGGGTATAATTTTAATCCCACAAAAAAAATCAAGTAAAATTGGTTGCCAAGACTGTAAAAAAGTTATGAGATCTCTACTTATAGAGCCAAGCCCCAGCTGAGTTCCGGTTTGTGCTGCGTGTCTTTACTTAGGCCTTTTACATCTATAGTAGGTAGTAGATGATTACCTTTATGCTCACAATGCCTACGCCGCGAAACGACTTAGTCGCAAAATAACTCACATTTAAAACACCTACAAAGCAAAATGCCTCAAATCAAAACGACTTATAATTACTGTACCTCTAATGCAAACGGACTTTATAGTAAAATTTCTAAACATCAGAATGGCTACCAATGCAATGTGACTTTAACGTAAAAGCTCTCACTAGTAAAATACCTGTATGTGAAGATGCTTCGAGACACAAAATATCTCAAATGCAAAAAAACTAATTAGTTTTAGGTCCTAAACATCAAAATGCTCCAAAATACAACAAATCAAATCAAGTTTGAGTTACAAGCATAGTTAATCAAAGTTATTAAACCGACCATCAGGTCGGGTTAATGTATTAAGGTACTCGATTGTAAATCAGGCCTTAATTTTTAATTTATCTTCTTCTTCTTCTTTTTAATCTGGCGTTTGTGACGATGTGTGTCACAATTTTGCCAATGTCAGCGTTCGAATGGTAGTAAAAAGGTAAAACGATCCTTTATTCCATCCAGTCCTACCAGTAGTTCGATAGTCGAACTGTTTGGATGTTTTTTTTCCAAATTGTTATACTGACGGATCGATTTATTTGGTTAGGTTATGTTAGGATAGTGACCACTGATGCGCGAGGCGAGCGAAGCGTGCCGCGGTAGCGGCCGCCGAAGCGCCAGTCTTATGGCGTAGTCTTATGGCGTGTGATGTACTATCCTTTAAAGTCATTTTAATTTTGAGACGTTTTGCCGCCGAGACAAGAAAGAATGCAGGCGTATTGCAAATTTGGCAAACCACGTTAGAGATATCGATTTGAGGCATTTTGCTTTGTAGGTGTTTTAAATGTGAGTTATTTTGCGACTAAGTCGTTTCGCGGCGTAGGCATTGTGAGCATAAAGGGATGATTATACAGCGTCAGGAGGCAAAGTATGACCCAACGGGACGCTGCGCTGTAATGCCTGGGACATTGTTTAGGATGGTATAAGCAGCTCATACAAGCTAGGTGCAAACGAGCAAGTGGCACACCTGATGGTTGGTGATTACCACTGTTTACCACCGCCTGCAGACAACTGCAGCATCAAGAAGCACTGCAGATGCGTTGCCGACTTTTAGGTAGGAATAAGTTTGTTGGGAGTGTGGGAGCTTCTTTCTTCTCAGGAGACTGGAGATGAGTTAAAGACGAGAGCACGATTTGAACTGGTTTTATTTTGGTTTTTCACCTACTTTTATACAAAATCGAATGGGTCACGTGACCAGAAAACAAAGAAAGAAAGAGATGGAACGATAGAGCGGGGTGAGGTAAGCGCGGGGTAAAAGCGTGGACCCCCCTTGGCGAGGCAATACCTAAAGGAGGACGGCACAGCGTCTCTCTCTTATTCTAACTTAAATCTAGCCTACCTATTTACAACTTATTACCTAATTACCTAATGTGCTAAATAAAACAACAATACTAAGAACATTTATTAAAATACCTTAATCTATGTGCTACCTAATTCCTACCTAACTCCTATCTAACTACTTAGCTATGTACACTACAAGTTCTTATCTTGAAGGCGCCTAAGTCGTATCGGTCTGGAAATGCCTCTGGCGACAACTGATTCTCTTACTCTTAGTTTATTAACTAGGTATTGGAGGGTCGAAACTACTTACTAGACGCGCCCACGGTAAACCTAGTCTTCAAGAATTGAACTTTAAGTTAGGAGTAGGTAAGTACCTAATCTTTATAGTTGCAGAACAAGTTGTAACTGTGACATCAAGTGGCTGGAGAGGGTTCCGCATCTCAGAGTGGAGTTAGCGTGCAATGCGGCCGAGGCTATGTGCAAACACTCCGCTGCAGCCAACTTTTTTCATTTCATTTTTAATGGTAGCGAGTGGGTGTAATGAGGTTCTTGTTCCTAAGCTACACTTGACATAAAATCTAAATTGAGCTTAAACATTCTCTCAAATAGATTTTATCGCATCGTGGCAGACTCAGACTTACCTAGATGGCGAGCGAGACTCTTACACGTAGGATTGGCCCACAATCGTGCGCTAGACCGTGAAAAGTGCGTTTGCCCTAGAGTGTGGGATGAAAGCAATAGTAGATAGAAAATACCTACACACATCCGCGCCCCGTTTATATTATACATTTTATGTATGAAGGGGGTAAAAAGACGTCTACCGAAGCCGAAAGGGGTAGGTAAGGTACAGCATCCCAACGCACAACCAAATCCAAAAGATTTTCCGAAAAAATCATTATATCCGGAGAAAACAGCGTTTGAAGATTACTGATTGCGTATGGTCTTATTATGTTTTTTTTTTGCGTTTTTATTTTCGCTAAGTATGTTCAGAATCATGGTCTGATTGAAACCCCGTTTTCGGTAGCAGTCTTTTTACATCCTGTATATATATTATATAAAGATTACTGATTGCGTATGGTCTTATTATGTTTTTTTTTTTGCGTTTTTATTTTCGCTAAGTATGTTCAGAATCATGGTCTGATTGAAACCCCGTTTTCGGTAGCAGTCTTTTTACATCCTGTATATATATTATATAAAGATATTGATTACATATTAGATAATGGAGCATATTAAATACCTGGAGTATTGGGTACCTATATGGTGCAGAATTTGATTGTACCTACCTACCATCAGTAGTGAAAAATGCGGGTATTCAGCATGGTTCGTATTCGTACCTAACATAATAAACATAATTATTGTTTCTAGCTTTTTTGTAGGTACTTACTAGGTATCCTAGCTAGCTATGCGTTGTAAGAACAAATTAATGACCTACTATTAATACTCGACCACAAGGTCGAATTTGTTTGTCGGCATGACCCCTGACACAGTGGGATGGGAACGGATGCCTCTAACAATTAATCTCGACCTAAGTATATTTCATACACAATTTTCATTCTGCTGAATATAAATCTAAGATTGGAATTAGAGAAATATTTTAGTGCTTTGGGTGCTATTAAAAAAATTATAAAACTTCAGACATAGGTACCAACCTACTACCATGTTGAGCCACGGTCGTGAGCAAAACCTTGAGTTCTATGTCAAAACCAAGGAAACATAGTAGGTAAGTAGGTAGGTACCTATGTAGGTAGGTTACCTTACATATATTTTATGTGGCTCCGGAGTCCGGAGTCTGTTCACCACAAACTGACAATGACATGACATGAACATTTTCACTCTCCTAATTATTGAAAAGAAGTGGGATTCAGAAGTCAGGCCCTACCTAAAGAAGTAAGTGCAGTACCAGTACCTAAATGCCGGAACAGGATTGGAGGCAGAACGACTCTTTTAAATCTTTATCGCAAGACTTTCAGAGTCGCTTCAATATTTTTTTTTCAAAAGATTGGTTCTGTTTTGTTGATAAAAATGAAAAGTCAATCTAAAAAGTGATAAAAGATCCAAAAGAGTCGCTTACTGCATGCAATCAATTTTCAATTATGCGACGCAAATTGCGTCCAATGTGGCCCTAGAGTGTTTACTTTTAGGAGGTACTTAGTCCATACGGACCATGTCTTTCCATTTCCATTTGCTCACTCTAGCATCAAAATGGGCTAAGGGTTGAATAACGGCATCTACGTATGATAACGGTTGTGAATATCTCTTATTTAACATAGCTGGTTACTTACCACTTAAAGTACCTAAACGACTTTCATTCCCTGAATTAAGTAGATTTAAAAGCTAATGTGTTTAAACTTCCGTGATTTATTTAGGTACCTAATCGTAAATGGCCATTCTACGTTTAGGTGTATTCTGTGGTTTAGGCTGTGGTTCCTAAACCACAGCCTAAACAAAAAAAAAAATAGAAAAATTAGAGAGAGACTGAGACCTGAGACTCAAGTAATCAGCGCTAATAAAATAATATAGGCGACTGTTAAAAAAAATAGGTAGGTAGGTACCTACCTATTACTGCTAAGAAGAAATTAGTGTGAGTACAGGCTCGAAATAAGCAATAGGTAAGAAAGATAGAAAAGAATAGGTTCTTTCTTAGTTCTTTCTTACCTATTGCTTATTCCGAGCCTGTACTCACACTAATTTCTTCTTAGCAGTAATAGGTAGGTACCTACCTATTTTTTTTAACAGTCGCCTATATTATTTTATTAGCGCTGATAACTTGAGTCTCAGGATTGTGTGACTGAATCACATCTTAAACGCGATCTAAAATGTTGGCTTGTTTTCCGCAAACGAAGCTAGTAAACTACAATTTTAGGAGTAATTACCTAGACATGTAAAAGTGTTCTTATCTAATCTACATAATGAGTTTTAGTGTTCACTTTGTTTGTTATGAGTTGAATAGTTACTTCATATTTTTTAAGCGTCCCGCTCGGCCGATTCATCTCTTTGCATCCATTTCACTCATAATGTTTGAAACGATGCCGTGTCCCTTTGAAGCGCACCGCTGAAAGCTGACAATGTCGCCCACTCGCCTCTCATCCGAACTCAACCTACTTGAAATAGCATTCTCGTTTCATGTTTATCTGAGGTACAAAAAAAAAAAAAAAACTTAGGCCTTTACATCTATATTAGATGATTTTATACAGCGTCAGGAGGCAACCTATGCCTACACTTAACGGGACGCTGTAGTGCCTGGGACATTGTTTGAGATGGAATAGGCTTACCCAGCACCTAAACCATCCTCTCAGCTTAATCAGCCTGGCCCACAGGAAAGACGACGTCAATACGTGTGGAGCTGACTAAGCTGCGGGTTTCCTCACGATGTTTTCCTTCACCGTTTTGAGCTCGTGTTAAAGCGCATATACATTTTTCGAAACGAAAAATCCAGTGATGCACGGCCGGGATTCGAACCCACGACCTTCGGATTGAAAGTCGAGGCACAACCCCAAGGTAAGGTCTGAGGTACAAGTGCCTAAGAAAATGTTTCTGGAACTACCCCTTCGTGTGCGTGTGGTGCGAGGATCACTTTGAAAAAATCCTTGGAACAGATAGCGCACATTCTAAAATCTTGTAGGTACAAGGTAGATACCAGCGATATGGCCGAAAGGTGTGGCCTATCTACAGATGCTACAAGCCTCTAATACGCGGATACTTCTTAGCTTCAAATTACTTACATGTTTCTATGTTCGTGTTTCAAATTTGGAAAAAACTTGGAAAAGATATAAATGAATAGATCGCATGGAAAATGGCATAGAAAATGACGCCTACGACGCTAGCAAAGCTGGCGGGCGGATGCTAGAATAAAATAATTGTGAAAGTTGTAATCAGATTCTTTGTAGGTAGAACCTAACTCACTAGTTAGGTTCTACCTACAAAGAATAACTTTTTAGCTCCAATTCACTAGTTGGAGCTGAAAAGTTAGGCCCTCAAAGGGTTGAGAACCTACTTTGGAACGGATAAAATTATGCACCTTTTAAAAAGTTGGTAAGTATCTGAGGAACTCGCCTTACCTACTTATACTCAGGGGCCCTTATTAACAAACGTGGTGTAAAGTTATGCCAGGTGTAAACTCCAAAAACTGTAGGGTTACTTCTAAGTTACACCCGGCGTAACTTTACACCACATTTATTAATAAGGGTCAGGGGGTTTTATTGCGTAAAGAATCTTATTTCAATGTACCCACAAGTCACAACAAATCTTACCTAGGCCTTATGACAGCTAATAACAGTTTCATGTGTGCCTCATTATGCATTCTAGGGCGTAACATCTTCAAAGGATCTTAGATGTCTAAAAAGGTCTGAGAATGTTCCAATACCATGGAGAATACAGTCCAATTCTAAGCATAAAACTTCCAATGGAACTTGTTAATTATAAAGCTGTAAGTACTTATAGGCCCGAAAAGATTCTGATCTCAATATTTTAAGCATTCAATTTCCTCCAGAATCAAGCTACTCGATAATGAATAAAAGGGTCGTATTAGGGCCTGGCTATTTGTTAGGTCTATTATTGGGTAGGCAGGTAGGTACTCGTACCTTTAATATCTGTTTAGGTACTTGTATATCTGACGAGCAATGCTGACAAGCTTTGGATCTGTAGGTATCCTAAGTAGAATAACACTGCTAAACACCTACAGAGGGTCGCTGTATTGAGAGCAGGTTTTTTAACTGTGTGATTCTAGGAGGAGAGGAATATGAAACGCCACATTAATTTCATTTTTCAGACTGCGTATTGCGTAGGTAAATAAATTATTTTCAACGCTATCTCATCATAAAAATTTATTTATGAGATGGGTCTTGTGATTCTGAGCAATGATTACCTAATCATAATTTGTTGGTCGAATTATTACGACGAATAAGTAATTCCACGCTAGAGTTCCCTGTGTTGAGGGTGTCAGGTCAGATCTCTATTCTGTTTTTATTGTTGTCAGCAACGAGAGCCTGTCGCAAAGAATCTAAGCATTTGGTGTATCCCAGTAAGTAAGTAACTTTAAAGATAATTCTCAGTCCATATCTTATCATTTCCCAGTAAGTAAGTAACTACCTAGGTAAAAGTTATGTTTCCCGAGAAAAAAGAAATTGCGTTTTTAAAAATAATAATTTATAGGTACTTACCTAAATAAAAGTCCGGGACAATCGACTTATGATTTCGCGTACAAAGTCACCTGCAACACCACCAGGTTGTCATATGCCAGCCACTCACGATCAAATTTCAAGTTCCGTCAAGTTTGCAGCGGACTTGATGCAACGTCCAGTAAACTTGACGGTGTATGGCTATGGGTGTGCATGACAAGTCTATTTGAAGCGAAAATAGAATTTCGTTCTGCCGACTGCGTCATGCAAACTTGAATGTGTGTGCGAGCGTTTAAGTATGCTTAGTTCAAATTCGCTCAAATTCATACCTATAACATCTCAAAAGAGCTCCAAACTACTAGGTTTTGTCGTGAAAATCCTACATTACATTACTAATGTTTGTCACAACTCTTTACCTACCTATCCGGCCATTTACAATCGAGCTTTTTTACTTACAAAATGGCAACGTTTGACTTGAATCTTGTTCAGTGAATTCACAAAAAGAATATTACATTTTGTACCTATGTATTACTCGTACTAAGGTAAGTACTTAGGTACTAATGTTAAAAAACGCATACCTACCTAGTAGGTATCCCAGAGCTTATTTTGGGAGCTTAGGTATCAAAGCTTTTAGTCGCTTTGATGGATAAGCACAGGCAAATTGTGGGTACCTATTTAGGTAAGTATAGTTTTTACCGTAGAGTTTTTTCCAAACAATAATCTGAAGTTTATCAAAAAATACTTGGTATACTCAGCAAAAAATGTGGTCAACCACACTACGGTTGAGGTTCATTTGAACGTCATGAAACAACAAGGTTTATTTCACTATTATAACAGTTAGAAAAGTAAACCATAGCGATAGTTAGATTTCACAGAAACTGTTGTTAAAAGTGGTAGACCACTTTCTTGGCTGATCGTACCTACCTATATTAGAAGAAAATACTCTGTAAGGAAAATCTAGGGAAACCCTGCTGTCCCGTTATTTATCTTTACTTTCTAGCCCTTTTGCTTTATTTGGGTTTTATTACAGGCTTTACGTTTATATGAAAAATGATGTTTCTAGATATTTCGTGGTTTGGATCATTGCACGCGTCAGGTTGATCGCCAGAAAAAACCTTCCATATTGTTGCCACTGGTCTACATGCTTAAGCACGTTAAATGATCGGTCCTTGCTATAAGCCATACCTAACGAAGGACTTCAGAGTTTATTTAAGTACCTACCTACATACTTATTTTAAAAAAAAACTTACATAATGGCATTTCCCTAATAAAAGCTTAGATACCCACTGACCTACAGTGTTCGTAATAACAACAGTTTTTTAAATTAGGTAGATTCATTGTGTACTTATATGTATAGTAAAAAAAACCGATGAAGTAGGTACCTAACCACTGAAGTGTACGATGATTTGTGGCTCGAAACTAGGGATGCTCGTGCATTATATTTTATGAGGCTGTCATAACGCCTGAGCTTTTTCATAGGCTGTTCCACTCGCATGAATGTTATATCGTTACACCAGGGGCTGCATAAATTCACAGTGTAAAATAATCCCACTGGTTTACGTTATGTTAATATACCTACCATTATCATACATGCATAACTTTACCCTTAAGTATATGTAATGGGAGTCGTATGAATATGTACAAAAGCAATAGGCAGTGATGGACACAGCATGTATTTGGAATGCTTGGGTAATACTTATGTCATCATAGTAAACAGTTTTTTCCCCTTTGGTTATTAATATCTACTAATTACTTTACTTGGGTTTTTCATGGGATGCCAGTCGGCTGTCGACCAGTTGGCCGTCCCAGATATAGGTGAAAAGATGAAGTGGAGAAAGACCTTCGCTCACTTCAAATCCTCGCACCGGACTGGGTGGAGGCGACGCAAGATAGAGACCGATGGTGTTCTATTGTTTGGCCAAGACCCACTTTGTGGTTGATGCGCCAGGATAGTAAGTAAGTATTACTTAACACTTTAGCCCCTAGCTGAGCTCCGGTTTGTGCTGCGTGTCTTAGCCCTCGGGGCTTGACCCAGACCTAAAATATATTAACAGCTCTACCTCTAGGTTCTGACTCTACAACAGCTCGTTTGTTTTTAATCTGCTCGATTGTTGCACGCCTTTATATAAGAATACTCAGTTTTCACCAGTTTCAGGCTCGTTAGCCGGACTGTGAGCTAAAATTTTGTTTATTAACTTTGCGAAGCTCGTCCGATAAACCGATTATCTATTATGGCACAAAGCGCTTTTCGTCGCAATAATTAAAAGAGAGATTATCAACAACTCGCCAGATTGTACTTAGATACTTACTTTATAAAGGTACTTTTTCAACGACAAGCTTTCGAAATGATTTGGAGGATCCTAATACCCAACCTTTTATAAAATAACATGCCTTCCCATAATTTCAGTGTTCAGGTACCAAGAATTGAATATTGTTTAATTCATAAATTTATGAAGATACTTGTTCGTAAATATAAAACTATTTTATTTTAAAATAAATAAATCTTTTATAAGTGGAAGAAAAATATTATTTTCGTGTTTTCTCTGTAACGATTAATCTTTCTGTTTATTTGACTGGCTGAACCTACTACCTACCTACCTACCTACCTATTGGAGTAGGTAGTGTATCGTTGGTACTACCTTTGTTAACCGACTTCAAAAAAAGGAGGAGGTTATATGTTCGGCTGTATGTATGTTTTTTTTTTTTTTTTTTATGTATGTTCACCGATATTTCCGTCAGTTGTGGACCGATTTCCAAAATTGTTTTTTTGTTTGAAAGGGTATACTCTCATTGTGGTCCCATATAAATTTTATTCCTGAGGGATTAATAGTTTTCCCGTAAAACTAAAACAAACATGAACTTTAAGAAAATTGTGGCCCGATTTACAAAATTTTTTTTTTGTTAGAAAGAGGAATACTCTCAAGGTGGCGCCATATATTTTTTTTTCCTGAGGGATTAATAGTTTTCCCGTAAAACTAAAACAATCACTGAACTTTAAGAAAATTGTGGATCGATTTCCAAAATATTTTTTTGTTAGAAAGAGGTATACTCCCAAGGTGGCGCCAAATATTTTTTTTTCCTGAGGGATTGACAGTTTTCCCGTAACATTCAAAAAACCTCATTCTCACTACACAACACACCCTGACTCACAATCTGAGTCAAACATTAAATAGTTTGAAAGGGTATTACACCCGAGGTAGTCCAAAATATTTTCTTTTCCTTATGGATTGATAGTTTTCCCCCTTGCTGAACTCCGGTGTGTCCTTTAGTTGGTCTGCCCATGACTTTTCTTATCCTTTCCTACTTAAGCTACGATAAGCAAAGTCTTAATGTACTCGTAGCTTACTATATTATTTACACATACACTTTTATTTACACAGTGGCGTCGATTCTGTTGTGCACTGATTAAAGTTAACTAAACTAAAATGCTTCATTCGTATTTTGTATACGATAAAGTCCATAATAGAATGACTATTACAGTGACATTTCTAAAATTACTTATTTTTAGTCAAAATCAAGTATTTGTGGGTAAAATTAGTCAACACCATTTTGCTTGCTGTGTCTATCAGCTGTTACAGAAGCTCAGAGACGCCATTTTGATTATAATTTTAGTAATGTCACTTTTGATGACATGCCGTTTTCGTCTTTATTGAGAACATAATAAGAACTTTCAAGTTTTACTTTAATTAAGTTTAGTCTGTGAACAACAGAATCATCGCCATTAATTATTTACTTACACTAAAAAGTGAAAAATAAAACTTTAAAAAAAATAATTGAACCGACTTCACAGAACACAAACAGAAGAACCGACTTCAAATTATATTCTTATTTTTATTAACCGACTTCAAAAAAAGGAGGAGGTTATATGTTCGGCTGTATGTATGTTTTTTTTTTTTTTTTTTTTTTATTTTTTATGTATGTTCACCGATATTTCCGTCAGTTGTGGAGCGATTTCCAAAATTTTTTTTTTGTTTGAAAGGGTATACTCTTATAGTGGTCCCATATAAATTTTATTCCTGAGGGATTAATAGTTTTCCCGTAAAACTAAAACAATCACTGAATTTTAAGAAAATTGTGGCCCGATTTCCAAAATTTTTTTTTTGTTAGAAAGAGGTATACTCTCAAGGTGGCGCCATATATTTTTTTTTCCTGAGGGATTAATAGTTTTCCCGTAAAACTAAAACAATCACTGAACTTTAAGAAAATTGTGGACCGATTTCCAAATTTTTTTTTGTTAGAAAGTGTAAAGGACACACTCTCAAGGTGGCGCCATATATTTTTTTTCCTGAGGGATTGACAGTTTTCCCGTAACATTCAAAAAACCTCATTCTCACTACACAACACACCCTGACTCACAATCTGAGTCAAACATTAAATAGTTTGAAAGGGTATTACACCCGAGGTAGTCCAAAATATTTTCTTTTCCTTATGGATTGATAGTTTTCCCCCTTGCTGAACTCCGGTGTGTCCTTTAGTAGGTCTGCCCATGACTTCTCTTATCCTTTCCTACTTAAGCTACGATAAGCAAAGTCTTAATGTACTCGTAGCTTACTATATTATTTACACATACACTTTTATTTACACAGTATTTATTTACTTACACTAAAAAGTGAAAAATAAAACATTTTTGAAAAAAAATATTGAACCGACTTCACAGAACACAAACAGAAGAACCTTCTACACACTAAAAAGAGAAAAATAAGAATATAATTTGAAGTCGGTGCCAAGTGAATACGATTAGGTACCTATCAAAAAAAGAAATCGAGCGATAGCGTAACAGGATACAATTTTGCACCCAAGTTCTTTTGAATTACTTAGATGTAAATGAATAGTTGGCACCGACTTGAAATTATATTCTTATTTTTCTCTTTTTAGTGTGTAGAAGGTTCTTCTGTTTGTGTTCTGTGAAGTCGGTTCAATTTTTTTTTTCAAAAATGTTTTATTCTCTTTTTAGTGTGTAGAAGGTTCTTTTGTTTGTTTTCTGTGAAGTCGGTTCAATTTTTTTTTTTCAAAATTTTTTATTAGTGTGTAGAAGGTTCTTCTGTTTGTGTTCTGTGAAGTCGGTACAATTTTTTTTTTAAAGTTTTATTATTAAGTAAGTACATTACTTATATTCCAGCAGTCGGTTGTGGGTTCAACTTCCACGCAAGACAAACATCATTGTGTTGTATTGTAATGTTGCATAGAAAAAAAAATTGTTCCTACTTCCAAGTGACTCTATAAAGTTATAAGTTGTAGGTTGAATAAGGAAATGCACGATGATGGTGATTATTTACTTCCGCTTATTAAATAGGTATCTCTAAATTCCTTTGTAGATATTAATAAAGCGTCGGGTTTCAGTACAATGTAGGCATACATAATTATACACACAGGGGAAGCACAGGGATAGGAATGTTTGGAATGTGCTCAAGTCTACCAGAAATACCCTCGAGTACTACCCGGCTTTTCCGGTCGATTTTCCATAAAAAAATATTGAAACATTTTTACTAATAAACGAACCAGTAGCCGTTCATAAGCACAAATTTACGCACTGTGCGCACCGCTTTGCGCTCTGTGCGCACCCATCACACCACTGCGCACAATTTGTCCGAAAAGGACATTCTTTTGTTAAATTTTTTGTGACATATCTGACATTTTTGACATTTTTGACATTTAGCCATTTCTGACATTTTTTATTTTTTTTACATAATACGTGACATGTCTGACATTTAGACTCACTTTGCGCAAAACTTTACGCACTGTGCGCACAATTTGTCCGAAAAGGTCCTTCGTTCCAATATTATTTTAAGTAATAATGGTGTAAAATGGGTCGCATCAAAAAAGTTTCCATACAAATTTTAACATCCCCTAAATTCCGTTCTAGTGTTGTTTTGAACTCAATGCAATATTTTATCAAGTTTATTGAAGAGCCATAATGATAATTTTCATGTTTCTTTATTACCAAGAATACGATTTTTCATATAAAGTTTACTTTTTACCCTCTTAGGGGTTGAATTTTCAAAAATACTTTTTTAGAATACCCCTAGGGCATCAAGATGGGCATACCCACAAAATTTCAAGTCTCTACGAACAGCGGTTTAGATTTTAGAACGTTTTCTGTAAATGGATACATGTTTTTAATAAAACGGAGTGGTGGATACCTTTTTTTTTGGAAATTATGATGTGTATACATTTTATTGGCCGTGACCGTACCACTGAATTTCGATAGTTCTTTTTTTTTCGACACGTCGCTAACTTTGAAAAAACATACCTATTGTACTTTGTTCGATAAACCATTGTTTCGACACGACATAGGTAGGTACTTCATCGACACACAAATTCGAAAGACCACTACTTCGACAGACCCTACCTACTGCGATATGCACTTGTTCGGCTTCCATATTGTGTTACCCTGTTCTTTGAAGACCTCAAAGGTTTGCTGGAAGAAAACTCTTTGTAATTGTAGGGTTAAGCTCGCCTTTGTACATTTCCTTTTTTATGTTATTATCCTGTGTGTGTATATCTGTACAATAAATAATTAAGAAAGTGAGCTTCTCAAATGAAACGAATTTTGTTCTACTCTGAATACTCTGATCCACTAATCAAATCCACTAAGCGATTTGTTTCCACTTTTTCTTCCACTCTGATCCATCAATGGTTTAGTATAGCGTTGGATTGAGACGATATGAAATAGTAGAATTCTTTTATCTTAAAACAATATTAGAACTTCAAGCACACTGAATAAGAATTTGAATAAGAAACTGCTTAGCGTGGGTTTTATCAATTCATCTGAAATTCTCACGGGATCGGGATTTACGTGAGAAAAACCGGATAAACGTATGAGCCCCTATTATATATCCCTATCCCGTGGAATTTCCGAGATAAAAAGCCTATATGTTGACTGACAACCTCCTCTATCTTCTAATGAACCCTGTCAACATCGGTTCAGCCGTTCCAGAGATTAGCCCGGGCAAACAGAAATACAGAGATGATGGCGCCACATGTAAAGATAAAATGCGCTAATCGAAGCGTTTTAGCTCCAGATAGACCGCGGGTCATTTCACAATTATTATTTGTATCCTGGAATTCTCGCGGCATTGGGATTTACAAGGGAAAACAACCTTACGCAAAAAAGTTACTGGCACAGCACAGCTAATAGTTCTTTACTAATGTTTATAATACATAATTAAGGCATTAATGTCAGACACGTATGCAAAGAGTATTAGTTTGCTTGACAAATTCAATACCAAATGTACACATTCTTTCTAGACGCCCAGATCACTTAAACGGTTAGGTACCTACCCATATAGTTTATGTAGACATTATTTTTTATAGCTATGTATTTAATTGAACACATAGCACATAGCTACGGAGGGTATTGTAATTTACATAAACGTTAGTCTTTGTTATTCCAAAAATACTCGTAAATCTATGTAAGCTATCTTCGCTGATCTAGAGGGAATCTGAGCAAGCTAAGTTACCTAATACCCTTCGTATTACGTTTATGAGTGTATTTTCTGCTTTTACGACGACATTTACTAAGGAATTTAGAATTTAGACTGGAACCAAATCCCTAAGGTTTTAGTTTGTATCCAAATTGATAGCTGATTTAGCGACTCTAGCGAGCACGTTGTTTATTGCCATAGTCAAATACAATCGACGACAGTATTGCGAACAAGCGAACTATTAGTTCGCATCTCAGGATCTCGCGGCTTCTGCCCGTAGCTTCGCTCGCGTGGCATTTTTGATAGCCATGTATGCTACTAAATAGGTATTAACCTCAGTGGTATTAACACTTATTCCAAGTTTCATCCAAATCGGTTCACAGTCGTTATTAGGTAAAACACAAACAGACGTACCTAAACACAAACGAGATAATACTTAAATGTCTAATAGGGTTGGTTCTTAATTCTTAATTCTTTATTGTACAAATAAACACACACAGGATAATAACATAAAAAAGGACATGTACAAAGGCGAGCTGGTACCTAGAAAGATATTAGTTTTTTCTGGGCGAGTCTTGCGATTTATTGCATTTTCGATTACCTAACTCAGCTAGCACTAGACATTCAATCATAAAAGCTCGCTAATATTTCAAAGACAACGGATGCTAAAATCAAAGTTTCAATGGACGGAGTTTCAAAGCCATGAACCAGAAGTCATTTCAAAGTTTTGGATTCCGTTGGGAAAATAGAATAATATGAATTGTAGTAGGTACCTACTACAGTAGTACTAGACTGAAACCAAATGTATATAATTGTAAAATATTATTTTAATGATGACATTTATAACCGTGACAACGAGAACATTATAAGTATAAATATTTTCAAATATTTTCAATGAAAAACACATCGATGAAAGTTCAATACAATTTACCTAACAAACATGAGAGAATAACATATTTTTTACATGATAACCTACATTTACTATGATATTCTATTTTCAACATTACAACTATTAATAGGTAAGTATTATTACCAACACTCTGTATTAAAGCTTTTGGTTCATATTGAAATCACTTAATGGCGAAAATTTTAACCGAAAAAATCTCGTGTTGTAGGCACAGGTACAGACCGGTACCCGGCGACAGCGTATTACAGATTCATTTATAAAACTTGGATCGAGATTTCATAGTGACTATAGATATATAACTCAGTACCTACCTAGGTATAATTTTACCCGTAAGACGAAAAGGGTTGAAGATAATTTTATTTATCAAAATTTAGTTTTCATCGTATTGACAAAATGTATATACATAGTTTAATCATTAAACTTTTTAAACTTTCGTGATTTGGTGACATAATGATAATTTTATAACGGTGTGAATCTGGCCTTATCGGATTCTGAAGACAAATTGAGGGTAGACGCAATCTACCCTCAATAATAGAAGCTTCTCGCCGTGCATCTGTTCATCCGTGACCACGGGCGCTGCAATGCGTCCGAAACGTCGGAAAAATAAACAAATTAGGCTCCCGTTATAAATAGTATAATCATTTAGTTACGACAAGAATATGTACTCTTTTGTAACTTTCCTACCTATCCTTTACAAAAGGAAACGTGGTTAGATGATAGAAAACACCTGATTATGGTATTCTTGTTAAGTTCAGCTAATACAGCACTTTATAGGTTTGTAATGATTCAAGTATTTAGAATAGAATAGAATAGAATAAAGTTTTATTTTCTCCACATCATATACAACAGTTACACAATAGGTACTTAAATCTACACAATTTTATGTGGGTGAAAATATGGCTACCCCTCAGCATTTGCTCCAACAGCTCGAGAGTGTTGGAGCGCTGGTTTTCAGTGGCGCCATACCCGTTGTGGCGCAACACTTGCTGCGTCACGCGTCTTATTGCGTAATTATCTTATTAGTTAATAAACAATTTAAAAAGACATCAAGGAATCAGGTCACTTACAGTACTTTCAAATTATTATTAGGTACACTTTAAATAAACAATAAAATCATTGCACAATTATTTGTTAGTAGAATATAAGTAATATAAGATAAGTAAAATGTGTTCAGGAGCAAATTTCACGGCCGGTTTCTCAAACGCAAATCATCTTCAAAATTAACTAATCAATAGTCAAATCGACCAATGAGGACCAATTTTTCCAAGTTTAATCGGTTTGTCAATTTGAAAAGCGTTCGAGAAACCGGCCGTAAGTGTGGCAGGTTCAGTTTCGTGAATACATTTCTCTCTAAGATACTCTTGACGATGCTCGTACCTAAGCTGTTTCCGATGCTGACATGGCAAGATACATAGAACAAGAAGTTGGAAAAGCTCGCTTACAAGTCTGTCAGTATTGATTTTACTTTGTCGAGAAACTTTGAATTTAGAAGGGCTACTAGGAAAGGGGGGACGAACAGTTCACCTTTTACCTCAACCTAGAATAAAATTTATTAAACCTTAATCAAAGAGACCTATCCCATTTTAATGTACGTTGATCGTCAGTCTGGTCTGTCAGTACGCAAAAAATTTGCTATTCTGATCTCTTGTAACTTTACTAAACCTACAATGTAATTCAATTAAAACAGCTTCAAATTTAGTGAGAAAACCTACATACCTAGACCTACTATTAACAAGTATTTAATGTACTTAACAATTTTAATTTACTTATGTATTAAAATAGTTTGGTTCATAGGTATATTGGAGTAATATACATTGGAGTAATAATTATATTATACATAAAAACCGAAAATGATTAAGTTGTCAGCTGGTTGGTCATTGGTGAAACTGAAACTGATATATTTAATTATAACATAAGAACAACAATGGATAGTCCTTCTTGTATTTACCTAAGTATTACATTCGAGCATTCGATTCGAAAATCCCACCAATCACAACGATTAGCTAAAGTTTAAGCTCGTAAAGTTTCGTTGATATAGTACCTACACACACACCCACCATCCGAATAAGTTTCGGGCTGCAATTTGCGAAACAAGTTTTGTTAGAGTTCGTCAGAAAGGTTTCTCACAAAAAAGAACCGAGGTTTAACGAGCACCGATTCCGGGTGGCCTAGTCGTACAAGTCCTTCTTTGAGATGGTCGAGACTGTGTAGAATCCGCTACTGTCGGTCACCTCGTCAGTGCTCTCCGTCAATCAGGAAACGTCGGTATTCTCTATCTTGTAGAGAATGCGACGGCGACGCACGTTTCATGAGTCTCCGTTAGGCGCCATTGTGACCGTGCTGCAGTTGGCGCGGGTTGATCTCGTCGAGCTGCGTCGCAGACCTACTCCCCCCACCGGGTTCAGTACTATCAGATTATCACCTTTCCTCTTGCCTTGGCACGTGCAGAATAGAAGCTCCTTCATGCCCTTTCTAAAGTTCTTAGACAGGAAGGCGTAGAGGAGCGGGTTGATACCGGAATTGAAATAGGTGATGAGGAAGGTGAGCGGTGTTAGGAGGGTGCTGAAATCGCTGGATCCTTCGTAGCCACTGGACCAGTATTGCCACATTTTGCGTGCATGGAAGGGCAGATTGCAGACGGCGAAAGTCAGCACGACCACTATGAGCATGCGCACAACGCCGCGGCGCGCGCGCAGCACGTTGCGCGATAAATGGCTCAAGTGGTGGCAGTTGCGCGTCTCCTGACGACTCGCCTTTACTTTCACAGGAGTTGGAGTCGGCAACATTTTCTGCGAATAGTTGTATATGTATAATGCGTGACGAAGTGAGTGTGCTATAGAACGTAATACATTTAAAAATATTTATAAGAAATGATATGTCACAACCTAAATTATTTAGGAAAAAATAAATTTAACATTTTTATGTTACCTACATAATTAAAGATTTATTTTGAATGCATTCCAAAAATTACACCCATGGGTGACTTGAACCTGCAACCTTCACCGATCCATGGTGAAGGTCGCGATCCTTTTTTGGGATGCATTAATAGTACATTATGGTACTAGTGTGTAAAATTGGTGATTACCGCCGAGGCGTTATTTGAGAGCCGAGCCGTCAGGCGAGGCTCTTAACAGAGCCGAGGCAGGTAATCATCAATACACACGTGTATCATACGACGTTTTTCAACACACTTGTGAATAAAATAACAATAAAAACTCATTTTCAACAGTGAAAATGAGTTGTGAAAAATGTTTCGCTATTGCGGGAAAAATTTATCAGTTTTCCTATGCGCGCGCATTGCGATCGGCGACAGACTATATTTCCGCGCCGCGCATAAGGTTTGCGGCCTATTCTGCCACGGACAAAATGGGGAATTTAAAGTTTTCTTTTATTACGGAGAAAACAAAAGTTAGATTTGAGTGAAAGTTTTATTTATTAAACACGTACGAGTTAAAATTATCTATTTAAATAAGAAGTTGCATGAAATGAGCAAGCAATAGGAACATTAATTTATTTGTTCTATTGAACACGATCTTTTTTCTGAATAAAAACTTTTTTAAGAAAAAAGCAACTCAACCAATAAAATTAAAAAAAAAATCTATTACTCACTAGTGAGTTATAGTAATGAAAAAGTCACAGTTTGATTATGGGTGTCATTATGTGCCTAATTGCGGTGACCATAGAGCCACTTTATGAGCAAGTGTGTTGAAATAGTACATTATGGTACTAGTGTGTAACATTGGTGATTACCGCCGAGGTGTTTTTATGAGCCGAGCCGTTAGGCGAGGCTCATAACAGAACCGAGGACGGTAATCATCAATACACACAAGTGTATCATACGACGTTTTTCAACACACTTGTGAATAAAATAACAATAAAAACTCATTTTCAACAGTGAAAACGAGCTGTGAAAATGTTTCGCTATTGCGGGAAAAATTAATCAGTTTTCCTATGCGCGCGCATTGCGATCGGCCACAGACTATATTTCCGCGCCGCGCATAGGGTTTGCGGCCTATTCTGCCACGTACAAAATGGGGAATTTAAAGTTTTCTTTTATTATAGAGAAAACAAAAGTTATATTTGAGTGAAAGTTTTATTTATTAAACACGTACGAGTTAAAATTATCTATTTAAATTAGAAGTTGCATGAAATGAGCAAGCAATAGGAACATTAATTTGTTTGTTCTATTGAACACGATCTTTTTTCTGAATAAAAACTTTTTAAAGAACAAAGCAACTCAACCAATAAAATTAAAAAAAAAATCTATTACTCACTAGTGAGTTATAGTAATGAAAAAGTCACAGTTTGATTATGGGTGTCATTATGTGCCTAATTGCGGTGACCATAAAGTCACTTTATGAGCAAGTGTGTTGAAAAAAAAGTTATATTAAGCTCTGAAAAGACGACATTAATGCTGTGTAATTTTACATGTGTCGCAAAATTAAAGTTTCCATTCTACCTATTCTATTCTGGTGGAAAATGGCGAGGGTAGTGATAGCTGTGGATGGAGGATTTTGGGGGACACCTTTCTTTGCAGTGGGACAAGATTATCTGATAAAAAGCAGGAATTGTTTAAGAGTTTAATGTTACCTTTTCTTCTGTGGTGCCAATAAATGTTCTCTGTGGATCGTACTGTGGGGGCGCAGGTTTCTCTGGCCGCGGACATTGCGTTCCGCAGCATTGAACCCGCCCCATGCTCTGAAGAGTGTGTGAGCTTTGCCATAGGCCGATGGCGATTCGGGTGTACAGCACCTGATAATAAAACACAGCGCCAAATTACATAACTGGGCTATTATACATATATGTAATTAATTAATAACGCTGCATAGTCAAACAGGTAGATAGGTACCTTAAAAGTCTTTTCCTACCAGTATTCCCTGTGTAGGAAAGTAAGTAAGTATCAGAAACTACAATGTATGTACTATTGTACGTTACGTACCACAAAAGCACCGAGAAATGCCAGGAGCAAAACATCTACAGATTAAGCGATCATTTGTACCGCACTATGAGAATTAAATTCGCATCTCGTGTCTCATCCAGCCAAAATTTATATAAAAAATGATAAAAATATATGATAAAAAAAACATTGAGTTATAATCTCCGCCAGTCTACGCTTTTGTGTAACTTGTTAACTCAGAGCTGAAAAAACCCTATATTGTGGTCTAAGAGCTTTGCGTTGTCATGGGTTATAACCCATGACAACCTATTTATAAATACCTACGTCGGGAGAGGACAAAACAACAATGAACTAATGAACAATGTAATATTATATTTGCTATTATATAAGTAGTTTGTAATGTTTGCATAGGCAACACTTGAAGATGTCTATTTTAACTTAAATTAACTACATAATATCGGACGTCTTATTACAAAACTTGGGCTCTATCTAGAGGCATTATTACAGTTGGTAAACTACGCAGTTTGGTCTTCATTGTAATTTAGTTATTTTAACTAGATCTAGAATCCTTCAATGTCCTCGGGATTCAATATGGCGCCCGTATGAGCAAGGAAGTTTCAAACCTACTAAGTAGGTACTATAATTATAGCTATTACGAGCAGTAAAGTGTAAAAAATCTTTGCATGCACAAGTGACATAATACACAAATTTTTATCATAGATCTTTTTGCCAAGCTGTAAATACCTTCTAATAATACTTATTAAATTAAAGAAAATTTAAGTACGTGTTCATTTCTTCAGCTGTCCTTTATTCAAATCGTATCTGATAAACTTAGTTGCACTAAGTACCTAATTGCGAAGCCAAATAATACCACCTTCGGAAGCGAGTTATTAGCCTTTACTTGGCTCACGCGATGCCACCGCCTAATTTATAAATTCACGGGCCACATCGTTTTATTTATTTAGGCTAGACAAGTGTATTTGAAAATACCTACATAAAAAACCAACGTTGCGATACAATTCAAATAGTTATTTCTGATTGCGGAACGAAAATTATTAGCTAAGTTTACTTTGCTCCGAGTCCATTTGAAATCACTGTAGGAACTCTAGGAACTATATTGATAGCTTAATTAACGGAAATAGATTTGCAAAGCAACAAAATAAGGAAAAGGGAAATAAATTAGTATTGGTATTGTATTTACACAAAATTGAATCAAATAGCGGTGTAGGTTTACCCACTACGGCGCGTGCTATCTAAAATAAGACCAATGCTTGACATCAGACTCAAATCTCAAGCAATTATTAGTGATGGTAGTGCATGATTGGCTTCTTTTGGCTTTTGGCAGGGGCACTACCGTTCTTTCAGATTAGAGTTAGCGTTACAGAATACCGGTTCAATTATTTGAATGGTACCTACTAGTACCTATTATATTGTCTGTGTGTGCTACTACGAAAGAACTAGTCACACGACGTAACAATAAGAAGCGCATTAATATAGCGTCCCCGTTCATTCTGCACATGCTGAGTGACGACCATTTTTGTTGCTTCAATACAATTATATTTACTTTACTATTATTAAACTTTTTTTATTATTATTAATAGGTACCTACTTGGGTGACAATCTGTAATACTAATATTATAAATGTGAAAGTAACTCTGTCTGTCTGTCTATCTGTCTGTCTGTCTGTCTGTCTGTCTGTCTGTCTGTCTGTTTGTTACGGTTTCACGCCCAAACCGCTGAACAGATTAAGCTGAAATTTGGCATAGTTAAAGGTTGTATCCCAGGGAAGGACATAGGCTACCTTTTATCCCGAAAAAAATAAAAAATCCCGAGGGATCGCGGGTCACACCGCGGGAGCGCAGCTAGTCTGTAATTTGAGTAGGTTACGATGATGATGCCTAGGTGAATATTAAAACTATGATTACATTAAATTACGATCAAGCCATGAATATCGCAACAACTTTTGCCAATTAACGTTTTAATTTTAAACAAGGGATTACGCAAAGTACCGTTAAGCTTTGCTATAGCTACGAAAAAGCAATGCTGTTCAATGAACATCACAATGCTATTTCTTTATTGTTTTAGGCTACTGACTAGACGGTCAGACGAAAAGGTCGAACAACGGACTGTCTTGTTAGGAAAAGTAAAACAGGGTGGTTTTAGGCTATTATAGAACTTCAAGGTTTCTTGTTTTTAACAATTAGGTACTTACATACAACCAAGTGAGTTCACCCGAAAAATAGCTCGCAAGAATATCACAAACTATGTATTTTTTTCAGATTGTGACCTGTCTATTCCATTTTTCATTCTAATCGGTTCAACTGTTACAGCGAATTTGAAACCATAAAAACACAAACTTATTACATGACTGTTCCCAATTTCAATGTTAGTACGATCCCGGTTTTTATATATTACACGCAATAAATTTTGATTTGTTACGGCTGTTAGGGTTTTGGATACATAGTGGCCTACTGAAAGATGCCTCTGATCTAAATCGAATCATTTTATATATTTTATACCTCTTGCAGTTTTTTTTGTCTGAAAATTATATGAGAGTTCTCACAAGATTTTTATGGAAAAGGAATAAAGCTACATACAATACATTAACCAGTGCGAGAGAAACTCGCATCATGCACTGTTGTACTTATAAATGCTGGAAAGTTGACCACAGGTTTTTCTTTTTTGTGGTTGCGGTCAGACATTACAAAAAGTTTTGGTTTGTGTTGTCTTTGAAAATGATAGTAGGTAAAAAAAAGGTTAAAATAATACCGACTTTAACAATTTAAAACGTAACCAGCTAAGGCGCGGAAAACATTCTCTCAGATCTTTTAAAGTATTCCAGACCCTTGGAAGATTTCTAAAGTGGGTAGTCAGAGACATTATATTCAAATACATATTTGATATGTTTTTTTGAATTAATAAGTGAACTTTAATAATTTCTTGTAAAAGGGAAGATTATTTACCTGATAAATTACATAATATAAAAATTATATGTTTACTTAGCTTGACTGATTCTATTGTATTTTGTAATTTTATGTAAGTATCGACATATTGTAGTAGCTTAGTTTCTGTAAATAATAAATATTAAAATTATTACATTTATATTCAGCCTGTTAGCTGGCGTTTAACATTGACAAATCCGGATGTTCGTGTGTAAAATCCCAATTGCAAACGTGGACTCCCAAACGAAACCTTATTCAGAAAATTAGAGACCATGCGCCTCGTGGCTTGCACGGAAAGTCAAAATGAGTTGAATGAAACAACTCTCTGTTTCGAGTTGACTAAATTTTTCAAGCTGTACCGAAACTGGAAGTCGAAAAGATTGTCGCCTTGGATTAATTGTGTGAAATTGTATTTCGTTATAGATTTTTATATGTGCTAGTTCTCGTTTTGTGGTGGTTCGTGACTTTGTTTTATTTACGGAAATATATTTTTTTTGTTTTAGATTTTACTTTTTGCACATTAATTTAGAAAATATTCTTTCCACTCCATAAAAGTACACCCTTCGAAAGAGAACGGGCTGTGTAAGGGTGAAACAATACATTAAAACTTATAAGTATTGATTGATGGAATACTGTGCAAACCTACCGATTAAATTGTTAAGTTTTCAAGTAAAAAAATATATATTTCACTAACTACAAAGTTCGATCATACGAAAGCTGATTACTGAAAGATCTGAGTTAACAACTGCTGCGGATAGAGTTTTTTGTATGATTGTACCTACATTTTGTGTATGAAATAGTTATTGTAATATCGCAACAACTTTTGCCAATTAACGTTTTAATTTTAAACAAGGGATTACGCAAAGTACCGTTAAGCTTTGCTATAGCTACGAAAAAGCAATGCTGTTCAATGAACATCACAATGCTATTTCTTTATTGTTTTAGGCTACTGACTAGACGGTCAGACGAAAAGGTCGAACAACGGACTGTCTTGTTAGGAAAAGTAAAACAGGGTGGTTTTAGGCTATTATAGAACTTCAAGGTTTCTTGTTTTTAACAATTAGGTACTTACATACAACCAAGTGAGTTCACCCGAAAAATAGCTCGCAAGAATATCACAAACTATGTATTTTTTTCAGATTGTGACCTGTCTATTCCATTTTTCATTCTAATCGGTTCAACTGTTACAGCGAATTTGAAACCATAAAAACACAAACTTATTACATGACTGTTCCCAATTTCAATGTTAGTACGATCCCGGTTTTTATATATTACACGCAATAAATTTTGATTTGTTACGGCTGTTAGGGTTTTGGATACATAGTGGCCTACTGAAAGATGCCTCTGATCTAAATCGAATCATTTTATATATTTTATACCTCTTGCAGTTTTTTTTGTCTGAAAATTATATGAGAGTTCTCACAAGATTTTTATGGAAAAGGAATAAAGCTACATACAATACATTAACCAGTGCGAGAGAAACTCGCATCATGCACTGTTGTACTTATAAATGCTGGAAAGTTGACCACAGGTTTTTCTTTTTTGTGGTTGCGGTCAGACATTACAAAAAGTTTTGGTTTGTGTTGTCTTTGAAAATGATAGTAGGTAAAAAAAAGGTTAAAATAATACCGACTTTAACAATTTAAAACGTAACCAGCTAAGGCGCGGAAAACATTCTCTCAGATCTTTTAAAGTATTCCAGACCCTTGGAAGATTTCTAAAGTGGGTAGTCAGAGACATTATATTCAAATACATATTTGATATGTTTTTTTGAATTAATAAGTGAACTTTAATAATTTCTTGTAAAAGGGAAGATTATTTACCTGATAAATTACATAATATAAAAATTATATGTTTACTTAGCTTGACTGATTCTATTGTATTTTGTAATTTTATGTAAGTATCGACATATTGTAGTAGCTTAGTTTCTGTAAATAATAAATATTAAAATTATTACATTTATATTCAGCCTGTTAGCTGGCGTTTAACATTGACAAATCCGGATGTTCGTGTGTAAAATCCCAATTGCAAACGTGGACTCCCAAACGAAACCTTATTCAGAAAATTAGAGACCATGCGCCTCGTGGCTTGCACGGAAAGTCAAAATGAGTTGAATGAAACAACTCTCTGTTTCGAGTTGACTAAATTTTTCAAGCTGTACCGAAACTGGAAGTCGAAAAGATTGTCGCCTTGGATTAATTGTGTGAAATTGTATTTCGTTATAGATTTTTATATGTGCTAGTTCTCGTTTTGTGGTGGTTCGTGACTTTGTTTTATTTACGGAAATATATTTTTTTTGTTTTAGATTTTACTTTTTGCACATTAATTTAGAAAATATTCTTTCCACTCCATAAAAGTACACCCTTCGAAAGAGAACGGGCTGTGTAAGGGTGAAACAATACATTAAAACTTATAAGTATTGATTGATGGAATACTGTGCAAACCTACCGATTAAATTGTTAAGTTTTCAAGTAAAAAAATATATATTTCACTAACTACAAAGTTCGATCATACGAAAGCTGATTACTGAAAGATCTGAGTTAACAACTGCTGCGGATAGAGTTTTTTGTATGATTGTACCTACATTTTGTGTATGAAATAGGTACCTACTTTGTAAAAAATACAGTAGCATTCTGGGAGTGCCGACAGAAGTGAATACTTGAACAATTAGGTACCTAACCTACCTACGTGTATATTATTTGTATCGTTAGAAAATAATAAAATCATTTTAAACAAAAAAGAATTTCGGAAATCGGTTCACAATTGGGTGAACATACATTAAAAAAAACATAATACAGCCGAAAATTTCAATCTTCGTCTGTATTATGTTTTTTTTCTTCTTCAAAAAAAAACTTAATCTCGAACAATCCGAAATAATCACACATCGCTTTTCCGTTTAGTTGGGTGTTACAAAACTAGATTTCGTAGCCATCGTAGTCTCTTCGTAGCACAGCTCCAAGGTTTGTAGAGGGCTCGTAGACGCGCGTAGCACATGGCTTTGTGTTTGTTAATTTCGACGCTGACGCAAAAACTAAGATTGACTCATTGCCGCCCGCGAAGTGAAGAGACTCCACCGGACGGGCGCAGCTCCAGCAAGGTAATAAACGGCAACAAAAGGCCCGGGGCGCAGTCCGAAGCAAATTGAAATTGAAATACAAAAAACAAAAACACGTCCGCTCGGTTTAAATGTCGAGGAGGAAGACTTTAGACTACATGAGCTTGGTGTAGGTTCAATCAACTGGCAATCGACATCGACTGCAATAAGATTTGAAGCAATCGTGTTCAAGTTATACAATAAGCCGGTGTCGTAACTGTAACGAAATTAAAGATTATTTTCAACGCTCATAAAGTGGCTCTATGGTCACCGTAATTAAGCACATAATGACCCATAATCAAACTGTGACTTTTTCATAACTCACTAGTGAGTTATAGATTTTTTTTTTAAATTTATTGGTTGAGTTGCTTTGTTCTTAAAAAAGTTTTTATTCAAAAAAAAGATTGTGTTCAATAGAACAAATAAATTAAAGTTCCTATTGCTTGCTCATTTCATGCAACTTCTTATTTAAATAGATAATTTTAACTCGTGCGTGTTTAATAAATAAAACTTTCACTCGATTATAACTTTTGTTTTCTCTGTAATAAAAGAAAACTTTAAATTCCCCATTTTGTACGTGGCAGAATAGGCCGCTAACCCTATGCGCGGAAATATAGTCTGTGGCCGATCGCAATGCGCGCGCTTAGGAAAACTGATTATTTTTTCCCGCAATAGCGAAACATTTTTCACAACTCGTTTTCACTGTTGAAAATGAGTTTTTATTGTTATTTTATTCACAAGTGTGTTGAAAAACGTCGTATGATACACGTGTGTATTGATGATTACCGTCCTCGGCTCTGTTAAGACCCTCGCCTACGGCTCGGCTCTCAATAGCGCCTCGGCGGTAATCACCAATGTTACACACTAGTACCATAATGTACTATTATACCCATCTTAAAAAATGCCCAACGTGCCTAAAGAAGTTTTCACTTCAAAAATACTCTTAGAACAATGCATTGCAAGGCCTAAATTATGCTTATTTATAAGGGTGGAAACGCATTAGCAAGATTAGGTAATTACTGAGGAAATGTGTTCATTCTAGGCTATTATCATTAAATACGGTTATTTAGGGTACTGATTCAAAAAGTAAGTATAATTTTAACCAATAGCTAAGGTAATTTCCATATACTTTTATAATTATTATTTAGTACCTGTAGTGTATCAATATTATCGCAATTATAGTCTATGTTGTATACAGAAAAATAAGCCTGCCAGTGAACGTGCGGGATGTTATACTTATGTATGTCGGAAGCCGAGGTCGTGCAATGTGAAAATCATAAAAGTTTCTACAGTGTTTGAAATGCTATCTGCATTCAATAGGATCCAAGTATCTAGAGGGAATGCGCAAATACTACTCTATTGCTATTCAAACGATGCATTCACTGTCATTTAGAAGCAGGATAACGTTTTCTCGGTGTTTGAAGATTTGTAACACATTACGCTCCGCGACGAAAGCTCATTTTTTATGTTTTTAAATCATTGGAACCCGTAGCGTAATTCTGTGCCCGTAGGCTTATAACGAATGGTAGGTAGTAAGGTTTAAGCAAGGTTTAGACATAGTATAGGTCACTAGTATCAAAGATTACATAATACCTAGTATGTAGCTATGGTGAAATGCCTTAAGATCATCAAGTTTCATTAAATGCCTAGCCTGTTTATTATAAGGCGCTCAATATCATTCAGGCCGCTAGTTGAACTAGCATTTAAACGCTTGGCCTGTTTAGTACCTACTAAATAGGCCAAGCGTTTAAATGCTAGTTGGCTTGGCTGCGACATATCTACCACAATTTAGCTATTGTTAATTAGTGAATACCGTTCGATAACATGACTCATATGACATTCTGATTCGTTTCGCTAATTGGCTAAATCCGTTAAGTGGTATAAGCTATTTCATGCGAAACAGTTTCTCTCAGAACACTGAATAAGATTAGGATCGACCGACATTGTATAACTGCTAGAATTTGGTTTAGTAATAAAATGTTTGAAACTAAGATTTCGTGACCCGAGATCATTAGGGGTAGGTTACCTTCTAGAAGGGCTATGAATTATTTCTTTTACATTTATTTACAGAGACTAATCTACATTGTAGCGTCCGATTTTAACAATGGTATTGTGAATCGGTCCATTTTTGATTTGTCCTGTCCTCTGCCAGGTTCAAACCTTGGCGGCAGCGAGGTTATAATATAATAAATTTTTAAGTCTAGCAACACTGTATTATTAGGGAAATGGTTCAGTCATGTCATACTTGCTATCTGTGCAATTGTCAATGTCAGTCTGACAGGCAACTTGATGTCTATGAAGGATTGGATTGAAGTTGAAGCTTGACTGACGCCATTTTGCGGAGGTTTGATTGCGTTGGTTGCGTATGAGTTGGCATGGCAAATCGATTCGTCTGCTAACTAAATTATTAAATATACTAATTGGAGCTTTGAGTTTGTCGCCGAGTTGTACCTACTGTGGCGTGGCCTAAAACCGGGTTTCATAAGTGAATTTCATACAGCCTCTGGTAAGATCATTGTCATCTACTCCTATTATTCAAACTTTTCTCTCGCCGTGCGAACGAACCTCAGGCATGTTGTCTTTCCTTCCTCTGTTCGCATGGACTCGCTTGCGGACGCGTTCGCTTACCGAGGCATTGGTTTTTTCCAGAGAAAGAGGTTTTTTCTCTTTTCCTGCATACCAGCTGAACACGTGGCACGTGTTCAGAGACTCCGCGCGGGCCATCAGCTCCGCCCTGCTGCTTTGTCGTCTTGATGCTTGCCTACTGAGTCTGCAGCCAGCCCTACTTCCGCTTGCCGCATCTTCCGTCAAGCCTTGGGAGCGATTCCGTCGCCGTAGCCTTCAAAGCACAAGCTTCTACCCTTGTGAATTTGAGAGTACTGTGAGTTATATGTATGGGAAAAGCATTTAACCTAGGGTGCGTGCGAAGATTTTCCTACTAACCAAAATTGACTCTATCCAAGGAATTCCACCGTGACGTTTTAACCATATCCCGTCCCGGAGTGTGAAAAGTGTTCGGACAAGTTTTCATCTGTATTTTTTGCTACCTCGGCAAAGGTCAAGGCAGATCACCAACCCTATAAATTACCTTTATCTATGTAAAAGTAGGTCTAAAAGAAGTTATATTTTGTCGACATCACATCATTAGGTATTTATTATAATGTCTTTATTGTTTGTTAGCGTGGAGATTCTTGTATAACATAATGTTCTGGTCTACTTAATGTATATAATAAAGTTAGGTTCGTTTTTGTGAAATATTCTGTTTTTGTATGACCTACCCTTTCCCCTATCTACCCCTATCAGGCTAGGGAAAATAGCATTACAACATCATTAGTATAACTTTACCGAAACATACTAGAATAAGTAGAGCAATATCTAAGGATCAATAAAAACGAGCCAAATAAATAAATTTAAATAAATAGATCTATAGATAGCTAAATTGATCTGAGGTCACTGCCAGTTGGAAGCGAGCTTTTTTATCCCTTTAGCACGTCAGCAATTTCTCGGCTGTTTTGGGTAGGCTACTGCACTATTGGTTCAAAACGACAAATTGTCTTTTAACTAAATTAAAAAAAAAACTTATAAAAGTGTTAAACTTAATAAGGTATTCATTTGTAAAGAGGTTGTAAAAAATAAAAAAGGAAAGAACCGTCATAAAGTTTAACTACCATACCATGAATCTAATTAGCGACCACGCATAAAATGATTCGCATCTTAGCCAAACTTAATAAATGAAAATTAATTTTGTAATAATATTTTTAACAAAGAATTCAGTAATTATATCAACGTTATAAAAATTTTTGAAAAAAAAATTGAACCGCCTTCACAGAACACAAACAGACGAACCTTCTACACACTAAAAAGATAAAAATAAGAATATAATTTGAAGTCGGTGCCAACTATTCATTTACATCTAAGAAATTCAAAAGAACTTGGGTGCAAAATTGTATCCTGGTACGCTATCGCTCGATTTCTCTTATTTATAGGTACCTAATCGTATTCACTTGGCACCGACTTCAAATTATATTCTTATTTTTATCTTTTTAGTGTGTAGAAGGTTCGTCTGTTTGTGTTCTGTGAAGGCGGTTCAATTTTTTTTTCAAAAATTTTTATTTCACACTTTTTAGTGTAAGTAAATAAATACTGTGTAAATAAAAGTGTATGTGTAAATAATATAGTAAGCTACATTAAGACCCTGCTTATCGTAGCTTAAGTAGGAAAGGATAAAAGAAGTCATGGGCAGGCCTACTAAAGGACACACCGGAGTTCAGCAAGGGGGAAAACTATCAATCCCTCAGGAAAAAAAATATTGTGGATCACCTCGGGTGTAATATACCTTTTCAAACTATTTAATGTTTGACTCAGATTGTGAGTCAGGTGTTGTGTAGTGAGAATGAGGTTTTTTGAATGTTACGGGAAAACTGTCAATCCCTCAGGAAAAAAAATATATGGCGCCACCTCGAGAGGATACTTCTTTCTAACAAAAAAAAAAATTTGGAAATCGGCCCGCAATTTTCTTAAAGATCAGTGATTTTTTTAGTTTTACGAGAAAACTATCAATCCCTCAGGAATAAAATTTATATGGGACCACCTCGAGAGTATACCCTTTCAAACAAAAAAAAAATTTTGGAAATCGGTCCACAATTGACGGAAATATCGCTGTACATACATTAAAAAAAAAAACATACATACAGCCGAACATAGAACCTCCTTCTTTTTTTGAAGTCGGTTAAAAAGAACACGTTGAGTACAGCATCAATTTTAAAAAGGACATACCTAAGTATTATTTACAAAGCCCCTGCTAAATAGGAAAGTACAGTGTTTTTTTTTTATACTAAATACTTAAGTTGTGGACATGTTCTTATGATCGAAGATTGAAACCAACAAAATGGAATCGGCAATCCCAACCAAAATGAAAAACAAAAGTTCACAGAGTTGACACTATGGTACGGCTAGCGACGAAAGTTCATGAACATTGCTGTATTAAAATCTTTTTTGGGAACCCATCGGTTTACTAATAAAATTTTGATTTAAGTACCTACATTAAATGTTTTGCCTTTAATTTTTACTACTTATTTGTAAACAAAATAAGTATACAGCTTTCTCACACTTCATTATGCCATATTATTTACCTAGTGATCCAGTTGCCAAAGGAAAATCGCAATAAAGGCTTCCAATGTGTCAAAGACGTCAATTTGGCATAATATTTCCATTCTTTACAATAGTTTGTGTGCCTACTACTTTTAGAACATGACCAGTTTCCCAAATGTTTCCATTCACCGGTAAGAGTTCAGGTAAATACATTTTTGAAATAAAAAAAGTGATGTGATGCACGCCGGGGAAACGAACTTGCAACGTTCGGGTTGAAAGTCGAAAGAAAACTACGCCTACACCGTTCTACCGCAAACTGGTTTGGTGGTGCCATGGTTTACTGATATTCTGCTTGTAAAACCTGTATAAGTTCCTGAGTTAGTGCCCAACTCTGGTGTCGGAGTCTGTAAGTTAGGTAAAGCTTGAAACTCAGATGTGTTGTAGGTAGAGAATGCTATAATGCTACTTTTACAGTTTAGCTTCTATTAATATTTTTCCTTGTCACTTTAAGTTATTCCGTCGCATTGTTTTTCCTAAAAAGCTTCAATACAATATAGGTCTTGTGTTAACGAAGTCACTACACACTCTTCTGTGTTTAAAGAAAGTGAATGTCCAATGTAGGTGTTCTTTTCATAAGACATTATTGACCGGACAATAAGCATCCCTGCGGGTATCGGGTGTGTTACTTACCGTCATTACGCACAGTGGGGTCACGTAGAGCAGGCCAAAGTTCACCATGTCGAACAACTTGGAATCATATTTTCTCCTCTGGGTTATACAAATTGTCTCCTTATGTCCATCCCTCAGATCGTTCGTGATGGTTTCAACCCAAATGAATTTGGGAGCGCTGTATGCCGCGCTCGTGATCCACACACCGAGAATTACCATCTGCCAACAAAGTTTACAATCAAGATTTAATTTATTCACTTACAATAAGGCAATGTAAATAAAACATTAAATGGTGCAGATGGTACGAAGATAAATGAGTTTTACTCGCAGTTTTCCATTTAGTCAAACTTTAAGAATTTAAACTGTAAAAGCTATTTTAAAATTTTGATAAATGAGATATCTGATTATGCTTGTGGTGATGGTCCGTATTAGTTAGGTCTCTAACCCAATCAAGCTATCTCTGAGTGGTTCGTATAAATTATAACGAGAACATTATTTGAACCATTAGAAATTAATTGTGTCATTATGCCGGTGATAAATTTATTCTGATCTGTTCGCTGAGCACAAACTGCCCATGGGCTCGGAGTCGGGGCTCCGTTTTGTATTAATTTTGGATGTCATTAGTGAGAGGTTGCTGACCTGCTTCTAGTCATGTATTTAGTTACAGGCGATCGCTGTCATCACGTTGGATGGGAAGCGATAATAAGGGTAAAGGTACTTGTGTTATTATTTATTCTGTGGTAAAGGCCGGTAAAGGGAAGGATCTTTTCAACCGACTTCAAAAAAGGAGGAGGTTCTCAATTCGTCTGTATGTTTTTTTTTTTTTTTGTATCTTGTTACGCGATTGCTCCGCCATTTGTTGACCGATTTGCAAAATTCTTTTCATGTTTGAAAGGGTATACTCCAGAGGTGGTCCCATATAAATTTTATTCCTGAGGGATTGATAGTTTCCCCGTAAAACTCTAAACACCTTCCCTCCTAGCCATGTCACAAATAGAAATCGAATCGACAGCTTGACGCCCTAAGTCACACCGCGTTTCGAGTCAAACATTGAAGTCGGTTTTCTTTTTAGTATAAAAACGTAATTATTAAAAAAACTCAGTCATAAGACATGAAAGGAAAACGGTTTACAAGAATGTACAGTACGCACAACCAATCTTTAGCTCTCTGAAGTATCTGCGCAGAACCCATTTTTGATACGCCTAAAAGATGAAGACAGTGTTGTATAGCTGCCTCGCTCACTCGCTTAGTTTGTTGCATCGTGCTATCTCGCCTATTCGCACAAATCTGCGCAATCGTTTAGTGCACCTAACTTCAGAGAGATAGAGATCAGTTGTGCGGACTGTACCTAAGTATGTTTGTATGAGCTAGTGGCCCACAATCGTGAGGGAAATTCAGTCCACCTAGAGGGTCACCTTCATGGTTTAACTTTAAGCAGAGACCGGCAATTTAAAGAGCCCTTCAAAGAATTTTAAATAAGCTCATTTGTCAAATAGAACTGTCTTATTAGATCCACATACATTTGCGCGAAAATGTTTATTAAATATCATAAAACTCACTTCACTCAAATTCACTTCATCAAATTCAAACTTACTTACCCGAAGTCTTGTCGATGTGAGGATCTGTTTACATGTGATAGGGTGAATAATCGCAAAGTATCTCTCTGTACATATCACGACCAATATAAATATTGACGCAGTGTAGCTCAGGGAATGTACAAACTGATACATCTTGCACAGGAAATCTCCGAAAACCCAACTGTAAAGGAAAAACCACTGTACCTCTGTTCAAGATAGCAAATTATTTACATCTGAAATAGAATGACTGTATCCCCATAGCATCGTAGACATTGTCTCACATATTTCATGCATTTCAAACACGTGGAAGATTATGTGGATTATAGTCTCTACGTTACATATTTTTTCATACATTTTACGTTTAGCAGCAAAGGAAATGTATTAAGGGTTTTTGAGTGGGTTGGAAATTAAAGCTTTTAAATTATTTTTTATATAGGGAAAGTGAGTGCTGATATGACTAGCGATAGAGACTCCACTTCACTTCATAAAAGCACGAAGATAATGTTGATAAAGGTAAGTTGTATAATATGGTGAAATTGAATTTAAAAATATATTTTGCCAATAGAATCTTCTCTGTTTACTAAATAGTTAAATTGTTAAATTACATGTAGGTAATGGTAATTGTTATAAAAACTCCACGCTTAACTTTGCAGAATAAAAACTGTCCCCAAGCACGGCAAAATTTACTCATCTTCTGAATAGGAGTATAAAAATATATATAAATTCATGTATGGAGCCTTAGATAAAAAAAATTGCAGCTAATAAAATGTGTTAGACTTTCTGCAGAAACTCACAAAAGACGCGGACATACAATATACCTAATCTACGTTCCTCATCAACATTCTCACGGAACTCATTCTGTTAAAAATAGTTACTTACTGCATTAGATATTTAAATACGGTAAGTATTTATTATTATTTTAAGTTCTCCTCAATAATTTTTATGTTAATAGGTGTTTTCTTCGAGGATTAAAGTGTATTGCTACTCAATTTATTACTGTACCGTTCTCTTTGTTCTTGATGTAATCAGTTTCCTCCCTTTCTTGTTCTGAATAAATAATTTTGAATTAGAGAGCTTTAAATGCCTTTTAAATCCGAAAAAGATGGTGAAAAATTCAAGAAAATATTATTTTTCAAAGAAAAGTTTATGAAGTTTTGTTCCTAAAAATTAAACCAATTTTCCTTGGTATGCCTGTACCATTATTGTGTTAAATTAATTCGATACTTCGATACTCAAAAGAATTTTTCCAGATGTACAAGCAGAAGTTATTTAATTTTGTGCCTCTTTTGTTTTATTTTATTCAAACCAATTTATTTTATCGTTAGAATAAAATCTCTCATATCGGTGTAATGCGTGTGTTCTGTTTACAGGTTACTAAATTCACTCACCTCGGGATAAGATATATGGTCAAATTTTGGAAGACGCAGAACACTCCAACGCATAAATCTGCCACCGCCAGGTTCGCCAAAAAGAAGTTTGTTATCGAGCGAAGCCGCCTCGATAGTGTTACTACGAGGATCACGAGCAAGTTACCTGCAAATAAAATTATCTTTAATCCATTTAAATGATACTTCTAGTACCTACCTAATGTTTAACCACCAAAAAGTTAGCGGTAAGTAATTTTGTTTTCTTGTTGAAATAAGATCATTAGATTAATTGCTTTACAACCCAAGAACATAATACAGAGGATACTTAAAAATAAAAAGATTGTACAATGGGCGGCCATATCGCTAAAAGCTATTTCTTCCTGGCATTAACTGTTTTTGTTTGTGTAGTTAAGTACCTAGTAGATGAAAATTCGAAAATATAGTTTATTTTTTCAATTGCTTGTACATGTAGGTACTCAATCACAGAACTATATCTAGATATAGTATAGTAGTCAATGCATAATGTGATTCAAGTTTTGATACAAATTACGTTCCAACTCAACGTGCCTCAACAAAACATCTAGCTCGGCACATGGTAGAGACGTGTTTTAGGTACCAGGCAAACAATGCGGTGGGATATGCCAGCTGAGAACATAATAGTCCTTCCTTGCACCACTTGCATGTGACAGATCCACAATTTAGCTCTAATTCAAATCGAAAACTTGATTGTTTTCAGATGCAAAAACGCGTTCCAGCAAAATTGTTTTAGCTGGCCAGTAGGTGATTGCGGATAGCGTGAACGTTATGTCAATATTGATCATAAATACGATAATACTGACGATGTCTGTGACGTAGGTTGTTTGCGTTCGATTCTCAGTGAGACTTAACGTTTGAAAATATCAATATACTTCAAGTACCTGCCTAGATCTCTAAACAATGATCTCTAGATAAACTAAAACACTCCATTCACAATTAAACCTAAACAATACAGCAGCCCCATAATTTTTCCCCAAAACACAAGTTCGAGAAAATGTGTTGCCACTTCTGAAAATTGGGACAATCATGGATGATTCTAAACCATTATCTAAAAAAAGATTCGTACATTAGATAAAAAAATATAAATCTAAGTACTTTAGGGTAAGTTACCTACTTAATTATCTAACCCTGATCCCTGAATTCCCTGAGTCATGGTTATTGAAAACTACAAGTATAGGTATAACCTAATACGAGTAATACAACAACCAGACCCTGTAATGTAATTATCTGCGGATCATGCAAGTTTTCCCGCGACTGAGAATATTTTGTTTTACATTTTTCATCATCACCATCATTATGATATTACATTACATCTTCTAGGTTTCCTAGGTTTCTAAATCATCTATCCAGGCCTACTCTTGGGAACATTTACGATACAAGCAACGTGACAACAATCACAGTTCAGATTATATCGGCGGTAGCTCAGAACTAATATTTAAGCGAAATAAGCTGAACCTATAATTTGACATGACTATCGTTTATTGCTTCCAAGAATACCTCTTGGTGTCACGCGCTCGAACAATGAACAAAAAGCAATAATAAAAAGTAACAACGGACAATTTGTACCGACCAGCTCTCAATTTAACCCTTTGATTTCGAAGGTTATTTTGAAATGCTTATAAATATTATTTTTTTGTTGTATGCCAATCCTTTGCGAATATAGTAGTAGTAGAGTCCAACTCATCCCGCCATCTCAGTCTCGGTCTGCCACGATGTCGTTTACCGTCGTTTGAATGTAATCTTTATAATGTGTTAGGTTCTAATACATACTAGGTTTTTGTACTGCTCTATAAATATTCTTGGTTTGTAGTAAAGGTATGTAGTTTATAGAGCTTTATGGCAATGCTGAACTTCAGAGAATAAGGCTGCATGCTACAAACTTCGGACCAATCTTTCAATAATCCGTCCTACCAAGACAAGTTATAAATTGTGTTCGGCGCAGATGCTACATCCCAAATGTTATGAATGAATAGGAGACAAGGTAATATAGGCAGAAAACTTTCATACAGCAGAACGTGTCTTTGTTTACTCTACATGAATAACCGATGAGTTCGGCCGTGTCGGTCGGTAATTACCTTCCGCGTCCGGTTTTGCATCTTTTATGACATCGGTAATCGGAATCGTTAATTTCATTTTATGTTCCCAGAGGTTATAAATGAGCTTTTGCGAAGCACAAAGCAAATTACTGCCGAAACTCAAACAAATTTATAGAACTCTACAAAAATGTGAGGAAGAAAAGTAAGTCATTTATTACCTAGGTAGGTATGAAGCGAGTTGGGATATAAAAGTTTACTTATTTACTCTTATTTCATTTGATAAAAATTAAACATTTAATTTAACTTGACTCCAAACAAGTTATCCATACTTCCATACTATATATCCATACTAATATTATAAATGTGAAAGTAACTCTGTCTGTCTGTTTGTTACGCTTTCACGCCCAAACTGCTGAACAGATTAATCTGAAATTTGGCATAGTTAAAGGTTGTATCCCAGGGAAGGACATAGGCTACCTTTTATCCCGATAAAATGAAAAAATCTCGAGGGACCGCGGGTCACACCGCGGGAGCGCAGCTAGTATTCATATATAAGGTATAGCGAAAACTGAACATGCCTAAGCTATTATTTCAAGATAAAAACCCTTATTTATCAATAGGTTTACTTGATTTTGGTTAGTTGCTGTGTATTGATCAGACTTACCAAAGAAACAGCAACAAAAGACGAGCGTGTATAGCGTGATGAAAATGGCTCTAACATCAGTTCTGTCAAAAATGTACTCGTCGTCATTGAAAGGGAAAATCGTTTCATTAAGTGTAGACACGTTGACGGCATCTTCTGAAATATTGATGGACTCTGTCTTGTTGAGTGGCCCCCATAGGCTTTGTTTATACTCGGCTGCTATGAATAGCTTCACGCCGCGCATGCTTTTTGATGTCTCGTCTATCATGGTGTATCTTTCATTTTCGTGAAAATATTGCTGTCCATTTTCTGAAACAATAAAGCTGCTATTAACACCTGCAATTTTATGAAACCACCGAACGTCAGTACCAACCCATACTACGAGTACCACTACTATTTAGGATTGCTTAAACTACGAGACATAGGTGATCCTCATACTTGTTATTATGGGTAGTTTTTTAGCTATTGAACGCAAAACCGACTAATGTTATGTTTTTTTTGGCCACCAATTCGACAGACATACTAAGCGACCGACGCTATAGCCGAGGCTGTACCACGTAGATTCAGATGTAGTATTGTACACTTTAGCTTTCGAGACGCCTAGTACCTATACATTATCATGATCTGAACTTGCACTTGACCGATTTTATCTGCCTAAAATTTTCCCTAAATATTTTTACTAATTCGACACATTCGAATGATCTTAAGAACGCTTACTACTTAACAATGTCAAGGTTGTTTTGTTTGTTCGGTATTCTAAACAAGAATAAACAATGAATTCTTAGTTTTTTTGACGATGAAAAAGTTTCGTTCGCAAAAGTCCGGGTTCGTCCATAGCAGCAGGTGTTTGGACTCGTTGCAACATATGGCTTCCGTCATGGCGGTCGTTAAAATTCACATAGCATTGCACACATTAGCACCAGACCGTTTTGAGCGAGATTATAAATGCGAATTCAGTAATATTGATGATCTAATAAGCTACAGATTTTAATTTACTGTGGCTTAGATCATGACATCGTTTTTTATAGAACAGTACGAAATGACTTTCTAATGTATTGTGTATTATTATAATAAGTATTGTAAATAAATATTATTTAACATTTTTTAAGAAAGAAGGGTTACATAACGCGTATTAACAATTATTTTGCACCCTTGCTATCTGATAGTGTTGTGGAGCCCACTTCAAATCAAACGGATGAAAGCAAAAAAAGTACGTGAGTATCGTGGAACACTCGGTTGGAACGAAGTTTCAACTTTAACATTTGGCATTTGTCAAATAAATTATAAAATCCTTGAAACGCTCTTCCGTGCTATCAACGTAACAATCTATGGACAGTTTTGCGACTGCGCTCTTCGCACTGTGACTTTTTGACCTATGTATGCGTGACGCAAAAATCTAACACTTTTTTCGTCTAGCCCCCATCCGATACCGTCCGAAAAGAAACTTTGTTCCAAAAATAGATCCTTTTTAAGAAAATCAACTTTTCAGGTCTCTGTAACTTTATATTGGAAGGAATGATATCTATTGAAAACTATGTTACAGAGCGAAAAGCTTGATCACCAATTCAGTTGGAAATAAAGGTTTTACTTTTTATTATAATCAATTACCTATGTAACTAGGTTTAAAATGATAAAAAAAACATGCTTTAAGAAAAAAGAATTGAAAGCTTTAAGATAAAGGTGTAGGTAAATCTATTTTCCTACTAAGTTAGTGCCATGGTTTGCGTGCACTGCGTATTATAATATACAAAGCTATAGCAAAATAATTATAGATAAATGAATGTTTTATTCGACTCGAGTTTCGCACTTTACACTTCTAGGTTAGGTAGGTAGATTACCCTAACTACTTCAGAAAATCTTACAATGCATTACAAAACCTGGACTTATTTTATCCCGTACAATTTAAAATTGCTACTTCATGTTTTCATGAAAATTTTGTTTGAAGCTATGTCCTCATATTTTTAGTCGAGAATCTTTTTGATCAAAATGTAAAAACATTTTAGGTAAAAGTCCGGGAAGTCATAAATTCAATGTCGGATTCAAATATTTGAACAGTTCCTGCAAGCAAGTAAAATAAGAAGTGATTTTTCCTGCAATTTTCTAAAATACCTTATTGAAAAACACCGTGTAAACGAGGAAGTAAGCCAACAAAAAAAGAAGCTTAATTTTTTTAGCATCTGTCACATTCAACGCGCGATGTATCTGTATTCTGTACATTCGGTGTGGAACGTGTGAAAATAGGAAGGATTCAGATTGCTATTAATCATCTTATTGCAATATCAATCTTCTAGGTTATTAAAACTAAATAGAATTTGTGAGTGAGACTCATCAAAGTAGAAGACAAAAGAGAATCACTAAGATTTATTGCATCCTGTATTATTTACTTCAATTAAATACGATACTTACCCATTTCAACTTGTCAACTTTGTGCTTAAATCAATTAAAACAGGCAGTGTCAAAATATCAACGCATTTTGCTTGGTCTGAAATTCCATTTTAATAATTTTTGGTCTGATTAGAAGTTGTTAATATTTTAGATCCAGTGACTACCAACTTCATAATTTAGACATGCGGCTTACTAAATTTTTCGGTAGGTTCACATTAGGGTCAGCTTCTTTAATAATCCGCCTAAATCTTTAAGCCTAAACCTTCCGCTGCGTTTGGAAACATCGCAGGCCTCTTTAGAGGGGTGTGTCAATGACGGAATTTATTCAAACGCCACATCATGCCGATTGTCGACATATTAAAAAAACCTCATTCAGATAAATTAATAAATATAAATATAAACAATTTTGTAAGCGCTTTTAAAAATGTAAACGCGCTGTATCTGTGTGAGCTGGCCCTTTATTTTATAAAATGTATTATACAGAGTAAAACAGCAATAGTAGCTAATAAATTTATCAAGGTAGTAAATTCCAGGTAAAATAAAGGTAAATGAAATAGGAGTTTTAAAATTTATATTCATGTTTAGTTACCCTACATCATTGCCAAAACATACATTGCAGATGAAACTACTAAAAAAACATGAATCTTAAAAATAAAAAGCAGTTAGACGAACGTTCATGATTATGCTGCTCTATTTATATCTAGTGTACGGTCTAATTTAATTACCCACATAAATCTAATTCCGAGATATTTATGAAAGCAAAGCTAATTAGTAGGATTTTTCTTCTTTTGAAAATATGTAGTTCTAATCTAACTAGAAGTCGACCTTTAGTGTTTTTACTAATTTTATATTTAACTTTAAACACTTAAAAAAATGTGGGCTTTTACATTTAATCTAGATGATTTATACAGCGTCAGGGGCAACTCACAGAACTGTATCAGTTCTGTGAGGCAACCTATGCCTTCACCTATTGGGACACTGTAGTATTTTAACTAAATGAACAGTGAATTCGTACGTGAATGGAATTTTAAGAAAAACTTAAACCTTAAAAAACAATAGGTTTCACCATACTATTTATTTTCCTGGACTGAATTCTATTTTGTGATTTGATTATGCTTAAATAATGTTACGGTTTATTTATTTACGTTAGTTTAAGCGTTTTATTAAGGGCAAGCTAGTGTCTTATGAACAGCTATTTTCATTGTTATGTTTATCGGGAACTTGCCATCTGGGCCGACTAGATCGGAGCACTCTGCGCAAACAAAGGAACTATCTTCATTAAGTTTTTACTTATTTACCTTCCTCTTTGAGCAAACAAATATTATCAGGCCAGATTATCAGCTCTAGGTACTCCTAAAAGTTACTATGAATTTTTAACGGAACCTTACAAGGCAAGGATGGTTGAGGAGCAAAGAGTAGATAACATGAGAATGCTTTGGCAACACTTGATACAAGTTAGTACCTACCTATAATAATATAATGTACCTATGTAATACATTTTTTCGTAAGTACCTATCTACCTAAGTACGTAGGTAATCTAAATTTCAGTGAAGTGATAAGTTTCATTTATTATCTCGCTACGAAGACACAAGCGTCGTAGCGATGTGAGTGTCAATTCAATAAGGGCTTTTACCCCATGGACCCAGAGTCTTAGCTCTCGGTAGGTATGGTTCAATATTAAATTAAACCCTATCGAAGTTTACTAATAGCAAGTTCAGTTAATAGCAATATAACCTCTATTAGCAAGGAATTTTTGTTATTGTTTTGGTGGTTCCTAGTTTATTTCAACGTGATAGAATTATTAAATGCTGAATCAAGATAAAATATTATGGTAAGTATATAGTATGTTTGTTTATGATCCAAATAAACGTAATTGTATAGATGTTTCCTTCGAGAATCCATTAACATTTAGAATGTTCTAATTAACGCAAAATAAATATTTGATACTACACTCCTTCGATCATATGATCGAATCTACACTCACTTAAATAAGATTGAAAACTGCCTTGTTCATTAATTGTAAATTGATGTTTGCAAAATAATAGTAATATGAACTTTTTTTCCAGAAACTTGTACTTATTCGCACACGTTTCCAATTTTTTTAATACCCGTCCATATTATATTTGAATAAATACAACTTTTATTCAGCTATACATATACATACGTTTCCAACTGACGATGACCGGATGAAAGGAAATCTTTCATACATTACGTACCTACGTAACTGAGAAAATATAATGATGACATTATTAAAATTGTGGGATGGTGTTCATTTATCGAGTCAAAGTTTCATACATAGATACTGGGAACGATTCATGTATGGCGAGAGACGAAAATGAATCTAACATCTCGCGTCCCACTGGGTAAAGCTTTTCCCCTTTTGTTTTCCATAACTTGTGCTCCAATGATAGAGTTGGGATTTGAGCCTATTGCTATGTGCTCCAAAGGTCGATATGGACCGTCAACAATTTTTCTGAGATTTCAGTGCCCCTTTGTTCTTTCGTATTGTAGATAGAAAGAATAATTTTGATCCTATAGTCTAAAGAAAGTAATAGTGACGCACAGTAAAGAAATTAAGCTTTTTCTTACAAAGCTCCTTTTTGCTAGCTAATCCTGATTCGATTCCTTTAAACCCATTATTTTATCCACACATTTTCTGAGTTTATTGAGTTTATATTGGTACTGCACCTGTTTAGTATGGTATCGCAATATTCACGATAACGTAAGTACTCAACAAGCTGTGCAATACAGTTTGATGCTGCCGCTGCAGTGTGCAGATAGCTTATAATTGGAAACTAGACGGGGAGCAAGAGCGCAAATTTTAATCTAAAACGTGAGTTATTTATTACTGTTCCCGCATTAACTGTATCTTGGCAAATCACAGGCAACTTTTACTACGGATTACGAGTAACTAACTATAACATGTTTGGCAGCTCAAGCAAAGCAACACTTAGCTCTTGAAGAACAGTTTATAACTACATCGAGAACCTACTTGTGCTAACTTTTATGAAGTTTGTTTTCATCTGTTCCCTCGTAACTACTTACTAGTCAGGGCACATTCGGAGTTTTATAAATTATGTGTCAGATGACGTTTCGTGTTATTGGGGAGTGTTGGGCAATGAAGAAGACGGACGAAAGGAAAGTACATGCTACCGAGATGCGAATATTAAGAAGGATGTGTGGGGTAACACGGTTAGATAAGATACGGAATGAGTATATTAGGGGAAGTTTGAAAGTGGCGCCTATTTCTGAAAAGGTAAGGAGTGCTAGGTTGGCTTGGTATGGACACGTTATGAGGAGGGATGAAAACCGTGTTACCCAGAGAGTGATGAATATGAATGTGGCTGGAGATTCCTGGTTATTATCAAGGCCAACAAAATGCATAAGTTGTGCCTACTAAGAATGGAAACTCCTGAATACATAATGGAAAACGTGCAAATCGTTATTGTGTCATCAAATAAAGATCACACGTGTCAAGATATAATAATTTATATAAAACTCGGTGAAACAACAGCTGGTTAGAATTATTTTGATACCTGGTAGATAGTGGGAAATTATTGTTGGAGGCATATCATGTAGGTAGATTATCATAGATGTAAGAACTATGCCGACCGTATCATAATGTTATTAGGTTTTCACAAACTAGCTATGAATCGCTATTTCACTCGTGTGTGAATCTACATTTTCGGGGTTATTCGCGTTCGTTTGATGAATATTCGGATGCTTCTTACTACGAGCTACATTGTATTCAGTCGATAAGATCAAGGTCAAAACACGGTCCTAACCTAGGACCAAATATTCCAAACCGAAAAATTGAAGTCGGAAATCGTAGTAAGAAACATCTGAATATTCATCAAACGAACGAAAATAAGAAATAAGAACGGGAATACGGTCCCGGGATTCACCGACGTTAATTGGTTCAAAAATTGCACAATAGGCTCATGATTTTTGCGGTTGAAATATTTTGTTATTTCGCCTTAAAAATAATTATGACGCATATCCGCTTACTTAGCTATTTCGCATATAATATACCTAATCATCTTGCCTTTATCCCACTTTTATATGGGGTGGGCACAACAGGTTATTTACCTCCACTCCACTTTATCAGTTGTCGTCTCAGCGTTCAATCCTTTCTTACACCATATTTCTTTCACATCATATTTTTTGTTCTACTTCTTCCGCGATTATATTCCTATACAGGGTGTAAAAAGACGTCTAACACACGTTCCAACACACAACCAAATCCAAAAGGATTTTCCGAAAAAATCATTTTATCCAGAGAAAACCGACCTCGCACAGCTGGTCGAGCGTTTGTTTGTACTGGGCGCGTTTTTATATACGTAGATTGCTGGATTTTTGAGTTTTTAACTGTTTTTTTTTCTTTTATAAATGTATGGTCTTTTTATGTTGTACTAGTAGTAAATAACTAGAAAATCAAATAAAATGACGTAGCGTTTTTTTTTTGCTTAATATGTTCAGAATCATGGTCTGATTGAAACCCCTCAGTTTTCGGTAGCAGTCTTTTTACACCCTGTATATTCCTCCCTCACTCAAGCGTAGCATTCTTCTTGTCACCATGGTATATTCGAAAAGATAATGGAGAGCAATGACCGGCGATAGCGAAGGTCGTGGTCTAAAAGTGAGAGTCCTAAAAGTTATCTAAAGCCTGAATAAATTAACGTAAATTCAAAGTAACCTGGGGACCGACACGCATGAGAACCTCCAAATTACAGTTACTCCTGTTATTTTCCACAGTTTATTCTTGAATTACTTTTGAACCTACCAATTAAATGATTTTACTTGTTTATAATTTTATAATAGTAGTTACCTACCTCGTTACAATAAGACTCATTCTAATGAACAAGCTTTAAGCACAGTATTGCGCAGAGACTACTACAGAGAGTATTAAGCAGGAAGCAGCGCGTGAAAAAGGAAAGGGTATTCGGATTGAATCGATTTGCACACAACTTTTGCTTGTGTTTGTAAGTAAATAAAATAGCTAACATGGAACTGAGTGTTCGAGGTAGAATGATTTTGTATAAACGATCGTCTTAACCCTCAATCATACCTATATCAATTTCACGGATCATGACTGGGTCATATCATTTGAAAGTCAATCGGTTCTCAGATCGTACAAACAATAAACCGTTTTTAGCCCGTCGAATTTACGTAACCGCTATAGCTGAACGCCCACGTCTAATACCTGAGGTGTTGAGTCGATCACTGAAATCACATCACTGAAACGACAAATGTCAAGAATATCCATCCATATCCATTTTTTTTTTTTTTTTTTTTTTAAATAGCCTATACTGTCCCACTGCTGGGCAAAGGCCTCCCCCGTCACCTTCCACACCTCGCGGTTTTCCGCGATTTTCCCCCAATCCTTCCTAAAGGCATCCAGGTCATCTCGCCAGCGCTTTTTAGGCCTGCCTCGGAGTCGCCTGCCATCCACCGGGATCCAACCAGTCACCACTCTGGCCCACCTGTCTGGGTGCATGCGGGTGACATGACCTGTCCACTCCCATTTTAACTTGGCAGCCTTTACGCCCACGTCAGCAATACCAGTTTTTGAACGCAGCCAGGTGTTCCGAATTCGGTCGATTCTTTTCACTCCTAGGATGCTGCGTTCCATTGCTCTTTGGCAAACCCCGAGTTTGGACTTTTGGGAATCGGTTAGTGACCAAGACTGAGCACCGTAAGTTAGGACGGGCAAAATACACATATCGATGAGCTGACGCTTCAGTGACATAGGAAGGTCGCCCTTCATTAGCTCCTTCATGGACCAGTAGCTTTTCCAGGCATTTTCAATATATACTTATTATAAATGTGTGTACATATCCATACTTATTATAAATGTGAAACTAACTCTGTCTGTCTATCTGTTTGTTACCTTTTCACGCCCAAACCACTGAACCAGATTAAGCTGAAAATTGCCATGGATAGAGGTTGTACCCCAGGGCATACATAGGCTACTTTTTATCCCAAAAAAATCCAAGGGACCGCGAGTCACACCGCGGGACCGAAGCTAGTGGTTGTGGAGAATTTGTTACAATGACAATTATATGTTAATAATTTGATAAAATAATATAAAACAAATTGTATACATAACGGCCATTTAAACACAGACTTATGAAGTCGAAAGACACAAATTGATACAAAACTTTGATTTTGTACTGTGTTTAGTCTCGAATATTTTTGTAAATTAAAACATAAAAATATACTTACCTCAACTTATTAAACTTGCGAGATTTGAGGACATAATAAAATACTTACGGCCTTACTAATAAACGTAGTATAAAGTTATTCCTGAGTGTAAACTGTCAAAATGTATGGTTATTTCTATTTTATTCCGAGGAATAACTTTACACCACGTTTATTAGTAAGGGTCCTAGATTATTTGACAGAATTAAACGGGGCAAATAAATAATTAGGTAACGTGATAAAAACCTGTTTTTGAAAATTATAACAATATACTTAATTTAGGCTGTTTAACAGTCAGACAGTATCGCTGACCTGCATAAATTACTTTTTGTTCCACTCTCTCACATTTCTTTCCATTGAGGATTCAGACGAAATGGCGCGAAGAGGATTTGGTTTCAATCAAATATTTTGAATTCGCTCCGAAATTGAGAAACCGCCATTTTCAGGTTCTTATTCAGAATTCAAGTGTAATGCCATCCATCATTTCTGAGGTACGAGTGTTTTGGTTTAAATTGCGGCACAAAGTACTTACCTACTTTGGTTTAAACTGGTAGTTAGATGACGCGTAGGTACATATACTTATATACCTAGGTTTTTTTTAATCAGTTCGCGTGACGTGTTAGACGAAATTTTTGAGAATGTTTTCACACGGAGTGATTTGAAACATCTGGTACTCTGAGCACTTACAATTTTAAAACATTATTGCAAGCCTTTGTATAAAAGAATATTCTAGATTCATCTACAAAGATAAAATTTTACTGCAACCTACCTATATTATTTAAACCGAGTAGGTATTATAGTGTATATAATATTGTCTATGGTATTACGAACTAAGGTGCACTCTGCGGTGTTTGTCCCTGGGGATGTTAATTCAATTCAATTTAAAACGTTTATTGCTTCAAGTTAGTCATAGACGTTGCGTCTATATGCGTTAATCCAGGATAAAAGCTACTTTCATAATCCGTTCAGCCGTCACTTCGATCTCTTTGTGAAGGCGCGCTAGAATCCATCTATTAAGTATGAACTTAATTGATGGATTTTAGCGCTCCTAAATCGTCGTTGCAGGTTGTAAATGTTACGATTACAAATAGTGTATGATATAAAAATTTTTGAAAAAAAAAATTGAACCGACTTCACAGAACACAAACAGACGAACCTTCTACACACTAAAAAGAGAAAAATAAGAATATAATTTGAAGTCGGTGCCAACTATTCATTTACATCTAAGAAATTCAAAAGAACTTGGGTGCAAAATTGTATCCTGGTACGCTATCGCTCGATTTATTTTTTTTATAGGTACCTAATCGTATTCACTTGGCACCGACTTCAAATTATATTCTTATTTTTCTCTTTTTAGTGTGTAGAAGGTTCGTCTGTTTGTGTTCTGTGAAGTCGGTTCAATTTTTTTTTTCAAAAATTTTTATTTTTCACTTTTTAGTGTAAGTAAATAAATACTGTGTAAGTAAATAAAAGTGTGAGTGTAAATAATATAGTAAGCTACATTAAGACCCTGCTTATCGTAGTTTAAGAAGGAAAGGATAAGAGAAGTCATGGGCAGGCCTACTAAAGGACACACCGGAGTTCAGCAAGGGGGAAAACTATCAATCCCTCAGGAAAAGAAAATATTTTGGACCACCTCGGGTGTAATACCCTTTCAAACTATATGTTTGACTCAGATTGTGAGTCAGGGTGTGTTGTGTAGTGAGAATGAGGTTTTTTGAATGTTACGGGAAAACTGTCAATCCCTCAGGAAAAAAAATTATATGGCGCCACCTTGAGAGTATACCTCTTTCTAACAAAAAAAAAATTTTGGAAATCGGTCCACAATTTTCTTAAAGTTCAGTGCTTTTTTTTGTTTTACGGGAAAAGTATCAAACCCTCAGGAATAAAATTTATATGGGACCACCTTGAGAGTATACCCTATCAAACAAAAAAAAAATTTTGGAAATCGGTCCACAACTGACGGAAATATCGCTGTACATACATTAAAAAAAAAAAAAAAAAAAAAAAAAAAAAACATACATACAGCCGAACATAGAACCTCCTTCTTTTTTTGAAGTCGGTTAAAAAATGCTACTTATTCAATTTTATACAATCTTTTTTTCTTTTTTACACTCAGTACACACGATTTATAAAATGATCCTTGTTTGTAACCAGTAAGTGGATTTAATAACGAAGATGAGGCGTATTGAACGTTTACACGTGCTCTGCTACTCTAATACAATGTTCTAATTCGAATAGGTAATTTAGGATGGAACGGAGTGAATATATGTAGTTACGTAGTAATCAAGGAAACGATATAAAATATGAATTTCGGAGTTCCTATTGAATTGATTAATTTTCATCAATAGCTGTATACAAAATCATACAGTAGGTACTTATTTGATTTAAGTATACCGAACCAATAAATATCTATGGAGGAATCTTTATTTTAATCTATGTTTGTTTACATAATAAGCTCTCTGTTTTGCTAGGGAAAATAATATAGGTAGGTGAAGGTAAAATTTGATCCACTTAAGTTGTGTTCATAAATAATCGCTAGCTTGCGTTTGCAGCTTCGCTTGCCTGGTACGGTCAGCGACAGAAGTTTATGAACATTTGATGTATTTGAGTCTTCAATATCTTCGAAGTTCGTAGAGTTTTAGATAAAACTTCACCTTACATTGGATGTTTTGCCTTGCACCATTACTATTTGTGAAAAAAAATAGGCAATTTCCCACAAATAATGATGAAAATGAAGCTTTAAATCTCCAATTGTTCATGAACTTATGTCGCTGACTGTACCAACATTTTAAATTAACAAATAATAGCTTATTAATATACGGATTTCAGGCAACAATGTACATCTTTTCCAAGTTTCAATCTGTTAGAGGTGTGTTTTAAATAAAATCATTCAAACATTATGAATCTACAAATCACATAAGTATGTTAAGTAGGTACCTATTAAGATAGTAGGTACATGGAAGTAAGATAATATTAATTAGAGGTGTAAGCTCCTTAAGTAAGGATGTAAAGGTAGTATTAGGGGTCTCCCGACAGGGATCTCATACAATTCATTTATTTTCGCATGGGATGGCTCACAGCCTTCGGCCTCAATCTACTAACAGGTGCTTAGTTACCCGAGTAATCCGTCAATCAGCTTTGCTACCACCGCAAATATTCACTATAGTCTATTTCAATTAGCATGATCGCTGACAGTTCCACTAGTTGTATTCGACAGAGAAAATCGATTATTTTACATGTATTTAGTTGGATTTATACGACTACGTACCTATCATAACCTAATTTTTAATCATTTAAAAGCAAAGTTCTGTTTTACTTTGAACAAAAACATATTCAACACGTGTGTCAGATAAGTATGTCTAATTACAAACTTATTTAATGAAAGGCACTTTATATTGTTTTCACCCCAGATAAAATACTTACTTTTTGCTAAGCAACCGCGTGCTGCTATGCAATAACTGTATCGTCCTTTTGATACTATACAATTTTAGCTGTTTAAAGCCAACTCGGTTATTCGCAGTTTTGAAAAACAAAGGCAATTAACAAAAATTAATAAACCTTGTTCACAACGTCTGAAAAATATTCACTTATTATTTTTTGTTTCCCTCAGACTCCCGCGATACAGGCCTGACCTAGTGCGGGATCCATTATAGATTATTTTAATTATTTGCCTTAGTTTATCTATTACTAAATAAATTAAGTATTTCAAGGTTTTATGAAATAAATAATCTTATCCTATTTTTAATACCTAGGTAGGTTCACTTTATTCTAATATACGTCTACATGTAGATAACTATATCTTAAAACCAATAATCATGATCCAATCATTACGTTAACCTTTCAGGCGTCATACTTACTACGAGAATAAGTTGGATCTTTTTAGGCAATTGGTTCCCAATAGAAAAAAAGATACTCGCTCCAGCTTTATTAAAAATTAACTATAAATGGTTGCCAGGAAGAGATCGCTTTAAGCGATATGGCCGCCCATTGTACAATTTGTTTATTTGTTATATTATCTGTATTATGTTCTTGTGTACAATAAAGACTTAATCTTTCTATCTATCTATCTATATTCGCTTCTCGTGGCAAGAAACTAAAATGCGACTAGGCTCCCTTTATAGCCCCCATAATAAACCCCTAAAAGAACATAAAGCATCAAGTTTATTGCGGTTTCGCAGAACTGGGTTAGAGCTAACAAAACAAGTACCAAGTATCACATTTGCCCGATGTCTAGGACTGCCAATATCTCACTCTATAAGTACTACTTTGACACTTAGAGCAACTGAAAAGACTAGAAGAGGCTAACATAATATACATTTTACACAATATTATGGTAGTAATAGGACTTTAAATAAAGGCTCCCAAGATGACACCTAATCCCATAGTGGGACTCAGTGCCGGATTAGCCACGTAGCAAGAGTAGCAAATGCTACGGGCCCCGCGAATTGGGGGGCCGCGCGTTACTCCCCCCTGAAAATCTATAACTCGATTTCGTCACGTTAAATTACATACCACAGTCAAAACCAAAGTCAAAAAGCATTTATTCAGTAGGACCGTTTAGTTTATCACTTTGAAACGTCTTAAAACTAGGTACCTATTTTATGTAATCGTCGACATTTTTACTTGAATATCTTTACTGTAAAATAAGTGTTTGAGGCATGCATATTTGGATCTTTTTGAAATTACTATACATAATATTACATTTAGAAAGTTTATTTGTAACAATTTTATTTTATTTAATACCCTAAACTTGGGAACCTAAAGCAAACCAAGGGCCTCTTGACAGAATTTGCTACAGGCCCCTCACTGACTTAATCCGACACTGTGGGAAGCTCTTAGCAAGTTATTATAATGGTATTATTTAAGAGAGCCATGTTGGTAGAGTTGTGAGTAGGTATCGACGACGGTCGTGGATTCGAATCTCAGCCGTGCATCAAAGCATTAATATGAGTTCTAAACGGTATAGGAAAACAACGTGGTGAGGCAGTAGTTAGAATTCTAATAGTGATCCCGTTTTAGCTAAAATATCTCTCAGAAAACTTTACAATCTTTATTTAGTAGTGTTTCTAAGCCTATATTAGGTTTATCCAAACACTACGTTCTCGTTGACAGTAACATGTTTAGTAAATACAAAGTTTGAGACATCGAATACAATAATTTGGGTAGGAAGAAATAAGTAAAAATTGTAATTAGGTATGAGCAGACGCGTACCTAGAATGATAATGGTTGCACGAACACATCCAAAAAAGCTTGCATATTTCACTACGCTTGTGGATATGATAACAAATACTTTTGAACTCCCTATAGAGTAAACTGATATGGTCTTGACTTGACTGCAAACGAAACGATCCTTCTTTCTCGAGATAATATTATGCTGCAAAATCAAATATTGTTCAACACTGCCGTAACTTAGCAGACCGCAAATACCAGCTATTACTCAATTATACCTACGCTGTTTAGTTTAAACTAGCTAAAAAAATAAAATAAACTGACAGATGTCTTTGTGTCACTTTTCTAAGTGGAACATTTATTTCGTAGTGGACATTTCGGCCCATGGGTTGAGTGAGGTGTGGGCTGGGGTATTGACCCAAGAATCTTTAGAACACATCAGAGATTAAAACCCACAAACTTAAGAAAGGAAGGCAAGTTGCAAACCGGTAACAGTGTTCTCGGCTCCTTGCTAGCAATTACCGTCCGTTTAAGTTTACGCCTAACTTTTGAGAGCACTTACCGATGAAAACATTCGTGAGGGCAACGGGTCTTTATTAAGTGACAAAATCCCCTACCTTAGTGGCAACATTTTGTTGCCAATACTCGATATTTTCTCCCAACAGTAAGGAGTATATATACCTATACTCTTAGGAGATATTCAGTAGTACGAGTAGTAGCAAATTTAGTGCAAATACGAATCAATTTGAAACGTCCGAAAATTTAAAAAAGTGCACCTAAGCTTTTTAATTGATTAAGCCGCTATGGCAAAAGTTTCAATCAAATATTTTCACGGCTTCATGACGTAGGTAGGTACTATAACACATTTTCACAACATAAACTTTTTTGTCATCGGATTTATAAATCGGTTGCATTGCAAAGTTTAGTCGTAGCTGTGTATTGCCATTGTAAAGTTACAAAACTTTCTAAAATGGAAACAAAGTAGATACTTTGTCTTCTAAGTTTCTATAACACGCTCGTGATGAATAAGTAGTTTCTTGTAATATTAGATAATGATGCAGTAAGTAATTTTAGGTACCTGCATATTAATGTAGGTGATTAGGTATAATTTTAATAACAAGATTAACAAGAATAGGACGTGATGCTCCAACGGTAACTTATTGTGCCTTTACTCTCTTCGATTTGAAGGCGAAGAGGCGAGATAAGATTTCGAATTTTACCTAAATATAAATGCTATTAGAAAATGGAAGCAGTATATCATCTATCACTAAAAGCTTTGCTAATACACAGATACAACTTTATTGGCAGCCAATCTCTTGGCAAAGACAGCAAGTCTCGTGATTTATTTCTGAACATAATTATGTATTTTGATTTTGTAAAGACTCGTCTAGCTTCCGCATGGATTCTTCTTCTTTCTTCATCTTTCAAAGATGATATGTGAGGGTATGAATGCAAACAGCATCGGTTTGAGTAGACCTAATAACCTGAATTACCTACCAATTATTGGAAAAGTATAAACGAAAGAAATCAAGTCAACGTCTTCATAAACAGAGTGTTCAAATGCGATACGAAAGAAAATAGGATTATTTTAATGGTGACAATAGTAGTAGGTGTGTACCTACTTACCAAGCATTAGTAGATCCTATCGCTCAACGTCCAATAATCGAAGATAGGTAAATAAAATAAGCCAATACTTACCTAAAAAAATTCTTTCTACTTCTAGTGAAAAAGTGCTTCATGTGATTTTCTTTATCCAGAGCAAAACCGGGTTTTCATCTACCTTAATGTGTTCCTACGCATTCGAATAATTTTAATTATTTAATTAAAAAAGTGTCTGAATGTTGTTCGAATGTAAATTCTAACATACCTACCAATTTCTCTCTTGTTACATTTAACTTTCATATACTTAGTATGTAGATATCGTGAGTTTCATTCAACTTTGTTTCGGAAACAAGATGAGTTTAGATGTATCTGTTTGAACTTTTAAATTATTTATGTTGGTTTAGGTTTACAAGATCAAAAGGAAATTCAATAGGTACTTGTATTAAAATGAACCCCCTGGAAAGTATTAACCGTATAACTTCTCAAGAGCAACAAAAGGTATGCCAACCACTTTACTAACATTGTCGGCCTGTAGGCTGTATCATGAAAGTAAAATATATGCCGTTTGTATTATACGATACAAAACAATTGAATAATTATCTCATTTCATCAACATATTCCACCATCACGACTTCTAGTGTTACATACTATAATAATGTTGAATTATGTACGCAAATGTCTCTTCAGTGGCCTTGTACCGTTTTGTTGTTCTGTGTTGTAGGTACATATTTTATTAAGTTGCACTGTTGCAACTGTCCCAAAGGTAACGTACGAGCTACTTCTAGGTACCTACTGAATCAAACCTGACATAAGTTACACCACAGCTGAACTTAACACAGACGCTCGCTCCCGTTGATTTATAGAGACAAGTGTGTACCTACTTACTACTAACTGAAGTGGATCTTCATAATAAAGTTTAGAGGATTTACTTTTCATTTAAACGAACTCAATGCAAATGTAGGTACTGCAGAACACATAAATTCTCAGCATAACGCAAGATAGCCTAGTTTTAAACTTGCCAGACTTTCCGCTTAAACCGCAAAAATAAGCAAAGAAAACACACCCACCTGCCGCATACTTCGTCAGCAGCAGAATAGCCAGGCTCGGGCATTTCATTAAACAAATAAACATAGCAATGCAACGAATTGTTGAAAAGTGGCAATTTAAAGTTGTGATGATAATATAGATTGATTTGCAACTCGATGCAGTTTCGAAATCAATTAGGCCGAGCATTCATCGAAAATGCGCAGCGTCAGTTGTGCCATACTCATGCCCAGTCCATTATTCTCACTTTGATCATGATTTACAAAAGGATAGATTTGTGTTGTGTAGATACGAGGATATTGTTTGTCTCAATAGGGGCTTATATTCACGGCATGACAAAGCTCAAAGTAGAATGAATAACAACACAGGAGAAAATCTTTACTCTGATTAAGAGTCAAACACTCAGCCGGCTGCTAGATAATGAATACGTATTGATTTCACAGAGTACGCGTACGTATAATTACGATCGACTAAAAGTATTTTATTTACCTACCTTATGATCGTATACGTCACATTTTCCGCAATTACAAATAGCTTCAATTTTGAAGCTCGATGTGAATGTTTTATAAGTTTTTATGTCGTAGGTGAATCTTTGAAACTACTCATCTGGATTTTACAAATTCTTTGGCGGGTGGAAAGCAGTAGTACCTAGGTATCAGCTATGTTGAGCTGAGCACGCACGTAAAATATACTCTCTCTCTCTAGCATGAAATGTACCTAAAGTAAAAACAAATAAACTGCTAAATAAAACACCTAAAATAAAAGTAATCATACTAAATATTTGCTGATGAATAAATATTTAAAGGTCTATATAACCCAGGTCTAATGTATTAAAAGCTTGTCTTAAACAGATTGCCTACAACTCCATAGGGACGTTTTTTACGCTACACTGACTTTGGAGCTAAGTAGTTCCCAGATAATGGCTCCGGCATCTTCATAGAGATACAACCTACGTAGGTACCTACCTGATATTTTAGTTATTTCACAAAATACTAGTATGAATGAATTACGAAGACTGAAAATATTTATAAAAATCTCGTTTGTGTTGTTAGCTTGTTTGTGGTATCACTCCTCCTTTTTATGTATAGGTATTTGGTAGTACGAGTCCCTGGCATTAGATAGATAGATAGATAGATAAATGATTTATTTGACACACATAACATTTCAACACAGACACAAAAACAAAGACAAGTAACAAGTGCACAAGTAAAAACAAACTAGAAAAAAAAATATTACAGAGCATAATTAACTAATACGAGTACCACCTAATACGAGCAGCCGAGGTAGAACTTATGCTCGGGAGCATAGGTATCCACATAGGTGGGTGCAGCAGTGGTCTGTGTGCTGTAGTGAGCCAAAAAGGTCCAGTCTCAGCTTATTGTTACTCCATGCCCGAAGGCACAGAGTAACGCTGATTTTCAGACTGGACCTGAGAAAAAGTGATATCACGAACAGAAAGATTAGGTTTTCAAGATCTTTTGAAGATATATAAAGAGGTAGACTGAAGCACGCCAAAATACTTATTTGGCACATGCTATCATTTAAGAGAATACGCAAAATGAATAAAACAGATAGATAAATGATTTATTTATACAGATAAAACATACTCGTAGGTAGGTACTGGTTGTTAATGATCTACCTACTACCAAATGTATAATTGGAAAACCACCGAAAGGCAATCATTAAAAATGTATAGTACCGACAGTTTGCACGTAGGGCCTCTTCGTCCAAATTTTCGGTACTAGGGCCTCTACGAGTCTACAACGCTACGACCCGAGCGCTACGCATCAATTTATCGTTACATCGTTATTTCAACAACTATTATTTTTTATAAAATCTGAAGGCATTTATTGTGTCGTGTCATGATCCCCCTTGACACAATTGAAAGCAAATTTTCTTATATTGTTTGTTTGCCCACAACGAGTAAATAAAGAATCAAATAAATAAGACAAGTATTCTTTCTGCAAAATCTGTAATCTGTGGGACAAGAGCAAGAAAATGATGATGATCTGCAAAATCTGTAATCTATCTCTTATTTTAGGGAATGTTAGCTTCTGGGAAATGTGCCTCTAAGATCTCATAGATCTTCAAAGGATGGCTTGGCTTGGTCTGAGAGAATTTCTACCACGAATCGGAGAGACACGACCTACAGTCATGATCGCGTTTCGTTTTTATTCCATCAAATAAGATATGAGTATATAAAAATTATAATGGGGCTAATTTCAGGTGTAATAAACCTAAAGAATAGGTTATTGCTGAAAAACGAAATGAAAAAAACACATCCGATAAGAAATAAGAAAATATTGTTTAACTGTGTTACACAAAAGATGATAAATATTATAAGTATCATCGTGGAGGTACAATATAAAACATATTTTCAAGATAAAACATATTTAAAAGATTAGACTTAGTTTAGTCCTGTTGAAGTTTTTTTTTAAAATATTCGTTTCAGTAATTAATATTATACCTACTAAAACTCATATGAACATCTTCAACATTTCTTGATAAACTTAGTTTTACAACTAATTAGCGCTCTTTGAGTTTATAGAATGTTAGAATGCGTGGGCGTAATTTATACATCTATGTAACCAACCAGTAATCAAAGTTAAAACTGTTGCTTTGCAACAGTCTGAAAATTCCGCTTCTTCAACACTCAGAAGTACTATTATTTGACAGTACCTACCTAAGTAAATAAACATCGTGAGATTCCAATTCCCTAGCTAGGAGGTTTAAATTACTCTATTTTGTACGCTATTTGTTTAACTGTACCTACGATTCTTGGTTTCAAGTATTTTCAAAGTACATCTCTGGGTTTCTTTTTTCGTCGAGCTTTCAATATTATTAGGGGACATTTTGACGTCACTTTTCATATTTTGATATTGCATGTGTGCTTATACGGAAACGGAAACTACCTTGCTCGTTCAAATTTTCATAAAATTTTGTCAACGCTAGGTATACTCGTAGTTCGCAATTCTCATGACTGCCTACTGTTAAATATCTCACTAGAGATATGCTTCGCGATGTTATCTCAATCAATCGAAAACATTTACCTTTCGGGTATAAAAAATAACCTATGCGTTGATCCGGGGTAACATACATTCTAAACAAAGTACGTATTCAGCCAGAATATGTAGGAACGACAATCATCTCTCCAACCAGAGTAAGATTAAAATTATGACTTATTCTTTGGTATGTAGGTATATAAATAAATTATACCTATTAGTTTGAGTGTGTTTGTGTGATGAAACGGCCGAGTAGAATGAAATTTATAGCAAAAATGGTTTGTGTTATCTCGGATTTTTAAGGGAAAAATATTTTTTTCTCGTTGGTTTACGGATAAACCGTTTGTTAGATAAGAAATATTTTCTTTGAGAGTTTCAAGAGACGAAATAAATATCATGTATATCGCGCAATAAAAAACGTAAGTAATCATACCCAGCGTATATATAATAGTAGGTATTACCACGTAATACGTTATTAAAACGCTTACAACAGCGGCCCGTCAGTCAGCTGTTTCACTCACGGTATCGAACCGATCATCGGTCATCGGTTTTATTATATATAGTTATATTATATAATTATATTCTTATTTTTCTCTTTTTAGTGTGTAGGTAGAAGGTTCGTCTGTTTGTGTTCTGTGAAGTCGGCTCAATTTATTTTTTCAAAAATTTTTATTTAGTTAAAAAAATATTTTTCAATATTATGTTTCTAAGAGCATGTAGTGCCCCACTGCCAGGCAATGGCCGCCTCTCTAGTCCACTATCCTTATTAAATTGTAAATGCGATAGTATGGTTGAATCGATGCCGCAATGGATGTTAGTTACTTGGATGAAACTTAGGATAAAATGTAGATCTTGCCTGGAATAGCATACCTACATAATAAACATGCTATTTAAAATGGTAATACGCAAGCAAAGCTGCGAGTGCTAATATAAGTGATACATGAAGGCAGGGGTTTGTACCTTGGACCACACGCAGGTCCAGTGCGGGCTAGTGGATGCCTCGTTGATAATCTCATTTGGAAAATTATTCAAAATTCTTTTGACTGCCATAAGAGCATGCTAATGATACTTACCTACTAAAACTTTACGAATAAAGTTAAATTACACACCTCATGTTACGACAACGCGAAGCAGAAATGCTAATAAATATTTAATTACAGCATAAGTATGTACCTACTCTACAACATTACAGTACAGAATATTACATTAGCATATTTATTTATTAGGTACATTAGCATACTTAAAAAATGACAAAGTACTAAACTATATGCACCTAACATTTTTTATATTATGTTGCGATCGTGTCAATTCAATGGTAGCAAGCAGGATGATTTTTTAAGCCTCACACTCACACATACCACTGACATAGGTACCTGAACGTTGATTAAAATTCCTGTCAAACAATTTGTACCAAAGGGGAACCTACTTTTATAAAAGGGCATGTTCAGTTCAATTTCATGTTTAATTTACCTTACAATTTCAATGAAGCATTCCACGTGAATAGGTAATCATCGCTTTGTTTTTTATCACATCTCATTAATAATTCATAGGGTCAGAAAAGTAGCACAAGTTTTGCCTTGCAAAATTAAAAAAAATCGTTGGTCACAAATGTCGATTGAAGCTGCGCCAACATTTTTAAATTCAAGAGGAGAGGTAAACTAACAATCTTTTTGGCTTTCCCGAACACAAGCTCGGCAGTGGGATGATTTGTTTTATACTATTACGGCCTTACGAATAAACGTGATGTAAAGTTATTCCTGAGTGTAAACTGTCAAAATGTATGGTTATTTTTAGTTTATTCCGAGGAATAACTTTATACTACGTTTATTAGTAAGGCCGTAAAAGTTTAATAGTTTGTGTGTAGACAAAGGTCTAACCCCGTAGATTATCATCAGATGATCTTTTCACTATGATTTGAATTCACGACTAGACCTTATGTTAGGAGTAGGTTAGGTAGGTACCTCGGTAACTCGATAGCTACCTAACCTTTAAAAAGGGCATATTTTCTGGAATGATCCATTGGCTTGTTGAAAGCATTTGGATTGAAAGTTGATAATACCTACCTACTTGTATAACCCTCAAACGGCCGATTTCTTTATTCAAATTTGTGCGGTTTTGATTTCTTTGATAGGATAGAACATTATTAATTAATAATAATAATAATAAATAATAGTTTATTTTTCCAAAAAATAGACAAGTGTACAGATAATACAGTAGGTAAGTACTTACATTAGGTGTGTGATTAACTTACAGGTATGGTTTTTACAAAAAGTACTTACTAGGTTACAATTGGTTTCCATTGTATCGTACATGTGAGTGAGGTGCAGAGACTGCACTAAAATTAAAAATCTTGTATCGCAGGTGCCTGCGTTTCCTTCTTAGGTGACAAAACCTAGTCGAGCATTTTTTTTTTTGGTTGGAATACCTACATGCGTGAAAGCTGTTTGTCCTACCTAATAACAGACTTAAAAGAACCACTCATTAAAACTTTTGAGGGTTTCTCAGAGGGATACTTGAAAGGTGCCAAAAGAACCCAATTACTGAGCAGCCGCTGTAATATTTGTCCGTTAAAAGTAATTGAAATTTTCAGAGTTTGAATGAAACAAATAAAATAACCTTAAAAAGTAAAGGGGCATATAAAAAACGCGTGTTTTCGGCGTTTTTTGCTGCTATAAAATTTTAAACGTATTTTTTTTGTACTTATATTAAAATGTCTAGGTACATATTTTTAAATTGGTTAAGGTATACTTACAAGGTACCGAGTATTTCCAAAGCATTATACATAATTGTAGGTAAACTGTTCAATTATAAGTATAATTAAACAGTTTACCTACGCTATGAAAAAATTAAAGTCAAAACCGAAAACAACAATTACAGACAGAAACGTGGCTTTTCAAGGAGCAAATTCGCGGTAAGCAAGCACTAATGAGTTATCCTCTTACCACAAAGCTCGCAAACAAAGCTAGTTTGTCTTATTTAATTAAAGTCAACTGACATCCGAAGATTATTCCAGTCACCTCACCCAAGTGCTTATAAAAATCAGTGAACGTCTTATGACAGCCGCAATAAATCGGGTGAGAATGGACCGGGTGAATACCGGACTAGGGGAGAACGAACCAGACCCATAGAGAAGGCCGATGTGTATCACAAATCGGTTATGAAAAATTTAGTTCCTCTATTGCTGTAATATTACGAAGGTTACTTCAGAAGAATTCTTAACTAACTTCATTCAAGATAAAGAAGGTGAAACCTACTCTGCTTAAGAGGTGTAGCTGCGCTTAATCTTTCGCTGTTGTTGCCGCTGAACAGCCTGCCGTTTTTACTTTCAGCTGTGCTTTCAGACATCTTTGAATTCCTTTTTGTCACTAAGATAGTAGATACTATATACTTAGTATCAGGTTAGTTACCAGCACTGGATCAAACATAGTAAACGGTGGCATACGAGTACGAAACACAACCGAATAAGACTTTTTTATTTAAATGAGAAAGTTAATATTTAAATGAGATGGAGCCTTCTTTAGCCTCTGAATGATATGTGTATGTATAACCCTGATCAGGAGGCGGTAGAGCTGACGACTCTGACGACCTCTGTGGCGCAGTAGGCGAAGGCCCGCCTGCGACGCATAAGGTTGCGGGTTCGATCCCCGCGGCGCGGGACTAATATTTGTATGATCTACTAATATTTGTCTCGGGTCTGGGTGTTTCTATGTATACTCGTTATATGTATATGTATTTACAAAAAAGAAAGTAAATCAGTAGTATATCAGTCATAGTAGTACCCATAACACAAGTTTACTTACTTTTACTTTTTTTTACTACTTACTTTTTTTGCTTAGGTACTTACTGAAAAAGTCCAGCATTATTTATTTAATTGGGTTGAAATATAATATTCGTACAATATACTCATGGAATAAAATGGTAATTTAAACGCACATTAGCAACTGAGACGGGTGGAAGAAAGAAAGGCAAATGCCTTCCGAAATGCTCCAAACATTACGGGTTCATAGCTAACTTTTAAAAACTCAGGCCTTTACATCTATATTAGATGATTTATACAGCGTCAGGAGGCAACCTATGCCTACACTTAACGGGACGCTGTAATGCCTGGGACATTGTTTGTTTGAGCTCTTATCGGTGAAGGTTAACATCGTGAGGAAACCCGCAGCTTAGCTCCACACGTGTTGACGTCGTCTTTCCTGTGGGCCAGGCTGATTAAGCTGAGAGGATGGTTTAGGTACTGGGCAAGCCTATTCCATCTCAAACAATGTCCCAAGCTAACTTTATAACAATAGAAAACATAAAGAAGAGAGTAGAGTTGTCAGGATCGTTGAAATTGAAATTTTTGGTCTCTAGCCTAGATTTTATGTCTGTAAGTTATGTAGGTTAACTACACCACGAAAGGTTCTTGAAATCTAGAGCATAATAAACCTTAAACTTTTCTAACACATCGGAAAGGTCTGCACTTGTCTTTTTCATTTTAGTACTCAACTGTTGATCTAGTGGTGTTGATATTATAAACTTTGACATAATTAATGTAAGGATGAACATGTATCCCCTCTTGTTTTACTCTATTTCGCCACACCACCACATTATAAAGAAAAAGTACTTTTTATTTTAATTCTTAATTCTTTATTGTACAAATAGATAGACACCGGATAATAACACAAAAAAGGACATGTACAATTGTACAAAGGCGAGCAAAGAAAACGAATCTGTCGGCCAACTCGCATGAAATAAAACGTAAGTAGGTAGGTATGCCTAACTTTATCCATAAACGAATGAATTGAAAGTAATCTGGAGTCCTACTGCAAAACTACTTATTTGTTCGGTAAATATAGTCGCGAAACAAACTCCAAAAGGTAATTTTATATTGGAGAGTATGCATGCTCATTTGACTTTATACATTACCATTTTCTCAGTGGCGTAGCTACCGAATGGCTAGGCGGTGAAGTGCACCAGGGCCCCCAAGCTCAAGGGGCTCAAGGTTTTGTTCCTAGGAAACTATAGGTACTTATGATTATTTTGAAAATAAAAACAACTGCATTATTAGATTTTTGAAATAGTTACCCAGAAAATGACGAATCAAATCTTAAGTTTTTCCAAAAAAATAAATACGTTTATATTTTGCCACACCCTGCATATTTTGACTTGATAAAACCTAAACCGTTCAGTTAGGACCCCGGTTTATTTTGCACCGGGGCCCTTGGCTACCTAGCTACGCCACTGCATTTTCTATCATGGAACCGAAACCGCTATGACCGTTTTTTCCATTCAATTAACTTTCAACTTGTATTATACTTCTATGTAAGTAAGTACAGACTTATAATAAAGAGTATTAAAAATCTTTCAAAAACTTCCCGCTGAGCTCTCAAATGAGGCGTGAAATCTGGAAGTACCTACCTAATGTCGGCCACGTTTTGTCTTTATGGACTAAGAACAATACTTCAAGTAGAGATTTGGAATACAAAATGATGGTACAAAGAGACTCGAAAAATTTATATTTTTTGTAGGTATGGGCATAAAATTATAAAATGCTGCATTGAGCGATCTGTACCAAAGAAATTCAAGAAAACAAGGCTTTTATGGCGATTCAGTTGGTTTTGCTACCAATATGTACAAACCTCGGAAGTTGTTTACTCAATCTGAAAATAAGCCAAATTGATTTTGTTTTCCCAGGCTGCAAAAATTTTGCTGAAGTGTGAATTGTTTTTATGGAAGAACCACTAAGCTTACAATATTCGTATATCTCGGAAGATGTTTTCGCAGTATGATTTTCTTTTTCCAGGTTCCGCATTTACCGAGGCAATCTTTTTCGTACAAGTGTTTTTTTTATTTACTTACCGAAATTATTGTGTTAGTGAGTAAAATAGGTTAAATAGGCACACAGTACCTATACCTACATGTTATTAGGCCTATTACTATTATAGGTATTAGGCCTTATACAATGAGTAAACGTAGGTAGGTAATTTAGTATATAGGTACCTGCATCTAATAATTAATACTTATTTAAAAATTTTATATTGCACACACAGGATATTGAAAAACAAATGAACTCACCTAACTTAAACAAAAAGTCATAGCATGTTCCAACGGGCTCCGAAAAAACGAAATAGCACTGTCAGTTAGTTTTTAAAGTAGGTACTTAGCAAAATACTTATTATTTAAACGGATTATTCATATTTCTTATTCACAATTAACTTCCAATTGTAAGTTATTGCGTTTCGTCACTTCATTCAAAGTAAGCGTCGCGATAGAGCGGCGTGCGGAGAGTACGGTTCGCCTGCGACCGAGTCCAAGCCAGACAACACGAACACTGACTGAGATACGTAAGGGAAAGCGCACCCTTTCAGCCTTTCACAGATTCACCAAATCAAATGTTGGCATTGATGGGACAGTCCACAGTTTATTAGTTCTGGATCTACCGAATTTTGATATTTTAGAGGTACTTACCCAGATTGAATTTGATTTTAGATTTTAATTAATTAATTACTGACCCAAATAGCCTGATTACACCAACCAAGTAGAATGGCGAGACAGCAAAATGTCAGTGGGCCGAGACAGTGCTTGGCCGAGTGAGTGTTTAGACATATTTTTAAAATTGCGGTGAGACGGTCAATCAGTTCCGTATAAACCCGGTACGCATATGGCGAGTGGTCGCAGAGTGCGCGTGTTCCATGTGATTACAAATACCGAGCGCTCGGCCGAGGGCACTGTCTCGCGACTCAACTCGGTAGGTGTAATCAGGCTATTATTATAATGTATCTACACTAATATTATAAAGAGGAAACATTTGTTTGTTTGTTTGTTTGTTTGAATTGAATAGGCTCCGAAACTACTGGACCGATTTGAAAAATTTTTTCACCATTAGAATCCTACATTATATTCTGTGATGAACATAGGCTATAAATTATTTTCAAAAAAATTAGAGATCCTTATGAAAATTGCAATAATGTAACCAAAGGTGTAAAAATTTTGAACATAAAATTCTTCATATCGCGTGCGCTGCGAAAACTATTGATGATAGAACAAAAAAATGTTCTACAATATTAAAGAACGTATCAATATCTACAAAAAAGTCAGCGATAGCATATGTCTAACTATTGTGGTTGTGTCAGAATAACAACTTTTATAATTTAACAAGTGAATAAAAATGACGACCAAAAGCAGACCACGTTATTCTTATTTTGGTATTTATTCTTATCCAAATAAATTCCTTCGTAGTAAAGGCTGTTTCAGTACCCGTCGATTACTTTTTGAATGGTTGAAATTGGACATTTTATTCAAAAGTTATCATGAGTTTAAAAATGTAAGATACATCGCGACCACAGAATAAATATCAGTTAGTTCGGTAGGACAAGTGTCTGGGATTTTTAATTCAAATTCAAATTCAAATTCAAAACGTTTATTGCTTCATGTTAGTAAATAGATCTTAAAATAAAATTGTGTTTCATAACATGAGCCCCGCTGGGGCACTGCAACATTTGGTACTTATTTTAGGTATTTCTAACTTACAATCTAACTTAACTAACAATTAGGTAATTAACAAATTGGCACAGCCTTTTTCAAAACTTTATCAAAAGAAACATTTTTGGTTTAAGGTTTAGGTACAATTTAATATATATTTAGGTCATTTATTTATATAAGTATTTAGGTATTGTACAATTTAATCAATAAATGATATTTAATACAGGTAACGGGATATTAACCATGATTAATACCATAGATACTATTGATCATGGCGTATGCAACTGCGCCGAAATATCGGGAAACTCAAAAAACATTAAATCATGGTAAATATCCCGTTAACTGTGTTAAAAATGTTGAAAACCATGATAGTTTAAAAAGTGTCTGGGAACTATGGAATGAATGGAAGGGAGTGGTAATATATCAATGAAATATATATGTGAGGTAGGGGAGCATTGGGCTGTAGAGAGGTTTGGACACCCCCGTGTCATTTCGGCCATAAACCATCATGCCTATCGTCAAATCGGAATTTGATCAGTTAGAATTGACCATGTATGGGGGTGGATTGGCATGATGGTGTATGGCCGGTATAACACGGGGATTTGCCGGTGGTGTCCAAACCTGCCTTACTGCCCAATACTCCCTTACCTACCTTAGACCTTACCTACATATTAACCTCTAAACTTTAAAAGATCATACATCCCTCTCCGGGATCGCCATGTTGTTATTAAATTTTTGTTAAATACCTATTATAAACCCGTGCGAAGCCGGGGCGGACAGCTAGTTTATTATAAATTGAGTTTGAGAGAAAGCAAGAGGGAAGAATGGTACGCCAGAATGGTATCGAGTAAACGGTGTCTAATTCAGGTAGGTACTTGAAATATGTATAGTACAAGAATTTCCAAAACTATATTTTACCCGTTACAAATTGCAGGCCATTATTTCACGCACGATGTTTTCCTGCAGCATTTGGATCTTGTCATCATCGTCATCATCATCATTGACAGCTCAAATAATAGCCCACTTCTGGATATATGCCTCCTCCCTCAAACGCCACTCTGGATCGTGATAATGTGTAAATATTGTTTTTACTACATTCCACCTATTAAACCATTTTCAGATTAACAAAATAAATGAATGCAAATTGCATTCCCGTGATCATGTAGGTACTGAAGACTTGATTGTGCGGTTATATTTTAATATCTTTTAGTGTGCTCTTGGTAAATACACTGAATGATTCATGTTTGCTCGTGTTTATTGATATTTCATTTATAATATTTATTCAATAACATTACATCAACGGAAGTAGGTGTTAGGGAAACTTGGCTTCTGCTAGAGAAAATCAACTCGGTAGGTATGTGTTTTATTTAAATAATAACAATAAACATGGGGATAATTATTATTTACTTATCTGCATCTTTAAAAAAATCACTGACAATATATAATACACTGACTGTTTAGGTACCTCGGGGTAGGTACCTCTTGTGTAGTAATTAAAGATCTATAAGAAGGTATTTTATCCTAAGGAGATGTGCTGCATCGCGTCTTGATGTGAGCTGACTATAAACAAAAATATATAGGGTCTTTCATTTTAAACTAACTTAATTCAGGAATTGGGTTCAACAAAAAATGTAAAAATATTTATGTAATGTTTTTTTTTGTTTTGTTATAAAAATCCCGAGAAAATCGATAGACTATCCTTTCAATTATTGATTGTTGCTTCTTGTATAACTTAGTCCATTCGTGATGTAGCTGCGCTGCGATGGTGGAACGTCTGCTCTAGGTACTTGAAATTCATTATGTAACAATTCTAAAAATATCAATAAATGATAAATTTTGAAGTGAAAACTTAAATCAACTTAGGAATTAAATTGATACGCTCAAACGTCTACTTACAATCCAAAAAGGAGGCCTTGTCAGTTTGTGTAGTTTAAAATGAAAGACCCTGTATTGTAAACCGTTCTTACCAAAGAAATGTTTCAAATAACAATCAGTTATTTAAATACCAGATACAATCACCATTTCGATAAGAACGTTATTTTAAAAGCTTTCTTCTAATTCTGGTTATCGGCCTTGGCTCCAAATAGTCTACACACCTGGAATGATTTTCTTAAAAGTAATCGATAAAAATAACTGCCTATCGTTTCAGCAAATCACTTGCGTTGAGTCTGGGTAAACAGTGTGTAAAGTAGTAGGCGGAAGCCTACCCACCTTGATTTCCTAAAATGCATAAAAATAACCTGTAGGTGCTAAGATACACCTACTATTTATAAAATATATTGCTTGTTTTTACTACTTATTTCGTGGCAGACCGAGAGAAGGTGGCACGATGTCTTTCATCTGGAGAATTGGCATATAGTAACTCTAGATCAAATAGTGGAGAAATTAATGGAATGGCCCAGCTGTGGGATAACATCCAGCTGTAAATACGAAGTAATAAAACTATAACAATGTCGAGATTGCTGATTGAGCAGAACGCAAATAGTTCTTTAACTTTCCGAACAGCTTGAAGTTTGAAGTGAAGTCCTTAACGAAATACTTACACAAATTATATACCCAAAATCAATTGCACAAATTATATCGTAGACATTAAAATATGAATACCTATTAATTTCTGTCTGCAGAAACTATAGAATATTAAATATCTCAAGAGAAATAAATTCGCGACGTCATTAAAACGCTAACCACATTATTATCAAGAACCAAATTGTCGGGGCCGCTAGAATAAAAAATGTAGCTACTTATAATGAAATTCAAGCGAAGCAGATGCGAGAAAATAATGCAATCCGAACAAATACTAATAGGTATGTAGGTACTTACAAACTTTAGCAGGTTTTAATGAAGTTTGCGTCAAGACTAATGATTTGGATATAGTGCCATCAAGATCTTGGGATTTACACTTCGCAGTTTAGCCTGCGATGGATTATCCTACAAAGGTTGCCTGGAAGAAATCGCTTTCAGCGATAAGGCCACCCATTGTACTAATTTTGAACGTGTTTTATTTATGTGGTGTTTTGTATTATTTTGGTGTACAATAAAGTGTTCATTCAATCATTCTTACATAAGGTCTACAATTTAAATAAACATTTTACATACCAAATATGCAATTAGCCCAGATCCACATTTATGTTAATTTCATGATTGTTTTCCTAATATTTCTGATAAAGGAAAGTAAGTACCTACTTATGTTTAGAAGCCGTACCTATACTGATTTAACAAAAAATAAAAAACACTGAAATATCGTGCTACCTTACCCTAAATTAATTAGTTTTAATCACAAAAAGGTGATCCAAAAAATGTTCAACAATAGTTTTTTTACAAAATGAACAAATTAAAATTCTAAAAACTTTTAAAAGATTTACGTTCCGAGCCGAGTCCTTCGGTTAGAATATCACCATGCGTAGCACTGTAGAGCTTTGCGTAGCACTCCGTAGCTCCACTTGGTTCTGTGTAGACCACGAATTTCTCTGGTCTGTGGTGTAGACCCATGTAGCGCGGCATATCATTTTCTCTGTGGCAGCACCATTTTTGTACTTCTTGTTGTTTTTTTTAGCTATAGTAGGTTTAGGCCTTAGGGGTATCCGAAAATAATATCCAGTAGTTACAAAAAAATAAGGTAGAGTAGGTACTAAAACTTCGTTTAAAGGTAATTTAGATTGTATCACAGCAATCTTGATAGTTCAAACCTAGGTTATTCCCCCATGGACATCCAGTTAACCCAAAATTGATAAGTCACCCTAGCTGTTATTTTCATCAGAAAAAATAATCTGATTCATCGCAGTATTTACATATAAAACTGAGAGCACGCCTGTGTTCTGTCCTATACTAGACGATGTAGTTAACATCGCCTAAACAAATACATCTGGCCCCTATTGACGTGTTTATTGAGGCTCAGTTAAAAATATCAGAATAAATGCGTCTATGTTGCTGTTCTGTATTATTGAATCTTTTACTACCAGCGTTTAGGAAATGACGACGCAAGTTCACTGGGGAAAAACCGGAATAAAATGTTAAGTATATCGAAGAAAATAAAACTCGTTTCACCTCGGAGTTCCTGTCACGTCTCATAAGTATCAGCTCAGATTGCGTTCGGGTTTCCTCGAGTTGAATGGTAAAAATAAATAGCTTAAATGCCACTGACGGCTTTTCCCTCTTTTCTTTTCCTCTTCTCTCTTTTCTACGTCAGTCGACCGACATACTCGGGTTATTTTTACCTTGCTGTCAAAAGATGGGTTATGTTTTACCTAGGTAGGTAAGGGATAATAGGTAATGTAGGTATACTACCTTAGTACCTATATTTGTTCCAGGGGCGATCATTATGTGGCTTACCTACCTTCGTATTACTTATGCCACATAAATGATCGCTTTGGCTGTGTATAAGAAAGGACATAAAAAGGTTAATTAGGATACCATACATTTTGATAAATCGGGATTCGGGAATGTCTTGACGTTGTAAATATAATCACGACGTACCTACCTATTGATACCCAAGCACAGATAGCCATAAGCCGCCATTTTGTAAGCGGGACAGCGAGTGTGATTTGTTCGGTGTGTGAGAAGTACCTACAGAGCGATAGATACGCAACGTCAGTTACAGCGCCAAAACACTTTTTACCTAATTACAAGTTAACTAACCAACCAATCGAAAAATTAAAAGACACAACTAAAGAAATGCATGTAGGTTTCTTAAAAAAAACCCCAACAAAAAAGTACCTATGCCATTCCTGAGATAAATAGCAAAATGTGAGTAACCCAAGATAAAATTTCGAAGTATCATTTCCCTAAATATGAAGGTTGTAGCTTTTACAGATTCTGAGATTAATAACTATGAAATTGCTTAAATCGCTCCCGCACACCCAGTATATAGTATAGGTACCTACTAAAGGAAGGTACCTACCAAAAGAAGGTAAGTAGGTAGGTACCTACCAAAGGAAGGCAGCTACCTATTCTTAGATCTTCGGTCACTGAAGAACCTTTGAGGATTCCATAGTTATTAATCACCCATTCAATATAGTACTTACCTATAGGTACCTACCTACTTCTAAAAAATAATTCAACAAAATATAAAGCACCTTAAATTGTTCATCAGGTAGGCAGCCTACCTACTTTTACAGACTGACTGTGATGATAACCAAGAGGTTCTGTTTTTCCTATAGTTGGACCCTAGAACAAGACAAAACTCCGTCTGTCTGATACCTAATGAGAAATTTCAACTCCTTTCTGGCGCTATCGTGTGGTAATAATCCGTGCTAAGCAAACATCGATGCTCCAATTATAAATAAGTACTTACCTACCTAAGCAAATTATGCCAAGTAGGTAGGTAGGTATCTAGGTATTTTTGGGGTCATTTTAATTGTTTTGATATACTGGGTCTTTCATTTTAAACTACACAAACTGACAAGGCCTCATTTTAGGGCTGTACCTATGTACAACCTACCTATGTACGGTCAAACGTCTATACCTTTGAATAGTATTTTATTAGTAATTACGTAGTATACACCTACTTATTATTCTGTCTAATAGGTATCTCCACTTATCCAACGCTAGATTTTAGAGTTTATTACTGTATCTCTATGACTGTTATCAGCATAATTGAAACCATAGATTTAGCATGGTTTTTGGTACAAAAAATCTATGTAAAAACTCAACCGTCTTTTTCTTTTTTTTTTACTAATGGCAATGCTGAGACCGAACTCAGCTGTCATCATGGCTGTCATCAAGCTGTTATGTCAAAAATATTTGACAATTCCTTCGTCTGTCATGTCAGTATTTGACAAATCATTTCAGTTGACTGTCTGTCTGTTGTTCAATTTTGCATTATCTGTGGTGTGTTTATTTTTGGAAGACCGTGAAATTCCTCTTTAAATTACATTTTCTAGTGTTATTTTGTACGTATTTTATCCTAATTTACCAAAATATTCAAGTCACAGAGTAAACGATTCTTGGCACAAGCAAAAAATCACTAAAATGTGATTTAGAGCCATCATCAGACCATCAATTCCATCAGTTTCCTGTTGGGCCTTTTGGGGATTCCAAGAATAAATTCTTTACTGAATCAGCCAGCAAATAGGTAGCCTAGTGACTGCATCGATCTTTAAATTCAAAACTTTACATAGCTAATCTTATTCCAGGTCAATAACATGATACCAGGAAATAAGTAAGATGTCTACAGAAAGCTGCCTTGTAAAAGCAATTTATTCATTTAAAGGCAAGAACAACGACGAGCTATGTTTCAAAAAAGGTGATGTTATTACTGTGACTCAAAAAGAAGAAGGTGGATGGTGGGAAGGAACCTTGGGTGAAACAACTGGGTGGTTTCCTAGCAATTATGTGACAGAATTTAAAGGTAATGTGGTTTTTTTTTTTGTGGGTGTATTTACTAGTATTTACAAGCTTAGAGAGGCCTATACCCAGCAGTCAGTGAAGTCAAGACTGTGGATGATGATGATGGGTGTATTTAGCCCTTGAATGAATTCAAATGTTCAATTACTGAATCTTGGCTGGACTAAGATCTAATAAATCCAAAAATATGATTGTATATTCAGTACTTACTGTAAGCTTTAACAGTTTACTTTCTTACGCATGTTTAGTATACATCTTGTGTCCTCCTTCTAGCCAAAATTATTCAGATTGTTGTTCAAGACATGTAATTATTAAACATATTTTGCTTTGTTGCCATAAGTCGCAAACATATTTTGCTTTGTTGCCATAAGTCGCAAACATATTTTGATTTTGTAATTAGATCCAACTGGGTCTGTGACCACATCACCAATAAGGGCTGCATCAGAGATCCAGGCATTCCGGAATGTTGTCCTCAAAGATATTATTGACTCGGAGAAGGCTCATGTGGCGGAAATGCAAGGACTTGTCAGCAATTTCTTGCAACCCTTGGAGAAAAGTGAAATGTGAGTACAAAGTTTATGCAATTCTTTGGAATTTGTTTACCCTTTACCCTTTGCATACTAAATTGCTTCGAGCCTTGCCTTTTTATAGTATTTTGGAATTAATTTATTGTTTCTTCAACTGAGTTGCAAACTTCGTTCAACAGATGCTGTGACCACTTTTTCATACAAAATTGTGTTCTGCGAATCGAAACGGCTAAATTCACAAATGCCTAGATCCGTTGAAAGAACTACATAGATGTTTATTCTGTATCTGTTTATTTGGTTGTAATTATTCTAATGTACAAAAAAAAACTATAAATTCTAATAAAATCAACTTTCTTATAAGTTTTTGCACCTGCATATCTAGTATGATTTGTCTATTTTTCTGACAGGCTTACAAGAGATGAATTCCGGCAGCTAACAGGCAACATCAACGAGGTGCTACAAACACATGAACAGTTCCTAGCGTTACTAGAGGAGTGTGCTACAAAGACCGGGCCAGACCAGAGAGTGGGCGGGCTATTCTTACAATGGGCATCCAAACTTAAGGCAGTCCACCAAACATATTGCTCAGGCCATCCTAAGGCAGTATGCATCCTAGATAAGTACAAGTAAGTACATTTTGTTTAATAATAAGACATTATAGTAGAATGCATGATGAAAGTCTATATCAGGTCTATAGTAGTGTATACTGATGATATTATACTACATGGTCTCTTCTACTGCTTCGGGAAAGAGGCGTGATTTTATGTATTTATGTTTGTATGTATACTGGCAAGATTACACAGAAACGGTAAATTTATTTAACCAGGGTGTACACAGGATTTTTTTTAAAGAGGCCATTTTGAAAAAGCACTGCATGATGTTTACACCTTATATAGGCTGCTTTCATTCATGACTCATAACATCCAAAGCTCAAGAAGCATTTTGTGGCTAAAAGTGACAAAAAGAACAGCTACATTTTCTTTTGCACCTAGAAAGTTTCTTAACTTTATATTCTACAAAATAACAAAATACTTTCATTAGTATTTTCATTCCAGAGAGGAATTGAATACATGGATGGAGAACGCAGGTGCTGTGACACCTGGAGTGTTGGTGCTAACTGCAGGCCTGTCGAAGCCCTTCCGTCGCCTCGGGAAGTACCCCGCAATGCTTCAAGAGCTGGCCAGACATGTACACGAAGCCCATCCAGATAGAGGGGATACGCATCGCGCATCTGTTGTTTATAAGGATATAGCTGTAAGTAATTGAATGAGGTCTTGGTGTAACTTGCATAGTCTTGATACCATGTCAAAGTTAAATATTTTGACATTAGCAACTGAGCACTTCCATGCTATGTTCTGATGTTAGTGAGGCATGTCTGAATTTTAAACCAATTTGTATAAAACTCAGAATTCTTATTTGATAACCATGCAAGCTAAGGCACAGGCTTGTTACAATTTTCCTTATAAAGTAACTTGACATGTGACGAAACACGAGTTTGTGATATAAATAGGAATATTATAAAGTATTTCGTATGTATGAATGCTTTATAATATTCACTCGTGTTTCGTCACATGTCAAGTTTCTATTTAGGCTGAATACACGAATGATTCATAAGGTGACGGCGGCGTCGGTCGGTCGCTGAAAATAACTTAAGAAATGGAAATGTCGCTTCATTTCCAATGTGATTGAAAGCTGTAGGTATTATTGTCTACGACATCTGTACTCTACCATGCATTAGGGAATAGTTTCTATGGTTAAATATATTTATGCTTCGAGTATAATTTTTTATTAGAAATAGACATAACATTATGTTTATAGTTTACCGGTGCATAGACACGAAGTATCACCCCGCGTTTCTATGCACCGGTTCGCACCTATCCATAGATAGGCCTGCCTTGTGTGTCAGCCCCAATATCTCGTGTCCATAATTTTCCTTCCTTAACCCTTCCTTGGTTTAGTCTGGTTTTCAACCTTAGCATTAGCCTCTTTGAGGCGCACTTTTTATCCTTTTACCCTTTCGTGATGAATGATCGTAAGTATAAGATTATGTTTTGAGGATTTGTGATCTAGGCGCAAAGGGTGTAAAAACTTTAATTTTGTACGTCACGCTGTATCTATAATACTCTTGATCGAAGCTTTTACCACACAGTTCGAAAGGACTGACGCGACAAAAAGATTCGCTTATTATCCCAATTCTATCTTTACAGAGTGGCTGCGCAGCACTTCGCCGTCAAAAAGAACTCGAACTTCAAGTAGTGACGGGCGAGGTTCGCGGCTGGCCGGGCGGCGAATTGGCAGCTTTAGGCGATGTCTTGCATATGGGCAGCGTGGCCGTCGGCCCTTCGCACCAAGACCGATACCTCGTTCTGTTCCCGTCGGCGCTGCTTTTACTATCCGTCAGCAAGAGAGTCTCTGCTTTTGTTTATGAGGTAACCTGCGCTTCGCAGTCTCATCCGCTTAGACGGATGCAAATACAAATATGTTTATAAAACAAAAACTTATTATAATACACGCATGTTGTGTTGTGTTTCAATAGTTATTGTTTAATAAACATTTTGTATTTGGTGATCTCCGCACTAAGCCACGCCTGTGTCGCGGAAAATCGCTTTGTATCGCACGTGGAAAAGGAAGGAGAAAAACACAAATTTAGGTTTTTTGATCAGCATTAGTTAAATACTATTTAAGTTTACTTTAATTAATCATTCATATATCTTCCACCAGGGTTGTCTGCCTCTGACAGGTATAACGGTTTGCAAGCTAGACGATACAGAGACAAGGAAAAATGCATTTGAGATAAGTGGACCTATGATCGACACCATAGTGGCTGTGTGTCAAACTCGGGCAGAAGCGGATAACTGGGTCAGCTTACTACAAAAACATTCTAACACAAGCAGTCCCGCCCATGAGCCAAACCAACCGCAATCTTTACCTCATGTAAGTATCTTTGCCGATAGTTAGGGATGGTTCATGCTAGAAAGCGACAAAACGAATGAGTTGCATAGCATAAATAAATAATGAAAATTTCACTCTGACACCTAGCCCCAAATTTGAAATTACGAAATTACACCTGAAATTATGATTGAAAGTGGTCACCGAATGTAAGCCCCTGACCCATCTCCCGCTCAGTCTAGCATGAATCATTCGAAATGGTGATCCTTTTTCATTTTTCAAAATTGTTGTATCTGTTTTTCCTTGGGCTTGCTACACTAGTAGTGGTTTATATTCGTAATCAGATTGAATCAACAATTCTGCAAATCTCTATTAGAATCGTTTTATTGAAGACAGTTAAATCCTTTGTTAGTGGCAGTTGCTTCACATGTGGTGGGCTATTACGATTTACGTGATGGAGCCGTTTTGTCTAATTATCCATTTTATTGTTTTTTTATTATGTCTAGGTATCATTGCCAATATTTAATCCATCTATGATCCACCTTCGATATTATGTTAGTGATGAAAAAACATTTATGGTGGTCATACTTGGATCATGATTTGGTAATGGTATCTTTGTTGTAGTATCATGAAACTAAGGTATTTGATGTTGTTGCATAGCTTACCCGGTCTCCCTCCGAAGGGGCGTTGTCTAGCATCAACAGTAGTCGCCGCAGTTTGTATCACGTGACCCTGCCGCCGCCCAGCTACCCTTCTGCCTCGCCTTACTACTCACTCACAAAATACTTCGCGAGACTCGTCAAGAAAAAAGTCATCACGAAACAAATGCTGCGCAAACTACTCCATGAAAGAACCTGGGCCAAAGCATTCGAGCTCACGGGCATGCCCGTTATGCGAAGACACAAAAATCACATACGACTCAAGATAGAAAATGATGGAACAATCACCACAGATACTGAATGCTCAGACAGTGATAGCGAGAGAGAAAGTGACACAACAGAGTCCTATACGAGCTCTAGCTGTACTGACATAGAAGGACATAGCTCTGGTAAAATTTTAAGGCAGAACGCTTTAGAAAACCCCAGCCCAAGAACGATCACGTCATCTTGCAGCAGTTGGGGTAGCAACTTCGGTTATTTGCGCTATCCCGATAGCTCATCCGATATGCATTTGAATGAGTCTCTGTCAATAAAAGGTGATTGTATGAGAGAAATATTTCAAAGTGTACCGTATAATATACACAATACCGTGAAAACAATTGACGCCAATAACCTCGTGGTACCGACGTCGCTTGATAGTAACGGCAACCAGAAATTTATATTTCCACATTCCGAAAGTACTGAAAACTCTAGTTTTGAAGTCAGGCCTTACATGGGTTGTGAAGATTTGGTCAATATGGATCAAAATACACAAATAGACGGGCTGGGAAATGAGGACACTGACTTCATACCGACGAGGCGAAGCTTTCCTCACATCAGTCCAAAAAATGATACCGCACCAAAGCTTTGGAAATCCACTGAGGAGAGCTATGCCACGCAGGAAAAAGAAAACGATGAGACATTATCCGTGGATGTTTTACAAGCATTAGACCCGCCCTCGCCAAAACAAAGGTCAAGTTTTATTGGCTCTGTAATACTTGACCCACCGCCGATGTTTCGCAATGAAGATGAGGATCTAAAAATAATCAACGTCAATCTGAACGCCAACATACCTTTTAGGAAACATTCGCTAAACTCTGATAAAAGACTCAGACGATCTATCTCTAGATCGATGATGGAGACAGAAACCTTCAGCCGCAATGAAGGAGCGCATATTCAAAGAATGAGCTCGCAATCAGACAATCAAAAGACTAAAAAGTGTGAATGTTGCAACAGATCACTTTGCCCTAGTCCTAGATCATCCGATTCTGGTGTTGTCGGAAGCTGCAATTTAGCGTCGCCCGAGCTAAACATGCACGGTAACGAATCAGATGGAGCTGACAAAAGAGCATCCGATCATATTCTACAAGAGAACTATGATAATGATCGTCGCAAAAAGCTAACGCTCTCAGAAATAGAGGCAGCCAATTTTGAGGATCAGTGCAGATGCACATCTCCCTTTGGATCTACAGCTAGAACGTCCTGTGTCACCAGCGTTACTTCAGAGAACAGCTTGGACGTAATGGACTTGTCCAACACAAGCTTGACGTCCACCTTTACCGCGACTCCACCGGTTCCGACGCCACAGATAAAGCGAACGTCTATACGTAGAAACATCGACAGATACGTGCCCGAGATCAAGGTGAAACCAGACCCTCCACCGAGGATTTACCGCAAGCCTAGCACGCATCTAGAGATCCCGAAGAACGTCCGTCAGCAACTCCCGACTCAATGGAGCACGCTCAATATCACAGAACGCACGAAGCCAAGTCTCCATTATCATATGCGTATATTCAGAGATAAATCAGGCAATTCTAGCATGGAAAGAAAATCACGCGTCAATGCGCCAAGAAACCGTGACGTATTCGGAAACAATAGTAATGTAGATTCGAATTACAGCGAAGTTCGTAAGACAAGGTCGCGAAGTGAGGACATGTCTAAAACGCAGAAGGGTTTATCTGAGGCCCAAAGCGGTTTCGTGGTGTACCGTTCGGACTTGTATGCGCACTGGTGGATGAAAGCAAAGTTACCCATTACCGTGGTCACCGACTCAGGCAAGGATTATTCTTTTGTAAAGAGATACTGTTTTGTGTATCACTGGTTTGAAGATAATGCTGCCTTGAAGTTTTGTAACCATTAGATTAATACTGTCATTATAGTTACCCCAGTGTTGCAGTGCTTTACTTGATCATCCTTGCCTGTGTTTATTCATCTACTAACTGAAACGTCACCGCAAGTAGACTCCATAATATAATACTAACAATTATAAAGAAAATATGTGCATGGAGAGGCTTGTTCACCTATTCTTCCCAAGAACTCGCAGACAGAGGCTTTAAAAAATTGTGATAAATTCTATTTGATGAACAAACCCATTTGGAGCTGGGTACAGTGATGTGAAATTATCGCTGTTGCAATTTCTGAAAACTATTTGAAGTTGGAGAAATGAATCCATTGTTTAAGTGTTAGTAAATACAGGCTCCGTCAAAACAAAGAGTTTAAAATAACTATAAAGAATGCTCCGTTTATTGGCGTCCTTGCAGACGCTTTATAGGCGTCGGAGTGAGCGATGCTGTCAAATATTTCATAAACTGACGGCAGTGACTCGCCCACTTTGTAATTGTTAACTTTGAAGCGAATTTCTGACGAACGTTAGTTGATTTATGAGCTTCGGTTGCGTAACGAAACATTTCTTACAGATGGCCTCGAGCGACAGCAATAACTCGGATCTCTCCTCCGGCCTCACCAACCACAAAAGGTCACATTCATTCAACAATCATCAAAGTTACACTCAGCATTCGCAACAATCGCAAAAAAGTAAACAAAAGAATCAGTCCGCGGGCTGGCTGCTGAATTCCTGCGACTCTCTCGACCAGTCGCCCGCGAAACCTAACAGAAGTGTCATTGGAAAGAAATACTCATCTGTTGATTTCATTGATTCAAGCTCAAATTACGTCACCACTAAAGGTAAACTCTTTGTTTCTTCATCTTTCTGCTACTTTGACAAAAATAAATTATCGTAATTATGAGATTCGTATTTTCCGATAATCCACGACACAGTAAATAGTGAAATCGGAACTGTATATGATTGTTATTTTTTTGTGTTCGTTTTTATAAATTCCTTAAATATTCGTTATAAATATTAGTCGTTTAGTGGCGGATTAAACGTTGCCTAGAGCACCTTGTCCATTTGAAGCCATTTGTGAAGGTTTTGCTTTCATTGAAGTATCGTTTGTTATTAGGTTGGAGCATTACATGCCTACGACCGGCCCCGCCTCTGAGGCCTCAATCATTCACAGTGGGTTCGGATGAAAACATCGGTCCGACGCACCCTTACGCGCCGCACCAGCGCAAATCTAACTCTTACGAGGAAGACGCGCTTATCCTCAAAGTGATCGAAGCATATTGTACTTCGGCACGGTGTCGAAACGCCGTCAGTTCCGGTGAGTATCCTTATAAAACCGGTGGAAGTCTCATTAAACATTTGTGATGTCCGAATATTTCGCGTTATTTTATCAATAAAAGCTATTTATCTAAGTATGAACATTAAGAGCTATCGATCGAGAGGTCAGCTTAAATTTGGGTTGCGTACATTGTAATGCACTTAATTGGAATGAACAATAATATTGTACAGCTAAGGATTCACTAACACGCGTGTATTTATCATGCAGTACCCAATATACCACTGGAGATATTCGAGTCCACAAGGAGGAGACATGCGAAGTCAAGAAACCGTATTATCAGTTGGTTCTTAGAATGAAAGATCTGTATTCACACAAAAAGCCAAATTTTTCCGCTAGTCATTATACATGTAGCGCTTCATAATCTGCTGTTGGTGTATGATAATGAGCTATTGTTCATGACATCATTGTAATTAATAATACTCAACATACTCGTATAATATACTTATCGGTATTTATCGGGCACTCGTCTTTAAGTGCATGAACGTGCAGCATGCTTTAATAATCTTATTCTCTACTTATTCTTCTCGTAGATCTGATTCATTACCACAAAGAGATAAAAGTAGAATAGTGAGAATTATATTTATTCTATAAATATGAGTACAAAGTAGCTAGTCGTAAAGGTCGTAATAGTAGTGGTATTGTAGACAAAGATATTTATTTTTATTAACATTTTTGGGTTAATGGTCAGATGAAACGAAGAATCTCTTACTCGGATCTAAACACATTTTTGACTATGTAAAATACACCACTTTGTAAAGTAAAACAATCTATGCACTTGTTGATAACCACACTATAGTGCATAAATGTCTATGTAACTAACAAAAACGTCTAACATCGCAACGATCAGCTCGACGGAACGATCGCATCCGGCCGGCACCTGTAGATGTGAACGATAACCGACACGCTGGTCTGAATGTTTCTATTTTGTTACATGCGGCTGCCTTTTATCGCACCTGCAGTGGACTGCGGCCACTTTTCTGTCGGTAAAGTACAATATCACGCAACCGCCACTAACATACCCCACTATAACTACACTAAACTGCCGATAGTCCAGCGAAGCAACACACCGGAGTACCTCGGGTGTGCGAGTAGCAAGTCGAAGGTGAAAAGGAATAAGAGCTCGTCAGCGGCGGATGTCTGTCGAGTGGAGACGCGGCGGCTGTTGGCGGAGCGTAAGATGGACTTGAACCGGTCTAATCCGAATCTGTGGCCGGGCGCGGAGGAGCGTCGTCAAAGGTTGGCTGGTCGGGAACGTCGCAGTGGCTCGCACCCCAGCTTGACCGCTCCGTTAAGACCCGCGATCGCGCCGACCCCCGCATCCCCCGCGCCCGCGCGTTCCGCCCGCTCCTCTACCTGGTGTTGCGGCTCCTTCGTCAAACAACTCACTAAATCCCACCATTTCGATTGACATAAGTAGTCGCGGCTTCGTGCGGCCAGCTCGTGATCACAGCAAGAACATGCTCCTCTGTGATACACGTGGCTTGTCGCCAGATCGTTGCCGCAGAATGACTTCGCACGGTACTTTGCGTGCTGTCCGTACGAGGCCAAATCATGCTCAATTTTGTTCCTACTGAGTGCTACATATCATTCGCTGATCGCTCGGATTATCGCTAATCATCTACCCGAACCTATCTAACTGTGAATGATCGTTGAAGGCAGAGTTTTCATGTTCATACCCGATAATTGACCAAAGCTGATCCCATTGACTAATACCATGTTAATCATGTTATGGTTTTATTTTTGTTTTTACGATAAATAAGTCAAGTGAATTGCATTATTTAGGTGTAAGTTTTTGAAATGTAAGAGAAACAAAATAGAAAAGTCGTATTTTTAATCGTACAAGTGCCATTTTACTATGCGTGTTATCTATGTCAACATAGATTTTCATAAAATGCATGTTTGCAGTATTATGTAGTAATAGAAAGAGAAAATATTTATATTGCTTGTTATAATGTAGTAGTCTTGTACTGTACTATACACTTCAATTATGAAGGTGCGTATGTGGCAATGTGCATGTTTTGCTTACGGTAGTTAGTAAGTCTAACCTTGTTTTTATTCTGAATTTTAACCTTGTTCTAAAATAGTATTATTATACAATGAATCCTCAAGCGATGTGGATCTGAAGATGTCACACCATGTGCCACACCACTATTATTGTTTATTGCGTAATTTATTTTACTGCTCCCATGAGCCTCGTCACTATGGCGATTTTTGTTTCATGAATAGATTGATAACGAAAACTAAGAGCTAACGTAGAGAATCCATAAATATGAGCTTTAACACTAGAAGAAATATAGCCGTAACGTAGAGATTTGTAATTTACTCAATTTGGTATGTGTTCCAAACGAAATAAACAGCAGAATAGCTCTGCATCACAGAACTTATCTCTGCATCACTAAGTGTAGGATCAAATGCACCACAAAAGCTGTGCAGATATAGAGAAAGAACATAACGATAACAAAAAGCTGTGTAGCTGAATTACAAATTATGTAGATGTTTCGCCCTCTGTACTATGTCAGCAGACCTGGCGTAAAGTCGTTTTGTAAATAAATTAATATGGTGCTTTACATTATTATAAAAACTGTAATATTGGTAGAATATAAATAACTTTCTATCTCTCTCTTTTTCCGATAATTCATCTGTGATATAATATCGTTTACCATCACTGCATTATAATAGAAAACCTCTCACACATTTAAGATTATTGTTCGGAAATCCTATAAATTTTGTGCCATTTAAGTTGCACTCTCACCAGAGGGGACACCAGCATAAACTGCCGGTGGTCCTACTGTAAGGACGGCACTTATACCTTACACTGTTATATTAAGCATGATTTACGTTAAATTTTTTGTTAATGTAGTGGAGTATCTGAATAGTAACTGTTATTTCGCATACAATTTAGTACAAAGCACAAGAAATAGCCTGCGGTCAGTTGTTATTAATAAAGCAGTAATTGTACCTATGTGCTGTAAAGGTTTGGACATTTAATATTCTATACATTTTGCCGAACACGAAATAAACTCTGGAGTTATGTTCAGTAATAGTTTACGAGTCATAACAAATGCTATGTTAGGCCCAAGCCTGACCGGGCGACAAATGAGGCAAGCAAGTGAGGCGAGTTATTAGATTGCGTAGTACAGTGAACGATGGAAGTTGATTATTTAAAAAACATTTCTAGGAAATAAACAGCAATTTTAAAAAATACGAACAAACATCTTAAGTAGGTGTTTGTTCTATATAATTTTACAAAAAAAGCAAAATTAAGTAAAGGTGATTAAAATGATTACAATTTCAACCCATCTTGCTTGATATTGGACTTCTGTCGAGTAGTTGCATATGTTTTGTTTGATGAAAAACCCAGGATTACCTGCTATTCAATCATATACTTAATCCATAACACAAAATATCCGAAAAAAGAGCTACGAGTACGGACAGTCCAAATAAAGGACTTAAATTATAAAAGTATTCGCAAGCATAAAACGGCAGACATTTACAGCGAGTAAATTGCTGAAATTGCAAACTATTGCTACCGGTATAAAATCGTGTAAAACCTCTTGAATTGTGATGACACTTCCATTACTTGTTACTGTTCGTAGTTCGTAATCAAAGCGGGCAGCGCAGGCGAACCCCCTAGCGTAGAGTACTGCCCGCCTCGTACATTTATTATTGAACAGGATAGCGCAATGTATTTGTTGCATTCTACTTACACTTGCACTACTAGCCGCATTCGTTTTCAAGTTTATGCGCAGGCCCAGTCTAAAACAGTGCCAACAGTAATATTACTCAAACTTCGGCTCGCGTTATAGTCTCACCTACTTACTTATTAATTTTAATGCTTTCTCAGAACATAAGATTACTATGTGCTGCCTAAGCTTTTAATTAAATCCAATCTTTATTACTTCACTTTCTTCAGAACAAAATTCGTTTAAGATCCCTTTGTTCGACATTACTTGTATTGGTCGGTAACGTTTTATGTACATTTTATAGAGTTTATACTAACATTATATAATATAAATATTTTGTTAGTATATACTCGTATATACACTATATGTGCTCATAACCAAATAAGCAATACGGTTAAATAAGGTCCAATAAAAACGTGTTCTCAATAAAATAACATTCACTTACCAGAGTTACCAGTAATGATTGTGTGCTGCTAGAACATCGATCGCAAACCTGCAATCGCATCAACGAAAAATATGGCACACATTAATTGAAGTGGAAATAGTAAAAATCTCGTTTTTCTCGTGTCAGTCGCTGATTACTACGACTTTGGTAATCTAATTTGCTTAAAAATTCGTCTCTGGGAATTAATGCCCGCATATGTGACGGGATCACAAAATTTAAAATATATTTTGGACTTAAAACTCAAGCCACAAAATTACAAATTATGAAAGTTTGCATGGATCCCACGAGATTTGTTCAGGCATAATATGCAAATGCATTTTATTACTGTTGTGATTGGAATGTGAGATTGTTATTACCTACTTAATTATATTGCAATTTCGGTAAATGTAGCATTAATGATGCAAACGAAAGCATCGCATAGTTCAAAGTGTTGACATTGTAATGATCTTTTACGAGTATACTGTAAGGATCATTGACATGCAACTATTGATTTGCTAGCGGCGCGCCTTTCGGGCCCACGCCACGGGCTAAATGAGAGCCTTTGCTCGACTTGTAATACTCAAAGACCAAATTAAGTATTGACTATTTTCTTACTGAAACTTTATTATTCGTTCTTAGCCATCATAAACATAGTAAGTTATTTTCTATTCCATTCCTGCACGAAAATAATTCATAGTCGTTCATGAATGAGCAAAAGGTTAAATTCAAGGCAGAAATAAAAATACGCATTTGAAATAAATGTGCTTTCAAATACCTAGGTATTAAGATTTTAGATGATTACGAAAAACATTTTCGCATGTCTGATGCTTGCAAATATACTTCAGTTGATTGCGCAATTCTTAAATAAACAACATTTAAGGAAAGGCAATTACTGTAACGATTAGCTAGTCGACGAACGCTAAACTCTATAAAGATAGTATTTTTCTAGATTTTAAGGGCTATAAATATCGAACGCGGGATATTAGTAGGTACTCAATAAAATAACAAATCGAAAAATAAACTTTCTTGGTTGATACGGCGGAAATGTCAGTTCAAAAATATAGCTCGAAAATGGAGGCCGCGACCGCCACATCTGCTACAATCAATGAACTAAGTTCGGTAGAATCGATAGAAATCTGTGGACAGTGTCATTGTATTTGCTTTTCCCTCCATACTGATGAGGTCCCATATTTTATTTATAATACTGAACTCGCTCCTTTGGGGTATCCGACATCTTACCTATGTTTTTGCAGTAGATGATACATTATTTATTTGTAAGCGAAGTCAGCAGTAATAAGCTTTTTTTGTATGTTTAGGATCAATATCCAGTAAAAAAGATCTGTATTGCAAATAATAATACTTAAGTAATCAAACTGCACCAATTATGGTTTTGCGTTTTTTTAGAAAACATAATTTTCATAAGTACTTGTTAACCTAATAATTTTCGTAATAATTTATAATTTCCTTTGTGTCTATGCTACGAATAATTATTATTATTGCTTACCAAGTATCTTATTATCTCTAATCTTTACCTGTATACTTAATTATATTTTCCTTTTAAATTGATGTATGATACTATGTATGTATTAAGTATTCTTATTTTATTTACTTATGTAATTACTTGTTTACCTACCTACTACATCGTACTTTTATGATTGTATTGGACTACCTATAGTCCTTTAATATAGGAACAGTTCCGTGACAAGGCTCTTTTATGTTAATTTCTCAAATTATTAAAAAGGAATTTTTTTATTGAAGTTATATCCTTTTGTATTATCACTAGATTTCATTTATTTAAAAATTTTTCATTGTTGTACAGCGTAAAACGTAAAAGTTCTATGTGTCAGGGATACGTTCCTGCGTGAAAAATACTATAGTGAGTGTCGAACTAGGTTCCCAGCTTTTATGCATTGTATTACAATTATTAGTAACGATTTATATAATGGGCGAGTGTTATTATTACATTTAATATAATGTTTATTTTTGTAATGGATTTTATTCTAGTTATGTATTGATAAGGTTTCATAAATAAACTTTCTGTAATCATAGAAATGTTCAATCCTTCCTCCTTTTTGCATCCCTTATGTTCGCAAACTCTGCAAATAAACTAACAATAATTAATAGTTATTAAAACGAGAATGCCACTGATAGACTTACGCACTCTAAGAAATATTGCTCCCATTAAATGACCAACTCAAATATTAAAAAAAATGTATTCAGTGAGTTGTAGGTAATTGGGGTCTAGTATTGGAAACCTATTAAGTATCTATACTTAATAGGTTTCCAATACTGAAACTAACGCTGATGCCTAAATGGACACATTAAAGTAAATCTGATTGAAACTTTCAATTCCCAATCCACAATTAATCCGATACTACTCAAATAGAGTAGGTTTCCAAAAGTTTGACGGATGTCCGTCAACGTTTCATTTAGATGTTAATGTACAAAATATAGGCACAATACTTTCATTAAAAACTATTGTCTGTAAGCATTGGATTGTAACTATAAGGTCGGTATTATCATAGATTATTTGTTTAAAATTATTTGTGAATCCAGTAACATCAGTGGCCTTACAATTATTTTACAGAATGCGACGAAGAGTGCCCGTCGATAGAGGCTTTAGTGAGATCCCCTTCACTGCCCATACACTCGACGTCGAATCACGGATCGCCGAGCTTGTGGGCCATAGTCATGCGATTGCAGAATGAGATAAAATCCCTCAAGTTGGACGTGAAACAATTGCAATTTCAACTCAACGAAGAAAAACAAGAACGAACTCTTGCCGTAGCAGCGCTGCATTCGAAAAATAATTTCATGGACGCTAAAGAAAGCAAATGTTAGTGAATTTATTTATAAGTAATTGCCAAGTATTATATCTGCCGTATTGCCTTAGTTTGTTTTTCATTCATTTGTCTGCTCTACCTTATCATCTTTATCATACTATGTCATGACTGCAAATAGTAACTGTCAGCCCACTTACCTTGACCACGCTCTCTATCTCTGCGGTAAAATAGAGAAAATTAATTTTCGTTCAGACAATTTTGAGTTTTATTTTGGTCGTAGAAAAGATGCTTTTGACTAAACTCATTTCTCATTTTACTCTATTCTACCGTGGAGATAGCGTAGTCATGCTTGACCATTTAGGTTCTAGCAGTAAAATAGTTTGATCAATTCATAATTCATTTAATATTTAGATGTAGGTAGTACTCAAAACTAAGAGTATTGTAAAGTAAAACCGTGAAGAAGTGAGGTGGTGGGTGCCCACGCGATGACCGACCGGGCGCTACTCGGTTCAATGAGTACTCATTCAGACGACTCAACACCACGTAGATGCAGTGAAAGACCGCACACTAACGTTCTCATACAACCTGCACTTTAAAATTGAACATGTGAGTTGAACACGCGTGGATACAAAAGTAAATCCATACAAATATTTTCAATGTGACAGTAGCTTTTTCTGTTTACGTCTAAACCGCTGAACAGATTACGCCAAAATTTAATATGGATGTAAATTAGGTTTTCCTGTAATCTTGAAGACAAAACAATTTTCTGACGGACAGGCTGAAACTGAAGTGATCCACTTAGGAGTAGGTACGTTTTATTCTTTTGAGGTATTAAACAAATTCAAACAGTCTCAGAAATAGATATTAAATAGTTTACGGAAGGAAAAACATACCTGGCCTAGCAGAAGACCCAAATTTTATTGGTCAGGCCAGTTGCTGGCCGTAAAGTTGGGAACACGACCGAAAGTTTGTTGAAATATTTTAGTTAAAACCTAGCCGAATGTTGGAAATTCTAAATTCGAGACATAAAATATTCCATACTCCGACGGGGAGTCATAACATAGAAATGTGTGAATTTGACCAGTATAAGAAAAATAAATTGTAAAGGTAAATTTAATAATTGATGCTTTTTGTTTAGGATTCTCTAACTACGCGGGAGAACATAAAGAGAGTTTTTTTTCATCATAACTGTTTATTATACATTATATGACTTACTTTACGAGTATAAAATATCTTCACATCCAAGAGAAGATTTATTTTTATTTATTGGACGAACTTATATACAAAACTGTCTTTGGTATTTTATTATCTATGCATAAGAGTAGGTACACAGTCTTATGATTATATATTTAAGTTATTATTTAGTTTTGTTGTTGGTATTATTATTAAATATGATTTTCGGTTATATACGAGTAGAACTTAGATGCAAATTTCAGGCAATGGCACTTAATAACTCGCTGAACATATTCAGTAAATCTCCTCCGTACAGTTAAACGACAAACTTTATGCACAATTTTCAAACTGAAATTCGTAAACAGACCAGGATTTTTTATGAAGTATGAAAATACCAGTTTTAAATTTAGGAGAACTTTATCAGGATAGGTCGAACGCAGGCTGCATTTTAATCAATAAGAGGATCATGTTTTTGTTAGATTCTGTCTTAAGTCGTGTAACACATTTGATTGAGGGGGGTTGAGTTCACGGTTTGACGCTGATTAGTGGGCTGCATTATTGGCGCGGAACCTGTAGCGGTCCCGCCAGCAGTGCACTTGGTTTCGGATGCGGGACACGTCGGCCGCGTACGTCCGGCAGCACCCGCCCACATACCGAACGCCCAGATCCAGCCACTCCTGAATGAACATCTCCACAGGCTCACACTTATCGCGATCTATCCATCTGAAAATTACCAAATATTTTACGAATCTGTTCAATTCAGTTTACTGAATGGTCTTGCAGGGCCAAATCATATCGAGCTTCACAATCGCAGGAAATTTCATACTTTTATATTCTGAATCTCTTTTGTAGGAAACAAATATAATATATACTTATTCAAATTTCGTTTGTTGCTTGTGTATATTTTGTTGATGTATTTGCTTGATTGGGCAACAAAAAAATAGATCAGTCGCAAACATAAGCCACTATCTGTAGGTATCATAACTATAGTATTTTTGTATTTGCAACTCTGTTTTACAGACTTTGTCGAACGGACGGCACCAAACTTGTGACACCGTTGTGGTCGACCCAACTTTCCGAAACAAAATGGATGTGTTTTGGCAAACTATCGTGTTGATAATTTTACTTCTGCAATGAACGAACACTTTCCAACATAGGTAGTTGTTGCTCTCAATTTCACGTGGAAATCATGAGTTTCATTCAGGTGTTTTTTGTGTTTTGATTTATAATTTTAGTTTCGTATTTTTGTTACAAAAAGTCATTAAACCCACGGGTAGACAGAGACCACAGATTTCTACTCATACGACACTGGCATAGGTTGACTTTATTTATTTGAATATTTCTTTGATTGAAAGGTGAACTTACCCGATTTGCGGGTTATATTTTTCTCCGGAGTTGGGGTAAACTATAATTGGAATGGGTGTCTGAGGTCTGTCGTCGTTGATTCCCTTGATTAAGTTCGAGATAAAAGAAGGAGCGCAGCAGTTGATTCCAATAGCCACTAGTTGATCGGGGTTAATATCCCAGCATTTCTTTGCAACTTTCTGAAAACTTTCACCATGTGCAATGCTCTGATCGTCCTGCGGGCAAAAGAAAATCACCATGTAGGTAACAAAAACCTATCAATAGATAAGTAAGAGGTTTTAATAAAAATTACCTTGCAACAAAAAGAAAGCCATGCTTTTATATTGGGGAACTCCCTCAACAAGTCGCACAACATCTCTGCTTCTTCTTGACAAGGGATGGTTTCCAGCGCTAGCATATCCACACCCGCTTCCACGAGCGCCTGGATCCGCGGCCGATGCCAATCTCGCATAGTCTGAACCGAAAAATTCCAACATAATTTAATCCAACTTGGGAAATAACTTAACTAATCTCAACCACTTCTAATCAAGCAACAAAATTAAAGAAGTTCACAAATTAATAAATTGCGCAAAATTTTCGAAACCATGTTTATCATGTTTTTCATGTTTATTTCAGATAGCCATTTGTTCTAGGTTTCGTTAATTAACTGTCCGCCCCAGTCAAATGCTGACGGTATAGAAAAACAAGAGAAATGGAGTGGGAGTTTTTCATATTGCTGATGTAAATTTTAATTTGCAAGCAACTTTTACTGTCCCCTTTACGATTTAGTCGGGCCTTTCAACGGCCTTTATTATACTATGCATTCATGGGTCTCTTGGTTCATTAATAAAATACCCATGGTTTGTGTAAAATTAATAACAATAACGACATATTATAAAAATAAAGGACGAGTGACGACGGATTTATATAAACTTTCAGCTGAGTGCTGCTAGATAGGTACAAGGTTATGTAACAGTTGAGCAAGCGCACCGTCGCAAATATTTTATTAAAAATTGCTTTTAACTCGAGGAAAGTATACGAAGCTTCTAACGCTCGCTTATTAAACCTCTGACACCCTTAGTTAACCTTTTCCACTGGTTACTGTATTTTTAATATGAAGCTTGTTCCGTTGCATAAAATGTATACCTACACAAAAATTAGACTCAAAAAAGCTCTACAAAAATGCAAATGGCGTGGGGATTAAAAATAAAATATCCATTAGATATTTACAGCTACTTTTATAGCGAAATGGCTTTTGTTATTTTAGTGAAATTGGTCGGTCGGTCCAGTTGCTATTATCTGAAAGCACCCAATGACAAGATATAGAAATAGATGAAGGCATATAATTTGGGTCGCCGCCGCCGAGTCGATTCATTTTTAATTTCTGGTTGAACTTTGGTTTGTCCACACAAATGGGCTTTTAAATAGATTTTAGTTTGGTGAAAATACCTGGACGGATGTAGTATCGGCGTAGCTGCCATCGTACTCGGAGCCGTCGTGAAGATGAGCTCCATATGGGCCCACTGACCCAACCACCAAAGGCAAACTCTCTAAAATGATAAATGGAACACTAAGTTTGTATACAGGCTGACGACAACAGTGTCGCAACGTTACCTACATAACACACAAATACCTTTCAACCCTTGCAAAGTGTAATTAATGCGTGCTTGCACCCGACCCTTGCGGGCCAACTCAGGAATCTTTTGTTTGGAGTAAAACGCAAACATTCTTGGAATTTTATAATTTTGAATCATAATTTCCATCTTGAAACAAGGTCGTTCACAAAATTACTTAACATTTAAATAATAGATAGGACCTACTATGAGTACGAGTTGATACTTTACAGTAGCGAGGTAGGGTTACTAGAACTAGAAAGTAACTCACAAACAAAAATCTTCCAACCCCTATAAAATGAAGGTAAATATTTAGGTAGTCCACATATCTTAAATCTTGCTAGAACAAGCTCCACTCAGTTTCGTAAAAAATCTAATTTTGCTAGAGAGTGCCTCGTTTGGCAATTTCATTATACCTTCCGCGGCTTCCACTTAGTCGAGTTCTGTCGTACTTTGATAAATTCATTAGAAATTAGAAGGTTTGCCAAAAGTATATAAGAAACATTCAAACATACCATCTTGGATGTAATCTTCATATTCTTCTACATATAGAGTTCGCGCTTTCTTGGCCAGTTCCACTGCACGCACGATCAGGCCATAACCCTCTTCCGCGGTGACTCCCAGGTGTTCGACGAAGCCTTCGACCGTCGCCTGGTACGTATTAGTTATGATCAAGTCCGCCCCCGCTGCAACACACCACACCACAATCAATTCCATAGCTCTGCCTGAGGTGACATTAATAATTACACCGGCATCTAATACCTAATCTGAAAGATTAATGTGTTCATCGGATTACTGCCCCTAATCCTTTTCCCATATTAATGTCCACAGTTGTACAGTACAAAAGCTCTACACTCGAGTTTAATACTGCCAAACTAGCTCGATAAATATTGCTGAACTACTTTGTTACCTACAGTTTACTGAGCAGGGTGCGGGTTGGGGCGTAAACAATTAATGTTATTAAAACTTGGTAATGCAACAGGGAGCCGTCTAGTTCTCTAATAAGGAAGCGGGTCGGGAAAAGGAGCCGTTTTCTGTCGAAGAAAATAATTATGTAATAAATAGAAGACGGCTCACGGCCTGCGAATGGAAAGGTATTAGACAGACAAGGTGATTAATGGCGGCAACAACGCTGTTCCAGTTTCTGTAGAGGCGCCAGTATTACAGGCAGGTACTTGCAGCTCCTGCCGCCCCTACCGCCTGCCGCTGTACTATGCAAATGTGAAGTAGTTAGTGTATGAGGGAGAAATAGTGGCATCGCTTGGCAACTTACTGCGCCGTCAATCATAATAATCACGACGCCAAGACGGAACAGCTGAGTCTACTAGCTCTTAACACTTAGGGAATGTAGGCAACACATCTTTGGTGCCTAACTTATATATCACCTGCAAAAGTACTTTTGGTGGGTTATACATAATACTTTTTATTGTTAGGTACGTAATACGTTTTACTAGTAGTAATTTGACACCTACTAAATGTATAATCTACGTAGGTACCTACTCACAAACCATAAAGCTAAATTATAATACTCAATTTCACTTATAAAAAATGCAGTAGGTACTTTAATTACACACTTAGTATATTTAAGTGTGTAATGCCACTCTTCTAGATCTAAATCTTAGTTTAATCTCAAGCCTTTTCCATGACAAGCGTTAAAATGTGCAAGAACATTTTTTGTACGAAAATACTTTGCCACATTTTATACTTTTACGTATCATGTCTCGTATACGAAGCAAAGCAAGGCAGTAGGCTTTACCCTCTAGGGAGTTATTTGCTTGCAGACACTTTTCAGCTTTTCCTTATGAAAAGAAACGGTCCGTTTTGTGGCGAAGAAAAGCGCTTTCAGAGGACGATGACACGAGACGAGGTCGCACTCTCGCCGTCAGACGTATGAAAATGATGGGGCCTAAGCGACCTAACGCATAATTCGTCAAAGCACGCATGTAGCGCATTCCACGACTTTAATCTAAGAAGGCAAATTAGGGCTACGCAATCTACTTTGCACGTTCGAATTCGTTTGTGGTTTCTGCGTAGTTACCGCTCAATTCCGTTCCAACTTGGAGATGAGAACAACGCAATTATCTACTTTACACATCAAAAGGGTTTGTTGTGGTGTAAGTAAATAAGTGGGTAGGGATAGAGCCCTAGCAGGATAATCGAACATCCGCTCATCTAGACTCAATTTGAAACTAAGTTAGGTAGGTACTAATTAATAAGATACCGATTGCTTACCTACTCGTACTTGTACGAGTAGTCTTCATATGAGGAGACACGTAATGGGTAGGTGAAGCTCGCTTACTCTATCTCAAAGGTTAAATGACATGACACCCTTCGTTCTGATAGAAACTAACATTTGTGTATTAGAATAGAAAGAGCGCATGTTAATACGATGAGCTACCAGAGCAGATAGCAAATATTATAAAGGTAAGCGACACGTGCGCGCCCACCTTAGAGCTATATACGAGTATATACCGTACCGATGTAGAGATAGGTAGGTACCTACTGACTTATGCAGAAATGTGAATGGAATTTAGTAGTAGGTACCTAGGTCTGATGCGCAAATATTGGTATTATTGTGCATACTTCTTAAGTATTATATTTTCTTATTCCGACTTTACTAACTTACTTATTGATTACTAAGAAATTTACATCTCTGTGGAAGTAAATGAGAACGAACACTATAAACATACCTTCGTTGCCTGCATAGTTTGTAATGGCCAAAACCCCAAAATCATAATTTTTATTCATCATGACAGACTCACCTCTCAGAAAATCCATGTGCGTGTTAACAACGTCGTCAGGATGCGTGTGTAGGAAACGAGCGCTCCAAAGTGGGTCCCCGTCTATGACATGTCCCACGTGGCAAGACAGTTGAGTAGAGAAACCACCATCTAACACAACGATGCTAGGTGGCTCCGATCCTTCTGCGGGTGGTGTCATTGTTACCTATAAAAAATAAATATTTTGTCAAAAAGAACAAAATCGAAAACATCACCGTTTTGTTTCCTCGTTAAATTTATCTTGACGTAAATCATTTTTACCTTCAAAATTTCTGAATTTTATATAAAAATCTTTCGCGAAAAACGGCTATAAACGGACCCCTGGTGTAATGTCTTTAATGACCCGCGTAAAATGAGACGATTGACGTGGTTTATGGCTGCCAAATGTCTGAAGCCAGCTCCCGTGAACATTACAAGTAGAGTGGCTGCTATGCATTTCATTAAGTACTTCACTTTTTACAACTTCTCACGTTCCTTGCGTAAATTAGTTTTGGTAAACGGTCTTAGCGCCCGAGCACCTAGATCTAAGTTAGGTTCACAACCCTAGTTAGGCATACGATGTAAACACCCACTTATTTTGTTCATAGGTAACATTAAATTATGTTTTAAAGTGCGTCAATAAGTTATTTAAAATTTTAATATTTGTAAAATTTAATCTTAATTGTTATAAGTACTTATACGAGTATTAGGCGTACTTACTGTATAAGTACTCTTATTTGCGAGTTCATAGATTGCAGTTATTGTGCTGTGTCCAATGGCACCCTTGAATCGATCGATGTCATTATAGGTTCGGAAACGGAACTGAAAGAGCTTCGCAAACAAAGGAAACGACGGGTAATTAAAAACCTACTGAAACACCTAGTAAAGTTCGCTATTGATGTTCGAAGATTATACTGACTTTTAAATTTTTCAAAGAATTTTCAAGGAGAAGCTCGCTGAAGTTGAACTCTACATTTCAATTCCGTTTTTATCTGCAACGCTTTATCTTTGTGGAAACTTAACGTAGATTGATAGAAGTTGTAAAATAAAACAAAACTACCGATAGGTGTAGGTGTAGGTACCTATATGACGCTACCAAGTAGGCAAATAAGTTGGATAATCATATTTAAAACAAGTTCCTCTTTATCACTTGAAACAACGCGTAATGTTGTTACTGGGTAGTTATAAATCTCTCCTGCCACCTATCAGTACGTGATACGAATACCGGAGGGAGGTCACAGTATTCCGATATGACACAAGTTCCTTATCGCACGTTAAATTATTAATACAACATTGTGTTGCATGTCTTTGTAGGTACTTAGATCCAATCTGTCCAACTGCTGGAAACCGAGAATTCTCGTATTCTAATCTTTTGCCGAACTCATAATTGTTTTCAAAGTTCTCAAGCTTTCCCCGAAGCTTCGTTCTTAAATTTGTTTGAGAATTACATAAAAAATGTGAAGGACATTCTAATTAAACATAAATCACTACACGAAAAACTCTTAGAGCCTGCTTTATAAGCGGTTGAGACATTTTTGCAGCCAAAGAATTATCGTTTTTGGCGAGAACAATATTTTATGCGTCTTGACATACACCTGAGCTCAACGTGCTGAAATGAGTTATTACTGTGCCTAATAGCGAATAGAGACAGGTAAGTATTTTGAAGGTATCTTAATATTCTTAATATTGTTTAATGTTATGAGGAAAATACCTAATGGTTCAACAATCGATATTATAAAATAGGTCTATATCTTCAAGAATGATTATCATAAGTTTAGAATTGGCGCTATAAAATTAATTAATTTCTGGTCAATATCTAAATAAAATCGTTGGCCTGTGTTGCAATGTCACCTATCTGTTAGGCGACACCCTTCGATCAGAACTATAAGGTCGAAATACTAAAAATCGTCACTACTTGAGGCTTACGTTAGCATTGCTGTTCCTGTCGCAGGGGTAGGTAAACTTGACATGGGTAGGTTAACCTACCTGTCGCAGGCACTAGATAACGCGATGCTACCAATATATTTATATTTATCTTAAAAAAAAAAACTATATCATTGGTAAGACTTAGAAAAGTTTTTATTGAAAATGCCTATAGTAAGTAAATTTGAAAAACCAACCCCTTCAGTTTGCGTTTTTAAAAATGGTGCATCTGTTAACTGCACCGCCAGTGACATAAGTCCATAAACAATTCGATTTTTCTAGGCTGACTTTACATTTTTCAAAAATCCTAAAATGCAGTTGTTTTTTGCTACAAAATAAACCTAGAGTTTCCTAAACACAAAACCTAACTACAAAAGAAAGGGTAGCTGACCTTGATGTGGTAAAATTTTGCCACACCCTGTATATAAGTAGAGCATGCCGCACCCTGTATGTAGATACATAAACTGAGACATCTTAGCATAAATTTGACATAGCGACGGATAGTTTATGTATATTAACGTAGTGAATTGCTTGGTGGAGCAGGTTCCTGCTAGTTAATACCGTACGACCAGTTTATCAACACTACGATTAGATAGAGCAGACACAACATGTCTGGAATATGGAAAACTGTTGCTATGTGCTTTGGCGTAGCTCTGTATTCTAATCCAGTTATCGGCAGTTCGAGTAAATATTTACATTTAATCATTTTTACCACGTTTGATATTCAGGCAAATAATACATATTTTAGATTTTGATAGTTTACTTTGAAAGGTATTGTACCTCAGCTCAGTCAGTTTGTTTTTTGCTGTGGTAACGTGATAGTTCACTGTAGCTTACTGGGAACTATAATGACAGGAAAAATCTGACACGTTTTTTATCGGAAAGTACAGTCAGCTACACAAATTGACTCACAGTTTGGTTTTAAAAACGTAATTTATTTTCAATTTCAAAGAAAACACAAACTTTTTCTTGGAAATTATTATGGACTGAAACTCAAATATTTGTCAAAATTTGGGTTAGGTATGATGTTTACATAGTACGAGTATTCAGATTTGAAAAACTTAAAAAAATAATGAACGTTCGTTGCTAACTGTTCATATTTAGATTAAAAAAATCCTATGAAATCTAGTTGTGAATAATGTTTGCTGTATATTTTGAACCAGAACCATACCATTTTGGTAAACATTTCCTAGCAACCTTGAATAGTTAACGATTGTCTAATAATATCACAGAACCAGTGAGTCTTCCGAGGGCAAGTGTGGGCAGAATAAGTATCAGTTCAATTTTCGAACACAATAAATATTTGGTTCCAATAAAAAAGAGCCAAACATTTTTTTTTATTCATAAAATGCAAAACTTGATATTGTTTTTTGTAAGTTCAATAATGATTTATAATGGTATGCTAATGTAGTCGGAACAAAATAGTATAGTTTCATAAAACCACATAATACCAAACTTCCAGAGGACGCTCTTAAAAACAGAATTGAGAATATTATAAGCTAGCAGATTATTCTTATGTGCACACTGACGAAACTTGGAGCGCGAAATCATCATCCAACCATTCATCATTCAATCATTGGATAGACTTACCTACTCATCATTGAAACATTTGAGTAGGTATCACACATCCCGAACGTGATAATTTGGTAAACAACTCACGGGGCTTTAATAGCCGGCTTATTCAAGGGCGACGCACGAAAAATTATTATATTAATCTAATAAGTAGGTTAACATTATAAAATACTTAGGTATCTCATTTTTCTTAATACCTAAGTAGGTACCTAAATTAATAATAAATATAAATACATAAAGTACCGAATAAAATATAAATTGGTTAACTGAATATATACATAAAGCTGCTAAATTCATTGGCATGGCACTCTTATTTAATAACACAATTTTTCCCAAACAATGAAAAGCTTTCGTCCAAGCGATTTAATATAAATACTCACAGTGTTTTTGTGTTTATAGTACCGAAGAATAAATATGTGCAGTCAATTCGTCTGAACACAGTCGTTTGAAGACTAAATAATTTTATAAAAACATTTGTTAACGGGAAAACACTATCGTGAACACGCGCGTATGTCCGTAGCGCTCAGCTGCGCTACCACACTGGTCCAAACACTTATTTATTTTCAGAAAAAAAATATCGTGCGCCTACAATGTCCGTCACTTCCTAATATCACAAAGTAAACACGCTTACTGGCGATTAGATGAAGACTGAATAGCAAATCAATTCGAGCGGAGCTAGGTACTGGTTCAAGAATATAATTATCATAAATAAATATTTAATTATCGTTATCCTCGTGTCATTAGGTGTTTACTGAACATTAGATAATGGTGTTACTCGGGTAGTTTTAAGAACGCTTTAAAAGGCCAAAGATCATTTTATTAAATAAGTAGGTACCATATTATTATCATTCAATAATTCAATGTTATTAATTAATAATAATAATAAGATAAGTACCACCTAAATATTTTTATGGCAGCTTGTTCATACTTAGGTGTCTCCTAAAAGTTAGTGAACTAGGCAATGGTTTAAAAAATCACACTTGGTTAAAGTAATATTTTTTTAATTCGCGTTTACCTACCGGATTTAAAGGTAAACCTACTAATACTAACTACTAATTACTACTACTACTACTAGTACTAATTTATACCTAGGTTTTTCTTATCGTGTCGATACCTACCTAAGTGAAATATACTTGTTGTTGTTGTTGTTTTTAGCCCCCACTATCCCACTGCTGGGCAAAGGCCTCCCCTAAGAAATATACTTAAATTAAATAATATAAAACCAATGCCTTAGAACTCAATGACCCTGTCTGTCTATTTTTTTGTAATATTTACCGTAAAGTAAATATATAAAGCTAATGAAATTGTGCCTATACTTACCAGGTATATTTTATCATAAGCATTACATTTATATTATTTTACTTAAACAGAATACTAGGTAGGTATGTGGAGATTTGCGCTAAGTCCTTATGTCCTACGAATTTAAATTATTGTAATGTAAATACGCTCCCACTATTACGAGTATACACTTGCTAGTTACATAGAGCGCATTTCAAGACTCGAGATAAACAGCTACTTATTAATAGAGTTATCAGCGCGGAGCAACGCACTCGTTGATCGCACTCCTTACATATTAAACACAGTTACTCACAACTGCGAAACTCAAAGGCCCTTTTTACTTGACGTGGTGTAAAGTACGCCAGGTTTAAACTCCAAAAATTTTATGGTTACTCCTAAGTTACAACCGGCGTAACTTTACAACACGTTTATTAATAAGGGCCATAGCACACAAATTTTATAAATACGGACGTCCCATACCTCGAGGAAAAAATTGCAGGTGTAAATGACAGCTGCCGTTTTCATGAGCTATTATATTCTCGTTAGCGAGTATACTTGACCCACTCAGGAACTTACCTGACCTATCAAGATATGATTTTGATCATTTGTGATACCTACCTACCTTCTACGAGTATAACTACTAAACAAAATAAATCAGGTAGGTACTTATGAATTTTAGCCTCCGTCTAACCTAGCAGGGAAACTAACATGCAAATATTTGTATAGATATTACTCGCATGGGCGTCGCTCACATGGCACCAATTTTACTTCTGGATATTGTAGCATTTGAATGTTGAAATAATTATTAATATCAGATCAGTAGTTCAAGACTCGTATTGCAGGTATTTTATTCAAGTATAGGTATATAGGTTAAGTTAAAACTTTAACTTAGCAATAACAGGCTCAAATCTATGCTTATGTTTGCTGACTTACGTTGTGTGTACCTAACACATCACACATCCACTGTACTGATTCATAATTCAAGTGGAGTACTTCAAATTATATTCTTATTTTTCTCTTTTTAGTGTGTATAAGGTTCTTCTGTTTGTGTTCTGTGAAGTCGGTTCAATTATTTTTTTCAAAAATTTTTATTTTTCACTTTTTAGTGTAAGTAAATAAATACTGTGTAAATAAAAGTGTATGTGTAAAGTGTAAAATATAGTAAGCTACGAGTACATTAGACTTTGCTTATCGTAGCTTAAGTAGGAAAGGATAAGAGAAGTCATGGGCAGACCTACTAAAGGACACACCGGAGTTCAGCAAGGGGGAAAACTATCAATCCATAAGGAAAAGAAAATATTTTGGACTACCTCGGGTGTAATACCCTTTCAAACTATTTAATGTTTGACTCAGATTGTGAGTCAGGGTGTGTTGTGTAGTGAAAATGAGGTTTTTTGAATGTTACGGGAAAACTGTCAATCCCTCAGGAAAATAAAATATATGGCGCCACCTTGAGAGTATACCTCTTTCTAACAAAAAAAAATTTTGGAAATCGGTCCACAATTTTCTTAAAGTTCAGTGATTGTTTTAGTTTAACGGGAAAACTATTAATCCGTCAGGAAAAAAAATATATGGCGCCACCTTGAGAGTTATACACCTTACTAACAAAAAAAAAATTTGGAAATCGGTCCACAATTTTCTTAAAGTTCAGTGATTGTTTTAGTTTTACGGGAAAACTATTAATCCCTCAGGAATAAAATTTATATGGGACCAGCATGAGAGTATACCCTTTCAAACAAAAAAAAAATTTTGGAAATCGGTCCACAACTGAAATATCGGTGAACATACATAAAAAAAAAAAACATACATACAGCCTAACATATAACCTCATCCTTTTTTTGAAGTCGGTTAAAAACAAAATAGAGTCGAAGGTCCGGCCACTCTTGTTTTTATTTGTACCTATTTCAGTAACAATGTGAGAACCCACGGAGCCTATGTATCGCTAAGCCCTTATCATTCCCTATCATAGTAAAGCCTCCACACTAATAACATGTGATTTTTATTACCTTTTTCTTTGGTTGGCTCTAAAAAGTATTACGTAATTCGTAATTGTTATCCCTCTGATCTCTGATGTTTTGTGATCCAAGATTGTGCCTAAAAGTTTTAAGAGAATATAGGTACCGTGCCTTAGGGATAGGTGTGATCATATTTCTACTTTGTTTTTGCACTTATTTGTTAAAAATTAGATGAAGTTCAAGGTGCTTTTAAAATCTTTTCATCATACTTGTTTGAACAAACTAGTGACACGACAAGTAGAAGAAGATTGCAACTTCATTTAGAATTTTCATACCTACCTGAAGTGGTACTTAAGATTATGAGCATTAGGCAGAGTGCACAGCACTTTCACACAATAATCGATACCTAATGTAGCCATTGATAGGTTTCTACATAATCTAATGTTTGCGAAGACTAACTTGTCCTAAAACCCAAACGTTCTCAAATGAGCATCGATTAACTATTCAACGGCGTTTCTATTTCTCAGTTCTAAACTTAGTTAGGTTTGAATTGAACAGAATATTCCAGATTAATATAGGCACTTAGACGTGCTGTTCCATATTACAATGAGAATTTGTTCTATGAATCACCTTTATAATGTAAGTACCTAATAAACAAGCAAGTAGGTACTTACCTACTTTCTATTTAACTACTTAGTGAGAGGTTGCTGTGAGAACTGTAGCGACAGTGCCCTTAAAAAACTCTAACAATAAAGATAATGTTTAAAAATAAATACTACTTACCTTCTAAGATTGTTGGCATGCTATTCATGATATCTATTCATATAATAAAGTGGAAAGTTTTCTAAATAGCGTCCATAGAAATAGATTACTGAAATTCTTGGCGGCATACGATAGTGTTGGTTCTGTTTTAGGTATTCAGTAGGTATTTCCCAGATAGTTGAGCGTTGAAATATAGGTTTGTTTTTATTTCAGATTTATTTTTATGTTTTAAAGATAAAACTTTAATATGCGGATTTCAATTGCCTTACGAATCATTCGCTTGTAATATTGTCTTTCGTTGGCAAGAATCTTCGGATCATGAAGCTCAATCCAGTGATTAGGCCCTGATTCCACTAAGTGCTCAGCTATCGCCTATTTATTAACCTGGCGGTTATTAACTGCTGCTATGTGTTCTTTTATGCGTTCAGCTATTACAAGCGAATGATTCGTGAGGCAATTGAAATCAAGAAGTACCCAAATTTCAATCGTGGTTTTAAGCTCCCAGCTGCATGGAATCCCGTTATTAGTAGCAAAGCGCGTCGTAATGTGACTTTTCATTGAGAATATACTGTTATTGTAGTGTGCTGTGGTGGACGTGCGGGGGTGCGGCCGATCTTGTTTCTGAAGATTAGTTGAGGGTAGTTCTATATAACTACTGCCAATTCTCGTCAACTCCAGTTCGCCCGCGACCACGGCTGTTGCAACACAGCCAAAACGTCGGGAATAATAAAAATATAAAAATAAAATCCTGTACTAAAATCTCATTCCTACTATACCTTAGTTAATTTTAAACATCTAAAAGCGTCCGTGCCCTTCATTCTTCCATCGGTTCATCAAGATGTAACATCTCCCGCGGCCAATGTTAAAATAACAATAATATCACTGCGCTTATACTTTACACCTAAATACCGTTGAACTGTTATCGGCTATCGACCGATGGAGCTAATATTTTTAAAAATAACGCTATGTGTAGGCGTATTGTAATAACATTAGGTAGTAGGTACTTGGCACGAATTCAACTCTCAATCCTTACACAAACTTGACGATGCAATATCCCCGATGAAAATTGACCTAATTTCTGCAGTCATTGCTACAAATGGGCCTTAATTAACATATGGAACACACGTCTAAAAGGGTTATAAAATGACCTACTGAGTCGAGCAAGACAAACATTTGCAGGAAACTATACCGACTTAGCTATTCCATTTATAGCTAGGCCATAGCATAGAATTATTTTACACTTGCTTATGAATAATAGATAGATAGATAAATAGCAAATACTTTATTGTACACCACATGGACATTACAGAAAAAACAAACAAAGATACAGGAGAATATTTAAAGCGAAGTACAATGGGCGGTCTTATCGCTGTGAGTGATTTCTTCCAGACAAACTTAGGATAATAATTAGTTGTAGTTAGGTAGGTAGGTACTTATAATACATACAAGACCCGTGAATTCGCGTGGTGCAACTCATGACCAAGCCCACGAACATTTCTGGCACCTCGAATATTGATCGAATACTACAAAGATACCTTGCTCAAATTGTTTGAACTTGATGGTACACAATAATTGTATTTACTCGTAGCTAGTACCAGTTCTGCAACCAAATCACAATGGTTGTCTCATGCAAGTCAATTACGTCTATCCGACGCCTAGTTAGACTAGAGCTACTGATACAATATGAATTCGGTAAGAGCGGGTTACAGTTTATCCAAAACTATTAAATACGATTATGGCTCGCCGAAATTGAATTAAATTTCAATTGGGTTAGCTCGAGTGTACGGTGAAGTCGCGGGTAGTGTAGCGCCACACCTGACGGGAAACACTCCTGACTCAATGCCAATTCCGACACAAAACGGTATAGGTATCTCTATCTGAGCGCGACGTATGAAGCATTATTTTATTTTTACTAAAAAAAATTGACGCTCTGTAAGTATTAGGTATACGTAGCCAGGTACCTACGGAACATGAAAACAATGCCCTGTGCATACTCATGATCTTCCTAATATCTGTAATAATGAAGTGTCTGCTGGCTTCCACTAAACTAGGTAGGTAACTAATGTAAGAAATATTTAAAATGTTTTGCTTGAAAAATGTGGCGATTTCTCTAGTGAACTTGAAGCTTAAGCGATGTTCAGGTCCCGTGAACTGTTCGTCAGACAGCCAGTTGGATATTAAAGAACAAGAGCTTTCAGAAAAGCTGTAATAAATAGACATAGTTCCAATACCTACTTAGCGTTATTGTGAAAACCTATTATAATAATAACTAAATTCAGCGGAGATTGTATACTTCGAAAAAAAATCGACTAATTGAATAGGGGCTGAGTGCTCTTTCTTATAAGTAACGAAAAACCCGAGATTTGAATTTTACTAACTGCATTGTAGGTAGGTAAGCATTGCTACAATCCAATTTCTTGTTTAAACAACGGAATTGAAAATGTTGAAAAATATTGAAAATGCGCTGCAAAATCTGTTCAGGGTGTGTAGGTCTGATTTGTATGTGCGGCGGGTATAATAATGTTGAATAATATATTATATTATTTACGATGGTGATTGGAAGATATGTTTCTCGTAATCCCAGTGCGCTGCGCACACTGCAGATGGTGTATGTCGTTACGGTAAAGGTACTGGAAGCTATTGTAATTGTAGCATACGAGTAGGTTGATGTATGAAGATTCAAAATAAAGGTGAAAATATAAGCTAACCTTGATTTTATTGTGTTGATTCATAATTGGTTATTGAAAAGAACCTAGTGAGGTAACAAAGTGATAATGTTTATTTTTCTACGAAAGAGGCGAAATAAAATAGAACAATGATAAATGCAGTTAAGGACAAGGAATTATGAAATTGATTAATTTATTGTTCATGTCGAAAATCCGACAAAATAATTTACTGGGCATCTTTAGAGATATATTTTATTACAGGATTTTATCGCGTAAAGATGAATTGTGATCGCGAAAGTTTAAGAAAGACTAATTTACTGGGCCTCCTGACAAACAAACAGCATACATTTTCTAAACGGCAAATGGCTCAATAAATTTTTCCCCCTAACAAAACTATCCAACGTCAACTTTAGCTGCGAATCGCACACAAACAGGCATATCTGAAGATGTTTTTCACAGAGCGTCGTCAGAGTGAAGCCTTTTGAGATTCATAAAATGACTCCCGTTCCACGTTTCTATGCGAGTAGGTGGCGTGTTTTACGACTTGCATTCGAGAAGGAATCTCAAGAGCAAATTGTGCAGAAACCATTTCGTTGCACGACGATAAATACTCATACCGAAGTTGATACTGTACCAGGATATTGCTAACACAGCAGCCGAGGTACGCGCAGATATTAAAATTGCTTTTCGGGGAAAAATCCAGTAAGTCATCGTGACGAGGCACCTGTAGCCATTACAAAATTTACAGCGGCTTTAGTCGACCTACCCACCTATATTTGCGACCCGGGGAACCTTCCAATAAATCTTATTACAATGCTTCTACTACAGTGTTCAATTGCCTTCTAATAAGTATTAGGAATATACTCATTTAAAATTTTGGTAAATGATTGCGGTAGGAACTCGATTCACGTTGCTATTTGGTTATTGTTGTTGAAGTTTCGTTTGTGTTTTGATACAGTGTCAATTATACTACATACAACATTCAACATACAAAGAATAAATAAGAACGTTTTAACTTACGAAAAAATGTACCTTCCATATTATTCTTTTTCATATTCTCATAATAAATTTCAAAGATGTAAACCTTAAGGTATTTAGTATAAGCCTTATTAAAGCGTCATCCACGGATCTCTTAAGTCCAGTATACCCTCGTCACGTAACGGCCTAATATAATTGAACCTGTAGATTTACTTGGCGTTTATATAGGTAGGTTATCTATCAATATACATATTATCTATCAATATACATTAAATATATCGGTACTCATGCATAGAGATGAATTGACGACAGGTCGAATACAATTTTATGAACACACTAAATATTTTAAAATTAAACGTTAGAAAAAGTTCAGAATACACAGTTCGTGACCTGAAATAACTTGTACCTAGGTTTTGAAAAATAAACAAACAAATATTTTAAACGCGTGCGAGAAAAAACATTACATTAGAGAAACTCGCCAACAAAGTGAAAGCTCTGAATGCTTCTGAAATCAAATCTTTTGTAGGCCAAAGCTTGGGCATCTCATAAGTAATTCAGAGTACCTATTGTCTCCTAATTAGTACATTGTCGTCCATCAAGTTGTAAAGTATGAATACAAAATTGATAAAAAAGTTAGTAGGTACTGTATATTCTTTGACAAACATAATATGCATATAAGAGCAGAATGAAAACATCTGATATTACTAACCGAATGGTAAGTAGAGAATGTTTTCGTGGATGTGGATATTTGGATTGATGTTCTGCGGCGCGGTTTGGCCGGGCCTGGCTGCGGCTAACATCACCTCCTGCGAGGAATTCGAACGCGGGGCCCGCTTTAGCCCCTACGAAGTTATCGATTCCATGTGGAAAATATTCTACTTTTGGGCGGATCACACAGAAGTTTACCCGATTGTGTTCTCATTACCTGCGAAAAACGTGAGTAGCAATTAAGCCTTATCTGTACCTAAGTGTTGCTGATAATATTCGTGCGTACGCTCAATCAGCACTCTTTTGTACCTACCACTTATCCGAAAATATAGTTTTTTGTAGTTTTCGAGCAATCCATTCCCACGACTTCGGACTAATTAAAATATAGCTCCAATATATATATTTCGGCATGTCACACATAATATACTCATATAACTTCCAACTAAATAAAGTAGGTATACTTAGAGTACGTAGAGTAGACATGTCCCAAGGGTCTATCCCCACACACCTCGTAAATAATTAACTAATCAACAAAGACATGTCTAAAATTTTACGATCACGTTCAACAAGTTTTAATTTGTAGAGGCTGCTGAAGTTTAAAGAAACGATGGATGTTATCGACCCCGACCTTGGTTTGGAGTGGAATAAAGCGACCTTGTTCATGAACCCTAAGCCTGGGACTGAAGTTCTGTTCCTGTACGCAGGCACACCGGGCGCTTTCCGAGCCCTCGTCAAAGTGGAACAAAGAAAAGGTACCTTAACTCAAAAATTTCTAAGTGTATAAAATGTCTTTGTAAATGCACTTTAAGCTTCTTGTGGTGCATTCACATTTTTCTCCTTGTATTAGTATGTGCTCAGAGCTGTCTGTCATTCCTCTTTAGTAATTTTCTAAGTAGATCCTCGGCTCATGGACGCTGAATAGGCAAACTGACTTTGTGAAATATAACAACTGTAATGGCTACGAGTTATTACAGTTGTGCAGATGAAAACCTGCTTGAACCTTCGTCATTATCTTGACAGAAGCTTGCTAATTATGACGTTGATCTATGAGTTTGATTCTCTAAGGATTTCAATTAATTAATAAAGCCGTAATGGAATGCTTCTAAGTAGCCCGTAAACGATACTAGGACTTTATTTCTGCCTGTGTACATCAGGCACGTGCTAAGACTTCTTCAAAAAGAACAGCCAAACAATAAAGGTGTGACAAAGTTGCCATGGCCGCCCGCGCCGCCGTGCCCGCTCCTCTCCCGCCATTTCCGCTCCTAACTTTCCCATCTGACTTCACTGTAATGATAATAAACAGGTCACAATTTAACCAACTTTTTCTTATTTTTCACGGCTTTTTCTTAATGACCTTTACAGTACTCATTTAATTTGAAATTACGTTGTAAATGAAATCTGTTTCAGAATATTATTTAGCTGAACTTGTATTACTGCCATACATTTTAATCTTTAAAATCTTACTACTTACAATAATTTAATGTTAATTTTACGAAAATTACAACAAAGTAAAATGTAAAAACGCTCAGTATATAAAATTGCACACAAGAGGTACCATTTTTTTCTTGATACTTATCGAAATTATTAAATCATCCCTACATTTTGCGGTGTCCGTCTCAATTTCCTTGTATGTTCTGGCCATTTGACATAGGTATCAATCCTTATTTTCAACCGTCTAAGTAGAAGATGTTACATTATTTCCTGTTATCTTTTCAGTCCGACCTTACCCGCCGCCCCTGATCAAGTTTGCCGATGTACGGATGAAGTTGGTCGGCAAGTACTTGGGCATGATGTGTTGCGAGGACCTCACTGCATACGCTCTAGCGCCGATGGATATTGTCCCCAATACGGAATCGGATTGTATCACGGCTGCGGCCACTTTGGGCTACCAAGGTGTAAACGGACGATCCCATCTGTACCTGAAAAGGAAGTTTGAGGACGAACTTTAGACAAGGAATTTAAATGCAACCTTTATGTAACTGAGTTCGGCGGAAACATTTTATATTTGTTGCTTTTATTTATTATATTCTTCACGTTTTGTGATGATAGATAGTACATGATTTTTTTGTATATAATACGTAGATCATAATGATACAGTCCAAATCCATGTAAATTTTCAGTTTAAATATCTGGGTTCTTGATTTATGGCCATATAAACAAACAATTTAAAAAAGTAGTTTTTTTATGGAATGCTTTGTCATTAGCTTCTGTTTTGGTTTCTGATTGAACCTTACGAGGTTATATTAGTTTACGTCTCTACCGTCTACCAAGTTTTGACATAGATTTCCATTTCCGTCTCTACCTCCCATTGCGGTTCTACGTTTTAGTGAGTAACGTCGGATAAGGGATAGTACAGTCCCAATATACCTATAAATCAATTATCCACTCGCAATATCTTACTCGCGTCCTAAATAAAATATTACAGTGCCAAGTAGTTTTTGTTGGAATATACTTTGATATCCGCAAAAATAGTTTAATAGATTTACACAGCTATTTACTGATTTAGGACAAATCAGAGTAAATGACTCAGAGTAGTGCTAACGTCTGCAAAATGTGAGCTTGTACCAAATATTTGGACATGCCTCTGACCACCTCAGACATCTTCAAAGGATCTGGAGCACGCAAAAGATTGACCTCAATGAAATAGCCGTGAAGTCCAGCCAAGGTTAGACCAAGAATGCTATGAAATAAGCTTTAATGAGTTATGAAACCACAATATCAAAGGCAAACTTGCTTATTTGCTGCAAATATTACAACGCTATCTAGAGACCACTTAACGCGCATAAATTTACTGTATCACTGCTGCTGCTGCATTGCCACTGTTGACGCAACATTAGAATTACTAATGCACATTTTGCGATTTTGGAGTCTGTTTTCCTAGCGCACTCAATCGCATTAGGTACATACAGGGTGTAAAAAGACAACTACCGAAAACTGAGGCGTTGCAATCAGACCATGATTCTAAACTCATTTAGCGAAAAAATCATGCAAAAAAAAATTTGACTTAGCTTAGTCATTTTATGTTATTTTCAGTTATTGACTACTAGTATAACATAATAAGACCATACCTACCTAATTATTTCATTTTTAAAAGACATAAATAATTTAAAGTCAAAATCCAGCAATCTACGTAAAAAAACGCACCAAGTACATACGCAAACAGTAATCTTCAAACGCTGTTTTCTCCGGATATAATGATTTTTAAGAAAAATCCTTTTGGATTTGGTTGTGTCTTGGGATGCTGTACCTACCTCTTTCGGCTTCGGTAGACGTCTTTTTACACCCTGTATGTTCTTGTTGCATATTGTGGGTATACAAATGTTGCAAGTCGTTTCGTCGTGCAGTCAGTAGTAAAACAGTAATTTTTAACAGAAGGTACTTAGTCGTCTACCCGCATATTTAAACAGCCCATAACTAAAATAAAACAAAGAGGAAAAATGTTGAAAATACTGTAAATCAGTTTGCCGGGGTAATTTGCCAAGGAACAAAACAAAATGGAGGTAGGTTTTCCTACCTACCAAGTTTAGGCTTTCGAGTTTATATTACTTACTATATTTTACTTACTTGCTTTCTTTTACGTTGATTTATTTAATTTTGTCTCAAACTTGGAAGTCGTTCATCATGAAATATTTTGCATCATTAAACGTTATGCCGCCCCAGATCCCTTTTACTTTGCCAGTAGGATTTGAGGTACAAAAAGTTATCAAAAACAGGTTATCCTGTGGCAAAATAATAAAGATACGAGTATGTTTACCAACTCGACTCAAAACTCAAATAAGCTTTTGCGGAAATAATATTTACCTGGTTTGGAACACTTTCCTGCTGGAAAATAAATAGGTGAACATATACTTCGAGATCTGTATTCAATAAGACGTCGTTGGCGAGTGCCTCGAGCTCTCCATATCCACCAGAACAAATTTATTTTCCTCCGAAGCACACTAGACGTCAACAAATAAGGTTATTTTTCAGTAAAGAGCTTTTATTCATCGCTTTACAGGTGATAAAAGACATGTTACATATTTTAGAAGACTAGATTTTAGAATAGTTTTATTTTAGAAATGAAACTAGATTGTTTCATTTTTTTTATATTTAAGGTAAAATTGGTTGCCGAGACTCAACATTCTACAAGTCGTAAATGCTTTCACTGTAAAAAAGCTATAAGATCTCTACTGGTAGAGCCAAGCCCCTGGCTGAGCTCCGGTTTGTGCTGCACATTTTAGCCCTGAAGGGATGAGACCACAGATGAGATACTACCTCATTTTTACTAAATAATTTTAAATTCTACGTAGCCCTGACTCCACACTAGACTCTGTGTCGTGTACCCTGCCAGGATACCAAAGCATCCAGACCCGGAACAAATATCTCAGATCATAAAAATGTATCTAATATTTTGTAAACAAATACTTACATTCACTAATTGCCGCACTCATTATTCTCGAATGTACGTCAGAAATAATACACTCGGTAGATACAATACAGGAACACATTACAAACGGAAAGAATATTACAAAAATCCAAGAGACGTAACCCAATTCCAAAGCTCTGTTATTCCAAAAAAACCATCATTAAAATAATATCTTATTCATTGATGCTTTGGTTGCTCTAAACATCTACATGTAAATTAATACTGTATCTCTCTCTCACCTTGACTCGTAGTCCTGCACAGTTCCCGTTGCAACCTGTCATTTAAGGAATAAATTATTTCCAGTTACCTTCGGCTTGGTATTAGGTAGGTTCCGGAGAAACATCATCAATCTAAATTGAATCACGGAGAAGGAAAACACTACCAACCGGGTCGAAACTCGGTCTATGCGGCATCGGCTCCGAGTTGTTGTTTTGGTTTGGCCGACACATAGGAATGAGTTTGCATTGAACTGCTCTTTATAAATTATGAGGATCGATCAACGCCAAAACCGTCGCGCACAAATACGTTGAGCTCAAACAATGAACTTTTAACTTACCAAATAAAACGAAACCAAAAACTTTCTGCTTATTTTATGGCGTTTATTTGTGTTTTGCTTTTAACAACTAATAAAATCTTACTAAGATCTAGAATTCTTTTCGAAGAAATCTAATAAATTACCCACAAAATGTTATCTAATCTAGCGTACCGAAACCTCCATAATACCGGGTAAACAATGAAAATAACCAGCTAGCATTGTCCGCAGGAGTCCATACCTTTATATACCTTCATAAAAACAGGTCCTCTAAGTCGAGTGTAAGTCCGAGAAAATATTATGAGTTAGATAAGAGTCCTTCCTGCACGTCTTTCCATTACAGTATCCGAAGGAATTCCTATTAGTGAAGGTTGTTTTCTTTCTGACATGAAACATAAAAGTTTTCGCTTGGTGTATTTCTCTGTCTTTATTTGATGTTGAAGTTGAAGCTACCAATCTCGTAGAATTTGTAACTGTATCCCCGAAGCAAGTATAGACAATTCCATTCAATTCAATTTATTCATTAACAATTTCACAATTGTGTCTGAAAGTTATAAATAAATAAATAAATAATGCTGGACTTTCCACACAGCATCATCTAGCCCCAAAGTAAGCAGAGCTTGTGTTATGGGTACTACATGACTGATATACTACTTATATACTTTTTGTTCGTAAATACATACATATTATACATAGAAACACCCAGACCCGAGACAAATACTTGTAGATCATACAAACACTTGTCCCGCGGCGGGGATCGAACCCGCAACCTTCTGCGTCGCAGCCGGGCTTTCGCCCACTGCGCTACAGAGGTCGTCATAAGTAGTTGAAATAAATTATATAAAATATAAAAGCACTTAACCTAAGTTTGATATTATAAAATTCCTTCTTAAAAAACATATTAAATCTAATCAATTTCAATGTCATCCCTACATAAATATTCATCAAGCGAGTAGAAACACCCTTCACATCATTTCTCCAGTCTCAGGGGGTAGTCATTCTCAAAAATATATTTAGAACATGCCCACATTTTGAGTTAGATTTCCATACGATTAAGATCGCAATGCTGTCTTTTAAATGAATAACTATCCTGTCGATATTTTCCTTCACCGTTTATTTTTTTTTCCGAAACGAAAATCCATTGATGACGGCGGGGACTACGGATCGCGAGTCGAAGCCCAAACCCAGTTGGCCAGCTACGTCTCACTCAGGTAGAGTAAGTTCGAGTGAATAGTTTTCTCAAACACAGCGATAAACTTACATTGTCCTAACAGAAATGTTCAGTTATATTGGTTTGTAAGTGCAGTAAGCGAAACTATAATAGCGCATGCCTTCACGAAACAATTAAACACCTTTACACTGTAATAAGTTATATCGTCGCAGGTAATGCCATTAAGATTTTTATTCCACTGGGTCCTTTTACGCCGTAAAATGTGAAACGTTTTCACGTTACTCAACGCGTAAAAAAGTATTTAACATTCGAACCGATAATGCTTTCGCATAAATAATACGAAGATATTTGTTACATTGTTGATCCTGATAGAGTAATTTATTTTACATTTTATTACTAAAGAAGTTTTCTGTTTGTGCCAGAACTTGTCTTTCCCGTATATAGTAGTTTAACTCAGGAAGAGTTTGCCGCGACTAGATAGTCACAAGTTACGTTTCCTAGGAAATCTCGTTCCGAGCTTGTTATTTTCTGCGAATAGCAAACTCATATTCTTGTTTCAAAATCACGTGGATATAACATCGGAGTTCTTAGAAAATTAATAGCAAAGTTCTTGAAATAAATAATTTAATCCGAAATATAAATTGATTGATTACAATTAAATATAAATATTAATTGCCGCAGATGGAGAGATGCATTGGATGCCCACGGCCCACATTAAGGAGTGGTCTACAATAGCCCAGAACAGGGATGAGTGGAGAGAGGGAACGGAGGCCTTTGCCCTGCAGTGGGACACTACAGGCTCCTAATAATAATAATAATCTGAAATATAAATCAAGCCTGATGAAGATGTCTTTGAGGCTCAAATACATCTCATCAGTTAAACTACTAGGTAAGGTAAAGTTTGAGGAATATGCATTACCTAGTAATTTAATTTCTTATGTCTTATTAGTTTAATGTCTTAGTTACCCAATAAATAAAGTTCGCAAAACACAACATTACGAGCACTAAAAGTAATAATTTGATTATCCCTCTTAGAAGAAAAGGTACGACTCGTAAAAATGGTAGCAACTCCGCTTTTAATTACGCGAGACATGTTTTAATTCCTGGCGTGACATGTCCTGTTTATTTTGTTTATTCATTACAGGCTTCGTGGGATACTGGAAAATTAACTTTCGATATTAACACACATCTTTGAAATTATTATTTTCTACAATAGGTAAATACCTATCTACATACAGGTACCTACGGTAGACATTCTCTAAGATATTTTTATGTACAGTTATTCGAGATCATTTGAAGATTTTTAAGGGGGTAGTCAGAGTCATATCAAAATACATATTTGGATATGACTCCATAATAAATAATTGCCGCCAGTGTTTTGTGCACGCTTCCGACTGACAGTGACCTGGATCAGTTGAGCTATCTATAGATCGTTTCTAACGATCCTTAGATAGCTTGACTAATCCTGTTGTATTTTGTAAATATATGTAAATAAATAATACATTTATCCATATACGTGCCTGCCATATGCATTATTTTGCAGAAGTTGGTATGCCATATGTGACAAGCCTATCGCCGCCTATAAGAATTCTGATTTCCGCACAATGTCCTAATAATTAGAAAAACACAACAATTACACTTTTTTGGCCATACACACAAAAAAACAATTAAGTGGGCATGTAGGTACCTTATTTATTTAAACACAGTATATGCCTTTCTAGAAATAGTACCTACTATTAAGTGATTTAGGTGTATATATAACTCTTTGTTTTTAATCTAATGTAAAAAGCTAGACCACAAGTTTCAGACATCAGAGGCCGGGATCCTAATCTATCATCTAGCGACAGTGTACAGAAGAAAACTTACTGCGTAGGTTTTTTTGTCTCTGTAGAGATTTACCGTAAATATTTAAAATCCATCAAAGTGCCTTTATAAATTCGTATGAAAATAATTAATTTTCTTTAACTACCTATCTCTAGCTGTTTTCGATAAATTCGTCCGTACTGAATACCAATTGTTATAATAGAGATAAACTGTTTTTAACCGACTTCAAAAAAAGGAGGAGGTTATATGTTCGGCTGTATGTATGTTTTTTTTTTTTTTTTTTTTTTTTATGTATGTTCACCGATATTTCCGTCAGTTGTGGACCGATTTCCAAAATTTTTTTTTTGTTTGAAAGGGTATACTCTTATAGTGGTCCCATATAAATATTATTCCTGAGGGATTAATAGTTTTCCCGTAAAACTTAAACAATCACTGAACTTTAAGAAAATTGTGGCCCGATTTCCAAAATTTTTTTTTTGTTAGAAAGAGGTATACTCTCAAGGTGGCGCCATATATTTTTTTTTTCCTGAGGGATTAATAGTTTTCCCGTAAAACTAAAACAATCACTGAACTTTAAGAAAATTGTGGAGCGATTTCCAAAATTTTTTTTGTTGGAAAGTGTAAAGGACACACTCTCCAGGTGGCGCCATATATTTTTTTCCTGAGGGATTGACAGTTTTCCCGTAACATTCAAAAAACCTCATTCTTACTACACAACACACCCTGACTCACAATCTGAGTCAAACATTAAATAGTTTGAAAGGGTATTACACCCGAGGTAGTCCAAAATATTTTCTTTTCCTTATGGATTGATAGTTTTCCCCCTTGCTGAACTCCGGTGTGTCCTTTAGTAGGTCTGCCCATGACTTCTCTTATCCTTTCCTACTTAAGCTACGATAAGCAAAGTCTTAATGTACTCGTAGCTTACTATATTATTTACACATACACTTTTATTTACACAGTATTTATTTACTTACACTAAAAAGTGAAAAATAAAACATTTTTGAAAAAAAAAATTGAACCGACTTCACAGAACACAAACAGAAGAACCTTCTACACACTAAAAAGAGAAAAATAAGAATATAATTTGAAGTCGGTGCCAAGTGAATACGATTAAGTACCTATCAAAAAAAGAAATCGAGCGATAGCGTACCAGGATACAATTTTGCACCAAAGTTCTTTTGAATTTCTTAGATGTAAATGAATAGTTGGCACCGACTTCAAATTATATTCTTATTTTTCTCTTTTTAGTGTGTAGAAGGTTCTTCTGTTTGTGTTCTGTGAAGTCGGTTCAATTTTTTTTTTTCAAAAATGTTTTATATAGTTAAGTTAAGGCCTTAGCTTTTTAGAGGTCATGTCATGTTGCACAAGGCTGGGTTTCAAAAACAGAACATTCGGGTTGAAATGCAAATCATTGTCCAAAACGAACTTTAAAAAAGACTAACGGCCTTACTAATAAACGTGGTATAAAGTTATTCCTGAGTGTAAACTGTCAAAATGTATGGTTATTCGACGACATCTGTGGCGCAGCGGGCGAAGGTCTGCCTGCGACGCAGAAGGTTGCGGGTTCAATCCCCGCCGTGGGACAAATGTTTGTATGACCTACAGGTATTTGTCTCGGGTCTGGGTGTTTCTATGCATAATATGTATGTATTTACGAACGAAAAGTATATAAGTAGTATATCAGTTATCTGGTTCCCATAGTACAAGCTTTGCTTAGTTTGGGGCTAGATGATGCTGTGTGAAAATGTCCAGCATTATTATTCCTATTTTATTTCTAGGAATAACTTTACACTACGTTTATTAGTAAGGCGCTAAGTTTTTACAATAACTGCATCTCTTAGTTTTATCTCAGGAGGTGGTATGTTTTGGTTACCTACTATGTAATCTCAGACGTAGGGATATTCTCAAATATTGTCGGATAGGCTCAACAGGATTAAGTTAATAATACACCTAAACGGCCGCTGAAATAGAGTTACTGCTCTCAATATCAGGTGCGTGTTTGTTAAACACGTCATTACTAGGTCCTAAACGATTATGCGGAGACAAAGGACTCATTACACTGATATATAAAGGCGACAAACGGCTTATCAAATTGTGAAACTAAATATTTATGATTTACTAGAAAATCCGGCTGAACCATCCAGGAAAACCCATAATATAGCAACACGTTTAGAACGAACAATAATAATAATAATGCTGGACTTTTTCACACAGCATCATCTAGCCCCAAAGTAAGCAGAGCTTGTGTTATGGGTACTACATGACTGATATACTACTTATATACTTTTTGTTTGTAAATACATACATATTATACATAGAAACACCCAGACCCGAGACAAATATCTGTAGATCATACAAACATTTGTCCCGCGGCGGGGATCGAACCCGCAACCTTCTGCGTCGCAGGCGGACCATCGCCCAATGCGCCACAGAGGTCATCACAATACCCAATAGTAATTGGTCAGCGATATATAACCACGACACAACTTAATTTCACAATATAACTTAAGTACTTAGGTAGGTACTTACAATGAGATGTTATTGGATTATAACCAAAAGTTGATCATGTCATGTAAAAAACTAACAGGAGACTATGAAGAACACTATAACGCTATAGATTGTTGTAGATGCAAAATATCTACTAAACCGTGTCAAAAACAAAATCTTAAACTATTTCATTGATGGTTTGTTAGTTAATCCGTATAGCGATTAGAAAAAAATAGTCAAAAAAGTCTCATCTACATTTTACTAAACGAGCTGACATGTTCACCGAAAATAAAACAACAATGGCATCTAGTTACGACAGGTTATCAGCGAGTGAATCTTTCCGTGCCGCAACTGAAAAGGGTGTGAAGCATTCATAAGCGTACACGTCAGTTAGGCGACCCAAACATCTTTCAACGCGCTCTCAAGAGGCTCCCTGCCTCACTGGCCGCGTGTCATCCACTTTTTACCTTTCCGCTCTTTCCTTTCACGTGAAAATCTCCAAAAGTTACATTTCTCAGATTATTTTCGTACATTCATAAAATTTCCACCTTATGAGGCGCTACTGTTACCCACTTAATTCAATTTTTTTACATGAACTCCCGCCGGATAAACATTTCATTTTACGCCTAATGAACATTTTAGATTTCGTAAAAGGGTGTTATTGTTGGCGGCATGAATAAAAATGGTAGGAAGCGGAGTGAGGTTCCGAGTGTGCGGGTATTAAATCATTCCGAAAAGCCATTCGGACACAAAGGATATGGCCAATAAACAAACAGGACTCGCCACCGGCTCCGATAGCCGCCGCGTGCCGGACCTGGCGGACTAACTGAGCGCTAAATTATACTTCGTGCTTTTATTTGTTCATTTTCCAGATGTCCCATTTAAGGACCTTTATCTGCGAAATCGCGTCCGAAATCCGAAATCTCATTTTCTTCGCAGAGCCCACCTAGCGCGCCTAATGCAGCTACTAATAAACCGGTCACGTCAACGTTATTTATTGTTATAACAACAACAAAGAACAAGAAACTCACGTCGCCGGCCCTTTTTAATCTTTAACTTCTTTTGGATATAATACTTAAAAGTTATTTGTGACAGTAGGAGGGTACTTTTATCTTCTGTATTTTGCTTTATATTTGGCAATGTGTCCTATGATGAGTGTAGCGGCTAACCACATGTCATAAAAGTTTGAAATCCTTGAATTGCTTCTTTTGTGAGCGCGCGTAATATCCGCTGAGCATTGTATAACTTGTCGTGTTTATTGTTTCAAATTATATTGCAGCTGATTAGATTGTGTTATGAAGAATCCATGTTTTAATAAAACCAATACCTGTTAAAAATACCCCTAAGTCGTGATTAGAATGTTTAATTTGTTTAACATTGTCATTCTTTAATTAACGTATCATGTATTCACATTAATTAAACGAGACACAAATGAGAAAGACCTACCAGCACAAAGCATTTGAATTATTGCACAAAATAATTGAATCACGCCAAAAGCTGGCAAACGCGTAATGATCGCGGCAAATTTAATTAAGGTCATTAAGTATGTCGTAAAAACGCACAGGGCCTGTAAATGATACCTTATAATATATTTCATAGGTAACATTACGATGAAAAGGGAAATTATCTCTGAACTTCTCGGTTTTCGGAAAGTATAATGAAAATTAAAGAAGTTTCATAAAAATATTGGTCTGAAAGAAAACTTCGAAATTCGTAATGGACTCATATTTTCTGAGATTTACCTGTCCGTGATTAGGTACAAATATTTTTCTCAATTATTATTATTACTAAATTAAAAAACTTATGATTCCAAATAACTAATAATAAATAAATGCAAAACCCATCAATGGATAGTAAAAAAACTGAATGACATTTTACGAGATGCAATCAGCGTAGCGCAGACCCCAAATTATGTGACGCTATTTAAAATTGTGTCAACATGATGGAGCGTGGAGCTTGGCGGCGGCGGGAGCTACCAGCGAGCTGGCTCGACCGACCGCCCTTCGGTCCGGTAAATACAGCCTCCTCGCCTCCCGGTATGGATTATTCGCAGCTAGCGGCAACCGGAGCCAGTGCGAGCCATGCGACTCTCCCGGCCGCCCGCTTGAACTCGTAGCGGCCTCGTAGCCACGCGTAGCGCGTCCGTAGCGAGCGAATGAACCTTTCTCCGTAGCTCGGGACTACCCTAATAAAAGCATGCCATTTATACGTCGCTTATTGTGTTCAAATGATGGGACTAAATACTTTTGAAAATCATGGAAATACCTGTAAAACTACTAAGCTAAGTGTAGAGTCTGTGATTTAATTTGTTGTTATTTATAATGTAAGTATGCACTTTCATTGTTGTTCAAACATTTGTTTTCTGTATGTAAGTTCGGTATTAAATAGTGTTGTTTTATTTATTTTCAATATTTCATACAATATTTTTGTTTTTGTTTTTAAACTTTTAAAAAGTTTTAGAAATTGTATTATTTGCGATACTTACTTATAAGTTTCAAATACATAAGTGATTCATATCATATTTTTTGTTGTACATAAAACAGAAGTACCATTTTGTATGAACTTTACCTAACTTTAACTGTATGTAAATAATCCAAATAACCATTCAAAATTTGTCTTAAGTTGGAATTTAAATTTTAGCTGGATGTTAAACTCAACTACTCCAACTTAATAACAGAGCTTAGAAAAGCTTACTCTTCTAAAATGAATTTCGACATCCAACGCTGCCGTCGCGATGAGAGTACATTGATTTAGAAAATGAGCAAGATTTACCCTAAAGTTTAAAACCTAGGAGATCCTAAAATCCTAAGACACCAGACAAAATGGCTTTGTTAAAGTAACATCGTAAGGTAACTCTGATCTTATTTTTTGAATGGAAAATGTACTGAAAGAATCAATCCAATATTGATGAATAAGGAAAAGGGTCAAGGTTAAATTCATAACTTTTGAAGGGTGACAAAATCTCCCGATCTCCTTTTGCTTCAAGGAAATTTTAAGAATATCTGTTTTATGACCTCTAAAAACACCCTGCGGGTGAATGGAATTGAATGTAACCACAAAAAAAGCATTGAAAAATTTCAATCCTTGCAATAAATTAGGGCTTTGTATTTATTCTAGATGAATAAAGCATTAAGACAACCTATGCAATAAGTCACGGGTTACTACAGTTAATATGTATGATAGATTATTTGATGTCATAACAGCATCTCTCAGTAAGTACTGAGAGATGCTGTTATGACATCAAATAATCTATAAATAAAGTTATTTCTTTATGTCAGCTCTAGATTCTGACTAGGCTGCGCAGTTTTTTACTGTTTATATTTGTTGATTGACACCGTCTGACTTAGGATGATGACGACGGAAATCGGAACTTTATATCAAAAGTCTAGTATTGACCTACAAGTCTCAGCGAACACGACAACACTATACATAATACCATGCAGATCCAATCATACCTTCATCTCACCTAATTGCTATTAGTATCTATTACCTCCTGTAATATTCCTGATGTTGTCCCATTCATCACGATCGGCCCAATACTAATGCGATAAGGGACAAAGCGGGACCTACTCTGAAACAAAGATTAAAACTTAACTTAAAATGGATTATGACCTCATTTATTAGCGCCTCTGTAGTATCCTCATAAATCTTTGAGATATTAGAACAATGATTACTCAACTTTCTATATCTTTGGTTGGTTTTTCAAGGCGAACCTATAAAAAAGTAGGTAGAAACTGTGTTTTAAACAGTTGTGATACCAACATATTTTTATCAAATAAGAACGTTGATTTCATAAGTATCTCATTGAATCATGGTAAATATCCCGTTAATAGTGTTAATAGTGATCTTATAAGTATTTATAATATAGATACATGCAATATTGTATGTCTTTTATGTGTGGTATGCAATAAAGAATCATCTATCTATTTATCTATCTAACTAATATTAAATTACATACAAGGTTTAGTAAGTGTAGCCAAATCAGAGTCTTAGTTTAAACAATTCATTCATTGTTCACATTAGCAACAGTATTATTAGTTCTGTGGTAGCAGTAGCAGACCCATCAGATACTGAATTTAATCCATATTAATTGAGTAACTCCGACAGAGAACAAACAGTGAGGCCGTTCGGGTGCTTTATACTTGTTTAAATGCTCGCTGAATATTGTGCTTTCTGTCTACATCATCATTATCACTGACAATAGTATAGGTACCTACCTAAATGCTAGGAGTGGTGGTCCTCTCAAATCATCAATATGTTTTTCAGTATCTAATCGAGATTTATTTCTCAGCATTTATTTTTGAAATCATCTCAGAAATAAATCCTCGTTTACGTTCATCTCAAATATTTAATTAATACACAGTAAATTGGTTTTTAAAATGCAAACATTATTTTTGAAACGCCTAACGGCAATGTTCTACTTATGTTTGACTAGGGTCTGTATCAGTGTGTCTGTCTATGGCATTTTTATATTGTTTAGTGACTTTTTCTTTTTTTTTTCATTACTGTTAAGTAGGTAGGTTATATAAAATTGAAAAAATAATTATGGAAATTGCAAATAATTATGCGTGTCCTCTGGTTTTTCAGCTTTCCCAGAGGACGAAATCTGTTTTAGTTATTAAGTACTAACCCATATTGTTTAAGATTTTACTAAGACTGTGGACTCTGTTGTCTTGAATAAGAACTATATTATTTATTTATATATCCTGTACTGTATATTAGTAGGTTCTATTCCCAATAAAAATCTACGAGTTTTGCATTATCACATTGTCTATCAATCGATCAGTCGCTTCTTCTCATTTGAGGGAGAGATTTTGAAGTGAGTATTTACGGAAATATCCGCAACCATTGCATCGCTTTTGACTAACTCATTCACTGTTTGAAATGTATTATTTTAAATATTGTTACAAATAGACCAGGCAAAGTCGGGGCAAGCCGCTTGCTAGATATATTTGTTTGCAAGCTTTGCAGATTTGAAAATTATTTGCGCCTAGCTTACTAATAAAGGTGTTCTACCACATGAATTTTTGATGAGCTTCATGCATTATTTATTAACACTGTGCGTTAATCTTATGTTATTTCATTTGCCTTTACAAAATATACCTCAATTTTCGTTGCTAACGCAACAGCTAACAGTGCAAATGTCTCCTTCAGAATTAGAGGATTTCCTTTGCCTCTCTTGAGAGAATTTCAATAAAGGAAAATATTTATACAAGCTTTGATTGTAGTCACCCGTTCTTCTGTGCCTTTCAAGATTAGGTACGTAGGTATAATATGAATATATGTAGAGTGTTAAATGATCCTTATTTCCGATAGTGTAAAGATATCTGTATACGTAATATTATTTATTAATAATATTATTTATTATTTATTGGCAAGTTGTTGGCAGCTCACAAAACTTGAAATTAAATGAAATTGAGATAAATTTCTAATTAACTACTTATTCAAGGCAGATCAACATGGATGCCCTAAGTAAAAACAGGTTCACGACTATCCCCAAGGTGCGGTAGACATTCTCTCAGATCTTTGTTACTTATTTCAGATCCTTTGAAGATGTCTAAGGGGGTAGTCAGAGACATGTCCAAACACTTTGATACATGCCCACATCTTGCAGAAGTTAGTATTCCATACGTGACAGGTTGCAAGCCCATCGCCGCCCTAAGTATACGTATAATACCTACCCAGAAGCTCGCCAATTTATACTGCAGCAGACTACTATAGAATTTAGTCACGTACAGTGAACTCTGCAGGATATTTTAGATTTTTTTCAGTTATCTATTGGGAAATTCGAAAGGGCTGTGTTTTTTTTTCAATATTGCGCACGGGTTTGCATAATTTGATCAGCGTGCTCCAAACGCTTTGCATCTGGCAGACCAATAGACGTGTACCTACAATGCGAAATGAGAATACCTAATGAGCACTCGGTGAGTGATAGAAACCGCTAGCTTTCAATAACATGAAACGTTGCCTATTACTTAGTGGTTTATGCTGATTGCTGATAATCCTTAATTTGATGCATTCGTAAAGGTTTTATAGATAGATTAATACGGTGCCCCAGCACGTATGGCCTAGGTTAGCTCATAACAGTTTTATTGGGTCAGAAGTTGGCCGTTTTCCACTTTCCCATCTATCAAATTTTATAGTTCGATTCATAACGTTCATACGACCATTTACTACCTGTACGTTTTACAAATACACCGAAGAAGTTCCAGCTTCAGGCACGCTGCGAGTCATCTGAACTCACTAGGGAACGCTCACAAACGTATATGAAGTACAAGTTATACTAACCAATTTAGACAAAGGTCCTTATTTAGGCCGGTTTAATTAACCTTCCGTGTTTTTTGATTTTTCCGTCGACTTTACGGTAGGTACCTTCCGTTAAACCCGCCCAGTGGGACCTCTGAGGTAAACACTCTGCGAGGGGCTTCATTATGTTCCAACATTTTCCGGCTAAGCTCTTATCATCAGATGCCCGTATTTTTATCGGAGTCGGTTTAGTTAAGCGTCGATATTACGCAATAATCTCGTATTATAGTTTCTTGCAGCCATCTGCTTTATTTTGGTGACTATTTATTTCGAGTATGGCCTAACTTCAATCCTGCTTTCAAGTTACTTACCTATTTCCTTTTATTTATTTTATTAATGACCAGGTACTGTAGGTAGAGATAAAACGCACTTAAAATCTAGATCAATATCACGGACAGCCATCAACTAATCATTTCGGCGACGCGACTGAAGCTTGACTCATTATTAAACCTATCTCTGTATAAAGAATGGTGTCTGGAAATCGGCGATCAAAGCCCGCAATAAGAGGAGCTATCTGTGTCGGTTCGTGCCTCGCAGTGGGCGCCGGGGCGCACTCCCGATTATTTTTTCTGGACGAGTGAGCATTTTTCTCAGCCGCTTACAAATGACCGCTTAGGTACTGAAATCCTTCTTCCACGTTTTATTTTCCCTCCTGAAGATATTTCCATTATTCCGTTAATGGAACGATGTTCAGGGCCGCCGAACAATGTAAGCCTACATGAAGGGAAGGTATTTGTATCGTATAGACCGGTGTAGGGTAGGTACATTTTTGTCACAACATTTTACCTAAAGCACAAAGGTAAATGAAACCAAACATTTCCTTCGTTAGTATCATTATCGAGTTAAATTGCCCACGGCTATGCAAATACAATAAATGTTCGATATTCCCACAGGAACTGCTTAATTGACGTGGATGAATAGTATCGTCTGTCAGTCTCTCTGAATCGGATTTGTCGTTGACAAAAATGTGTCTTTTACAATGCATAATGATTAACATTAGGTTGGATATTTAGGTAGGTACCCTGTATTTTTTAATTTAAATGTAACTCTCCTAAGTAGGGTAGAGCTTGTGTGATGGGAACATGTTGATTGGTATGCTGCTTTTTATGTAAATTAATCTGACTGCACATAGATATTCAAATCAAATAAAACCGTGGTTAACAATGATATTCAAATAAATAAATTTCAGAAACTACATGGTAGGTAGTATTAGGTGAGATATACTTAATACTAAAAGGTAGAAACTTCGATAAAGTAGGGTAGATGTTTGCACGAAGTCGCTGCGATATCTACCATGAAGGTAGATGCCTGTTTTCGCCGAAGAAATAAGAAAGCTTTCATCCTTTCATTACATTGTAATCTTTCTTTTGGTATCAGTTGCTCGACTTTTCGTAAGCTTTTACAGATTTTCTTTTACATAAGTATATTACGAAACCAAGACAGTCAAGAATTAAAGAATAAAATAGACAAATGGGATCGTAAACATATCGGTTCGAGAAACTTTTTTTTTTTTTGGAATTACCTGTAGGTATAAAACATAAGTAGGTACGTACCTAAAATGTCGTGCCCAATTAAGTTTTTAGATTTTGTGTTATCAAATTAGAAATAATTTGAGCTGCCGATGATGATAGACATTTCAAGTAAGTAAGTTAGATGCTGTAATTAAAATGAATTCATAAAGATATTATTTAAAGCTTATTAAATTATTCATCAGGTGCACACGCAACCCGTGACCAGATCCCTACCTAATTAATATTTTCAGTGAAACGTGTAGGCATTATTAATATGGCGTTCAAATATTTAATTGAGATTCTTTGTTGAGATACTGTTGATCTAGTTGTAGTCGTAGTGGGGTACAAATATAACTCAAAATATTATTCGTCTGAGTCAATAATGCTGACAATAAAATCAACGATACTGAAATATGAGATGAGCATTCAACACAAAAGCTGTATTGGAATAGAAGGAGACAAAACAAACATAAAACAAAAATGGCTTATTCTCGTCGTCCGCCAACGACGCGAGACGACGTGCTCCGTCTCCACGAGATGTTCCATTCAGCCCGCACTTGGAGGCGGCGCCACCCCCACAACCATTGTACAAGAATCGAAAGCCACCAAATGAATACTACACCGAATCTTGGCTTTGATTGAGCTATTTTATAGGTCGTGAGAGAACATTCATCGTTGAGCTGTATTCAAGCCGCAAATGGGGTAATAAATTATTTTAGCTACACTAAACTTATTGAATATGATCGTTTATAAGACGGCTATTATACTCGTACCTGAACAGATTGAGGAGCGCTCATAAATTTAATGAAGAGAGGAGCTTAAGACATATTTTGAACATCATTGAATAAGGAATCCCATTTGGGATGCTAATAATTAAATACCTGCCCATGTATAATTATAAATGCCCTATCAGAAACCCTTAAAAATAATGCATAAAATAATGATAGAATGAAAATGAAACGGGTGATAGTACTTTCGACTAGACAGGTACGACCATGTATACCGAGATATGACTTAGGTGGTACCTAATAATGTGTATTAATTTCACTGCAGCAATTTGTAACATAATGTTTTACACGATTGTCAATATAAATTGAGGTTTTTCTACTCCATTATAATAGAGCTTACATGAAGATTTAAAATATGAACTTCCCAACAAAATAAACCGACAGCAAACTGAAAGGGGTTTATTTATTCAGCAAAAATGAAAATAACAACCTTTGGTGATGCTTGCCTCAATGAAAACCAGATAATGTTGCCATGTTAACAAAATATTTGCATGATATTCACAAGTCGGTAGATATTATTTGTGTTTTACCCTCATGAAAGCCATTCTCCGAAGTAACTCCATATGTTACTGCTTACGTAAGACAAATGTAAGTAGATTAAATTCTTGCAACCTTCACATGTCAGTACCGAGAGATAAGAGTAGGAAGGAGATATTTAAATGCTCCGAGATTATCGATATACCTACCTACAACACATTACGAAAGGTGTTTGAAATAGATAATGCATAAAATGAGCTGGTTACAGTATTGTTCTAAGTTTGAAATAGTAACTAGGTACATAGAATAATCACGCTAAATATTACTTATTACAAGACAGCACTTACCTATTTTTTTCACGGTTATACATATATCCGAAAACTATTAAAGTTATGATTTGAAGTGACATTTTAAACGAGATAAAAATCTTCAGTTAGGTAGGTCTTTGCTTCAGAGCTTCACTTCATATTCCAGCACGTTCTGGATCTAAGTTATGCCGATAAAGACTGCTTCTAAAGTTGAGCCCCGGTCGGTATTACGAAACATTATCCGGTAATTTATAAATCCACCTTAAAACTATTTGCAAACTTGTAATGGATAGATTGGATGGCTCGTGGTTATTTCAGAATGCGGCGGAGACTTCTGTTGAAGTAAGTATTTTTTTTGTTCTAGATCACCGCTGCAGATATGATTCAAGTGGATACTTTTAAACGTCCGTCGCCGTCTCCATCCCGGAGCTCAGTACGGAGTGACAGCCGTGTGTTCCGGCAGCCACGCGTCATCCAGGTAAACCGAGACGCAGCCACCATGGTGGATGGAGAGGCGCACGAGCCTGGAGGCTCCGGCGTCGGCCAGGCCACAGCTGACTGGGAGGCACGCCACCACGCTGCACACTTTCGTTCCAGAACCTTCAGTGATGGATTTATCAGAAATACCAGCCTGGAACTACTACTAGGCGTCGACTGCGAAGCCTGCCTTGCGCTCGCCGCCCAGCGACAATGCCTCGATGAACACATATCAAAACAGGACTTTGATCTCGTCTGCAACTGTAACGTGCAACAAAATAATTATGTTAATTGTCATCGAAACATTGGTGACCAACGAGGACATACGCTCAACATTTACGACTTGGAAAGGATCAAAAGGGACACCGGCCGCAGCCAACTGACAATAGGCTCGCATCGAAGTTTGGATCGCAAATTCAACAAGAGCAAAACTATCGGGGTCTCCAACTATATCTCGAAACAGTTGATTTCGTACGACCCTCGAAGTACTCTTGTACAAAAAATAAAAAGAAAGTTATCTAATTTAAAAAAGATAGGCGGAGACGCGATATCGAAGAAGCATCAGAACGCGGTCCAACTGGCCGAGATAACATCGGGCTCGACGAGCTCTCTCAAGAAACTATCGATGCTGTCACTGGCAGACAAGCAAAGGAGGGTAAATAGTCAGACTTGTATTTTTTCTTCAACGGGAACACAAGGAAAAGACGATGTTAAAAATACAATTTCTACTTACGCGAACTTTTCTGGGAACGTAGACCAATGTTTCGATCGACTGAGAGACTGTAATGTAAGCACTGATATAAATAAGAGACCCGTTCCGAAAATGGTTAAAATGCGGAGTTTTGATAACAACGCTGAATTGATCGCTAGGAATTCCCCGGCTTTGGAAATGAAGTTTTCGACGTTGGATAATCGAAGTCGATGTAGGGGTATGAAAAGGCAAATGTCATACAACGATTTTCCGAGTGACCGATTCAGAGATAGATTTTCGGAGAGTTGGGCTCGGGAGCAGGGCGCGCTTGAGTCCCGGGGCACGCGGAGTGATTTAGTTGATGACGAGGCTCAGACGTTTATAGAGGGTGACGTCATGGGGTGCGGCGGACCGCGCGCGGTGCACGCGCACTGCACGTGCGAACAGCGTCTCGACAACCGGGTACCTGCGCTCTTCTATGACACACACGTAAGTTTAACTTTACCTACCATACACAAGTGATGGCCGCTTACAGATTTTTACTCAATCAAAATTATCCGTATTATGTATGTATTATGTACCTACCTACCTAGGTAGGTACATCTAAAATCGATAAGATATTATCGATTTTAATTATCGCTTGAGCTTTGAATCTAGTCTCAAGACTTGCTTTTACCTACCACGAACGTATTTAATAGAACAGAACATATTCTTTGTTTTACCCTAGTGTATTATATTGTCTGTGGTTTTACTCATGTGTTCTATTAACTAATGTAATTTGAAATTGGTTAAACAAGCTTGTGGTACCTATCTACGAATCTTGTGGTAGTTTTTCGGTTTCTACGTGTCTACTTACGGCAAGTTACTAAAGTTTCAAACTTGTACAATTACCTAAATACACAAGTGCAAATACGAAGCTGTTTCTGCGCTTGTATATTTACCTAAAGGAGAATGGGCAATCTTGATCAAAGATAAAAACAATTGCCCGCAGGGTTGATACACAAGGTATTTTAGATATCTGTCATATAAGAAAGAAAGTGTGTCGAGACCTTTCAAATGTTTCAAATATCAACTCGGTTTTACCATTTATTTCTTACACTTAAGTTCCTTCTTTTTAAAACCTACAGCCGACAGCCACGTTCATACTAGCAAAATTCAAAACAATAAACAAACTCACTTCGAAATATTGGTCATCAGTAGGTGAATAATAATAGCACCAGACAAAAAAAGTTATGTTGTAGCAGAGCAAAAAGCGTGGTCCGCCGGCGCCGGACGTGACGGAGCGCGGGCGCGGGAGCGCGCACTGCACCGCGTGCAAATCGCCGCAGTGGCTGCCAACCGGCACCACTTCCACCACCAGCCACAGCTCCACCACCACTGGAAATTCCTCCCGTAAGAATCTATGTTACATTCTTATATAGACAATATCATTTATTATAGTGTGCACCTCATGCTTATGCATCTTTAAGTTTAAATAAAATGCATAACTAAGTATAAAAAGCTGCACACACTACTGTCGATCCGTGAGACGATCTTACCAACTGAGCTGCAAATTCCTTACAAAACTTGTTACCTTTTTAGCATAGTTTTATGAAAAAAATAGCAAGAACCCAGTGACATAACATGTTAAAACTTCGAAAGAATCACAGTCTAAAGTTTAGACTGAATAGTTGAAACCATTCAATGCATTCCGTGTATGAGTGTGTGCGTGACTAGGTACTTGCTCGGCAGCCAAGAACTTTGTGAATGAGCTCAATTTCTGGGAGCGTAGTAGGTATCTTTGGATGGCAGGATTGTTACGGTTAAGTGAACTAATCACAGAACAATGCTATTTCGGCCGCTGCCGCTCTGGGGTTAGTTGAAATGTGACGTAATTGTCTAGGATTTCAATCATGTTATTTGGTAGATAAAGTCGTTCCAAACATGATAAGCTTTATATTCAAGTTTTTTATAAGCAATCAATTAATCATTCAGTTTTCAAATTGAAATAATCTATCTTTTAAATAGGTATTTCTTATTTATAATGTTATTCTGATTACGGTATTTCGGTATTTCAACTCGACGAACATGAAAGCAACGGAAAAGGGTTCACTTTTAAGTCAAAAATGTAAAGGAAAATTCGTATTGTATTACAATTCATCGCTCTTTGTTCTTTTAGAAAACAAAGCTGGCTCTAACTGCCACTTTTACCTTTTGCTCTTGTAATTAGTTATTGGATCGCTGGCAAGGAAACAGAAAATACGATTGAAGTTTTTATTTTCTGAAATGAAAAATGTTGCAAATTCACAGGCAACATTTCAGCGGTAATCTGCTACATCCACTGTGATGTCCGCGTTTGACAGGGAGATTATCGAAACCCCGTAACGAACGGACCACCGCGCACCCGTATTATCAATAGGTTCTTTCATAAATGGTTACAACTTTTCCGATGACTATTTTAATCTTTATTTGCCAAATAATATACCTAACATACAGCTACTTATATTGTAAGTATATTGTATTTTCTTAAAAGTTTTGTGGCTTTGAAGTAGACACAATTCTTTATGATTACGATCGAAAAATCACTCGGAATCGGATTTCAAAAAGGGTCTAATTTATTTTTACATTTTTGCATCCGAAAATATTTATTGATTTTCCGGATTATACCTATATCTAACATTTAACCACGTGTTCAAACTTGTGAGGAAGAATATCGTAACTCACGGACTTGACTTTCAATAAAGATTCGATAAAAAATATGCACTTGTTAGGCTTAGTAAATGTCAAAATTTAAAATAATTTACAAATAACCTAATCGAAATTATACCGATTGACTGTCTCATTGCTGTCTATCACGAAATAGCACAGAGAGATACAGACAGATCCTGATTAATATCCCATTCTCCCAGATTATGTGCTGATTACTATGTCGACGGCATTGCAGTCGGTAGGTGCTAATAAGAACATTAGCCATGTCCTATTTTGCTGTGCTGTTAACATGAATATAGCAGAGGCCAACAACGGCTGGTTTTACACGAAATATTTATCTTAAATGGAGCAATTCATCAGCCTGCCTAATGCTCACGTTTAATAAATTATATGTTTCCTCTAATATCTAAACTGCAAGCTACTAAGTACTCATCATCATCTCCCTACCCATTTTCCCCTTAGCGTGGCGTGCAAAATATAAAACATTTTTGAAAAAAAAAAATTGAACCGACTTCACAGAACACAAACAGAAGAACCTTCTACACACTAAAAAGAGAAAAATAAGAATATAATTTGAAGTCGGTGCCAACTATTCATTTACATCTAAGAAATTCAAAAGAACTTGGGTGCAAAATTGTATCCTAGTACGCTATCGCTCGATTTCTTTTTTTGATAGGTACTTAATCGTATTCACTTGGCACCGACTTCAAATTATATTCTTATTTTTCTCTTTTTAGTGTGTAGAAGGTTCTTCTGTTTGTGTTCTGTGAAGTCGGTTCAATTTTTTTTTTCAAAAATTTTTATTTTTCACTTTTTAGTGTAAGTAAATAAATACTGTGTAAATAAAAGTGTATGTGTAAATAATATAGTAAGCTACGAGTACATTAAGACTTTGCTTATCGTAGCTTAAGTAGGAAAGGATAAGAGAAGTCATGGGCAGACCTACTAAAGGACACACCGGAGTTCAGCAAGGGGGAAAACTATCAATCCATAAGGAAAAGAAAATATTTTGGACTACCTCGGGTGTAATACCCTTTCAAACTATTTAATGTTTGACTCAGATTGTGAGTCAGGGTGTGTTGTGTAGTGAGAATGAGGTTTTTTGAATGTTACGGGAAAACTGTCAATCCCTCAGGGAAAAAAATATATGGCGCCACCTTGAGAGTGTGTCCTTTACACTTTCTAACAAAAAAAATTTTGGAAATCGGTCCACAATTTTCTTAAAATTCAGTGATTGTTTTAGTTTTACGGGAAAACTATTAATCCCTCAGGAAAAAAAAATATATGGCGCCACCTTGAGAGTATACCTCTTTCTAACAAAAAAAAAATTTTGGAAATCGGGCCACAATTTTCTTAAAGTTCAGTGATTGTTTTAGTTTTACGGGAAAACTATTAATCCCTCAGAAATAAAATTTATATGGGACCACTATAAGAGTATACCCTTTCAAACAAAAAAAAATTTTGGAAATCGGTCCACAACTGACGGAAATATCGGTGAACATACATAAAAAAAAAAAAAAAAAAAAAAAAACATACATACAGCCGAACATATAACCTCCTCCTTTTTTTGAAGTCGGTTAATGAAAATAGGTTTCCTTTCTATTTTTTTTTTCTTTCTAGCGATATCTCAACAGTACTGGCAATAACAAAAATTTTTGAAAAAAAAAATTGAACCGACTTCACAGAACACAAACAGAAGAACCTTCTACACACTAAAAAGAGAAAAATAAGAATATAATTTGAAGTCGGTGCCAACTATTCATTTACATCTAAGAAATTCAAAAGAACTTGGGTGCAAAATTGTATCCTGGTACGCTATCGCTCGATTTCTTTTTTTGATAGGTACCTAATCGTATTCACTTGGCACCGACTTCAAATTATATTCTTATTTTTCTCTTTTTAGTGTGTAGAAGGTTCTTCTGTTTGTGTTCTGTGAAGTCGGTTCAATTTTTTTTTTCAAAAATTTTTATTTTTCACTTTTTAGTGTAAGTAAATAAATACTGTGTAAATAAAAGTGTATGTGTACTTAAATAATATAGTAAGCTACGAGTACATTAAGACTTTGCTTATCGTAGCTTAAGTAGGAAAGGATAAGAGAAGTCATGGGCAGACCTACTAAAGAACAGACCGGAGTTCAGCAAGGGGGAAAACTATCAATCCATAAGGAAAAGAAATATTTTGTACTACCTCGGGTGTAATACCCTTTCAAACTATTTAATGTTTGACTCAGATTGTGAGTCAGGGTGTGTTGTGTAGTGAGAATGAGGTTTTTTTAATGTTACGGGAAAACTGTCAATCCCTCAGGAAAAAAAAATATATGGCGCCACCTTGAGAGTATACCTCTTTTTAACAAAAAAAAAAATTGGAAATCGGTCCACAATTCTCTTAAAGTTCAGTGATTGTTTTAGTTTTACGGGAAAACTATTAATCCCTCAGGAAAAAAAAATATGTGGCGCCACCTTGAGAGTATACCTCTTTCTAACAAAAAAAAAATTTTGGAAATCGGGCCACAATTTTCTTAAAGTTCAGTGATTGTTTTAGTTTTACGGGAAAACTATTAATCCCTCAGGAATAAAATTTATATGGGACCACTATAAGAGTATACCCTTTCAAACAAAAAAAAAATTTTGGAAATCGGTCCACAACTGACGGAAATATCGTTTTCTTAAAGTTCAGTGATTGTTTTAGTTTTACGGGAAAACTATTAATCCCTCAGGAAAAAAAAATATGTGGCGCCACGTTGAGAGTATACCTCTTTCTAACAAAAAAAAAATTTTGGAAATCGGGCCACAATTTTCTTAAAGTTCAGTGATTGTTTTAGTTTTACGGGAAAACTATTAATCCCTCAGGAATACAATTTATATGGGACCACTATAAGAGTATACCCTTTCAAACAAAAAAAAAATTTTGGAAATCGGTCCACAACTGACGGAAATATCGGTGAACATACATAAAAAAAAAAAAAAAAAAACATACATACAGCCGAACATATAACCTCCTCCTTTTTTTGAAGTCGGTTAAAAATATAATCCGTAGTTACATCACTTTTAAAAACATTCTGGTACACTATTCCAGATCCTGCTTCGATAGCGTCCATAATATTCAAACAGACCTTGTTGAATGCTTTTAACCCACATACAATATTTTTCCTTTTCCACAATAGACAAAAAATTATTTACAAGCCACACAAGAGATGGAATCGAAGTACGACTTACGAGTAGGTACTATTATTTTAAGGCTACGCCTTGCGTAGACATCGCTACGAAGGCGTTTATTGAATCTACTCTGATTCTTTAGCTGAGAGGTTTTGTTGCTGGGTAGGTAGGTAAGCCTATTCCATCTCAAACAATATTCCAAGCACTACAGCGAATGCTAAATGCGAATGCCTATGAAGGCATAGGTTTCGGTTTATGCTGGAAATATAAATCATGTACATACTTACGTTAAGATTTAAATATTCATTGAATAGATGCTAGCGGACCCAGCAGACTTTTAACTGCAGAAACATGGTTGGAAAATTTAAAAAAATGCCTGGGATGGAATCTACATCTATGTAATTTTAGCGTAGGTAATCTGAGCGGTTTAGGCGTGTAAAGGACAAATACACGGGCAGACAAAGCTACTTTTTATAATATTATTCTGATTCTGAAGATTAGGTAACTTTGTCTACCTTTGATTCATGACGTTCCGATATCTCGGTAAATTGGATTGCAGATGATCACAATCTCGCAGTTGCGAAGTTGGTTTCATTTATCAATGCCGCTTTGAAATAATCTTCCGCCTCTACGACTCTACTTTGCACCGCTTGGATTTACAGACTGTAAATCGAATAGAAAACTTTGAAATATCTTTAGTAGGTACACGTTATTAAGTATTCGTATTTTACTTTTATCAATCAATCTGATGTTCTCCAAAATAGTTTACAGTTGTACCATGTATTAACATGTATTCATTGATATAGTTACCTAATCCCCTTCAAAATAATGAACGTTGCCCGTGATATTTTTAAATCTACGAAAATAGCCGTGGGATAATGCCTCGACTTTCAACCCGAAGGTTATGGGTTCAAATCTCGGCTGTTGAGTATTCATTCGATTCTAATCAGAAACTACACGATCAATTATAACTGTCGGAAAGGCCACGGATTTAATAGGGAAACTACCGACCCGGGGCCTTATTGTGTAATTCAACTGGCAATGGACATGGGCTTCATTTTGACATTTGAAACCCATTCTGGACTTTTATTGTCATTTTCCTTTTATGTGATTGGTTGAGCTCTATTGGGGTGACAAATGGGAATGGATTTCAAGTGAGACAATAAGGCTGCCGGTTGTTCCCGATAGCCTTTCGGATGAATTCAAATATCCCTGTAGGTTTCTCAGTGTGGCACCGGCGCTGGTGCTGCGTGGCGATCCTAGTGCTAGTCGCGGGCACGGCGTGTGTGGCGGGCCCGCTGGCGCTCCGAGCTCCCCCTGGAGCCCCATTGCACGAGAGGCTGAGGCTGGCTGAGCGACTTTTGCACGACACGCCACTTATCGACGGGCACAATGACTTACCTTGGAATATAAGGAAATTTTTACACAATAAAATTAAGGATTTTAGGTAAGTCAAATCAATCAGTCATTAGTTTAGTTCACGTCATTTTACCAAACTGCATTTCCCTGCCTTTATCCCTGTATTGTATTGTATTGTATTTTACTCGTCTGCAACAAACTGAAATAAAATTGCCACGCGAGCATGTGTTGTGACGAAAAACTAGTGTGAGTTCGGGTGTAAATGTGCCGAACTGTCACTCGTCACTGCGGCGGTGCGGTGTAGCTTTCGATGAACAACTTTACGAGTACGAGTATATGTAAGGACTATAATTGATCACAATAGGTCTTCATGGCCGCAGTGATATGAAAGCCATCACTAATAAGGACTATAATGTGCACTAATTAAACTTGAAGGTATCTAGACACATTAAAAATAGCCGGTTTGTATAAAAAAATAATTATACACAAACCTAGTCCACCAACTTCATGTTATTGGAACGAAGTTCCTTTTCGGACGGTATCGAAGAAAAACAGGCTAGGGCTGGAAGCAAAATTTCATTACATTTTACCGCCACGACCGTCACGTCACGAAATCGTCACAGTGCGAAGTGTGCAGCCGCGAACAGTCCATAGATTGTTACATTGTTAGTACGGAAGAGCGCTTGTTTTGAATTTTGAAATTCCCAGTATAGAAAAGTACTCTTTGCTTTGTTTCAACCGACTGTTCCACGAAAGTCACGCACTTTTTTAATTTTTAATTTCTAAGCATATTTATTTACCTAAAGAATAGTTTAGCTCTTCAGAATCTAATAACTAAGCATAATACATTTCAAGTGCCTAGTAAAGTAACGGAAGTGGTAGCGGAATACCGGCTTAGATAGGTACTTAGTATAGTTCACTTAAAGTACCTACTGATTCTCCGTCAGTGTACTGTGGACACTCATACAAAGTGGACCAACAAACCAAACTTGCTACAGACTCGCTAACGACTTCCGAGAACTCCCGCAGTTACCAAAGTAGTAAAGTATACTTAGTTACCAAAATAAATTAAAGTAAATCAGCCCGCATTCGATTTTCTCGTTTCACAATTTATCGCTTGGTCTAACAGGTGTCTCAAACATAAGATTAATATAACAACAAAGTCCTGGGGCTGGAGAGAACAAAGAATTATACTTTCTTACTTTTTGGCTAATGCTGAATGTTGACGGACGTTTTGGCGCGGAGCCAGGCCGTAACCGACGCGTGTGCGGCGAGATTTGATTTCGCAGTTTGATACATTTACTGTATTTACTTATTATTTATGTATGGATAAGGTCCTAATTTCGGTAGAGAGGACATGTGGGACAACATACCGCATTGATTCAGAAAGCCAAACTTTACCAATTTAAGTAAATGGATCTAATGCAGATTTAATTGATATACTTATGTTTGCTATTATGATAATCTAAAGTCAGTGCACAGCACAGCTGCTCCTTTTTGGCAAACACCAGCATAGACGTCTTCCTTTTTTTTGTTACCTACTTATTGTTATTTTTTAATATTATTTTACTATTTAGGTATTTAGTAATCACCTTTTTTTTTGTTTGTTTGTTAGATGTACCTGTCTGTGTGTGTTACCAAATAAATGTATATCTATCTATCTATCTATAATTCCCCTGATGCGGTCGAACGAGTAGGTAGAAGCATTTAGCAGACACTGCTGTTTCGAATCCCACATCAGGACAAATACTTGCATATAATTTGCAAATTCTCTAACATTTGTGATAGTACCACGGGACTTGTAGTTTCTGATAAAGCACTCCCTATGTTCCGAAGTGGGGTCAGTGCTATTTATGTGACTGTTGGGTGTTATTTATTATTATAAGACAAACGCGATGTTTTAGCTACGGGGATCTTCGGGTTTGACTTCTCCAATGAATATTTGTAATGTTCCCAGTAAAAACGTTTATTTTAAAATTTGAATATAATTACAACAATCGTGTTTCATAGAAAGCAGATGATAAAGTGATGATGTAATGACAGCACCCGCTCTGACATCTCTGACATTCCAGACCGAAACGTCAAAATTGATGGAAGACGTCAAAGCGCTGTTTCTCCTCAGCCGCGTAGAGATGGCGCTTACAGTTGCGTCGACATACCGCCCGCCTTGGAAGCACCGCTTCCAATGAAAGAAGTATCTTGTTTCACGTTTCCTCGCTGTGCAGGCTCCAGGGGTAGAGGGCATATTTTTGAGAATGCCCTCCGTATGGTCCCGGTTGCAGTACGAATCTCGGCAACGCGTGAAACACCATCCGTGCCAGGGAATGTCTTCATGACACGTCCCAGCCGCCATTTCAGAGGTGGCAGGTTGTCCTCCTTGATCAGGACTAGGCTCTCGAGCTTGATGTCATTTTGATGTGACTTCCATTTCGTCCTTTGTTGCAATTCTGAAACATATTCCCTTGACCATCGCTGCCAAAAATGTTGACGCAGCTGCTCGATGCGATGATAACGGCTCAGTCGGGACATTGGGACATCAGTGAGGTCATCGTGTGCAGGAGCAGTCAACGGCCGGCCAATAAGGAAATGACCAGGAGTCAATGGATTATAGTCATCAGGATCTGTGGACAGAGGGGACATGGGGCGGGAATTGAGGACGGATTCAATTTGTGCTAAAACCGTGCTCAATTCCTCATAAGTAAGATTCGCGTTACCTACTACACGTCGTAAATGATATTTACATGACCTTATCCCACTTTCCCACAGACCTCCAAAATGGGGTGAATATGGAGGAATAAAGTTAAATTTAATTCCATTATTAGTAGCATAATCAATTATTTGTTGTGAATTTGTATTTAAAATCGTATAGAACTCCTTTTCAGCTCCAACAAAGTTTTTACCATTGTCAGAATAAATAGATTCAGGTTTACCTCTTCTACCAATGAAACGTTTCAAAGCCAATATAAAGTCTTCAGTGGATAAACTGGAAACAAGTTCCAAATGAACAGCGCGAGTAAGGAAACAAACGAACAGACATATGTACGATTTTGTCAGACGTGCTCCTCTTCCCTTTTTATTTAAAATATAAAACGGGCCTCCCAAATCCATACCTGTTCGAACAAACGGAAATCCAGAATCCAATCTTTCGGCTGGCAGATTGCCCATAATTGGCTTTAAAGTTTTACCCTTTATCCGCGCGCAAGTAACACATTCACGCACTATTTTACGAACTAAATTTCTAGCGCTCAGTGGCCACCAGCATTCACGCAATGTAGACAAAAGTAGTTGAGGGCCACAGTGAAGCAAACGTTTATGTTCGCTCCGCACTATAAGCGTTGTTAAATGATGTTTACTACACAACAATATTGGGTGTTTCTTTTCATAGCTAAAATCAGACGAGTTTGATAATCTACCACCGACTCTAATTAGCTTATCTTGATCGAGAAGTATATTTAGACCGGAAATGCAATTTGTATATTTACTATTCGTGTTAATTTGAATATTATTCAAAAGTTTACTGTACACGTCAGGAAAAGATTGCGCCTGCGCCAGTCTAACGAGCGTCACTTGCGAAGCGCTCAGCTCCACTGCAGATAAGGGACCGGTTTCTTGTTTTGATCGCCTCGGGCGCAACCTTGAAATGAAACGTAATACATAAGCAACTATACGCTTGAGTTTAGTGAATGAGGAATATTTATCAAATTGAATTACGTCGTTGGAACAAGTACTGGTTAAATTGATTGATTGTGATTTTAATTCGGGTAAATTATTGAGATTAATTGATTCATTACGAAGTTCATTATTTGAAAAATCACGAATATTTTCTTGTAAATAAGATGGTCCGTTCCACCATAAATTACTGTCGATTAATGAATCGAGAGGTAGACCTCTGGATAACAGATCGGCTGGGTTATTTGTGCCACTAATATGTAACCATTCCGCGTCATTAGTAAGTTCATTAATTTCAGCTACTCGATTTTGAACGAAAGTTTTTAATAAATGTGGAGACATACGTAGCCATCCCATGACGATCGTCGAGTCAGTCCAGAAAAATACGCGATTAAAATTTAATCGTAATGAATCCATTATCTTTTTGTAAAGTCTCGCTCCTACCAGCGCACCACACAATTCCAACCTAGGTATACTAATAGATTTAAGCGGTGCTACTTTACTTTTCGCGCACAACAGCCTAACAGTGACCGTAGATATATCATTGTAGGATCGTATATACGCACAACTACCGTACGCGTTTTGTGATGCGTCGGTGAAAATATGAAGTTCTTTGTGTTGAACGTTATTGCCTATAACATGACGAGGAATGCGTATTTTTTGCAAACAACCTAAAGAATCAATAAAGCTGTTCCAAGTCACCGTTAGATTTTGCGACACAGGTGAATCCCATCCCATTTTGTCAAGCCATAATTTTTGTATTAATATCTTTGCAATTATAACTGAGGGTGAGAGTAGACCTAATGGGTCATAAATCTGCGAAATGATTGACAACATTACTCGTTTAGTTAGTTTCGTAGTACTTCCGCTAATGCAATCTATTTTTGTGGTGAAGTATAATTCGTCACAATCGCTCTGCCAACCTATCCCTAGCGTTTTATTTTGCGTATGTTCCCCGTTAAATGTATGAACAGAAGCAGCTTTTGTGACGTCCGCGTTGAACGTCCATTTACGAAGCGGAAAGCATCCTGACTGTAAGACTTGAGATGTCTTTTCGCATATAGCTAGTAGCTCCTGATAATCATCATGCCCGGTACACAAATCATCAACGAAAAAATCCTGTTTAATTATTCTGGCTATGACGTCATCTTCACACTCCAACGCTAACTGTCGTATACAGCGCATACTTAGGTATGGGGCTGATGCTGTTCCGTACGTTACAGTGTTAAGCTGATATATGTCTAAAGGATCTACAGGTTTTTCGCGCCATAGTACAAGTTGCAACGGTCGCTGATCTGGTTGAATTAAAATCTGCCTGAACATTTTTTCTACATCAGCACAAGCCACGTACTTGTACTGTCTAAACCTCAACAGAATAGAAAAGATGTCATTTTGCAGTGCTGGACCCGGACACTGAATATCATTAAGTGATTTATTAGAGGTTGTCACAGCACTGGCATCAAAAACAACGCGTAATTTCGTAGTGGAACTATTTTCCCTAAACACACCATGATGTGGAAGAAAATAATTAGGTTCATTTACTTTGTCAATCCGACTCATATGGCCTAAGGCCAAGTACTCATTCATAAAGTCAGAGTACATACGTTTATAGTCTGGCAGACGTTCTAGTTTACGTTCCAAAGAAAGAAACCTATTTTTTGCTGAATTGTATGAATCACCCAAAACATCAGGTGATTCTTTTAGCGGGATGCGAACAGAAAATCTACCCTCCGACTCGCGTTTAGTTGTAGAAGTAAATATATCCTCACAAAATTGCTCGTCTTTCGTTAGAATGTTATCTACCTGAGGGACATTCTCTATCTCCCAAAAACGTTTAAGTTGATCGTCTAACCCTAAGGTTTGATTAAAATTGCAGTGAATATGATGACCGTTGCCATCAAAATTCTTTTGTGAGTTTATAGGACCCGAAAGCAACCATCCTAACTTCGAATTTTGAAGAAATGGTCCGTTTACCAATCGGATTCTATTACCGTCTAGTAATTCCCAGAACAAGTCCGCGCCTATCAATAAATCGATTTCCGAAGGAATATTGAAGGTAGGATCTGCTAGGTTTACACTATCCGGAATACGTATATGTTCGGTATCTATGTATGTCGTGGGTAAACTGGATGTTATACGCTGCAAGACAAAACATTTAACCTTTGAAGAATAATCGTTTAATTTAGAACGCATAAGTAATTCGCATGAATGATTTGTTTGTGTCACTGATTGTGCAACACCTGAAATTCGTATAGTGGACTGTATCAATGGCGCATTGATTCGTTTTTGTAACTTATCCGAAATGAAACAGTGTTGACTACCACTGTCCAACAGCGCTCGGGCTGTATGAAAACGTTTAGTATAATTATCGGCTACTTCTACTAACGCCGTACTTAATAACACCGGCTGTAATGTGCCGGCACATTCATCTACACTACCATGATAGGTACCTATAGATACGGAATGCAACGCGGCCGATAATGACTCAGCCTGAGACGTGCTCCGATCAGCTGACGGCTCATCAGTGTTACCTGACGCTAGGTGAAGCAAAGAGTTATGTTTTTGTTGACATTGTTTACACGGACCGAAAATGCAATCGGCAAGTGAATGACCGAAACGTAAACAATTTCTACATAACTGTTTCTCGTCTACGATTTTGATTCTATCTTGAATAGACAGATTTAAAAATTTAAAACACGCATAAATTGCATGTGCACCGTTACAAAGATAACACTTATCGACTTTATTTCTAGGTATATGTTTAGCTACAGAACTACTAGTCGACGCGTAGCAGTGTGCGGCGTTGCGCTTTTGTGAAGTACCTTTTGATTCAGTAGCAATTGCAGATGAATATTGCGATTTATTTTGTGGCTTATTTTGATTTGAACTAATTGAATCTAACATGTCTGCCCTTTTCTTAAGAAATGAAAGAATATCATCTAATTTTAACTTTCTCTCAGAATCAGAATGAATAGTTCCCTTTTCGATCTCCCACTCACGCTCAGTAGTAGAATCGAGCTTTGATTGAACTAGATAGATAATCAATGTATCCCATGATTGGGTCGGTTCGCCTAGTGATGTAAGTGAGCGAATATTTCGCAAAACGGTATCTATTAGCTTCCTAATTTGTGAAGATGATTCCTGTTTTAATAACGTAATATTAAACAATGCCTTTATATGATTCTGTACCAAAAGCCTAGTATTGTGAAACCTATTCTCCAATAACTCCCATGCATGAGTATAGTTCTCAGGCGTAAATTCAAAAGAACTAATTACCTCTAAAGCTGTACCTGTCAACGAGGAACGCAAGTAATGGAATTTCTGAATTTCGTCTATATCTGAACAGTTATGGATCATTGTTACATACGCATGTTTGAACTCGAGCCAATCATCAAACTTTCCACTGAAAGTTGGAAGCTTGATTTTAGGTAAAGAACGAAAACTGTTGGATTTTGAGTTATTTGAACCTTTATTTTCAGTTTCTTCACTTTCGACTAAATCTTGAGCAATTGCTAATACAGAAAAATATAAGTTTTCATATGACTCGACGTATTCATTGTTAGAATCAATATCTGAATCTGAACTCACTAATTCAATTTTAGTTTGGATTTCGTTAAATGTTTTAAAATGATCTTGTGCTGCCTGTAACCTAAACTTTATTTCTCTAACTTGTAGTTTAGAAGGACAGGAATCTTGAAAAGAGTCCAGATATTTTTGAAACTGTGTTAATCTACCTTTCAAATTGCCACGCTTCCGCCTCAGAACAGTCAACTCATCATCATCGGCGAGCTTTTTACTAGGGGAAACTTGCGGAGTTCTTGAAGGAACGCCTAATTTATCTTCAACACCCATTCTAAAGGCCTATGTCAAAGAATAAGATAAGGTACTCACGGTTTTGATGCACTGGTAATTGTAACGGTCACTACGCGATAATGAACTGATTTCTTTCTGAAAGTAATGAAAACGACACGATTTTAGCACAAATGATAACCAGGATAGGAGTAGACAGGATCGAAGACCTGACCGTTAACTGAAGTGCTGGTTGCGGGCTGCCTTTGTATGTCTTGAATTCTTGATGACTTGCAATAACGGACATCAATGGATTCTTCTCCCAGCATAAGCAGCAAATCCGGGTCGTAGGGCCAATGTTTTAGCTACGGGGATCTTCGGGTTTGACTTCTCCAATGAATATTTGTAATGTTCCCAGTAAAAACGTTTATTTTAAAATTTGAATATAATTACAACAATCGTGTTTCATAGAAAGCAGATGATAAAGTGATGATGTAATGACAGCACCCGCTCTGACATCTCTGACATTCCAGACCGAAACGTCAAAATTGATGGAAGACGTCAAAGCGCTGTTTCTCCTCAGCCGCGTAGAGATGGCGCTTACAGTTGCGTCGACACGCGATCTGCATCCCTTTGTGAAATTATATCTTGGTAAACATCTTTAATTATGAGACCCTATGAACCGATTTCGTCGACCTAGGTACTCATAGAGAAAACACGAAAGATATAATGGCCATTGCTTTAAAAAAATATATAGTTTTAAAACGAAAATAAAAATAAAATATATGTGTTTTTAATTTAATTATTATTATTAGGCAGGAAGGTAGGTAAAAGGCATCTCCTTATCTGTACTTTAGAAAACAAACGATGGTAGTCGTAACGCGATCTGGACCAAACGTGATCTAGAACAAATGCGATGTAGTCATATCGAGATTTGGTCCTATAGCGAACTGGTCATACAGCTAACTAGTCAAATTGCGACGTGGTCCAAACGCTCCTTACCCGGATTTCTGGATAATTTGTTTCTTTCTTACAATTTTCTTAACTGCTATCTGTGTCAACAGCCATCAAAAAGCAAAATCAAGTGTTAAAACGCATTGTGATACAATATGTCTGAAGAGAAGCACCTTTCCTTTCATCATTTAAATCATCAGTATTTAATCTAAACGCAAAACGAAGCAATTTGTGAAGTTTTATAGTAAGAATGCTTTCACAGTTTCGACGAAGACTTGCGGACCATATCGCCGTGGGCGACAAGCTCGTGGAGTCACACCGACTTGCCGCGATTGAAGCAGGGGAGGGTGTCTGCCCAGGTCAGTTATAAATGAGATGATAATATTTCCAAGTAAGAATATTGATTTTTCTTTGAATCATGCTTTAAAATTAGCATTCTCCATAGCCTATTTTCACGAACGATCGACACCTATAATCCAAGTTACGTCCAAAACGGAGAACTTATATTTTTTTTTGGTACCGCGCGAGCGTAGCCCTTTTCTTCTATAGAGAGAAAACAATATATAATTTGTGGTTATGTACTTTCTGGAATAGTATAAAACAGAGTTCACTTTGTAACAATGTGATCGTCAGTGTGGTAGCTACTCATAAATGAATGATTAACAAGTAAGTTAACTGTACACAAAATTATCTCTCAGCCGGTACAATGAACTGAATTCGATTGATAGCGCTGTTTCAACTTCATCGCACATTCAGTTATGAATACCTACTTACATCCGTGATACCTACCTACGCCTAATGTTCTGAAACATGCAAATACTTGTGACATTATTCAATTTCTTTTTCGGAATTTATGAAGTGAACAAACGTATAATGTCGTTGAAAAATGATAAACGGCAGGCCTTTTTCCAGTTTAAATTTACTCTAAGTATATCTTTTCTCTTAAGTCTCTAAGCAATGAGTAGGTATGTTAAAATATTCGGATGCAATGGAATGATTTTTAACAATAAATTACGAAAAGTACACTTTCTTGTAGTGTAGACACTGTAGCTGTAGGTAGCTATACTTCCAAACAAAGTACACCTACCCGTGTAATACCGGTGTTAATAGTTAAGAACCAAGTTAAAGTTAGTAGTTATTGTTTACCCCAGTGATTTAATCCTTTACAAATCTGTGTTCACGTTTGGCTCGGTAAAGTTGATATAACTTGTGACCGCGTGCGTGCCCGCGCTTTCATATTCCGAACAAATCGCGCGCTGTTCGTGCGTGATATTTAATCATCTATATGTCAGTGTGGCGGAAGGAAAAATAATAACATAGAGCGCTTAGGACTTGTTTATCTTAGCCATGTCTATCTCGTGTTAGAGTAGACATAAATATGTCTTGATTATAGTACAAAATTAAGCCTTTATGTCGGCCATAATTTGCTACGAAACAAACGGTAAAGTACTGGTCTTCTAAATTCAAATTCAAATGGACCGCGTCCCCTGAAACCCCCTGAAAGGAGCTAGCTAGCCGGGCTGGTGCTAAAGTATACTAATATAAGTACTTTTTTTTCAACTTGTCAGAAGCTCAGATAATTATAATAAATATACTTAACATAGGTACCGAGGTTATTTTTATAAAAAGTCTTGTTTGAAAACATAATGGGACGTTATGTTAGCTTACGGTTCGCATCCACTAGATTATTCTCGGGGCAAGTATCGAGTTCCCATCCTCTCTTCGTACACGAGTGAGGTACGTGATATTATTCTGATAGTGATGTGATGACAGTTCTGGGCTGCGTACGTGCCGTGCGACTCGCAACACCGCGACGCCGTGCAACTGACGTTCGAGCAGATTGACCTAATACAGCGGCTCACTGAGAAGTACCATCCGCAACTGACGCTCTGCACTTCAGCTGACGGTAAGTAGTGAGATTATTTAGTACTCATTTAATTTTTTTTATTGGTGATGGGTGATTTACTGGGCGGGTCACGTCAGCCGAATGAATCCCGATAAATGGGCGAACGCCAGTTATGGCGTTAACCTTGGCAGCCCAATGGGACACGGGGTCGCGGTCGGCCGAGGAAGCGTTGGCGGGACGATCTCGACGCCTTCGAAAGAGAATGGTGGGAGATCTCGAAGGAGAGAGATGATTGGAGGGATTTGGGGGAGACCTTTGCCTAGCAGTGGGACGAAATAGGTTAATAAAAAAAAATAAAAAAAAAATTGGTGATGTATGAAATGCGAACTTCTGCACGATATGTATTGGACGTCTGAACGCGTCTTAGACTCGCCCATAACACATATTCAAAAGTCTTCGAGTGACTTGATCGAAGATAATGCCTACCGTTGCTTGGGACACAGTTGTGATCCTGTTTCGTCTTTACATTTGGTGATCGACGATATTTTATATAGCAGACAGAAGTTTTCCATGTCTTTCATTGAGTTATTTATGACGGATAACAAACAATCCCAAGAGATTGTTTGTCATGAAAGTATGAACCTCTAATAGGATAATGTCAAGAGCTATTCTGGTCACAGTCACTTTAAACTTTAAGCAAATATGCATCTAGCATTAGCATTATCATTTCCATCGTTTTTATGCAAGGAAGGTACTTTTAAAAGGGAAGTACCACCCACCTCCCTATTCCTGCCACTAAGCTGTAATGCCTGCATTAATGTCTTCCGTTATGAAGGGCAGGTATGCCGAGTAGGTACATTAAGATGAATGTTTGTTTCAGGTTCATTTCTAAATACATATTCAGTCATACATCATCAGGCTGTGTCATCCACAGCCTGACTTTACCCACTGCTGGATATAGGCCTACCTAAGCAATAATATATAACTAAATAAATAAATAGGTACATATTAATAGGTTTGCAAAAAAATTATAATCATAAATCTATTACCTTACATGTAAACTGAGCTTAATATCAACTGACCAAGTAATTTGATATCGGTTGGCTGGTTTGAGTGTAGTTGGTACACTTCGGTCTAGCGCAAGGCTTTTTATAAATTAGCTTATGGGTCGGTCACACATTTTATGAGAATGGCATTATAACAAATGCAACTAAAATGTAACGGGTCAGTAAACTGTCGATCGATAGTGTCATGAAGCACAAATGAGCTCAAATTACACACCTCGTGGACACCATACAGTGCCTCTATATGTGTAGAGCGATCGATTGATGCATACAGGATGGTGGTTTGAAGCGGCAATTAGCCTACAGATGTGCCAAGCATAACATCCATACGAATGCTTTGACGTACTTTTTCCTTACCCAAGCAAATGGTTCTCGTTTGCTCCATGAGTTTTTGTTAATTGAGGCGTTGAAAAGGCTCCGTGATTTACGCCAGCTTTACGGTAGGTTTTTATGGATAGGAGGTCATGCATCTATTAAGAGAATCCTTAGGTTGATAGATAGAGCGATTGCTTTTAGGATTCTGGTATGGGTAAAGGTTCAGTGAGTACTGATTGAACAATAATAATAGGGCATTCGAAGGCAGGGGATTTGTTGTGAAAAAATTTATAGCAAGCCTTCTTGCTCATTAGTTATAAAATATTAAACTCTACCAACATTTTTATTCAATGAACATAAAGTTCCAAATTTTCCGTAGGAGGTATGCAATGCACGTCAGAAAATATCGCGTCAGGATATCCACATAATAGATGCATTGAACCTGCCTTCAGCATTGATGGGATTCCAGCGCGGAATCAATTAAAGCATAGACATGCTTCACACTGCCGGCCGTACCTGACGCTCAGAACCGAAATGCTTATGAGATATTCTCTACCCTTAGCACCTGTTTTCTAATCCTCCAAATCCAGTCGTAGAATCGAATCAGTCGAGATAAATATCAACAACCATACTAGTAATTTTCTTTTTTAAGTAATTTTTTTTCAAAATCTGTGAATGAAGTTCAAAATATCTCAAAAAGTTAGGGAAGGTCTCCTAAGAGCGTTTTCCTGTAGCTACAACGGTTAAGGTACCTGCCCTCCGTTCCGTAGCCCATCTCAAAAATCCACCTGTATAGGTAAGTAAACCATAGGTATTACTTATTCTAGGTACGAGTAGGTACAACAGATTTCTATGTTATTCTATGTCTCCGACCAAAGCTCGTTATGTGTTATTAAAATGCTGAGAAAATAAACATCACGTACTCCCAACACCCGTCAACCCTCATCGCAGAAGTCTGAAAATGTTATACCTACACAATGTTCATGTAAAACTTCTGCTTTCAGCGTACATACCTATTTACATGACTCTTGAAAAGCGCGGGCTTGTACTCATATCAATCTTTGTTAAATCTTGCCTGAATGCTCACTTTTTATCTAGGCAGCTCCCGAGAGCTTTACTGTAAACTTTCTGTACAATGTGGATCAAAAACGTGTAGTAAACACCTTCCACGTGTAGGTGCACCTATATTATTTAACTGCTAAAGGATTCTTCACACTAATTTATTATCTTTTAAAAAATTATCTTCATTCTACTGAAACTAGTAGCTCGCATTCTTCATTCTACTGAAAGTAGTAAATTCAATGGCTACCATTGAATTTAAAATATACTCAGGGATATTTTTTTAATATGTATATTATTAGGTATATATGGCAAAAAATCGCTTGAATTTAGCAGAAGTAAGCATTCTAAGTTTTCGAGCCCATGCACTGCTACGTGTTGTAATTACTATTTACTCATTAAGTATTTCGAATTTATATATAAATTATAAAATTATTACTACTACCTATATAAGCACTCACTTATTACACCATTTTATTTATTATTTATCTAATTACTACATGTTTCTACTATCTCTACATGATACTTTTCATACAAATTGGCTTCGTAGTATACTCTAGACTAGACGATCTCGGATAAATAAATCCACTTTCAGAAGGGCTGCGGTAATTCGTTTAAAACAATGTAATTTAAATAATTAAGCACTTGTTAAGTACGGCGGACCCTTGTCGAGATTAGAATCCTGGAAATATTCACAAAGAGAAATATCCTTTTCAATACAGACTTGGAAAGTTAAATTAGGTAATTCAATAATTGGATTAAAGATACGAAGAGAGTTCCTGTTAAATTACATGTTAAATTAGGTACGTGTAGAAAGCGCGACCAGAACTTTTTTATTCCAAGATAGATAAAACTTTTATTTGAATCTTCAATAAGAAACAAATAAGAAAAACGAAGCGCTCTTTTTTACCCATTTTATTTTAAACACACAAATTGTCAAAATGAAAATATAAATTTGCAATTGTGAAAAGATAATAAAACGATTTCTTGTACAAAAAAGTACGTGAATGTCGTGGAACACTCGGTTGGAACGAAGCAAAGAGTACTTTCTATACTAGGAATATTATAAATTAATTGTGAATTAGGTATCTTTGAAACGCTCTTCCGTACTAACAATGTAACAATCTATGGACTATGTCGCGGCTGCGCATTTCGCACTGTGACGATTTGACATATAAGTACATGTGTCGTGACGGTAAAATGGAACAATATTTTTTTCCAGCCTCAGTCTTTTTTTTCTTCGATACCGTCCGAAAATGAACTTCGTTCCAATAAAAACCTAAACAAAAGCACAACAGAAAATTTTGGAGAGAAATCTGGTAGAGTGAATGCAAAACATCCAGGACATTTGCATGAAAACCTCATTGTTTTTACTTGGCAATTTTAAAATATACCTTAATTAATTAGAATCAACGAATTTCTTTTTCCTTGATTGTTTTTGTTATTTAAATTAACTTCATTATAATGCAACTTGTTTGTTTCATTTAGTAAGTCAGAACAACACTTTTTAAATAACAGTTAAGTGTACCAAGATAGTATAAAACTGAAATAGAGTTATTATTAAAATTTGAATTATTTAAAATGAACACGTTGAAAATGAAGGAAATAAAATAAAAATGCAAAGCTTGGTCTTTGAACCGCCAAGCGCCCGGATCGCGGTGCTTTTTGTGCTTATTTAATAACGCCAGCGCATGCAACTACTATCTATTGAAGTCTGCATAACTAATAGCGATAAACGAGGTACCTTAGCTTTTTAATAAAACTTTACAAAGAGAATATGAATGTTTCAAGATTAAAAATGGGTTTCTTTTCTTAATAAAAATGTAACTTGTACACAGATGATATTAAATAAACTACATCATTGCTTGTAAGTACACTTATTTACCTATTTTATTTATTTTATTATTTAAGATCGTTACCAGTTTCTATGCCACAAATATTATTCGAGCTATCAACAACACGGTATTAGCGATTAGTGTCAGTGAGTAATGCTTTGATAAGCCATTATCGGAATTGGAACGGCTGTAGTTGGCCAAAGTTTCTGCAACATTCGACAAATACACTTACCTCGGCATTTGCGAACTCTAGTTTTAAAGAATATTTGAAACTTTGTAATACTTTAAAGGGTTTCTCTATTTTTGCCGGAGTTATACCTACCGTAACCATAATCAAACAAATGTACCCAAAAACTTAGGCCTTTACATTTATATTAGATCAGCTTTATCATTTATACAGCGTCAGGAGGCAATCCATGCCTACACTTAACGGGACGCTGTAGTGCCTGAGTCATTTGGAGATGGAATAGGCTTGCCCAGCACCTGAGCCATCCTCTCCGCTTATCAGCCTGGCCCACAGGAAAGACGACGTCAATACGTTTGGAGCTGACTAAGCTGCGGGTTTCCTCACGATGTTTTCCTTCACCGTTAAGAGCTCGTGTTATAGCGCATATAAATTTTACGAAACGAAAAATCCTTTGATGCACTGCCGGGATTCGAACCCACCACCTTCAGATTGAAAGTCGAGGCAAAACCCCATTCGGCCAACACGGCTCTTGTACCTATAGGTAATAAGGTACCTACTAAGTATGACCCACAGCCAGCGCTCTGATGAGCTTTTCCTTCAAAGCCGACATTGATAGATGCGGTATCGGTTACGTTATTGGATAATAGCCTGCGATCAAAAGGTATTTTTGAGGTTATTTTAATACCAACTGGGCAATCAGTAGCTTGCGGCAGATATGTGAGATCGAAACAATTATGGAGCCCAATCCCAGTTAATGAGAAAGTAATCCGTGTTTAATTAATTCTAAAGAACAACGTTGACCAGAACATTATTATATTCAGTCTCTTTAAGTACGTATAGACAAATTAGTAATATCATCTAGGTAATGCTTGGTAATGCAGATAAATATCATACTACCATAAGTATCGACTTTACAAACTTCACTCACAGGTAGGTCTTGGCTTTTATACCATTTACCTGGTATTCGTAGGTTTCCTGTTTCGTAGCTTTGACCTAGATTTATCATTCTTGATTTTCCTCAGATATAGTGACAGCCCACGCGAACCATCGGCTATGTTCCCTAGTCGGGGTGGAAGGTGGGCACGCTATTGGTGGTTCACTGGGCGTGCTCAGAACTCTCTACCAAGTTGGCGTGCGGTACCTCACGCTAACTTCCACTTGCGACACTCCTTGGGCCGAGTGCGCTGGAGCTGATAGAGTTGAGCCCTCGCCTAAGCCTGGGGGACTTTCTCCTTTCGGAAAGGTAAGCTTTCTTTATCATAGAAACCTATGGACAAAGTTACTAACAACAGTCAAATGTACGTAAACCTTAGAAAATTTTACGAATATTTTTCTTACTGTTACGATAAAACTAATCATTCTCGTCCACTTGTGTTCGTTTATGTATGTGTGAATGTGAGTAATGGGCAATTCGATCTCGTTGTTACCTACTCTCCTGAGCGCTGGTGCTGATAAGCCTTTTAGAAAGTTTTGAATTCACTTTGCATACAATTTTATAGAAACGTGCTTGCAGACGCTTCGGACAAGCATTCGGTTTTTTATCATAATCACGTAAAGCAGAAAATCTTTTTATATTCTTGTAATATACCTATACACTTTAAATTATCGGGTTTTTGTTTGCTCAAACATTTTCCGAATCTATGTTATAGACAGGTAGGAAAATAATACAAACTTATTTTTCTCGAAAGCAAAACAACCCAACTCTGACTGGAGCGGTTTACGGTTTATCGGAAAGTACTTTTAGTCAAGTAATTTTCAGCAGCAGATACCTACCTACCTACCTCCTACCGACCAATTCCAAAAGGGAAAGTGACTCAGCCCGTCTTAAATTTCCTTTTCCGCCGCGGCTACTTGATTCATTTTTCCCTCAGTGAGACTTTTGTAAAGATGTAAATCTAAAAATGCAAAGTAACAAGACTTTCCAAGTCTGTTTATCCACTGAGTAGAAAGGGTTGTAAATTATGCATTCTCAAGAATTGTAATCTATTTAAATATCTGGCTCGTTTAGATTTACGGTCTGGAATGTACAATAGGATTAGAGTATGACAGTGTGCGAGGTGGGTGAGCTGAGTGGAGTCGCGTGTTTGAGTAATATTGAAACGTGTAAGTAGTCAGAACGAAGCAGAGATCGAGACGTCGCCGTCGCGAGTATAGCGAGTGTGCCATAATCATAAACATCCTGCGCTCTGCAATATTTCGCTTTGTATGAACTCCGCCTGCTCGGTAGTGCACTTCTTTGTTTACCTCCGGCGATACTTTTCGAAATATTTTCTTTTGTCGAAACCACTCACTGCGTGTAACGCAGGCACACGTAAGAGCCATCATTACAATAGTGATGGAGGAAAAACACAACTTCAGCATTGTTTCCTTAGACATTAGCTACAAATAAAAGTTCCATCAACGCAAATGTTCTTGCTTTAGAAAATCTAATCTTGTACATAAATGAGGATACATGAATATAGGTCTCGCGGATGGATAAATATACCTCCTTGGTCCTGCTTATTATTGTCTAGTTTTATTTGACGCATTGTTAGCGTTCACAGCGGCGCTATTAAAAACGTTTTGCTCATTTAAAATTTGTCGCTTGCAGAGTCGTGAATTCTCAATCCACGAGCTTGAAGAAGTTTGCTATTAATTAAGCAAACTCGGTGTTCTACTACCTCCCAAAGCGTCTGGGACAATAGAGCTCTTTATTATAAATATTCAAACAGCCAGGCGGAACAGTATTTGCGGTTCATTTCAATGCTTTAGTCTTTACCTACTGAGTTTTACCAGTCGTTTACCGTTCAACGAGTGACATTCACCAAATAACCAAATAAGTAGTTGGTGAAACCTTTAAGCGTCATTAAAAGCTCAATCAAAAGTTAATCTACAAAATTGCTCGGTATTGTTAATTCTGAAATCAGTTTTCTTAAGTTCGTAATTACTTTCTATTCAAAGTAAAGATACTTAAATCTCCATTTATTTGAAGACTTTGAAGCGAACTAAAATTTCTATGGGTGAATAGACGCTAGTTTGCTGCAAGGTAAAACTCAAATTCTATGAAAAAGTTAGCCATTGGGCCGGCTAACTTAATTAACTGTTTGCCCGCCGTGCCGTTGGAATTGTGTACCTTGTACGGTACGTAGGTACCTACCTATCACGACCACCGGTCCACAACTTTCAATTGCTAATAAATATCACAAAGCTCACCTGTTTCAGACATTTTTCAAACGAGTTTTAAAACAAGCAAACGTCTAAAATTATATTTTCTTCTCTGAAGTTTATAGTTCGTGTTAGTAATTTATGAACTTATTATAAAAAAAATTTGACCCTAAACAATGGTGAAAGCTGATGGTATGTTAAGGAAAGAGACCACACATCCTAACAATTGCTTGAAATATATTAGTAACTCATAAGTACTTACTTAAGTTGAAAAAGAATGGATTTGAAGTAAAAGTTTCATTCTGCCGCATTTGTAGGAATAAAACTTTTGTTACAACTCAAATAATAGTATTGATATTCGCTACATGGAAATACGCAGATATTAAAAGTGGATAATTATATTATGTTATAGGTTGGTACCTAATATCGACGTACTTAGTAACTACTCATGAAATAAACAAAACCTTTATACATGATTCATACGATCAATTGACACTTCTCCGGGAATTATCTTTTGAAGCTGTAGAACGAGTATATTATTTAAATTATCCTTACATTATTGATCTTCATTTTTTAAGTTAAAAAGAAGTCAGTAGGTACATTGGATAAAATAATTACTTTTTGAATTTATTTATCTTCAACAAAAATATATACGAGTATGTCATTCGTAAGCCGGCTTTTATAAAAGAAAACGTTTTTGGAAATTTATAGAATAGAAAATAATGTCGTTTATTGTAAAAACATAGGTAAAATATAAAGGTGAAAGTATTATTACAAGTGTACGTGTATTTTTTTTGCATTGAGAAGGTATAAATCGTTATTGAATCTGGTGCAAACAGAACCCTGATAAGTCTGCCCGTCTGTCCGTCCGTCCATTCACCTGTCACATGGCTATATCATTTGAACAACAGGTAAACCTTGAAACATCACAGAGATTGCTATGGCTAAGAACAAATAAGGTTAAAAATGAATAATGGCGTTCCTTATTTTTTATTTTTTTCTGCTGGATGAAATCTCTATACAAAAGCAGCACATACTCATAAGAATCAACAATCATACTTTGCAATGGTTCAGGCCGGTCACGCGGGCCGTGTGTCATACAAACGAGCCCGCACGCTCCCTCGGGACCAACCGCAAATGCTCGCGGTCACCATCTACACATTTACCAGCCCGACAGTTCATTTTACAGAGGTTTGTCGTGTTAGTACTCTGCAAATAAATGTATGGTATTTAATATCCAGCTCCTGCATAACTTATACGAAATGCAAACTAAGTACTTGCAACATGGAATCTTAAGCCAAATGTTTGGATTTGCTTCTGACCACAGAATAAATATTGATTTCCTTTTCAAAGGATCTGAAATACGTGGAATTCGGGCGGATATTTGTTTTGCTTGGTTACACCAAAGATATTAATGTATAGGTTATACGTAGGGCTTACGTTTTGGTTAAGCATTTGTAAAATTCCCGCATTTTGAAGACTGGGTTGACGGACTTTTAGTGACTGATGATGAGTTGACTGTAGGTAGCTGTATCGATTTTCTTACGCGTGTCGGAATAAACAAATGTTTATTTATGAGTATTATTTGTTTGGATTTTAATCAGTAAGCGTAGGTATGATAAAAAAATATTCAAACTGAATAAATAGAGCAATATTTGTTTTAGTTTCAATTGATCACTATTGAAAAACTCTTGACTCAAACAACAAACAACACAATAAAGGTTCAGTCGGATCAGTCACGTTCGATATCACAGTCAAAACACGTGGGCAAACATTTATGAAACTGTTTAGCTTTGCATACGTTAAAAATATCAATAAAAGCTCTATAGTATTCACAGAGTAGAGATTAATCTTCAAAGATATCATTCATCTATCTTTAGACACTTTTTCAATGTGTTTTCCTTTAGTCAATTGAATAAATTTATTGATTATGATCAAAACATGCAAATATTCCCTCGGCGAGAATCGAACTCGCACCTCTTTCATTTCAGCCGAGATAGCAATCGCCACGCCACAGCGGTTCTTTGAGACTGGTTTAGACTTTTACGCAATATTTATTAAGTAATTAAGTGTTCAAAAAAAAAAAAATCTATTAAGTCAAGTTAATTCGTTTTAAGTTCTATTACGTTCAAGTCTAATCCAGAATCTCAACAATATCCCAGGAAGGCTAGGTAAACTAGAGTCGCGTTAAGGAACCTATAGAATATTATATAATATGTTCATTCTATAGGGATACATCGCCCTTGTTCGAGTATAAATCATCTACTAAAGATGTAGGTATAAGTAGATTTGTTTCATCTGTTTGTACAGGTGGTAGTAAAGGAGATGAATCGCCTGGGCATGCTGGTAGATCTCTCGCACGTGTCGGAGCGCACGATGAGAGACGCGCTCGCGGTCTCCCGAGCTCCAGTTCTGTTCTCGCACTCATCTGCTCGCGCCCTCTGCAATGTGACTCGGAACGTGCCCGACTCCGTGCTAAGGCTGCTGGCTGCGAACAAAGGCCTCATTATGGTCAACTTCTATACTTCTTTCCTCACTTGCAAGGACACCGCTACGGTTCAGGATGCCATAGGTAAATGAATTTTGTTTTAATGTAAATGAATGTAACAAATATATTTTATAGCAACGTTGTAGATGAGAATTGGCAAGCAAAAAAAAAAAGCTGCGGGCGTTTTTCATGAGTTTTGAATTGGTAAGAACGTCAAAATGAACCGAAGTTGCTCTCCACTATCATTCACCGTCTAATTACGGCGGGGAACCGTCCACCCCACGCCCCACCCACGATTGAAAGCTGCGGTTAATTTAACCAGACCATCCATTATTGTAGGTACCTGTATAATATTAAAAGTTCAGAATAGAAAATTCTAAAATATCACTACAAGTGTTATTTGTCTTTCTGTAGTGTATAACTTCATTTCTTCATTTCTCGTAGCTAACGCCTACGAGTAGTGCTCCGCGGTAGTATAACTCAGAGATGTGTTTTAGGGGTACTTGATAGCATTTTAAAAATAGAACTCCACTTTCTCTATGCAAAATTCACAAAAGTGCACGGTGAGCTTAAAGTCATAACATTAAATTTCTACAAAGCTTACTAGTGCTACGAGGTCGCTACGAACGCTACGCGAGTGCTACACAATCTACACATGTTAAGAGTTTCACTCAAAATGAGAAATAATAGTACATTATGGTACTAGTGTGTAACATTGGTGATTACCGCCGAGGTGTTTTTATGAGCCGAGCCGTTAGGCGAGGCTCATAACAGAACAGAGGACGGTAATCATCAATACACACGTGTATCATACGACGTTTTTCAACACACTTGTGAATAAAATAACAATAAAAACTCATTTTCAACAGTGAAAACGAGTTGTGAAAAATGTTTCGCTATTGCGGGAAAAATTAATCAGTTTTCCTATGCGCGCGCATTGCGATCGGCCACAGACTATATTTCCGCGCCGCGCATAGGGTTTGCGGCCTATTCTGCCACGGACAAAATGGGGAATTTAAAGTTTTCTTTTATTATAGAGAAAACAAAAGTTATATTTGAGTGAAAGTTTTATTTATTAAACACGTACGAGTTAAAATTATCTATTTAAATTAGAAGTTGCATGAAATGAGCAAGCAATAGGAACATTAATTTATTTGTTCTATTGAACACGATCTTTTTTCTGAATAAAAACTTTTTAAAGAACAAAGCAACTCAACCAATAAAATTAAAAAAAAAATTCTATTACTCACTAGTGAGTTATAGTAATGAAAAAGTCACAGTTTGATTATGGGTGTCATTATGTGCCTAATTGCGGTGACCATAGAGCCACTTTATGAGCAAGTGTGTTGAAAAGGTTTTTTTTTGTATTTTCTACAACTAGATTTTACTTATATCACTGAACTCGTTTCTTAAAATTGCATATGTACCAACAAAATGCATTTAAATGATGTTAAAAACTTGTACTCGTACTAAACAATGTCTATGTCATCATTTATGTATACAGAACAGAACTTTTTAGAGAGAAAGAGAACTTTTAATTTATTTAGATGCTGTTGAGACTAAACTTTATTTCGGAACCGTTCCTTTTAAAGCTTGTCGGTTCTTTATTAGTTGAAATAAAGTCGAGTTTCCGAGACGTGATCTCGAGCTTCCATTTTAACTTCCCACAAAAAAGCGAGGTATTGCGTATCTTGCCTGCCTGTGGCATCGTAGGTGAACCGATTGTAATTATGTTCTGATTTTAGAAGGCGACTTGATTAAGTATGGTTTTATATCCGAGCTCTTTCATGAAATATTATGTAGATATAGGCAGTAGGTACAGCTTTATGTAAAGGGTTTTTTTTTTTATTTAAAATTAACTGTTTTGACGGATCATCCACAAAATTAATAAAGGTTTTACCGTTTATTTTCCAGCGCATATAAATCATATCCGAGACGTGGCAGGTGTAGACAGCGTCGGGCTTGGCGCCGGATACGACGGGATCAATTAGTGAGTACTCATCTCATTATAATTTGCGTCGAATAAAGTACGAACACGTGTAGCGTATAACATCCATGTAAAGTAATTAACATCGCCTGTTTCTTGATTCTCTCGCAACAGTTTCTCAGCTTCATCAATATTTATGGGACTTGAGATGCTATGCTGAGCAATGTGCATTGTGAAAAAATGCGGGCTCGATTCCCGTTTTAGAAATGTTTGCTTATTCTGTCTGCATATTTCCTTAAAATCAAACAGTCACTTATTTAGTCTCCCTGGTGTGTCGTGGTCACCAAAGTTGGCCAATCTCAACTGAATATATTATCGTTTTAATACCAGTACTAAATGAGTACATACAGCATATTATTAACAGCATTTTTATTTTTCAGCACACCACAAGGCCTCGAAGACGTATCCTCCTACCCGCTCCTCTTCGCAGAGCTGATGGAAGAAGGCTGGAGTATAGAAGAGCTGCGTAAACTAGCCGGACAGAACCTTCTGCGGGTGATGACGGCTGCTGAGCAAGTGTCGAAAGAACTGGCCTCGGTCCACGTGACCCCTTATGAGGAGGTGCCTCCGCGGACGTTTGACGTACACAACTGCTCCAGCCAAGACTTGTAGACTATAGGTACACGAAAGCGTACGTAATGTAAACGTTACAATTTGAAACTCTCAGATAATCATAAACGTCTGAATATGGTACGCTGAAATAATTTGTGTTTTGTGCAAAGGATGATTTGAGAGTCTTCTCAAAAAAAAAGGAAATAGTTGTCTAACTATTTCCTTTTTTTTTTGTTCTGGGAACGGAAATGTCAGTTGTTTTATTTGTGTAGTGTCTTTCTTTACGTTAGTTTTGAATATGAATTTATTTTTTATTATAAAAGGTAGGTAGGCGATATTCCAATCGCAGCGCAGGCAATCGAACCAAATCAACGAGGTAAATATAGAAAATTAAATAATAATGACAACAAGGCACGTACTTCATTTCCGTGCTAGAGAGTTGAAACAAATGAGCGCTTCCGTGCTACGTGTCACGCTAGGATAGTGGAAGAATCGACTCTTCACTGTGCTCATCTATACAAACTTTATTTTGAAAGGGTAAATAAGACTGACTCAAACTACCTACTCGATTACAACATAGCATGATATTCAAGTCAGTAGCTTTCCTTTTTTCCGAAAATCCGGAAATTCGATCATTAGTTATAGAATTTAGGTAAGTAGGTACCCATTATCTACAAAACCAACAAGAAAATGTTGGCTTTATAATAATACCTACCTACCATAAGATAGATTACTTACATTATTTTAATCAAATGTGTAATACGTTTACATTACGATACATTATTTCGTCCTAGATAATGTAGAGCTAAATCCCCTTAAGCAGTTGCGGTTGTTTTTGGAACCTAAACTAAAGTATTGTGACAATGATACAAAAATAAAAATTGATAAAAAAAAACTTAGTTATAGCCCTTTTTAGTTTGGTTCTAGACTTTCCATAATAACTGCAACTTCCTTCCAAGCTTTAAACTTTAGTTAAACAATTTGATCTAAGAATCTTTACAAAATATTATTAACATAGATCTATAAAGTAGATAGTTTTAATTTTAATCGTCCAACTAGACTTTTACCCTTTTGTCCACAATCTCGGTAACTTCGGGTGTGACCCTTTATTGAATAAAAATTAATAAATATATAATGTACCGTGAATGTACCTATTATACCTATCTAATAAAATTTATAAACATTTTTTTCACCCCCTGTAAAATTTGGTTAATGTTAGATGATGGTATTGATTCTTAACTATCTATAATTCTTTAAAAATGCTTTAATAAGGTTTACATTGTTCGTTATTTGTTTTATTTTAGATGTTCATAATATCTTAGTACCTACTTAAGTAAATATTATTATTATAAAAATTGCTTAGACGTAAGTACCTACTAAACTTCTAAACCAACAAAAACTTTGAAATAATTAGTTTGCTATTATCCATCATTCCATCAAGCAAGCATAGGTAAAATAGTGTAAAGTCACGATTCAATTTTGCGAATAAAATACGTAGATACTTAGGTATTTTAATTCATAATAGGATTCCTTTTCCTATTGACGACCAACAAACATTAGATTTAAAGATTTCTTATTTAAACTAGGGATCAAAATCAAATTAAGAATCTTCGTTAAAAAAAATTAAGACTTAGGTAAATGTAACACTAAAATTCAACTCAACTGAGTTTTGCATTTTTTTCCCATTTCTCTTTAAGTTTGTTGGTTTTAAACTCGAAAAATCACACAGTAGGTACCTATGCAATCAGTATCCGACTTCCACCTTTCGTATACTTAAGCTAGGCGTCCATTGCAGACGGGTCGGGCCGGGCCGCATCGGCGAGCATTTTTGCGTACTGCGTCCACTATACGAGGCGGGCCGGGCCGCATCGGCGGATTTTTACAGCCAGTCCTACGTAAGACAAGCTAGCAAGCGGTTGTATGTGACGATGGATGGTTCTGATGAAGTTATTTTTATTTATGTTGTTGGATGAGGAGCAAAAAAATAATAAACGTCACAAACATAGCAAGAAAATTTCAGTCCAAATCTTATTTCTCCTCAACGCATCGTGATATTTTCTATTTCTAGTACCTATCATAAAGCTCAGAATATTGTTGCATTAACGATTTTAGTAGTTTTTCGTTCATTTTACGGTTTTTCCCTCAATAAATACGTCCGCTCGCAGCAACGATCTACAAAAAATGCGGCGCGCATTGCGTCCACTAGAGGCGGGGCGGGGCGGACCGGGCCGCATCGGCGGAAAAATACGCTCGCCGAGCGATCCGCCGACGGATTCCGATGCGGCCCGGCCCGCCCCGCCTGCAGTGGACGCAGTTTCATACAAAATGTATAGGAGGCGGATTTTTCCGATGCGATGCGTCCGCCTAGTGGACGCGATCCATTAGGTAGCAGAGAGAACTTTACCTTTTAAGTTTTATCTAAGTTTATCTAGATCATGACATGATCTAGATAAACTTAAGACATGATCATCATGTCTTTGCGCTGCAGTCGGAAGACGTAATCTTATAATACTTAGCAATTTGTGTATAGGTAGGTATGTAATTTACTCTACCTATAATACATAAATATAGGTACTAATTGGAACAAGATTACATAGGTACATGGTTAAACGTTCATTTCATAAAGATGGACCAAATACTCTGTAAATAAACATTGAAACAATTTAGTTTATCTCTAAGTATAAATAATAGGTAGGTAATGATACTATAGGTACTCACAAGACATAATAAAAATATCTATATCCAGACTAGGCAGATATACCCTATACATACCTCCCAAAACGTATGTAGTTTATAGGTTCCTTTATCTGCCCAGTCTTTATGTGACAAGGAACTACTTAGATACGACTGCGTACACTGTAATAAGTAGTACTTGGTAGTACCTACCTACTTAGATATATTTATGTGAGTAGCCTCATCAAATTTTAATACTTACATTATAAACAAATTTGGATACTTATAGGTACCTACTTGTATAGATAAACCTATTACTACCCTTCTGAATTTTCTTCCTAGGGCAATAATACGTTAGTGATGTATGTTTCTTAGGCATAATTTTGTATTACCTAGGTCCTAGGTGATTGTAATAATGGACGGATCTTAAGACTGAAAATGTTTCAGGTAAAATTAAGTGTTTGCTACAATATGATATAAGTATCTACTTTGATAATAACGATGACATCTTAAGATGTGTTTATTATTCCTTGTAGGAGGATATCTCATTCAGCTTAAATAGAATCCTTTGATGTTCGCTGAGATTTTATACTTACATGGGTAGGTACGATATATTATGTGAAAATACCTACCTATCTTTGATACATATCCATCTAAATATTTGAAAGAAAACCCAATTAATAATGTAAGTAGGTAATTAAGTGGGTAGGTTACTTATCAGGCACTCATCTTAGGCACCTATCCATACCTACCTACCTAGGTACGTAATTTTTTATCTTGTTTAAGTAAATACCTAAAGAATTTTTACTGCCTGAGGTAAGTAGGTGTCTATCTACTGTAAGATAACTGAAATAGGTAGGTAAGGGGGTGTGATTAATGTGAGGGGGTAGGTTGGTAGTACTTACTAGTTAGAAGATTAATCTGGCTTCAGTTAGTGCGCGTGAATTTTTAAGCATTTTAGTACCTAACTACCAACTTAAGTACTTGCCAAGATATTTAATACAATTGACTTACCTACTTGTTTGTATTCTCTTCGCTTCGTACATAACATGACCGTGTGTTAAAAAATAAAAATACGTTCCTAGTGTTCATTATTGATTTTTAAACCCGATTCATTTATTGTACCTATTCCTATTTACTTGTGTTTTGTAAGTACATGTAGGTAATAGCTAGTAATATGTAGACTAAGCTACAATAAATGGCGTACCTACTTAATTTAATTTAAACCAAAAATATCGGTAAGTAGGTATACCTATGATGTACTTACTTTGTCTGCCCAAGTAGGATAAAAAATAGGTCTGTCCATTTGTAAGCAACTCACGCCACAGTCAATCTTTGCAATCGCAATCGCATCTCACAGTAGGTCTGTGCAGTAGGTTGTCTACCTTCTACCTCTGACACCTCATAATATAAAAAAAATCTAAATCAAAAATCATTACCTATTCAATAAAATCAAGTAGGTATTACATTTAATTAGGTTGGGATCTCTTGTGTTAAGTTATATAATAGCAGTACCTACACCTCTCGATAGCTAAGAAAGGGAACTTCTACATTATTTTCTATCCGTAGTACCTACACATTAATACGTCTGCAATGAATGAATACTTATGATGTGCAGACCAACCTTGGACCAGCCCCGTACCAACCATAGCTTGACCAAAGAGCTAAAACCTCGTGTTAATTAAAGACAAGCGCCATACTAGTTAGGCAGGTACATACAGTACGCACAACTAATCTTTAGTTCTCTGAAGTAGCTGCGCAGAACCCATTTTTGATGACTTGTGTAGCTGCCACGCTCACTCGCTTAGTTTGTTGCACCGCGCTATCTCGCTTAATCTACCAAACCTGCGCAATCATTTAGTGCACTTAACTTCAGAGAGCTAAAGATCGGTTGTGCGTAGGTACTGTACCTAGTTATTCTGAGCACCATACCAAAGGCCGTGCATTGTAATCCGGTAGTTCGTACGTCATTCAAGTGGTCTATCTCCAGGGTGACAACGACAACTAATCTGAATGACATTTGACAATGACGTACAAACTACCGGATTCATGAAGCAAATGAGCAGTGTGGGAACAGAACAGACAGAACACTCCCTAATACTACTACTACCTAAATTACCTAAACTAATAATCTCTTTGAGAACACCATTTTATTACTCCTAGCGGTGTGGGATTGTGTGTGGGTCTTCTAAGCATCTTTATGCCTAAAGATAAGTCGTGCTCGTGCGTTGCGTGTTATGTACCTATTATGGTTACTTATGGTAGCTAATAGCTTGCGTTGATATTTTTTAGTTTTATAAATTTGATGCGAGTAAATACATTGTTTTGTATTTCAAGTGAAAAACAAGTGATTTGCTATCCGTAATCAATGCCATACATTTTGATCAGAGGAAACCTTGCATCATATGGACATAAAAACCCTTGGCGTGTATTAGTGTCTGGCTTGAAAGGTAAACTATTTCATCATGAATCCGTACGGACGTTATTAGATTAATTTGTCCTTTGCCCTGTCTGCCGAGTTACCTGTGTAATTCTGCTTTTGAAGATTACTAAATAAGTGGATTCTGAGTAAATAATAGCAGCTTCAAACAACCCACTGTGACTGTTATTATTTGCAACTCCCAAAACTACGAAATTGATGAGGTAAAGATTTGTAAGATGAACTTCTATAGTATATTTATAACAGACATCTCCATTATCAATACAATAGTAGCATAAGAATAGTAGGTAGGTATGTAGACACGCACATACCTAGTTGCACTAATTATCATGTTTGCATAAGTTGGTTGTTTTAACAGCGGGTGACATTGAGCAACTCAAGAGGTTTGCATGTGGAGGCTACTGTGATGACTCAACTATAGTCTACTTGCAGCATCCTTGTGTTATCCTGAGTGCTCTTGAGGTATTTTATCAATTTTAGCACTGACTATTGTGTTTATTAACATCCCAATGCACACTCATTATTTTTTTAATACATACACAAAACAGATTACTTACTTAATATTATTTTGGCAGGTTCTTGGATACAAAGTAGTTGCATCAAGTTCCACAGCAGTCAAACAAGATTATAATGAGTACATGTGGACTATGAGAAAGGAGTTTTCAGAACCAGAACCATCCATCATTGTGGAACAAGACAACATTACCAACTTCAGCAAAGAGGCTATGCACTTGGGCAACTATCAGCATCAGCCAAAAGAAGATTAAGATACACAACCAAATAAAACAATAAGAATATGGATATCAAAAATACTCAGAATATTTCATCAAGCAGCTTAATTGAACAACAAAACAAATCTGAAGCAGAAGGTGTACTCTACTACATTGCTATTAAAGGATCTCTGCATGCCTTTGATTGTGCTATCTTTGGTTTAAAGGAGGAGGAGGTTAAAGCTCTGGAGTCCAAATATCAGAGATCCATTATCGTAAACGGAGTTGCTTTCAAAACCAATGTTCTAAATGCTGTTAACTCTTTAGTGCAGCTTGGATACAAGGTTACATCAAGCACTGGCGAGTCAGAGATTACTTGGACCATGCAGCGTGAGGTGTAACCCAATACATTCCCCATACATTAATAATAATTTATCATTGTATCTTGGTTTTTATTATAATTTAGTCATGGATCATAAGGAATGCAACCATTCAAACTGTGCAGGTGCAAGCGCTAACACTTCAGTATGTCAAACATTGTCTGAGATGGATTGGGAGAGAGGCTTGTGGTATGCAGGTAATTTTAACAAATATTCTTATGTCAGTTTTTTTATTTATTTTTTACTACAGCACAACTTTTGTTACAGCTTTTAATGGAGAAAAAGAAAGAGTGCAAATGTTGATTGACAAAGCCAGGAACTTAAAAGATGTTGTCACTGCTCCTGATAATTCTGGCTACACAGCACTGCACTATGCTGCTCGGAATGGTCATGTTGACATCTGCAAGCTACTGCTACAAAATGGAGCTGAAATTAATGCTCAAACAAAAAGTGCACAAGCTACACCTTTACATAAAGCTGCGGCATCTGGTAAGAGCTATTCTTGATTTAAAGTCTGTTGTGCATTTATGTTTCAATGATTTTACTTACAAAATTATGAAGTGAGCATTTTATGAAACAGAGATGAGAAATAGGCTAGTTAGTAGTTTGCAAACCACTAGTGGCAATAGCAAGGATGTAAGGCAAATTATTCTATCTTTAGTTTTTTTTGTTTACAGGTAAAATATCAACAGTAGAGCTCTTGATTTCTAAAGGAGCTACTATTGATGCTCAAGATGTTGATGGTGAAACAGCATTACATAAAGCAAGGCTCAATAATAACATTGAGGTAGCCAACATTTTGATTCAGGCTTGTCCTCAGCTACAGAATATAGCTGACAACAAAGGTAGATTGCCAACTAAAGAAACTTAGACATATTTTTGAGAACCTCATTCACATCGGAATCTGATTGAAATATTAACTTGTAATCTTATTTTATTTATATAATCCTTGCGCACCCTGTCACAATGGAGACTGATTGTTTTAATTTTATTAGCAAGTTTTAAAGCGATTGTCAGCGATTTTAAATAAAAGTGTGTCATTCATATTCCTTTAGAGATGAACATTACAGTGGGTTGTAGTGTGGACTTATTATCCTTATATATATACCTTAAAATGGTTTTAGCACTGCTGTGAGTCAAAGTAGATGCACAATTTAGCACATGTATGTCCATTAGTCCATTGTCCGCTTTTTTAGTAGGCACCTACACTTGGAGAAGTATTTGATTTAAATAAATGTCTAAAAATATCACTAGGCTCTTATGTTTGAAAGTAAAATATCAAGAAGGGGTGAAGTATTTGTTTTGATAAGTAGTACATACATACCATTAGTAAAGTAAGACTTCTACTTATTATTGTATAAAAGAAACAACAATGTAGTTTTTGTCCATTTATTTCATACAATTGGACATTTTTGATTATTTGTATATGAAGGTGTACACAATAATTTGTATCCCTGTGTTAACTAGGCTCTCAGTTTGTTGACTAGATAAAAAGTTGTTTATCATTATTATAAAAATCTAATTAAAACATTGTTTTTTAGTCCACTAACTACACAAACTTATTATTTGTGTCTAAAACACGCTATGCCGAAGGTACACGACCGAAGTTCCGCAGCTGATTTTACGTTCTGACGTATTCGACTTAGAAATTCAGTTGCGCAACTTTCTCGCTCTCACTGCTCCGGGGGCCGGATCTTTGTCGGCATTGTCCAACTACAAAAGTCAGTTTCTATATTATATTATTTAATAAATATAATATAACAACTGATTGTAAAACTTCGATGTATTATAAACTGTAGATGCATATTCTTATTATGTTAAAACTATTGACCTATTACATTGCCAGAAACTTATTATTGATTATGTTGAAGTGCAGATTAATGAATTAAATACTTCAGTGCATCAATTATTTACTCTAAACTCTATGTTCACCTTAATTCAAAAAAGATGTTTTTTTGTGTCAATGTGAATGTCTGAAAGTTATATTAAACACACAAAAATGGTCTATTGATATGGTTTTATGTTAATAAAGTTAGTAATCTAGTCTGCTTAGGTATATTTGTTTCTGTAGATAGTTAAGTGTACACTTAAAAAAACATTGATTTATTTATACATACAAAATAATTTCATAACATTGTTTAAATATTTTTGAATGATGATTAATTAAGTTCCAAAAATAATTTATAAATAATAATATCATTATGAAAGTAGTGAATTTGCTCTAGGATAAGAATGTTATTCATTTTTAGGAATCTTTGATAGTTTGTTATTGGAAACACAAATGTTTTATACTTATTGTTCACACATGAACTATAATATTTCTTATAAATAATAATTTTATTAAATAAAATGTAACATTCAATTAAACGTGTTTTCTTTTTAAACCAATAAAACTAAATATAGTTCATCCTATGGATTTGGTTTTTGTATCCTACTACCTACTCTACAAAACATACATAAATAAATCTAATAAAGTAAATACTTAATTTGAGATCAGTGACAACATTTAGGTACATTGTATTAATACTGAATTACTAAAAATATGTAACCACATCCGCATTTCCATACGAAATACGAATCTTCTGATAGCATAGCACAATAAATTATGGTACTCCAATACATTGGGTATGCTAGGTTTTACCCCGTTTTGCACAAATAGAGATCAAAAACACCCACAAAGTACAGTCAGCATAGAATGTAGAAGAATTTCTAAAACCTTGTATCGCCAGAGATACTTACGTTCATCGATTTCTCAATGACCGATATTGAAAATTGTTTTTTTATACAGGGTGTAAAAAGACTACTACCGAAAACTGAGGGGTTGCAATCAGAACAGGATTCTTAACATATTTAGCGAAAAAAATTGTTTGACTTAGCTACGTCACTTTATGTTATTTTCGGTTATTTACTACTAGGACAACATAATAAGACCATACCTACCTGGTAATTTCATTAATAAAAGAAAAAAATACAATTAAAACTCAAAATCCAGCAATCTACGTAATACAACGCGCCCAGTACATACGCAAACAGTAATCATCAAACGCTGTTTTCTCCGGATATAAAGATTTTTTCAAAAAATCCTTTTGGATTTGGTTGTGTGTTGGGATGCTGTGCCTAGCACTTTCGGCTTCGGTAGACGTCTTTTTACACCCTGTACAATAAGTCACACAAAAAAAAAATTACAAGTCCCTACTGCCGATGCTCACTATACTTTTAAAATTACGCGTGCATAAGCATCGCTGACTAGAGAAAAACTTAAAATAGGTATAAATGATTACCTACTTTAAATTTAAAGCTAAAACATTGAAGTCGAACATTAAAATCTAATACGAATTAGGTTTATCAATTCGCAAATCGTCCATACATATTTCTGCGGCTTGCTTTGCTCTTGGTTGACTTGATGTTTTTTTATAGTTACTTAAAAATTAAATAACTTAATTATAATATAGACGGTTTATACAACAGGTTACCTAAAATCATACGATATAATTTTAATCAGCTACTCTTATATCTGTGAACATTCACAAAATAAAGATGAGCCTTTCAACTGTTCAATCTTAAAAGCCGTGCGTTTTAGGTAGGTACTCAGGCGAAACACGAGTGTGCAAGTTCGATTTCTTACAACCTATGTTCAGACGATCATAAATTCAGACATTGAGCTCGTTCATCATCAAAAACTTTTTGATCATTTCGGGAACAGGAAGTAATTCTATAAAATCTTTCAAATTCATTCGACCGCGCATGTTCCTAATTCGAATCCTGCAAATATCCGCCAATCCGAGAGGGCTTTTGAAGATTTCAGTGATCCACTTGGCAGTTTTCTTCGGGTTACTTGTAAGGTTTAGGTTTACCTTATTGTGACCAGCCTTGATCAGCATATTTGCGAGCTTCATGCCTTTCCTATTGCTGGCGATGATCAAATTGCCGAAGACATTGGTCAGCACTTCGCAGAGGTTGACGTTGGCTCCGTGACGAATCAACTGCATCGCGATGCGATCCCTAAAATTAAATTTCAGAGTTAGTTTCATATGGCACAGATTCCTGCGGAATGCAGCACGCATTACGATAGTAGGTATAATAATACCGGTTCTTTTAAAAACCTGGCTATTGGCGACATTTTTGTTGAAAAAAAAATCAATCAAATAGGACGAGCCGTTCTCATCTTTAGCAGAAGCTAAGATATTTTTAATATCATAAGTAGTGAAGTATGGATGGATATTGAAAAATATAATCAAGTAATTTATTTGTTACAAAAAAATGTGAACAGAAATACAATATAGTAACCTTTATTATCCACACTGATGGAGAGGAAACTCACTTTAGTAAAGTATAGTATGGATGGATATTGAAAAAAAAATATTGGTACAAAAGAACATGAGAGCAAAAATACAATATGGAAATGTTACTACCTAACGCAATGGTTTAAAAACTCACTTATGCAACAGTATGGCGCGATTGAGAGCGGTATCGCGCGTGGACGCCCGACGGTCGAGGTCGACGCCGCGATCCAGGAACAGGAGCAACAGCTGCTCGAACTGATCCCGCTCCTCGCAATATTCCACAGCCAAGTGCAGAGCGCTCGCGCCTGTGTGACTATTGCAGGCGTTCACGTTCGCACCTACAAATAGTCAAGTCTAGTCAAGTTTAAATCAAAAGCTTGGTGAAGGCACATCTTTGTACAGTATTGTACGCGCAGTATTGTTTGAAAACTACAAAAGGTGGACCAAATAACTGTGGTGGACGTGTCTCAGACTACCCTTAGACATATTCGAAGCCGGCATTGCAAAAGATAGCATATTGTTGTTAGAATGATAACTGGTTTCTTCGCGGTGTTTTTTTGTGCATTGATATAACAGTGAAAGTTACGACACCCTGGTGCCGTACCATGACCAGATTCAGTTTGGGTGCTATCCAGTTTAGGTTCTTAATCTGAATCGCAAAGTTTTCTTACCGTGACAACGTGGCGTTTTAAGCAGAACATTATTTTACTTGTAACTTAAGTATAAAATTGCAGAATGATTCAGTTATACAAGTCTAGTAAATTTTATTATAATAAACTTATATTAACATACGTCATGGTGCGTTATAGCGAAGCAGTTCAGTTTAGGACCTAAACTGGATCGCTATAAGAGCTCATAGTAGGGCCCCCCTGTTATTGATTGTTATTACCTTTCTCCAGCAGAACCTTGGCAATAGGATAGGGATCGTCCATAGTCATCGCAAGTAACAAGGGCGTCTCTCCGGCCGGGTTATGCACATTAATGCCGCACCCGTATTCAGCGAGTAACACCACCATTTTCGCCTGAAAACGCAATTTGTTTAAATTATTTGGTATTCTTTTACTGGAGGTCCTTGCCCAGCAGTGGGACACACATGGCTGAAATAATAATTATAATCTAAAGAGTTATGCGAGTTTTGTACTCGAATTTACTCGATGTCATTGTATTGTAATCAAACTTAAACTTTGTACCTGCCTACTTATGTTTAAAAGTTCACCAACATAAAAAATTTACTGTTTTAAAGTACACAATTTAGACACTTTGATATTTCAAAATTGTATAAAGTGTACGATATGTTTTGTTAATAATTAGTCTACACTATGGGTATTAAAGAACTAGTGCACGAAAGGAGCCTCTTTGAGGCGCACTTATAATCCTTTCACCACACTGGTTCGAAAAAACTAATGACACGAAAAGAAGCTTAGAAGCTTAGAAACACAAAAAGATTGTTAACTTTTCTGAGAAATAAAATATATATCTATCTAGTATTTATCTATCTTATCACTATTCCAGTCCATAACAATCATCCTAATCTGTCGACTGTTTAAGGCTGTTTAAGTTGATCAAGCACAAAAATAGTACACACAAACTTTTTTTAGTACGAGTAGGTACCTATAATATAAACCTGATCGCCTCATCCGCGCCGTTCGCGTATTCTGTTAAAAATGTTTACAAACAATAATCTAAACTTACAACTTCTTGTCTAACCGCAGTAGGTAAAAGACATTCGTAATGCGTAATACGAGCCCCTGACTCAAGAAGTACTTTGACGGTGTCATAATGTTGGAACTTCACCGCTTGACACAATGGGGTGTGGCCTGAAACCAATTATGGTTATGGATGGTTTGTATCACAGGTTTGTAAGCATTAATTTAGATCAAATTTAGTAGTTTGTTGCATCAACAGCTTATTCTACATAAACTTTCTTATAAATGGGATCACTTACAGGATATTATATTATAATATTAGAACCAGCACACCAAAGTCAATTCTGCTATAAAAATTGCTATTTTTTATCATAACAGTGAACAGTTCGCCCAACGAATGTAGGCATTCGTGAAGTAAGCCATTCGTCTGCGCAGAACATAATTTTGTATGAAAAAACGTTCACTGCGCAGACAAACGGCTAACTACACAAATGCCTAGATCCGTTGGGCGAACTGTAAAAACTTCTAATTGTTATTTATTAGAAGTTTTACGTATCATACCATTTGTATCTCCAATATTGATGTTGGCTCCACGATCAATGAGGAACTTGACGATAGCCGTGTGCCCTTGCGATGCAGCGATGTACAGGGCGGTCCTGTCCTTCTCGTCTCTAAGGTCTAAGGTTGCTCCGTGGTTGGCTATAAGAGTTGCCTGCAAAAATATAGTCAAATTAATAGAGATTTTTCAAAACTTCGCCCGCGTGGTACCAACATTTTGAATAGCATTTATGCTATGCCTATTCTAAGTTTCATCAAAATCGGTTCACTGGTTTAGTGATTGAAACACAAACATACAAATATGAAACATCTAAACATACTCAAAAACTTTATATTAGTGGGATAGTGGAAAGAATATGGTTTTTACAATAACTCAATTTCAATAACTACAAAATTGGTTAAATCGCTCTTGCACTCCCTAAAAATAGTTTTATGAGCTAGGTGATTCTACTCCTGTTTCTTAACAACCAATGCCTTGTAGAACAAGGGCTAAAAAAAAACAGATTGGAACCTAGCTTTCCTTCTTTTATCTCTGCAGGCAAATTTTTCCATCTTTTAATAAACAGGCTTTAATCCATGTTGTTTAATAAACATACCAACTCAATGTTGTGACATGCAGAAATATGCAGGGCTGTAGTCTTAATGGGTGTTCTCATGTTAACATTACTGCCGGCTTCTACAAGCGCCCGCGCTACTTCAAAACGATTGCTTGCCACTGATGTATGTAGAGGAGTCCATCCATTGCTACCTACGAAATCAACTTTGCAGCCTGCAACAACAACAGTTATAAAGAGAGTGGTGGGAGATCGCCAGAGATGGGGATGTGTAAAAATATTGGGGGAGACCTTTGCCCAGCAGTGGGACACAATAGGTTGATTTAAAAAAAATATTTATATTTATATTTTATTTATTAAAATACAAAATTATTTGATTTTGGTGATAGCTTGATGCGCTAAGGACAAGTTTATCCACAAAATAAAAATTCATTAAACCATGATTAGTGTGAAATTTGTAAATAAAATTTGATTACCAGCATCAGCTAGTGCTTTGGCAATTTCAGCATAATTTCCATCAACAGCATAATTCAATGCTACTTTTCCAAATGCATCTTGTTGGTCGAGACCACATGTGTGTTCTGATGCTGCAGCAATGGCTGCTCCAGTGCTCTCCAGTATGGTTGCATACCACCTGAAAATATTAACACAAAAATTATGCTATCAACTAAGCTTTGCACAAATAGGTAGGTAAGTACTTATAAAACTAGATGTGCATTTTAGTACAAGATTAAACAAACTAACCACATCCTTACTAAAGTTAGATAGCAGAAAATGTATTTGAAATATGCACAATATCTTTACACACATCTTTACATTCATCTATGTCCCCGATTTAGTATGGTCAGGTACGATGATAGGTTCAATATATCTTTAGGTGAGTTTCTACATAAGTAGTACTCACTTGTACATAGAGGTCACAGATTCATCTTCACTAGTGGTGGCAGCCACAGTTCCAATCTCTTCATCCCATTCTAGATCTGTTTGTGGAGATGTTGGGCTCAATGCTGCAATATTTGGCTTGCTTTCAGTATTAGAAACTTCTTGGTGAGTCATTGCATAGTATTCTTGACTTTGGTCTTCTGATTCATGATTTATAACATCAGTTGGAGTCTTACTCGTTGGGTTTGAATCAAGCGATGGCTCAATGAAGGTTTTGAGTGTAGAATCTGGAGTGATAGCTTTGTCTTCCTGTTCCTTGTTGCCTAAAGGCTTATTTTTCATTGTTTTGGTTTCTTCTATGAGCTTCTTTGCAATGCTTGTGAATCCCCAGTAGGTAGCCTCACCGAGGCAGGTCTTGCCATTGCTGGTTGTTTTATTAGGATTAGCCCCTGCAAAGTAATAATACTACTGGTACATGGATACTTACTAAATTAATAGTTTTATTATTTAATTTAAAATATACATGCAATTTTTATCATCTTTACTATTTACTAGATACCTTTGGACAGCAGCAGTGTTACTGCATCTAAATCATTTGAAGAAACTGCTTCCAGCATTTGGCTTTCCAATGAGACCTCCATTTTCTTTGTAATAAACAAAATAAGCTTTAAAGGTACAGATATAATATAATAAATACTTAGTTTGAAGATGTTTAGCAGAACTATCACAAATGTATTCATATAGAAATATCGTAGTTCAGCTCAATGTTATTTAAATTTGAAAAGTTTTTCTTTTGCTGGCCGCTGCAATCAATCAATCAAAGAAAGAATCTTCTGATTTTGCCGAATGTCAATCAATTCGAGATTTGTTTACTTTTTTCTGGCCGTAGTTATTTTGCCGTTTATAAAATTTGGTGTTGCACTGATCTGTGGGGAAGCTGCACTGTCCAAGCCTGCAATCGTATCGTGTGGAAGGAGCCTAAAGAGAGACTGACAGATAGTTCAGTTCACTCAATCTCTACTAAAAAAAATGATAGTTTCATTCGTTCTCGTTCAGTTTGTTTACTTGGAATGAAAAGCAGTTTGTTGTGTTGTGATGAGTGAGATTTTTTTGCATTGTGCAAAATCATTAGAATTCTAACTCAAAGCAAGCTAATTATTATCTCACAATGGGTGAAAAATCTACACCTCTCTTAGCAGTTTTGCAATTATTAAGGAAATATAACCTAAAGGTAAACTGTGTAATTGGATCTTACAAGCTTGATAATATTCTCTCATTTATATAACAATTGGGTCAGTTAGATTACAAATCGTTAATCTTCGATCCTATTTTTACAGGGAACTGAAGAAATACTAAGAAAAGAAGCTAGCCTTGGCAATGCAGAGTATGAAAGTTTGGATCTTCCTGAAGTAGAATTGGCTAGTATACTAACTTCACACCACACTGAAAGTGATCCACATAGTTATGAATTTGCTTATGATAACCTGAAAAAGTTTATAGAAAACTCCTTGGATGTTTATAAGGTAACAACTTAATTATGGGACTTTAAAGTAAGTAGTACCATACAAAAATGGCTTTGCAAAATAGATAACTTGATATTCTTGTTTTCAGCATGAACTATCTACTTTATTATACCCTGTGTTTGTTCATATGTACCTGAGCATGATACTGTATGATCACCTTGAACATGCTCACAACTTCATGGAGAAGTTTGGTCCGGAACAGGAAGATTACTGCCAAGAAGATCTCAAAAAATTGTCTATTGTAAAGAATAAGGATCAAATTAAAGGAAATGAACTTGCTGAGATATACAGGTAAATACAAAAAAGCTTTTGGCCATGATTTAAGTCTAAGCTAAGGTTTGCCCAACTGGCAAACTTACTTTAGCGCCTGTTCGGCCGGTAGTTGTAGTTGGTTAGTTCTATATAGGTAATATGCGCTTAGAAACATCGATTGCGCGATTCAGGATTCAATACTTTTTGCATCATTTGTATGTGAATCTGCTTATCTGTGATCTCAGCGCCATCTAGTGGTACAGTACCGAAGTAGCTAAGTTGCTGTAATTAACATCTCTTGTAGTTCAGGTGTTAACATCAACTCGTACCTACTTCCTACCTACTTAAACTGCAAGACGCCTGCTGATCACATCGGAGCAACGGAATAGTGTAAGCCTACGGCTAAGCCTCTACGGCTGACACGCAACATTCCACATTCATTCATTGCAATCCACCGGTGCGAGCACACGTCGCTGTAAAATAAGCTTTACTCAAAATCAGAGTTGTTTTTTAAGTCTTTATTATCAATCAATACATATTATAAACATTGTCTCGCCTTCTCACTTATAACATCGGGCGATGGTAGATAGAGGTCGCCACAGTAACGGTTCTGTGACAAGGTTCTTTTATGCTGATTTCTGAAATTATTAAAAAGGAAATAGACAAAATGCTTTTTTTTTAAGTTGTATCTTTTAGTATTATTACTAGATTTCATTTATTTCAACATCTTTCAGTGATGTACAGTGTGAAACATAAAAGTTCTATGTGTCAGGGATACGTTCATACGTGAAAAAATACTACTCTACTACTAAATAGTCTCTCTTGTAAATGATTATGTATACCAACAGGCCGTTAGAGTGGTGTAATAATCTAATAATTCTTAAAATAATCTTGTTTCCAGCACCAACAAATTTGTTGTTCAGCTGTCTAGAGAGACGTCAGCACAACTCAAACGCTACCTGCATGAACAGAAAAGCTCCACTGTTATCATAAATATCATTAACAATCATATTCAGTTGGAAGTTCACGATGGACCAGGCCGCACTCAGGCACAAGTCCGAGCTACTGCTGGTGGGATCCTCGGTGAAGCCACTAGAAATGGTAATTTTATCTTATCTCATCTTAACGGCTAAACTGATTTTTGATGAAAATAGAAATATTAATTGAAATCCACAACCATCACACTTGGCCAATACTGCTCCAACTTAGCAGTAAACATACTTTATTTAAGTATATTAAAACCATCAGGTCTTACTACTAAAAAGTTAAGCATCTAATCGAACACCATGTTGACACCTCTAATGTGAACATCATTCAGTGCTTCCAAAATGGCCTCCTGAAAAATATCTCCAATGCACCCTGGTTCATAAAGAATACGGAACTGCATGACATACTTAAAGTCAACACAGTAGCTGAAGAGATCAAAACCACTGCTCAAACATATCAGGAAAAACTGAAAAGCCATCCTAACCAACTAGCACAGCAACTCACAAAACCTACTTTTAGGAGACGACTTAAAAGGAATGATGTTATGCAGCTAAATGTGTGACTAAATCAATGAAGAGTGCCTACTGGAGTGAACTCTGCCTGACATTACACCTGCAAATTTGCTCATAGTTGGAAAACTGATTGCAGATAAAACTTGTAACAAAAAAAAATGTTACACACATGACACATATCAAAACAAAACTTTTACCACAAAAAGCGTTTAGGTACAAGTATTTAGAGATTGTTGATAGTTTTTTAGTCAGCGCTTCGCTAATCACGGTTTATATTTTTGTAGTAAGACAGTTCATGTTTTACATAGTCAAAATAACTTAAAAACCATGAAATTGTAATTTTTCAGAAAACCGTGCAAAGGTTTACTATGGCTTATTAAAGGAGCCTGACATCCAAGTGCTGCCTACCCCCGTAGAAGATGAGGAAGAGGTAGAGGAAACACCAGATAAACCTAAGAAGAAAAAGGCTAAAAAAGACAATATCTTCATGAAGAAACCCAAGTCAGATCCCAATGCACCACCGAATGATAGGATTCCTCTACCAGAACTGTAAGCCGCAGGCCCCACTTATCGCACACGCGGTATGTCGTTGATCGGACGATCAACGACATACCGCGTGTAATTTGTGCTATATTTCCATGTTTTGAGATTTATCTTTCATGTATTACATTTGAATGGAATAAGAATACGCCCGACGCCATTTAGATGTGGCCTGTGCCTAAATCTATGACTGTACGTTGAACTTCAAGTACAACCACAATAATCTTTTACTTTTTTTTATAGAAAAGAGACAGACAAACTAGAAAAAGGCAGGGCGATACGAGAGGCGTCGAAACGGGTCGCTCTTGGGCCGGATAGTCTACCGTCGATATGCTTCTACACACTTCTCAACAGCGGGAACTCCGCGCTCTGCACCGACATTTGTGATGACTCCACGCTCATGGCTGTGGGGTTTAGCAATTCATTAATAAAGGTACCTATGAGTTCTTTCGCCATTTTTGAAGGAGCTAGTGGCTCTGCTATTTTATTTACTTTTCTCGTGTTTTACTAGGTTTTATTATGTAATTTCGGTGGCATTTTACTAATGAAGCCTTGGATTACGTAACAGGAGATTTGGTAAATGGAATGGTGGAGTATTCAAGTAAATTTCTCATTTGACGAAAGATTTTCGTTGGAGTTTTGAAATGACAAGCCGCCATGTTTTTTCAATACCAAATTGACGTGTCATAATACATATTTGAGAGGTGAAGATACTTGACATTGGCAGAATTATACTGTTAATACAGTTTACATTTAGTTGCTATTAATACAAAGAAGAAGAGGAAGGGAATAAAGAGAAGAAGAAGCCAAGAAGTGAAGTGAGAGAGAAGAAGAAGAAGACTGAGCCAAGATGTTACTGATTGGACGGTATAGTCGCTCAGCGACAAAGTCCTTTTCTTTTTTGTTCATATAAATAAATAAATAAAGGTACCTACCTTCAACTTCGTGTTGGTAGAATTCCCTGTGTCGCGGTAATAGAAACTACCAGTACCATGGTATGCAGAAGATCATGTAAATATTTGTCTCGACGCGAGAATCAATATTAAAAGTCTCCGCCGTGCCAGGTCATAAAATTTTTAACAAACACCCTTTTAAAGGTATGTCAGAGAAATAAACTCTAGTAAACTTACAGGTTTGGACTCTGACACCTATAAAACTAAGAGGTATGAAATCTGCTGAAAAATTACAAGACATTGACAGAGAAGCAGGTGTGTATGCTTCCTTAATGATATTCCAATTCTCAGTTTAACAATATTTTAGTTACTTTTTTTTTTTAGGTGACGTGTTAGTCAGGATGATGGAAGAGCGAGATAGGGATACATTCCGCACCCTGTTTGGACATTCTGGCCCGGTTTATAGAGTTTCGTTTGATCCTTTCAAAACTATGCTGCTTTCATGCTCGGAAGATTGTACAGGTAAAAGTGGTTTCGAAATTATCACACTCACACTTCAAAAGTCTCCGGTAGCAATCTAGGAAGCAGGGAGGGATTAGACCATTCTGCTTTTACACATCACAATTAAGAAGGCACGATAATATCACCTCAATTCTCTCGCTCTTAAAGACGGCCCGGCCTTTTAAACGTTATAACGTTTTGCAGTGCGTCTGTGGTCGCTGCAATGCTGGACGTGCCTAGTTGTGTACCGTGGACACGGGTTCCCCGTATGGGACGCGCGCTGGTCCCCTCACGGACATTACTTCGCGTCAGCCGGCCACGACCGCACCGCGCGTCTTTGGGCGACCGACCAACACCAGCCGTTGCGCATATTCGCAGGACATCTCTCCGATGTTGATGTGAGTAAACCGTTTGAATACTTTGTCTAAGTTAAATAGCGTCTGCATCCCCAAGCAAGGCACGCAGTCATTCTCTCGGAAGCCATTTAAGTAAGATTTAAAGATTTTGGTTAGTTAACGGGAATGCACCGCGTAAAATATCTTTTTGGTTTCTTAAGGTTGCGCATATGTATCCAACAGGCGTGGTTTTGGGCAGATTGATGTCTGAGGCACATGGCCCACATGCAAAAGTTAGGTCATTCCTTAAGTGACAGGTTGCAATTGCAAGCCTATCGCCGCTTATAAGAATGCTAACTGGTATCCTCACCATGTTTTCCTTCACCGTTTATAGCTTTTTTAAATGCGCATATAAATCGTCCGAAACGAAAAATCCGTACTGCGCGGTTACAATAGCATGGTTTACCTTGCACACACACACACACACACACAATACAGAATACAGAAAGATTACATACTGAATATTTTTTAATTATTTCAATTTCAGTGTGTCCAGTTCCATCCTAATTCGAACTACATCGCAACCGGCTCTAGCGACCGCACCGTGAGGTTGTGGGACAATTTGACCGGGGTGCAAGTTCGCATCATGACAGGACATAAGGTACAACTATCTCAACTATTTGTATACGTGACCACAGCTGCCGAAACGTCGGGTAAATAAAATATATAAAAAATAGGGCATCCGACGAACAGGAGCTACTGTTGGTGACGCTGACTGAGCGTGGTAAAATAATAATTAGTGCGAGTATTATTCAAAAACCTATACCTATATATAAAGAAACACAGACATACAGGATCATGAATTTAAAATTTGTATTGAGAATGTTAATCTTATTCCAGTCGAGTGTGTACACACTGTGCTTCAGCGTGTGCGGACGCTGGCTGGCGTCCGGCGGCGGCGGCGGTGAGCTGGTGGTGTGGGACCTGGCGACCGGGGGTCCGTGCGCCGCGCTGCCGCCCGCGCACGCCGCGCCCGCGCATGCGCTCGCACTCAGCCGCGACGGCGCGCTGCTCGCCTCGGGTGAGTGTCACTGTCACTTTCACTGTGTGGTGTAGCGATGTATGTCAGCGATTTATGAATGTAAGCGAGCTGATAAGATAAAAGCGTGTCTACGGGCATAATAACATTGCATTGTAACCATATAAGTACTAACACAATACAGCAGTTATCAGTCTACTTGTATGAACTGACTATATTACACAATGTTGTTTTTTTCAGGTTCTTTGGACTGCACTATAAAGCTGTGGGACTTCGCAGCGATAACAGATGAGGCCGCTGGGGATGAAGCATTTAATTCAACAACTCAAAAGGAAGATAAGTTTTTGTTGCGTTCGTTTGCAACGAAAAACTCGCCAATAAAAGGACTACATTTCACTCGACGAAATCTGCTTCTAGCTGCAGGGTCTTATGAGGGAAGTTCTTAATATGTACCTATTCAGTTTTGACATAGAAATAGTTTAAGATTCATAAAAGTTAAATAATAAAAGATCTATAATACACTGTGGTTTCTATTTTAAGTTAGTTAAAGAAATACTTGTTATATTTTCTGTTCATTTTATTTTACAAGAGGAAAAATTGCTTAAAGTATTTGAAGGAAATAAGATCTTTCTGCCGTAATGAATTGTATCATTAGGTTCAACACAGAGTCATTGCTTCTTGTCAGTTGAGATTTCATTGCTTGTTTAAAATCTTCTTTCACTCCTTTATCAGCGCCACGAGTGCCAATCCTCCTCTGTCCCAAATGTTGTTGAGCATTGGGTAGAATATCTAGTACTATATTGTTATCATTTTCATTCCACATATAGCTGAGTTCCTCCAATATATCTATGTGTATAATGTAGGTAGAAAACAGATGATAGTGAAATACACCCTTCTGTCTAATAATGTCCAGGATATGTATGAAAACAGATTCTTCCTGCGGCCAACCTAGTTGCATCAATACAAGAATATGTCCATAGGTCACATCTGAAGTATTTCCGGTGTTGAGTAATATTCTTATAAGCAAAGTACAAAAGTAATGCATGATAGCAACTTTGGTCAGGGCTAAAAAATGTAAATGTCTGTGTTTGCCTCCAACTATTAGCTCACAATCTAGGACACCTTCTGAAGCTGGTAGATGGGGAAGTGCAGCTAGGATATTCTCTATGCAAGCTGAGTACCTCTTTTGGTTATAGCTTATAGATACTCTCATCATACAATTTGTCAGTGTATTTTCTAAACCAGATTGCGCAATATCGTCATATCTTCCCCTAAACAGTGCCATTTCGTCACTGAATGTCTCAGCCCAGGGTTTAGCTTGCAGCTGATTACACAGCTTATTAAATTCTCTCAAAATGACATCATTACTGTGTAATAGTTCCCAGCTATTTGCAGCTATCTGAAACTGATTTGATGACATACCTGTGATTTCAACATCCCCCTTCCTTCTTTTAGATGGAGGTATGTCTGCATCTGCTAAAGCCTCAATGAGAATGTGATTTCCCTTAAAGGATTTGAATTCATACAATGATCTTAGGAAAAATGTAACTCCACAATACAATAACTGCCTGCAGTCTTCATTGTTCCGAAGAGTGAGTAACTTCTGAAAGTATGCTTCTTTGTTTAAGCTGTTGCTGTAGTTGATAAGGTATGGATCCCAGCTGAGTTGTTTTCCCAATAAATCCAATACTCCATGCAGTCTTTGCCATGGATCAGCTATGTCATGGTCGGTTTCATCATAAGCATACGAGTTGTAAAAATCTATAGCTTTAATTAACAATCGCTGTAGCAGTCTTGGTGACTCTAAACTGCTCAACAGAGGCAAGGTCTCCACTACTAACAACCTTGCATACCGATTGTCATAGAAGAATTTTTCAGTGTTAATTAGTGTCTTCACTAAACTATCCACACCCAATTGAGGAAATTTTCTTAGTAATAAAACAAGCAACTTGCAATGCTCCATCATATCATCACTATTTTCGACACTAGTTTTTAGAATAGTGAGCTGAATATCAGGGCTAATATTATCAAACATTTGACCAAGAAAACTACCTTCTGCGGAGCGAAGGGCATTAGCAATAGCCGATATTTCCGGCAACAATGCGCTTATATTTTGCCTTGACAACATCAAGGAACTAAAGCATTCAGCTGCTTCATGAACATTTCCAGATTGTTTCTCCATCAAATAAGCTTCAAATTGAATCTTGAAATTGGTAGGAAATAAAGTTTTTGCAGTCAGCATCCAAGCTTTCGCAGAATGAATGTTCACTTTGTGAGCCTCCTTCGCTTTCGCAATAATGTAGTCTTCATCGCTAAGAGTACTTTCGATTCCGGGCATTTTGGTTGAGTTGAGGTTTGGTTGGAGCCCTTGGAGAAGTCTTGGAGGCTGGAGCCTCAAGTTGGAGCACAACACAAATCTTGATTTCGTAAAATATTATTAGTATGTAGGTTTCCCTATGGTATGGTAAAATAATGGTTTATTTCTACGACAAAACATCAACCAAGCTATTTAGCTGTAACTGCTGTAACGATGCTTACACAGGGTCAGTCAGTGACTGACTCCGAATTCAAGACAAGTCAGCGCTGACTTGTCTGACTGAAATATTGCGGTACGAAAACCAGTAGGTAAGCCCAGACTTGCTGCGCTCTGCTGACCTGACTGCTGTACTGTTCAATTTACATTTTGTCAGCGCTGTTTTGTCACGTATTCGGAGTCAGTCACTGACCCTGTGTAAAATAGCCTTCACGTTCATACGTTCTGAGTTTGTTGACAGTGACAAATATACTAAATGAATGAGTTCTGTGCATAGATTTAGCATGGTACCTTTTTCCTATATATATATGGTTCTGTGTGTAATGCTCGGATCGGATCGGAACAACAGGAAGGAAATGTGTACGTGTAAATATCCATACGTGTCTACAAACAAAGTAGTCACAATTTACATCGATTGATGTAAAAATGTGTGTGTCGATCGTAGATAAATTATCAATAAAATTCATTTAGTGATGTTATTTTAGCAAAACTTTCATATTATTTATTTAGAAAATTAAGCCGTCAATGCAAACAGTTCAATGATTAACAAAATGAACGATATTCATGCATACAAAAGATATGTGATAGCTGAACTGGCTCCTGACCATGTTTTAGAAAATATATTTTCATATCTTGATCTTAGTGATCTACGCAATTGTGCAGTGGTATGTAAAACATGGTACAGAATAATAACTGACGAAAATAACGATGTTTGGAGGTCCCATTGCATGAAGAGATTAGCTGAAGAAGTCATAAAGTCTGATTTAATATCGTCTGTTCATACGTATAAAACGAAACTAAGAGCTTTCCACCACGCCTGGAATTCCCATGATTGTTCAAGAAATATTTACATCAAACCAAATGGGTTTACACTACACAGGTAAGTGTAAAATATATATTAGGTTATAACTACTACAATACCTTATGAAAACAAGAAGCGAAGAAAGAAACAAATATTAAAAGCTAGTTTTGGTATGGCATAACTCAAATGTTTAATTTGCTGTTTCACAGAAACCCAGTTGCACAAAGCACTGATGCATGCAGAGGGAAAATTGGTTTTCGTTATGGCAGGCACTGCTGGGAGGTGATTTGGGAAGGCCCCTTAGGGACTGTAGCAGTAGTTGGCATTTCTACAAAAGAAGCTCCGTTGCAGTGTCAAGGCTATGTTGGACTTTTAGGATCTGACCAACAAAGTTGGGGATGGAATTTAGTTGATAATCATTTATTACATAATGGTGAAACTCAAGGACACTATCCACGACTTAATAACTGTCCAAAGTATCAAGTAAGTAACAATTTAGTCAGAGTTATGTTATCGGTTGGTTTATAAGCAGCTGATAAGCTGATACCGAAATGCTACTGCTCAAACTAGTATTATAAAATGTGTAAGTTTGTTTGTACACTTTTTTCAAAGAATCTAGGCATTTGTAAAATTACTTCGGTCTACCTAATTTGAAATGAGAGCTTCAGATTCAGATTCAGATTTATTTATTTTGCAATACATGGGTCTAACAGAGATAGTGGTATAATAGGTAAGGACAGCCATTATCAGCTTAGTAGCATGCAAAATATTATAGAGGTAGATACATATACCGCATTGCAAATTATTTTACAAGAAGAAAGATTAAATTAAAATTACAATTACAATATAAATAAAATTGAAAAGGTTAAGTTACATACAGCCTTAAACGCCCAGTAAATATCAAGATTTAAATAAGTACAAGTAATATAAAGGTGAATTAGATTTAGCATAATGTCTTGGAATTATAATTGAAAATCAAATGTCACTAAACTTATCCAAAAAATATTCATTTACACTATAATATGTCTTTTTACACAGAAATTTCTTTAATTCTAATTAGAAAATATGTACAATGTTTTTTTGTAATAAATCAGATGGCAAGCGATTGAAGTAGCTTGGTTTTCCATTATTGATATTGAGAACCAAATATTTATTCTTATGTTTTAGGTTGGAGAACGAATAAGAGTCATTCTTGACTGCGAAAACAAGACATTGTCTTTTGAGAGGAATTACGAGTTTTTAGGTGTTGCATTCAGAGGTAAGTTTTAAATTCAGTTAACCCATAGTCCTTGAAAGACAGTATAATAGTTATTATAAATAAAGAAAAATGTTGTTGCATGATTCAATAAAACCTGTTGTTTCTATGTTTCAGGCCTTCCCAACAAGAAACTGTATCCAACTGTTTCAGCTGTCTATGGAAATACTGAGGTGTCCATGGTGTATTTAGGACCCCCTGTAGATGGCTGAAAGGAATCTAGAAAAGGTCAATATTAACTAGTCAAAACAACAATGTGATATTATATATTTATTTCAAGACAAACAGACATGAATAGAAGCACACTGTCTGTACCTCATTGATAAGCAATACAATCATTTCCTTAAGCTTAAGGAAATGATAACATAGCTATGTTTACACGTTGGCAAAACTAGTGTGCAAGCAAGAAAGCAGAAGTGTGGTTTGGCTCGGTTTGTCTAGGTTTGCCATGATGTAAACGAGTTATTACAACTTCAATATTGCTGCTGCAATAACTAAAGACAGAACTAATAATGTTGCCATATTTTTATGATAGATAGAAACATCGAGAACTTTATCTTACTAGTCAAAGATAAAACATGCTAGCTAGGAAATAAATCACAACAAAATATATTGAAATGCATGTATTGAGCTATCTGTGCTTCTATGATATAATAATTACCTGCAGAAATGTAGTAATACTGAAACATTCCTTAAAAGATAAGTAGTAATACAATTGTACCAGTACTAAGTAACCAAAGGCACTCTTATTATACAAAATTATTGGCAATTTCATAATTCTGTACATGTGTTGGTATTACTACATTTTTTATCACATTGTATAAAAAATAGCAATAAATAATAGATAATTCAAATTATATTTTTACAAACAATTATGTATAGGTTCCATTAAAATGCTTGTACTTTTCTTAACAAGCTTATGTTATGTATGTGTCGCGCCAACTGGTTAAATCCGCCGTTCAATTAAGCGCCTAGACATTTGATTAAACGGCGCCGTTCAACTAGCGGCCTGAATGATATTCAGCCGTCTGGTTAATTAAAAGCATTTAATGAACTGGCTGGCTGGATGCCTGCCTATTCATTTATTATACGAGTATATAGGCGTTTACGTTTACGTAATTCGTTTAATAAAGAATTTTAGATAGATAGATCTAGAATCTAGATTCTAGATAGATTTATATAATTAATAGCTTTCTGGCCTGGCGCATCGGCGGCCGCGTAGCTAGCCTCGCGCGTAGCTTTTCACTATCTTAACATAACCTAACCAATTGACTTTTATCTAGAGAGGGGCATTGGTAATTTGACGACATTATTCGCCGTGCGTTTTCGTCAGCGCGATCTAGAAATTGGTAATTACATAGATTTAGCATGGTACCTTTTTGATCCTATACTCGTATTATATTATATATATATATGTGTGATTCTAGTCACGCCATCTAGTTATGAAATTGGGTACTAATTGCTACACAAACTCGTTCAACAATACAATGTTCTCTATCTATAGTAACAATAGTACTTAGAAATTACTTGGCTAGGCAAGTAGTTAAACATAATAGCTCCAAGCCATTTACCTAATATCATTCAGGCCGCTAGTTGAACGGCGCCGTTTAATCGCATGGCTAGGCGTTTAATCAGACAGCGGATTAAACCAGTTGGCTGCGACATATGCGTTTATAGCTAGTTTACTTTTATCTAATGAGTTCTATTACCAGAGGGTAAAAAAGAGTTTTTTAAATGTTACTTTATTTCTCACAGATTTTACTTTATTTATTTGAGTAGGTAAAAAACATAGTTTCTTCTTTTGACTCTGTGCTGAGCATGACCATTGACCACCCCAGAAAATGTTATTTTTATAGACGAACTGAAAAGATTGAAAGAAAGACGACCTCTGTAGCGCAGTGGGCGAAGGTCCGCTTGCGACGCAGAAGGTTGCGGGTTTGGTATAATCAGTATATGGCAACCATATTATGTCAACGCCATCGTTCGGTACTCTTTCATAATAAATGAAAACCATTACAAATCCACGTTTACGGCGTCGATAACGATTGGTGAATAAAAGCAATTAAGCCCCCGGTGAAGCCCATGACACAGGCCAAAGATCATTGCTCAGGCCGCTTTCAGTTAATCTCGTTGAAAAAAATCACTAGTCTATAACTAATTAATTTAATTTAATTAGTCATTAAATTGTTTGTTGTGACTCAATAATTACTAGTCTACCTAAGTATTTGTTATAATGGTAGGTACCTGCCATTTTTTACATTTGTTTGTACATTAATGTAATTTATTATATTTAAATGTGACTAGTTTGTGTAATTGCAACTAACATTAATTTTATTCTAGGATTATAGAGCCTAATAATTAATGTGCTATAAAATCAGATTGTGAACGCTTTTCTTTGATTCACCCAAATAAAGCGCGTTTATTTCTTTGCTTACCTTGTTCTGTTTTATGAATTCCATAGTTATTAATTGAGAAATATCTGAAAATTCTGAAAGTACTACGTAGGTACGTGCAGGACGCCGCGCCGGTAGCTCGTATAATACATAATATCCGTCAAATTTGAAGAGTATTAATTGCAATGCAACACATTTTAATTGTCTTGTTAACTACCCGTGATGTTCGCGTTTTTTTAATTGCTCTCTCATCTAATTTAAGGATTTACTCCTTGTCGGTACAACTGATGAATCCCTCCAAGTAGCTCTTTCTCTTTTTCTTCCTTGTCTGATCGTTGAGTAACCCTTATATCATGCAACATTTGAATGGGAGAGCCTGCGATTGAACAATAAAAACACCAATTCGGTTAATTAATACTCATTATTGCTAAAATTTTATCACATTATCATAAATAATATTATCACATTGTTTGTATCTGTCTAATTAACATTCCCATTTAGGTAGGCACAAAATTAAATTACAACGACAAGAAAAATTGTAAGTACAAGCAATATTATTATTGTTTATTAAATAGTGTAACAAATGAAATAATAATGTACTAATTTAACAGATCACAGAGTAGGTAAGGTACCTACATACAGATTATGAGTTTTATTTTTACTTGTATGTTACTTTTCCTTATTGTTAGGTTGTCAACTACGATTTGTATGGGAAAAAAGTAGTAGGTAGCTTAGCATCTAATGGTAACTGTTCATAATAAACGAAAATCTTTTCGTAACGCGACCGAGTACACTGTTCAAAAACTTAGAACTTTGTATGTAGGAATGTAGGTACGTGCTGCTGTTACCTAAATATTTAAGTTTTTAATCCAAATGCCAAACTATGATTCGGTTGAGCTTGAGATAGATTCGACAAAATTGTGTCAGGCCGTAGCATTTAGAAAATGATAATAAACTAATAATAGGTAAAATACACACAATCGTTCTTTAGCTCTCTGAAATAGCTGCGCAGAACCCATTTTTGATGACGCCTAAAATCGTGCTATCTAGCTTATTCTACCAAACCTGCGCAATCGTCTATTGCACCTAACTTCAGAGAGCTAAAGATCCGTTGTGCTTAGTATAACAACTCTGACTTGGCAAATGTCTGGAGCTTCGACAAACAAAATCATTTTATATTAGGTACTTATAACGCCCAATTAGGGCCGTTTTTTATTTGCAAGTCCATACATTTAAGGTGCAGTAGTTTATAAAACTTTGATCAGCTTTTACGGTTCATACATTTATGCTGATAAAAGTCAAATTAATGAACCAAAACAATAATTATATGATTAAATCTCTAGATTCTTCTGTCTGTGCTAAAACTATTAGATAGTTAGGTAGGTATGATAATGTTTATATTAAATAACCCAATACACCATTAAAGAAATCTAGTCATTCTTTCTTTCGATAAACTTAAAGCTTAGGTGTAAGTGTAAGTAAGCATTACATACTAGGTAGGTACTAGCAAGTAGGCTTGATATTTTTAAACTACATTAATTTAAATGTAGGCAATTACCTACTGGTTCAATGTGTACCAAAGAGGAATAAATAGGGCAATAATTTTGTGGGAGAATTAATAACCTCGCGCGGGTGAACAGCAACTTCCATTTATGGCAAACTCTCAATTTGACTGAACTTCATATCATTATCACCTACTACTTAAGCAGCATTGACACGATCAGAGTATACTCTGATGCCTACTCCTAGTAGGAGCTACTTGGATCGCAGCAACCCTAAACCGAGCGCACTCTGACGACGTCGGCCCATCAGAGTTGACTAGGACCATGTTCTACTCATCAGAGCTGCGCGCAGCGTACGAGTAGGCAAACAAAATGGCGTCTGCATAGAACAATCAAAGAAAAATAGTCCAAGTCAATCAGAGTACAAAGGAAATGATCAGAGTCAACTATGATGGTGTCAACAGCTATCCTAGTACACTCTTATGAAGCTTACTCGTACGAGTACACTCTGTCAGAGTATACTCTGATCGTGTCAACACGGCTTCATGTGAAATACTACGTTAATGTACACAACTGTATGCAGAATACCCACACGTTCGTTGCTTCTAATCATATGCGGACGAAAACGGTAGATATTACCTAACAGGACTCGCATATCTTTCTACAATAAATTTAAACTACTTACGTGGGGTTACAAGATTTTTTGTCTATAAATTATTGTTATTATAATCACTCTTAATAAATGCTACTTTAACCACTCAAACCAAATGGACGCGATGAAATATTTAACATTACAAGATTTTAAATACTTACAATAGAGATTCTACTACCCTGAGAGGGATTACAGCCGTGAATATAATGTAAAGTGCAATGCAAGTCAAAGCTACAGACACTTAGTCAATGTGTTGATCAGTGAGCAATTGGTCCACGGGCTTTGTGGTGTCTTGTAGGTAGTCCTTCATTTGTGGCTTCACTTTCGTCGGTGGGAACTTGGTTAGACAGAAGTCAGAGGCGACACAGAAGAACTTGCATAGCAGTGGGCAGAGCAAAGCTTGGTGTGTGACCGCCGCGATCCGGTACCACGGCCCGTCGAACGGATCCAATATGGCCGGGCACAGCATGTGGTTCAAGTTTACTTGCGCAGGCTGAAATAAATATAACAAATTTATCAGAGAACATAACAAATAATGGTACCTACAATCTACATAGCTTAGCCCCCTTACGCAATAGCGGTTAAGGTAGTACAAGGTAAAGCACTACCGGGTTGCGTAGCCATGGAATAGAAGATTTTAAATCATTAAATGTTCATTGGCCTTGATGGTACCTTACCTACTATAGTATATCTGGTACCCCAGCAACATACATAAACATAAAAAAAAGTGTGATCTAAAAACATAATATGAGGAAAACAGTTAATATTCATTATAGGCAACGACGCGCGACGGTATTTTAGGACTTAGAAAAATAATTAAATATATTATTTTTATAGTTCTCTAAATACCCATAACTTCTTTAAAGTCTGCAACAGTCAAAATTGGTAGTAAATGGCACTGTACCTTTTCTAGGTCAACTTAATTAGTAAGCATTATCCTATTTGTTTACAAATTGAATTGTCAGACAATAGGGGTCATAAGGGTGTTAACTTAGCTTATTTAATTAGGTGAAATCATGCATTTAAATGTATCTAATTTCCAAAAACCCTTTTGAGAAAAATGTAGGTATCTAATTGTTTATGTCTTTCTGGATGATAAATGGAAAAAAAATGCACAATAAAACCCATTGTGGGTAAAAATACAAGGATGTAATTTATAAAAATAGTATAAGTACACATCATGTATCCTATCTAAATTACATAATCAGATTGACAACTTCTGCAAATGCTCGCCTGAGATGAAAGGGGAGCAAAATCGATTCTCGCGACAGGACAATGTTTGTATGTTCAGCAGATTTTTGTTCTGCATCAGGCTGTTATAGTTGCAACGCCATGGTACCTAACCTACTTGAAGTTTTGGATAACATACAGTATTTTACTATGTGGATCTGACTGATAGTTATTTAAAGAAAACACCCAACAAAATAAAACAAATACTTACAATAGCAAACACTTGCAATACTATGAAATGATATATCATATTTAGACTATAACTGAATATAGCCCAGTTGAAGTCCCACAGTGGCTCTATGTTATATACACCTGTAAATATATAAAAAAATCTATAACTGTTCTAAACAAATGTTTATCAACATGATGAGTATCACAATAATATTACATAGTTAAAATAAAATAAACATAGTTAATTAGGTTTTTTTTATGTAGGTATAGGTAGTTACTTACAAAAAAGAAATACAAATATTGTCTGTTTCTTATTTAATTCTGAAAACTAAGAATAAAAGGGCTCAAAAATAATGAATTGCTTACCACCAATTCTTAGTAAATAATATGGTATCACAAACATCATCCCATGTTGTATCCAGTACAAGGCAGCTTCGGCTAAAATCTGAAATAAATTATATCAACATCACTTTACCTAAGCATGTTATCATTAGACAATTATTTTTAAATACTTCACTTACTGTCCTTGAAGCGGTTTCAGGAAATAAAAATGCTAACAGAGGTCCATTTAAAAGGTTTAAATGAATTCTAAAGAGTGCTGTCACCGTCTTGCTTGGTGGGGCAGCTAATAAATAGATCTGGAAATTAACAAATTAATTTACTTATTGCTAAATAAAAACAAAAGTATATTATTCAAAGCAAATACATACTTGTATAAGTGTTGTCACATGGCATGGGTTTAGTAAATAGATGACGGTCCGAGAAGCAAATTTAAAACCAATTTCCATTCCCCACAGCAAGGCCAATAGGATAACTAACAGGCGTTTACCGCCTCTATCACTTTTAATATAGTTTATATCATCAGGTATTTTTAATTTTGGATAAGTTTTTATCTGAAAAATATGAAAAAATTATGGTAAGTATTTATGTTGTCTAAAGGTCTAAAAAAATACTTAATTTTTTCTTCTTGGAATTATTTACATGAATTGCTTAGCTATGTACATCATTAGAATAGGAAGCCTGACACAAGTTTTATTGATTTTACAACGAGCATACCATGGGTAGGTAACAATAATTATGTAGCGCATACTAACCAGAACATAAATGCTGATTGAAGTAACGATTACAGTTTCAATGATTCGCCTTTGGGGCGATAGAAAATAAGCACATTCAGGCCCAACATTTCTAGGTACCGCTTTATTTGCACCAATATAAGCCCACTCAAACATGTTTCGATTTTTAACTTATAATATTTAACACTATAAAGCCAACATCTCTTCGTCCCTAAGCTAGGTATTTATGCAGTGATCATTATTTACGAATTGATTTCAATGAATCCAATCTGCGTTATTTCCCGCGAATGACAGCGCGAGCACGCACGCACGGTAGAGTTGAGTGAGAAGGAGCGCAGGCGCAAACAACTTCAAACAAGCCCCCCCTCACTCAATTCCACAGATTATTATACATATGTAGCAAGTTCAATTCAACTCAACTTCAATCCGTTCCGCTAGAGATGTTCCGCTCAGCAGCAGTATTGCCAACTTGATTCGTCCCATTGGCCCATAAAGTTAGATAATTGATTATGTACCTTTAATACCTACCTATTAAAATCTATCCATACCTATATTTCTTTAAACTATCAAGACCAATTCAAGAATTAAGAAATAAAAATAAAATAAGCCGAATATAACTGATTTTTAATTCGAGGCCAATAAGGTAATCAAATCAATGTCACTGAGACTTCATTGTCAAGAGAACTCGAAGAGAATCCAGCGATAATAATCATTTAGTAAAATAAAGTCAAAATACAAGTATACATCTCCAAAACAAAACACTTCCCGTCCCCGCAGTCGAGGGATGTTATCCATTCTGATAGACGACCTCTTGACCTCTCAGAAGGTTGCGGGTTCGATCCCCGCCGCGGGACAAATGTTTGTATGACCTACAGATATTTGTCTCGGGTCTGGGTGTTTCTATGTATAATATGTAGGTATGTATTTACAAACGAAAAGTACTTATACATATAAGTAGTATATCAGTTATCTGGTTCCCATAGTACAAGCTTTGCTTAGTTTGGAGCTAGATGATGCTGTGTGAAAAATGTCTAGCATTATTTAATTTATTATTTATTCTTCTCGGAAAACAAAATGTTGTGATTTTTTTCTTTGCCATGGCCATAAAAACATATTATTTGCCCATAAAACACAAAAACACGGAGCTGTAGACCCGGCTTAATTTTTATTCAGTAGGTACCTACTATTAGAATCAGAATAAAAGGATATCACCGTATCACTAACATTATCAATTAGTATGTACCTACATTTAAGGTAGGTAAACATTTCGTATGAATATTGTTCATATTCATATTCATATTCATATTCATATTCATATTCATATTCATATTCATATTCATATTCATATTCATATTCATATTCATATTCATATTCATATTCATATTCATATTCATATTCATATTCATATTCATATTCATATTCATATTCATATTCATATTCATATTCATTTATTCATTGCTTGTATGTACATAAGTATAGCTTAGGTCTAGGTAGGCTTAGTGTGTAAGGTACATACACCCTTTTGGGCACTGCAACGTCAGTTTGATAGGTATATAAAATTAATTGGTCAATTAAATTAAGATAAAATAATGGTAAGTAAGTATATGAAATTATGTAAGCAATTGGTATATTAAATTAAGTTAAAAATAATAGGTATTGTCAGGATAGGTAGGTAGTATTTTATAGTAGGTACTTAGTCACTAATTAGATATTCGAAGTTTTCGTCAATATTTCCTAAATTATAACCATTTACATGTTTTTGTCAGATAAAAATTGTGGCACAGAATAATAACATTTGTCGATTAAGAATGATTTAAGTCTATTGTGGAAAGTTATGTGTTTTGGTTCGTTTTTTATGTCAGGGCGACATTTTATTATAAATCCGGACTAATCTAAAATCAGGGCTATTATCTAGCACTTTTAGCTTTGTTGGGGGTAGTTGGTTTTAGTAGTTGGTCTTTATTAAGCCTATTATAATTCGCATTAATTTCTTGTTTAGATAAAAAGAAGTTATATTTCCCAAAAGAATCAATTCCCGAGGTAGTTAGACGCCCGAGCTTAGCGAGGGCGGCTATAGTCCGAGTAGGAATTGATTCTTTTACCCGTGGCAAACACTCTACTTTTCATTTAGAATATGAGGAAAAAAGTCAAAGTCAAAAAGCATTTATTCAGTAGGACCGCTGGGATCACTTTGAAATCAAAAAGATTTTCTATGACACAATTTGCCTCGACTGTAATGGAATCTGGTGTCAATATTTCGCTTGAACTCATTTTTAATATTCAATTCAAAACTTAGCACAAAAGTCCGTCACAGATACATACATAACAGATTTTAGTACCTATCCCGCCAATTTGTGTTGACTTGAAATTTTAAATATGGAATTCACACTGGCTGTTTAGAAAGTCATGCATGACATTTTTTTAGTTTTTTTTTTACATAAAACTCTTCACAGCTGACAGCAGTTCTATTTTTAAAGTTCATTCTGGCCCGAGGGTCGGAATGAATTTGTATGAGATTTTCCTTCCCTAGAGTCTGGCAAATGAAAGTAGACCCTGAAAAATCGCGGCAAATTTAAAAAATATAAGCGTGGCAACCCGTTAATTAATAACTCTAAATAATATACTTTTCAACACACTTGCTCATAAAGTGGCTCTATGGTCACTGCAATTAGGCACATAATGACACCCATAATCAAACTGTGACTTTTTCATTACTATAACTCACTAGTGAGTAATAGATTTTTTTTTAATTTTATTGGTTGAGTTGCTTTGTTCTTAAAAAAGTTTTTATTCAGAAAAAATATCGTGTTCAATAGAACAAATTAATTAATGTTCCTATTGCTTGCTCATTTCATGCAACTTCTTATTTAAATAGATAATGTGTTTTCACTTTCACTCAAATATAACTTTTGTTTTCTCTGTAATAAAAGAAAACTTTAAATTCCCCATTTTGTCCGTGGCAGAATAGGCCGCAAACCCTATGCGCGGCGCGGAAATATAGTAACGCGCATAGGAAAACTGCTTAATTTTTCCCGCAATAGCGAAACATTTTTCACAACTCGTTTTCACTGTTGAAAATGAGTTTTTATTATTTTATTCACAAGTGTGTTGAAAAACGTCGTATGATACACGTGTAAATTGATGATTACCGTCCTCGGCTCTGTTAAGAGCCTCGCCTAACGGCTCGTCTCTTAAAACGCCTCGGCGGTAATCACCAATATTACACACTAGTACCATAATGTACTAATAGTACATTATGGTACTAGTGTGTAACATTCGGCGGTAATCACCAATGTTACACACTAGTACATAATGTACTATTAGTACATTATGGTACTAGTGTGTAACATTGGTGATTACCGCCGAGGCAAATAATTGAGACCCGAGCCATCGGCGAGGGTCTTAATATAGCCGAGGAAGGTAATCATCAATACACACGTGTATCATACGACGTTTTTCAACACACTTGTGAATAAAATAACAATAAAAACTCATTTTCAACAGTGAAAACGAGTTGTGAAAAATGTTTCGCTATTGCGGGAAAAATTAATCAGTTTTCCTATGCGCGCGCATTGCGATCGGCCACAGACTATATTTCCGCGCCGCTCACAGGGTTTGCGCCTATTCTGCCACGTACAAAATGGGGAATTTAAAGTTTTCTTTTATTACAGAGAAAACAAAAGTTATATTTGAGTGAAAGTTTTATTTATTAAACACGTACGACTTAAAATTATCTATTTGAATAAGAAGTTGCATAAAATGAGCAAGCAATAGGAACATTAATTTATTTGTTCTGTTGAACACGATCTTTTTTCTGAATAAAAACTTTTTTAAGAACAAAGCAACGCAATCAATAAAATTAAAAAAAAATCTATTACTCACTAGTGAGTTATAGTCATATATATAGAAAAGGTACCATGCTAAATCTATGGTTATAGTAATGAAAATGAGCTCAAAACGGTGAAGGAAAACATCGTTAAGAAACCCGCAGCTTAGTCAGCTCCACACGTATTGACGTCGTCTTTCCTGTGGGCCAGGCTGATTAAGCTGAGAGGATGGTTTAGGTGCTGGGCAAGCCTATTCCATCTCAAACAATGTCCCAGGCACTACAGCGTCCCGTTAAGTGTAGGCATAGGTTGCCTCCTGACGCTGTATAAATCATCTAATATAGATGTAAAGGCCTAAGTAGTAATGAAAAAGTCACAGTTTGATTATGGGTGTCATTATGTGCCTAATTGCGGTGACCATAGAGCCACTTTATGAGCAAGTGTGTTGAAAAATATATTATTATATTTGGTACTAGAAAATAATAACCAAGAATCAAGTTGTGTTCTTCCAAATGTCCTTATGGGGCTACACGCTTATATTTTTTGAATTTGCCTCGATTTTTCGGGGTCTACTTTCATTTGCCAGACTCTATGAAAGGAAAGCAGCATTTTCCACCTAATAATCAAATCAAAACAACACTACTTTCCGAGTATGAGAAATGAAAAAGATACATGCCACAATATCGATTATACAGGGTGTAAAAAGACGTCTACCGAAGCCGAAAGGGGTAGGTACAGCATCCCAACACACAACCAAATCCAAAAGGATTTTCCGAAAAAATCATTATATCCGGAAAAAACCGACCTCGCACAGCTGGTCGAGCGTATGTACTGGGCGCGTTTTTATACCTACGTAGATTGCTGGATTTTGAGTTTTAAATGTTTTTTTTCTTTTATAAATGAAATGATTAGGTAGGTATGGTCTGATTATGTTATACTAGTAGCAAAAAACTAGAAAATAAAATAAAATTACGTAGCTAAGTCAAATTTTTTTTTGTGTTTTTTTTTTCGATAAATATGTTCAGAATCATGGTCTGATTGCAATCCCTCAGTTTTCGGTAGCAGTCTTTTTACACCCTGTATAACAGTTTAGTATAATAATATCTGAGTAGGAGAAAATACCCTAGCCTGTTTTTTGGCTTAATTAGGTAGACTACCACAAATAACCAATTTTTTTCTCTTTTTGGCCTCGACTTAAAAATCAGACTAGGTACCTAGCGTTTATTCACTATAATACAGACGTACAAGATTATTATTGATAGGAAATCTTCCTAGCAATAAGAAGAATATTTTTAAAAGCTTATTAATAACAACTTACGATGTTAATATATGCCATGACAATTATAATATTTTGTTAGAATTAAATTAGGAAAAACTGGAAAACTTCACTTTTGATGGAGTTAGAATATTATTGGCAAATAAGTTGGTAACACTGCCAGAGCAAAGGTCTCTGGTTGGTTCGAAGTTTTGATTTGTGGAATTCCCGGCGCCAGACCTTCAAATGTTTGAACCATAGAATGTTTGAACACATGTGTGGTCAAACATTTGTTCAAACATTTGAAGCAAGTCATCAGCATGAAACAATGACCTAAGACGAAACGACTGGATTGACTTTTATCAGTATTACCTCCATCCAAGGCGCGGTTCATTTTCAAATAGGTAGGCATTCAAGAGCCTTTAATTGGGTACAGTTCGCCCAACGGATCTAGGCATTCGTGAAGTTAGCCGTTTGTCTGCGCAGAACACAATTTTGTATGAAAAAGCGTTCCACTGCGCAGACAAACGGCTAACTTCACGAATGCCTAGATCCGTTGGGCGAACTGTACCTATATAGGTAGGCCAGGGGGGAGGGGGTCACAGGGACATGACCCTCCCAACCCCAAATCGAAAATTTACAAAAATAAAAAAGTTGTTTTTATAAAGTACCTAAAGAAGATGATTTAGAACACATCCGTCAGATTCCACTTTCGTCAGAAGTAGTTTTTTTGTATAATTTCAGTTCAGTTTCGTCAGGAATGACGGATGTGGATAACTTCTAATGACCCTTTCGTCAGATTTATTTATTTCTGGCGCTTCGGCGGCCGCTGCCGCGGGCACACTCGCTTCGCTCGCTCGCCTTGCGCATGGTTTTTTCACTATCCTAACATAACCTAACCAACGACCCATTTGGTTAGGTTAGCCAGAAATGTAGAATAATGGAATCTGACGAAAGAGGAATCATCGTTTCGTCAGAGGTAAAAAAATCTGACGAATGTGGAATAAATAAATAATCTGACGAATGTGGAATCTGGCGGATGTGTCCTAAAGCAAGAAGATAGATTAGGGGCTTATTACAAGAGAATGAGCCGAGTTTAGACCAAGTCTAACTAAAAAACTGTCCCTAGAAAAACGATCTTTAAATACTCGTACATAGAACGCTTTTTTGTGGTAACAGGTTAACGATTATGTAATAGGCAATTAGCCCCCCCCCCTCCCCAGTTTCAGGCTGCGACCGCACTTGAGGTAGGCATCATAAAAACAATAAGCTAAGGTCTTCTGACTCTTCTATGAATTTAGATAATTTTACAGGAGCACAATAAAATATTTTTGTAATTTGTACTTAAATTTTATTAACATTATCTACAATGGCAGTGCTGATCGACTTTTCACCACCCACTTTTATTTAGTTGCTTGAAATACTTACAACAAAGTTTCAAACACTTGGCTTTATATGGACATGGTATGTTTATATATTTCATATTACAAAACAAAGGTACAATCGGAAATTAAGGTAAATACTAAATATACTACCTACCTAGGTGCAGATTGATAAATTTTCTTGGCAGGTTGGCTCTACATTACAGGAAGTAAATACTTAGGTATTAGGAGAATATCACAAAATGTAGCCAGACGGACGCAGTTGCCCTAACCCTTTTAAATAGATGAATAGATTTATTTTCAATGTTATTTGTCCGCATTGTAACTGCAACTAATTTAGATTAATACATTATCTTAGAAACCAAATGTACTAATTTAGGCATAGTACTCAGAGCAAATATTACAGAAAACTTAGTTTTAGATTGCTTTGGTCTAGTATTGATGATCAGGACTACCTACTTAGCTATGACTTAATATTTTACATTAGGTAAATAACTTTATTATTATCATAGTTATCTATATCATATCGATTTAGTTACCTCATGAAGCTTTATTGATAACTTTTTTAATGTTGAACCTTCTTCATTATAAACTGGAATAAATAGTAGGTATTTATTGATTTGTATAAGTATTTGGCAGTAGATGTCGTAAAATTAATTATTAAATATCTGTCAAACGAAATAATAATGTAACCAAAGATATTAAAATATACTAATATGTAGTGTTTTTGATGCAAACAGAGCACCGCGATACATTTTCTAGTAGACTTCCTGATTTTAGTGTCTGCCGCTTTGGCGTTGCGAACTGTTGGTTGTCCTCGATGGTGGTAAGCCAGAAGCTGAGCTTGTTGGCGAAGTGTTGGCACGTGCCGCCTTCGCCGTTGCACTCGATGAAGGGGCTGGCGCGGAAGTCCTCCAGACACGAGCCGGGGCTGGCTAATGGCTGACCACCTCCCTCGCCTCCCGCGCCCGTATGCTGTAACACACACACACAGTCACATAAAATACACCAACATTAATCTAATCTAATATTTATAAAATTCTCGTGTCCTAGTGTTGTAACAAAACTCCTCCGAAACGGCTCAAACGATTCTTATTGTTAAGTATAAAATTTTGTGTGTATATTCAGTAGGTCTGAGAATCGGATGTAAGCAATTTTTCATCACCTAAGTGATAAGGGTGGTCTGCCCCAATTTTTTTTTCAAAAAGCGGTATTAGTAGATACTTTTAGGGCAAAACTATAGAAGCGCGATCGGAGCGGCGCTAGTATCTACGTGAAAAATAAACTGTCATAGCTTTAGCATTAGTTCTGCTAAATCCCGCCGGACTTCTTATTTCGGTTACTAAATTGTCGGTTTACAGAGGAACGGTTTCGCCGCAGATGCGTTACGCTGAAGTATAAATCACCACGCTGGCTATTGAGCCGTAAGCCATAACAGAATGGGGACCTTTAACACAGATCTACTTAAAATAAGGTATTTCGATAAAGAATTTCTGCTGAAATGACGAAAACTAATCAATATAGTGAACTCACCATAACAAAACTGTATCCTATCCAAAGAACGTTCCATCCTGCAGGGCACTGAGGGATGTTCAGGGTCTGGCTGTGAACTGCGATAACATTAGCCGGAACTTCGCATACAACACATCTTGATATGTATTTTTCAATTTCGTATCCTTGTACCGGCATCATCGGTATCGCTTGTCCGGTCGAAAGCCAATAACTTCGGTCGTTTCTACTGGCATAGTTGCAGACGTCGTTGAGGTCACAGAACATAAAAGGCATAGTACTGAATTTCCGAACGCACGATCCCGCATGTCCCAAATCTTGGTTGTGCGCCTTCTCATTGCCGTCGATGTACAGAAGCGAATATCCTTCCCATAGTGTGATATGTGTGGGATCGCACGTGGGCACAACTTCTCTCTGACTGTGTCTGACTAGAAGGATGCCAGTCAAGAAGTCGGTGGGGGCGCACGAGGCACCTGGGGCCCCCCGGAGACCCTCTCGTCCCGTAAGTCCCATCTCACCTCGCTCTCCTTGGAAGCCTTGCAACCCCTGAAGGCCCATAGGTCCGGGCGGTCCCGGGGGCCCGGTATATCCTCGGTCACCCTTCTCGCCCGGTCGGCCGTCAAAGCCGGCGGGGCCGGGCGCTCCGTCCTTTCCGGGCAAACCGGGGAGACCCGGAGCACCTTGCGGTCCCTGATCTCCTTTCGGTCCCAAAATGAATCTAGCCGATTCTCCTTTATCGCCCTTAAATCCTTGTGAACCCGGGATACCCATCCGTCCCGGTAGTCCTTGGTCACCCTTCAGACCAGGCGCTCCTTGAGGTCCAATTTCGCCGTTGAGTCCGTCGAGGCCGCGTTCTCCTTTGTCTCCCTTTACGCCGTCACGTCCCTGCAGGCCTGTGAGACCTCGTTCTCCCTTGACTCCGGGTAAGCCGAAGCCGGTGGCACCTTTGTCGCCCTTCTCCCCGGGCGGTCCGTCGAGTCCGCGTCGTCCAGGCTGGCCAGGGCGGCCGTCGACTCCGGGCGCACCTGCGAGCCCCTCGTGGCCCTGCTCGCCCTTCTGCCCGATGGGTCCGCGCACGCCCGGCATGCCGTCGCGACCGGACGGCCCCGGGAGCCCTTGGAGCCCTTGCTCACCCTTCTCGCCTGGAGCACCCTGAATTCCAGGTCGTCCATGTTTACCCGCGGTGCCCGGCAATCCCTTCTCACCGACTACAGTCCGACCGTTGATTCCCATAGGCCCTTGAGGTCCGGTATTACCTGCAAACATAAACAGAATTCGAGTTATTTAGCTTCTTCGACACTTTTTTTATTAAGTAACAATCGAATTTGAACTTACCTTTCTCTCCCACGGCACCAGTGCGGCCCAGTTCTCCCTTAATTCCAGTAAATCCACGTTCTCCCTTGATTCCTTGTAATCCTACTAGGCCTTCAGGCCCACGTTCTCCTTTTTGTCCTTGAGGACCGGGCATACCAGCCGGTCCAATTTCTCCCTTTTGACCCTTGATGTCGATTGAAGGGCCAGGAAGGCCTCTATCTCCCTTGAAACCAGGCAAACCTTCAGGTCCCGACGGTCCTATATTTCCCACTGGACCTCTTTCTCCCTTTGCGCCATCAAATCCATCGCTTCCTCGGAATCCCATATCACCTCTATCACCTTTAAGTCCTTCTATACCAGGTGACCCAACGGGGCCTTGAAGGCCAGGAGCACCGTCCATTCCGGGAGTTCCGGGCACGCCCGCGTCACCTTTCAATCCTCTTTCTCCCTTGCGTCCCTGGAGACCAGGAAGTCCAGCGTCTCCCTTCGGGCCGTCGACTCCAGGCATACCAGCAATTCCAGATAAACCAATATCTCCCTTGTCTCCTTTTTGCCCAGGGAAGCCGTAGCCTGGTACACCAGCGTCACCCTTATCACCTTTGTCTCCCGTTAAGCCGTCGAGACCATCCATTCCACGTGGGCCAAACAGTCCCTGTTCTCCTTTATCTCCTTTATCTGATGCAACGCCAGGTTCTCCTTTAGGTCCCATGACGCCCGAGAGTCCTCTGTCTCCCTTGTATCCTGGGGCACCAGGAGCTCCCGGTAATCCAGGTTGTCCCGTGAATCCTAAGTCACCTTTGGGCCCGGGTTCTCCAGCAGGGCCATCAGCACCCGGGTTTCCAGGTAAACCTGGACTTCCCGCATAACCAAGATCTCCTTTGTCACCCTTGTCTCCTGTAGCACCATCGACCCCGGCAGGTCCTGGTGCTCCGGGGCGACCACGTACACCTGGGAATCCCTTTGGACCATCTGGACCTCGTATACCCGGTTCCCCCTTCGATCCCGGAAAGCCAATATTACCAGGATTTCCTGCCAGTCCCGGAAGTCCTTGTTGTCCTTTGAGACCGTCTCTGCCTGGCGTGCCTGGGGGCCCCGGTAGTCCTTGTGGACCGATCGGTCCTGGGTCACCTTTAGGTCCCATGGGGCCAGTGTAGCCCGGCCGACCGACGAGTCCTTGATCTCCTTTCTCACCCTGCAATCCAACCAAACCGGGCGGTCCATCACTTCCGGGGATACCAGGTTGACCTCTTGGGCCTGACTCTCCCTTTGCTCCCATTAGACCGGCGGGTCCAGGCGGTCCGGGCATAGAAGGTCCGTACTCTCCTTTGTCACCCTTCAATCCAGGTGTGCCGGGGAACCCTCTTGGTCCTGGCGCACCGCTCGTTCCGGGGGCTCCCATGGGGCCCATTTCTCCTTTGTCGCCTCGGAATCCGGTGAGACCGCGAGGTCCCACTTTGCCTTGCCTTCCAGGGAAACCTTGTTCTCCTTTAAGTCCCGGTCGGCCCGCAAATCCTTTATCTCCCTTATCACCACGATCACCTATAATAAAAAAATAGAAATTAACAAAATCTTGATTAAAGCAGCAGTCCTTAATACAAAACCGTATGTTAAATCTGTTTTCTGTAATCATATAAATAGTGTCGCGATTTTGCCAGTGGGAGTGTAGTAATATCCATACTATACTATATACTATCCATACTATCCATCCATACTAATATTATAAATGTGAAAGTAACTCTGTCTGTCTGTCTGTCTATCTGTCTGTCTGTCTGTCTGTCTGTTTGTTACGCTTTCACGCCCAAACCGCTGAACAGATGAAGCTGAAATTTGGCATAGTTAAAGGTTGTATCCCAGGGAAGGACATAGGCTACCTTTTATCCCGAAAAAATGGAAAAAATCTCGAGGGACCGCGAGTAACACCGCGGGAGCGCAGCTAGTACATATTTATACCTGGTATTCCCTGTGGTCCAGGCGCGCCAGTGGCGCCACGGTCGCCGCGGGCCATCTCCGCGATGTTGGCGGGGCACTGGCCGGGGTCTCCCTTCAAACCGGGCCTGCCGGGGAACCCTTTGTCTCCCTTCAGTCCAGGCTCGCCAAACAATCCCTTCTCTCCCTTGATAGACGTCCCCTTTTCACCGGGACGACCGTCGCTGCCATCGGTACCGGGTGTTCCGTCTACACCCGCCGCTCCGGTGAAGCCCCTTTCACCCTTCGTTCCTGGCATGCCAACATGGCCCCGTTCTCCTTTTATTCCTGCGATTCCTCTCTCGCCTTTGGGTCCGGGTCTGCCGGGGGGACCAGTTGCACCTTTGGCGCCGGGAGCGCCTCTTGTCAAGTTGTGAGGAATTTGAGCGTCAGCTCCCCTTTCTCCTGGTGCACCACTGGGTCCGTCCTCGCCTCGTTCTCCCTATTGATAATGGATTGACAAGTTATATAGCAAGATAATAGCTAACTGATAGCAAGGTATCTTACGAAAACATAGGCAATCCTACTATCCTATCCTACTACAAATAGGTAGATAAAATGAATGCAATAATTTGTAACAACTTTTGTATCTTTCACGCAAAAACCACAGAATTGATTTGGATTTAATTTGACACAGAGTTAAGATTTTAGCCTGGAATAGCACATAAGGCTTTATATCCTGGAAAAGTGAAGTATTCACGAGGGTCCGCGGGCAGCTCCCCGGAGCGCAACAGAGGCCAACAGGTTCCCGGAAAGACGCCACTTGTACATGGTCGACATCTTAAGCCACATTTACGCGCTTGCCAAACCCTAATGCCAAACTCCTGTTCTCTCGCTTGCTCACCAGTGACGGTGCTCATCATTTGTCTCGCTTGCACTCTAGAAATAAAGTATAAGTGTTGGTATTCACCGGCGCTCCTTGAGTTCCTGGGGCTCCAGGCATGCCATCATCTCCACGTTCACCCTTCACTCCAAGCGGGCCGGCTGGTCCTCGATCACCTGGCGCACCCCTGCTCCCTTCTTTCCCATGATCACCCTTCAATCCTGGCCCTCCAGGGGAACAGGCGTTGCATTTCCCACCAATGTCTCCCTTAGCGCCGGGGTTTCCAGGTATTCCGTCGAAACCAGGATTACCCTTGTCTCCTTTATCTCCGGTAGGTCCCATTTCTCCGGGCCTACCTGGGGTACCTAAGGTGGAGTTTCCAGGGGTGCCTCTCAAACCGGTATAACCCTTGTCTCCTTTCAGCCCTCTTTCACCATTGAAACCTGGGATTCCAGAGTTTCCTTTGTCACCCTAGAAAAGAAATACAATACATGAGTTTCCAGTAAAATGTAATAATCGTCTTCGGAATAAGTACTTACAGGAATAGAGAAGCCATCATCGCCGGGCAGGCCACGGGGGCCCTGGGGTCCGACGGGTCCGTCGTACCCGCGCGGGCCTACATCGCCTTGTATACCGTCGCGGCCGCCCTCACCCTTCTCCCCCTTGCGGCCGGTGGGTCCCTCGCGCCCGGGCGTGCCGGGTTCGCCTTGTCCGCCGGGCGCGCCCATCGGCCCGGCGTATCCACGCTCCCCTGGCTGTCCATCCGTGCCCTTGGGTCCCGCAGGCCCTGGGTTTCCTCTAGGTCCCATGGATCCTGGAGGGCCTCGTGACCCACTGCGTCCACCGGCCGGTCCCTGCACTCCCTTAAGACCGCGAGGTCCAGGTGATCCGTCTCTGCCTGGCTCTCCCTTGCTTCCAGGACGTCCGTGCAATCCTGGGAGTCCTTCGTTTCCACGGTCTCCCTTTTGACCGAGCGGTCCCGGGGCACCGTACATACCGTCGCGACCCTGTTCAAAGTTAATCCTTGTACTTTCAATTTATTACGAAACAATAATAATGGTACGGAATCCTTCATGCGCGAGTCGGCCGGTTTTTGAAACTTTTATATAATATTAACTTACCCGATCTCCTGGATTTCCACGAACTCCTTTCTCTCCTTTTTCACCAATCAGACCCGCTGCTCCTGGTTCGCCAGAAGGTCCTGAATCTCCCTTTTCTCCCATTCTGCCAGGTTCTCCTTTTTCTCCCTTCGGTCCCATATCTCCTTGGATACCCTTGATAGCTCCTTTGTTTTCTTGAGATGGGAGGGTCACTGGAGGACAACTAGGGCCCCTATCGCCTCTGTCACCTCTGTCTCCTTTGTCACCTTTAAGTGCTTCTCCTTTAAAACCTTTAGTACCTTTATCTCCTTTAGCTCCATACGGCCCCTATAAATTGTATCGCAATTAAATATTTAAATCTTAACGGTACCAAAAAACATCGTTAATTATAAAAGACCACAATAAAATGTATGATGTTTACCTCAATACTTTAGATACGTACTTAATGTTTTTCGGAAATAAATATTGGAGTCTAGTCTAGATCAATAAGATCACATAACTAGTGACCTATAAAGAGATCATAACAATATTAATGAAGTGGACTAACCAAAGGACCAGTAGCTCCCTTAGGACCAAGAAGTCCAGCCGGGCCTGTCGGACCCACGGGTCCGGGGCGGCCCTGCATACCATCTGCACCCGCTTCTCCTTTCTGTCCCTTCTGGTAGTGTCCGATATGAGCCGCTTCTCCTTTATCTCCCTTGTCACCCTTGTTTCCAGGATAACCGCGAGGTCCCTGAGAACCTTTCGGCCCAAGCGGTCCTTGTTCACCCTAAAACATATTTTAACCTATAATAATAATCTATATTAACATTTTATTCTTGCATCATGATTGCAATGATCGTCGAAAACGTTTCCTGTCATTCTAGTCACTTACATCTGTACCATTGCAACCGTCTCTTCCGGGTATACCAGGAAAACCAGGGTCACCCTGGGCACCAGGTTGTCCACTCAGACCGGTGAATCCTTGGTTACCGGGCTTGCCTCTATCACCTTTCGGTCCTCGAGGCCCTTGCGGTCCCATTTGTCCCTTCTGACCTTTAGGACCCTGTGGACCCTCTGGGCCGTCGTGTCCTGGGCCTCCTCTCGGTCCAGCTAGACCAGGAGAGCCGGGGAAACCCTAAAACAAGAAAAAATTATTAACGAAGTTAAAAATGGATAGATCACGGTTTTATTTCTGCCACCAAACCCAATTACAAACACCAAGGCAAAAAAAACGGGACAAAAACAAGGCCAATCAGAATATGCTCCAGTAGCACCATAATCTAAATAAAAGTGCAGCTCTTCATCTTTATTCTGTAATATCGATCACGATCCTGAAAAATAAAAGAATCAAATTCCTAACAAAAAAGCTTACCCGGCTTCCTTTTTCGGCGAAGCATTTTGGCTGGCAGCAGCCTGGTGCGGTACAGTTGCGCTCTGAAGGGGGCACTCGCAGTTTTGTGATCGGGTCATAAACTTCGAAGTTGCGAGGGATGCCGCTCGGGTACTGTCGTGGGGGTGGCGGAGGCGGGTCCGCTGGCTGTTGGTACTCCGGCCACTCCTGCCGCTGCGGCGTAGGCGGGTAGTCTTGTCTACCAGACAAACCGTAACCCTGATTCGACGACCAAGGCTGATTATTTGACCTCCATTGGTCTGCGTAGTTGTTGATCAAGTAATCTTGCTGAAAGTTCAGAATATCCATGTAAATAAAAAAATCATAAATGATAATGATAACGTGAATTATGTATGATAGTAGCAAATGTATACAATTAATAGTTATAGGTCTGACCGTTGATTGTGACTACAAGCAAATTGTAACGTTTCTAAAATACGAACTAGTACTAATGTAATATCCGACGACATCCGCATTATACTAGTTTGAGTAGTTTGGCTAAGATGTAACAGCACAAAGTTGTGCATTCCTAGGCTAGGGTTTGCACGTCGAATCACGTGTCGTATGTGGAGTGGAAGTGCTCTCGTTTTTCGTTTTTCCTTTGGGTACGGAACTCTAAACACAAAATGTTGATGCTGACAGTACTAACAAGCAGAGATAAGTTCAATAGAAAGTTCATTACGAAAAGATAGGTTAGATTATGTAGGTACTAGCTAGATGGGTGGAAAGAGTCTGCGCCAAATCGGTCGTTCCGGAAGAATAGCCTAAAATTCCTAAAATCGATGTTTCTATGGACGTCCACTGTGATGCATACGATTAGTCTATAACAAAATACATGAAAAAATCATTGGTACCTAGTACAAGACGTACTTTGTTATAACGAGTATTTTAGTTACATTAATTAGACCAACAACTTTAAAGCGGCTTGTAGCTCCGGCCCGATAACATTGAGATAGTAGATTGACCCGCGGACGGGCACAAAATTCAAAAATATTAAGCAATGAAGACAAGAAAATGGCGAGGCTAACAGGATTTTAAGCCATGGATTTTTTAATAAATCTAAGTTAACGTACGTAGATATCTACATGAACTCAAATTTCTTGAAACGAATATAGTGGGTTACTGGTAGGTACATTAGAAATATAATATTATCTACTAGCTACTGTGCACACAAACATACTCACTGACCTACAAACTTTCAGCTTTATTATACTAAAAGTAGGATAGTAGGATCTATCTATGAAGAGCTTAATCTGACTGACTTATCATCTCCGAGCCAAAACTGCTGCGAAATTTGGAGCGTAGCTTACTTTTATAAAGTAGCCAGGCAGGATTTACCGAAATTCAACCCTAAAAGAGTTGAAAAGGGGTGAAAGTTTTGGTAAGTATATAACTATTTAATGCGTTGAGCGACTTATTTGTTTGGTTTAGTTAATTATAATCCATACTAATATTATAAATGTGAAAGTAACTCTGTCTGTCTGTCTGTCTATCGTCTGTCTGTCTGTCTGTTTGTTACGCTTTCACGCCCAAACCGCTGAACAGATTATGCTGAAATTTGGCATAGTTAAAGGTTGTATCCCACTGAAGGACATAGGCTACTTTTTATCCCGAAAAAAGAAAACATCCCGAGGGATCGCGGGTCACACCGCGGGAGCGCAGCTAGTACAAAATATACGGACACGTGTTTCACGGTTGTTACAAAAACCCTTAAAAAGGGGTGAAACAGGGTTTTAAAGTTTGTAACTTTTACAAGCACCTCGATTGGCTTGAAATGCGGTTTGGATACTTATAATAAAAAAATAATGGACAATGTTTCAGGGTTTTAAAAAACCCTTAAAAAGGGAGTGAAACGTGGCGTCAAAAATTTGTATGTGAACTTTTTAACGAGGTGCGATGCGATTGGCCTGAAACGTATCATGGCTAATTGATAAAATTAATAGCGCGAGGGAGTTAGTAATAATAAAGCTAAGGCTTTCGTGACTACTGATTACACGTTACACAGTCTATACCATACCTAGTCTATAAGTCCTAGACACATGACTCTTGGAGGGGACGGCATGTACCACCATGTCTAGGTCTTATGATAAAAATAAAAATAAAATGAAATTGTAACCCTAAGGGAGTGAAAAGGAGAAAAACGTTGGCACCACGTGAACTAGGTCGCGGGCACGCCACTAGTTATTTTATATGATAAGTACTTGACAAGTACCTACATTTAATTTTACCGATTATAATTTATTAGATTCATTTCAGAAATATGCACTTTGACCATCCTTAGAAATGTGATAATGCTATACGTAAGGTCATCTTACAAAAAAAGCTAGCATTGCACTGTGTCCGTATCGTAGCTGTGCCTTAGGTTACAATCATAAATATTTTCATCCCATAATGCTTATGTACTAGATACCTACTTATTATAGAATGTGTGGATTTTTGTACATCGTGGCTTAAAATTTTCTGATTTATCAAAGTTTAGGATGCAAAAATGTATCAAGTGCGATATAAATCACATTACAAAAAAGTTTCTTCATCTCTACTTTTCTTTAGTAAATATTCAATACATTTATTTCAGATACCATGATCCATATCACACACATTTTAAATGAAAAGCTCAGAAATAAAATCAATAATAATAAAATTACTAAAATATTTTTATTCATTTTTCGAAAACTAGGCTGTTTCGGGTGAAAAAAGTGGTAGATAAATAATCAGGAAGCAAACACCTACTGATTTTAAGCGTTTTTAATCCTCAATTCACGACAACTTACTCTAAAGGAGCATTTACACGATGCAATTTTTCGTAAGATTTGCTAAGCCCCGCCCATTGAACGTGCCGACGAGCATCGCGCTAACTAGGAGAAATCGCATACGATGAGCGTTTACACGTGAAAAATTGCCGTGCGATACGGTATCGTATGGGTTGAAATCGCACCGTGTAAATGCACCTTTAAGATTAACCTTTATTATTGTGATTGAATGTTTTTAAGTTTGGAACTCTTAATTACACCAAGTTTTTTTTTATATCTGATCTACCAGCTTACAAAGCAGTTTTAATAGCTAAGATGGCTATGATCTATGCGATACCTACCTATCGACAACGAGAGATCGAACTAAACTTGGTGTTCCGTTTCCCAAAGGTAACGAAATGCTGGAATATTATTATGTCTAAATTCAGCATAAGTACACTTAAGTTTTATTTTGCGTTATCGATCATCGAGATTGAAAAACGCCTACTGGAGAGATGCGTGATTTTACAAATGTACCTATGCATAATTATTTTTCTTATTATATAAATAATAAATAAGTACCTATGTATTTCAGGTACCCGTAAGTCCCATATTCCAACCAACGCTTTATTTAAACATGTTTAAGATTTTCAATAATACCTATATAGGTAAAGTAGGTTAAATCCGAGCAAATAACTTTTAGGTGAAAAAATATTAATATTTAACAATATTAATTATTGAGCGAGAACACAGAGATGTTTTCTGTTTAAATAGGTTTGCGCAATGCCGACGCATTACATCCGAGCGACGATAAACTTTGTCGGTCACCTCTACATACTTATAAGTTCCAGGCAGACATAGTTGGTACACACGGAATAAAAGCTTTTTAATTGATAGTAAAATTTTCCGCGACTAATAAATAATAAATTGAACACCTCCCACCATATACGAGTACTCTGTTTCTAACTGTAAGTTAGGTACCAGTTGCCTATTTAAAATATAAGTACTTAAGGAATAAAAATATCCTTAACTTTTCCGAAGCACATTTAGAGAAATCGATTGTATGCAATTTTCAAAAAAAAAAATGAGCAACAGTTTTTTTTTCAAAGTTCGCATTTTGAAGACATTGCAAAAAGACGAATACGAGCGGACGACCGGGTCGCATCGCGGGCCTCTACCGCGCGCCGCTGCATTCCCTAATTCCACTGAAGTTCTTTTTTCTAACGTGCCCTGAATTAATCACTTATGAAATTTACAACAAAGTTCTAAAAAAAAATTAAAAATACTCACTGTGTTTACTCCAATAAATGGAGCTAGCGCAGCTACAAACCTGTGGAAAAATTAACTTTTATACAAACTAATATCTGAAAAAAAAGTTAAATAAAAATTATCCTTTTCAAGTATACCTCTACATTTCTACAAGTGTCGACTTCCGGTATTATTCGAAGTTAAATATTTTTTTTTGCACATGATAAAAGGCTTACCATAGTAGTAGTTGCGCCATGGCCCGGAGCGCGCTGCGCGTGATCCCGTCCCGTGCGCGCGCGCCGTTTGTGCCGGGACACTAAAGAGGAGAGCTCGGGCGGCGGGCTGGCACCCCGCCCCCCTTGGGGCAGCTCCGCGCGCCGCCGGCGGCCGGGGCTGCAAGAGGGCGCGCGTCCAGTAGTGCGGCGCAGCCATGACCGGTCCGGCGCGCGCGCGCCTCCTCGCGCTCCATCTCGTGCTAGCCACCGTTCTCTTCCACACACCTGCTCCTGCTTCAGCGGTAAGTCCTCAATAACATCACTTAATTCACCTGTTTCAAGCGCCGATGTTTATCCCATACAAAAGACATCAACGCGCACCGCCTATCGTAGACAGACATGCCCGACGAACCGAACGCTTGTTTTATTTTGAAATTCATTGAGGTTTTTGGCGATAAAATCTTTATTTTTTGTAAACTTTATTATTGAGCATATGAAACACGATGTCGTTAAGAAGAAATTGCAAAAGATATTTGAAAAATAGGCAAAATTTCGCTTGAATTTTGATCCTTGTCATAACGAACACTATAGTTGTATAAGTATTATGTTATGTAGCTTGAAAAACTGTGACTTGGGACTTTTATTATTTTAATTCCAAATGAATTAAAATCGCTGGTGTCTACCCATGTTTGGTAGTAGTTATTATGTTACCTAGGTACCTATCAGTTTCTTATCAAGTTCCTGAACTGAATGTGATTTCTTAATTTAATAATCTTTTAACGGTTTAGCGGTATGAAAACCACAACATTATAGGTATCAAGTGAACTATTTATTCTGGAATTTAATAGGTCTTGAGGCCAGTGGACCAATTTGGGTGAAAACAGATAAATGTAAATTTTTAATACTTACCACAGAATACAGATACGCACTAATACCTAATGTTTTTTTATGAGTAGGTAAGTATCCATAGTAATGCTGGACTTTTCACACAGCATCATCTAGCCTCAAAGTAAGCAGGGCTTGTGTTATGGGTATACATACATACATATTATACATAGAAACACCCAGACCCGAGACAAATATTTGTAGATCATACAAACATTGGTCCCGCCGCGGGGATCAAACCAGCAACCTTCTGCGACGCAGGTGGGCCTTCGCCCACTGCGCTACAGAGGTCGTCGAAATTGAAGCATGAATGTTGGTATGGAACCCCCGCGTGCAAAGCTGTGCACGGAAGCTAGTACAGACTAAAAAGAACACTCAGTTTTTATTGACGTTGCGGTCACGGATCCATTTTATTACCGCGCAGAACGTCGCTTAACTTCGACGATCTATCAAGCAAGATAAGTCCACACTGCTTCTTAGACTATAAATTATAGTATTTTCTTGTCAGTAAAAATTTAGATGAAGTACAATAATACAGCTAGTCTAATACTAATCATAAAGTCTGTTTGAACGCGCTTTTCTCGCTTCTCTGAAACTACAAATCAGATCTGAAATATTATTATTGAATTTGATAGCCCAAATTTTAAGAAATATTTTCCATCACACTACAACGGCGAAGAAATAACAATAATCAATCCGTCTATCTAAATTTTCGCATATAAAAGTAGTAGGTAAGTAAGATTACTTATCAGCATTTCTAAATCGCTCATGTTATAAACATGGCGTACCGGCAATGATGCATAACCCTTCCTCGGGGAGCGCCGCAGTGTATATCAGTGAAAGAGTCATACGCATTGAAAACAAAAAAAATTGAGTACCGCCAACGTACCAACCAACGCATCGCATTGTAGAGATGGGTGGAGCTTTAAGTAAGCACTAGGTACGTGCCCAAGCCTAAATTGCAACTTTCAACCATGAATACGTTATCTATTAAGTATAGGCCTGGAATTTTCAAATTATTCTTAAACAGATAGCTTCTTAGTGATAAAGCCGCCTTTTCACATTGTCTTGTAATGTATTGTAATAAAGTACGTCTATTTTAATTAAGTTTTCATTTAATCTAAAATGTTTTTTGCTAAACCTAAACAGATTCTCGGCAGTTTCCCTACGACACGCTAAACATCTGTTCAAACACGCATTTGACATTCTTTGACGTCATTAAAGGGGTAGTCAGAGGCAAGTCCTAATTAATAATCATAGGCGGTGTGCAATACTTTTATCCCTTTTCAAAATTACCACAAAGCTTAATGATAACTGAATTCAAAGAAACATAAAATGATGATCATTTTTGTGGTTGACTGTACACGATGGACTGACCTACATTTTATATATTTTTAAACGTGATTGATTTTGAAATAATAGTCAATGTGGGTCTGAAAATCAGATGTTACTTAATAATACATAGTTATGATGAATGTAAGTAGTACCTACTTAGTTATTTTATTTTAATTAATGATTAAGTTTATCGGGATTTGGTTTGAATGTATGTAAGTAGGTATCTTGACCTCGTACTATTCCGATTAGGCATTGCTACAAAAATGGCGGTTTCATAAAACTTTGATGATAATAAAGTATACTTACCTACTTGGTTACAAAGGCTATCGAATTTAAAACACTGATGTCATAATGTACATGATTAAGTATAAGTTCTATATTATTATCACTGATCTAAGTGCGTAAACAGGGTGTAAAAAGAATCGTTCCGAAAACTCAGACGGATCTTACCTAAAATGATGTTTCCTCTTTTTTAAGCCGTTATTTCTGTTCTATAGCGTATCACATCCTGATCGATTACCTTATGTCATTTACAACGTAAAGAAAAGATATTTATCCGAACACAATATAATAACTTAAGTATTTATTTTGCCCTAGTAAATTATAACAGTTATGTAGGCGTCGTCATAAAAACATATCTGTGTCGGGAAATACAGGGTGGAATTTTGAGACGGGACATGAAGGGGTACCTTTACCGTTGTAGCTACAGGAAAACGCTCTTAGGAGACCTAACCTAACTTATTGAGATATTTTGAACTGCATTACAAGCATTCCAAAAAGGTACCGTCAGCGAAAAAAATGCTGAAATTCCAAATTTTCATGCCAATCGATTCTGTTTCATGTCGGGATCAAAAGACTCTATGGGACTATTTAAGATTTGAGTTCCTACTAGAAAAGTCAGAAATCGTCAAAAACTTTCCCCTTCTACTAAGTCTCGGCCTAAGCACATTTGGTTTGCAATTTCCTCTTATCTCAATTTCGATAAATCAGTGTAGAGCCCCAGATATAATATCTCGAGTAGAACAGAATGACCTAAAATAGCATTCAAATTGATAATTGAGTATCGCACTAAAACGTATTAGGTTAGTTAGGTACGCAATGTATTTACGCACATAATGCGAAAGCACACACGCATCGAGAACCACTTGCAAAAGATAGCTTATGAATATACTTACTACTTATAATTATTTAATGAAGTTGATTTGTGGTATTGCTTCATAAAAATCAGTTTAATTGAAGCAAACGTTCCTTCAGTATCTGATGTTACGCTAACCTTTGCACTAAGCATTATCATTACATTTTTTATTTGGTACATAATAAATCGACTGGCAACAACAATTGTTATCATTTAGTAGCCTCGTGACCCAAAAATACTTACAGTTTCTTTAATATAATATATAAACGACATTCTTGTAAGATGACAGAAGAAATGAGAACTTGTTTGTTTACAAAAGTGAAACAGAGAATCTTTTAGGCCCTAGCACAGCTACCAACCTTATTCAAAAATTAACATTTAAGATGAGAAATTAAAGTACCTAATTCGTTTGAAATCGTTAAGAAACGATTTCACGACGACAAACGAGTCTTGAAAATAAAAAAAATTTTGAAGAAAAAAATTGAATCGACTTCACAGAACACAAACAGACGAACCTTCTACACACTAAAAAGAGAAAAATAAGAATATAATTTGAAGTCGGTGCCAACTATTTATTACCTAATCGTATTCACTTGGCACCAACTTCAAATTATATTCTTATTTTTAGTCGGTAAATTTATTTTTTTTTTAATTTTTTTTTTTAACTTTTTAGTGTAAGTAAATAAATACTATGTAAATAAAAGTGTAAGTGTAAATAATATAGTTAGCTACATTAAGACCCTACTTATCGTAGCTTAAGTAGGAAAGGATAAGAGAAGTCATGGGCAAGCCTACTAAAGGACACACCGGAGTTCAGCAAGGGGGAAAACTATCAATCCCTCAGGAAAAAATATTTTAGACCACCTCGGGTGTAATATACCCTTTCAAACTATTTAATGTTTGACTCAGATTGTGAGTCAGGGTGTGTTGTGTAGTGAAAATGAGGTTTTTTGAATGTTACGGGAAAACTGTCAATCCCTCAGGAAAAAAAATATATGGCGCCACCTCGAGAGTATACCTCTATCTAACAAAAAAAAATTTTTGGAAATCGGTCCAAAATTGATGAATACATACATTTAAAAAAAAAAAAAACATACATACAGCCGAACATAGAACCTCCTTCTTTTTTTGAAGTCGGTTAAATATAATACAAGCACAGTAAACATAATGACAAAATTAAAATAGCTAAAATGCATCTAAGGCAAGAAAGACTAAAAACTAAACCACTACTTTACTTTTTAGTACAAAGACCTAGAAATAATAATAATACAAATAATAAACAAATAATACCTACAAACAATTTGGTTATATAACATTTTGATTATACAGGGTGTAAAAAGACTGTAAAAAGAATGTCTACCGAAGCCGAAAGGGCATCCGAAAAAAACATTCAGTTTAGCGCCAGCCCGGCTAGCTACTTTAGGGTTCGGCAAATGAGTCCAACGCAGTGGAAGGTAAAACACGTATATTTAATTAATTAAGATGACACGGGAAAAAGATATACCAAGAGAACAAGAGAAATAAAAACTATAAAATCACAAATCACAATGTCTGTCCGAACGTGGTAAGCCACTCACTACTCGTCCGCTTCCCGAAAGCGTGCCGGGAGACGAACCTCGCGCCGACATTATATCCGGAGAAAACCGACCTCGCACAGCTGGTCGAGCGTATGTACTGGGCGCGTTTTTATACGTAGATTGCTGGATTTTGAGTTTTAAATGTTTTTTTCTTTTATAAATGAAACTAGTTGCGCTCCCGCGGTGTGACCCGCGGTCCCTCGGGATTTTTTAATTTTTTCGGGATAAAAGGTAGCCTATGTCCTTCCCTGGGATACAACCTTTAACTATGCCAAATTTCAGCTTAATCTGTTCAGCGGTTTGGGCGTGAAAGCGTAACAAACAGACAGACAGACAGACAGAGTTACTTTCAGATTTATAATATTAGTATGGATGATTAGGTAGGTATGGTCTTTATGTTGTACTAGTAGTAAATAAGTAGAAAATAAAATAAAATTACGTACCTAGCTAAGTTTTTTTTTTTTTTTTTCGCTAAATATGTTCAGAATCATGGTCTGATTGAAACCCCTCAGTTTTTGGTAGCAGTCTTTTTACACCCTGTATTTCATTTTTTAGTTTAATTTTAATACCGATTGTACCTACTTCCTATTAAACCTAATTTTAAAGCAAGTAGCGTAGATCACCCACCAAGTGGATCTGTGTTTTGATATTACAATCAAGCTTTAAAAACGTAATTCTTCGAATAACTTTATCTTATCTTAAAATACATAATTAAACTAATTTTCGTTTTTAAAAGGTTATAACCTCCGATAAACTATCCGAGTAAATGACGCCAGATTAATTAGATATCATATTTAAATAGATCGACCTACTAATTTAACTAAAATGAATACCTACATATTGAACAACAGTACAAAAAGCACTAATAGTTAAATTAAATAAATACCTATCTTATATCTATCCTAAGAGCTTAGTAGCTGTGTGGTATAGTCTCGGGACAGATTTACATTGAATATTAAGAAGAGTCGAATGATTTAAGCGTTATTGGTATAAACGCGGTACGGTATTGTACTTAATGAAATTTGTTATTTGAATAAATGTTAATCCACCTAGACTGTACAGCAAGTAATTAAGTATTTCATTATTTTTACACAGAACTCGCCTCCTTTTCGTTTGAATAGGAGATGAGTTTTCTTATTTTCTTGCTATTTCCTTTCACTTTTAGTGTACTCGTAGTTAGTTTTCATTACTAAGACTTCGCTGTCCGTCCATCTGTCTGTCTGTCCGTCTGTCACCAGGCTATATCTCATGAACCGTGATAGTTAGACAGTTAAAATTTTCACAGATTATGTATTTCTGTTCCCGCTTTAACAACAAATACTAAAAAACAGAATAAAATAAATATTTAAGGGGGTTCCCATACAACAAACGTTTTTTGCCGTTTTTATAGATAATGGTAAGTACGGAACCCTTCGTGCGCGAGTCCGACTCGCACTTGGCCGGTTTACTTTATTTATAAATAGAGGGCTTCTATTATTTTTTTTTATTTCTATAAATAGCGTGGTTTCGGACTTGGTCATCACCGCCCTTCTCAAAAAACCACCCTGTAGGAATTACTCGTAAACGTTCGTTATGTAATAAGCACAGATCATAGTAAGTATAGAAAACATTATGTTTCGCTGAAATCAGGCATCCGTTCGTCGTTTCCAGGAACTTGAGAGTAGGTACCTACTTAGCAGAATAAATGACAACCAATGATACATCACAAATTGGGTCAAAATCAGCTACCATTGACAAAGCTTTGGAAACGGGGTCGCGGCACGAACACCAGCTTCCCTTATCAATGTTACAGGAAGCTGCTATCAACTTGTCGTTAGGTATATAACACAATTTTTGCAATTGTTGCCGAAATAATTGTAACTCCCACGATTTAGTATCTGGATCGGAACATGTTGCGATAATTTGTAATTAATTAATTGAGATTTGCTTTACTGTAACAAGATTTTATACTGTTAAAGTATAGGTAACTATAGTCTTTTTCACATAGGAACGGTTCCGTGACAAGGCTCATTTATGTTATTTTATTTTTATTAATATTATTTAGCCATTCTCGTCTCACTGCAGGGCAAAGGCCTCCCTTCCCTTCTTCCACTCTTCGCGATTTAACGCTGTAACAGGCCAGGTTCTCAGGTGAGTCTAGCTCGTCTCGCCATCTCATCCTGGGTCTTCCACGTCTCCGCGTCAAATTTTGTGGGGTCCACTGTGTGGCTGTTTTGTGTTTATGTTAATTGCTGTGTTGTGTTTATGTTAATTTCTGAAATGATTAAAAAGGAAATAGACAAAATCCTTTGTTTTGTATTATCACTACATTTCATTTATTTAAAAATGTTTCATTGTTGTACAGAGTAAGACGTAAAAAATTATATGTATCAAGGATACGTTCCTACTAATATACTTATAACTATAGGTGTCCCACTCACTACTTTTTGAACATACCTACTTATTGTGCTGAACCCACTAAATCCCATCCCACTCATAATAAAGCTGAAAGTTCGTGAGTTTGTTTAGATGTATGGATGTTTGATGTTTGGATGTTTGTATGTTTGTGTAAGGATCAGGCTCAAACGACGAAACAGTTTACAATGAAATTTGGTAAGGTGAAAGGTATAACTCCAGAATAGCATATACCTAGCCTACTTTTTATCCCGAAAAACGTTCCTGAAAACCAAAAAATATGTAAAAGGACAGTGGGAATATTGCATAAAAACTTTAGCAGTACTCTGTTTGACACAAAGAGCACTGCTCTAAGGTTGCCATGACAACCAATAAATTTTGATTTTTCAAAATGGCGATGTCATTTCGTTCTACTATGCTTTGAACAATTTTTATTACTTAAATTAAAAGACTATTTGTATTATGATGCCTAAATAAGTTTTTTTAATAAATAGCGAATTTTGCACGTATTTATTATTTTTTCAAAACTACCGATGGGTAGTTTGAAGAGGATGCCCTTAGATGGGTACTTACTTATTTATATTTATCAAAGACAGCAAATCCAAAAATAAAATATTCAGTGTTTAATGGATTGGATTGGAATAAGGTAGTTCTATCTCTAAAGTTTGTATGACCAAACAATGCGCAGAAAAAGTCGCGCCCGGGTCCACTAGTAGTCAAAATAAATTTAAAACTGGGCGAAGTTAGACAAAGATTTATCACAAAATTGAATTCACACTATATAAATCTACAATAGATAATAGGCAGCATCTATGTAAGTACCTAGGTTATCGCAAAGTAGACTACGGAAAAATGCCCATAAATGCGAATTTGGTCAAGTTGGATCTTATTCCGGGGTGAGTCGCCCTGTCAATGTACGAGTTTATTCATTACTTGTTTATCACGGTGACGTACGTGCACCGAACATTGAACTCTAGAGGAAGTTTCTCTGTTCCTCAATTTTTACGTTCTTGATATCGCTTCTCACATTACAGTACTGACGACCTCTGTGGCGCAGTGGGCGAAGGTCCGCCTGCGACGCAGAAGGTTGCGGGTTCGATCCCCGCCGCGAGACAAATGTTTGTATGACCTACAGATATCTGTCTCGGGTCTGGGTGTATCTATGTATAATATGTATGTATTTACAACAGAAAGTATATAAGTAGTATATCAGTTATCTGGTTCCCATAGTACAAGCTTTGCTTAGTTTGGGGCTAGATGATGCTGTGTGAAATGTCCAGCATTATTTATTATTTATTTATTTATTTATATTTATAGTTTATTAATAGTTACATCAGAGAATACCGTCCAACGTTGTTAATAAGTATTAGAAAAAATGACCCTGATTTAAAAAGGTATAGTCAACAGGAAGAGCTCGAAATATTCGTAGTTTGTTTAGAAAATAGGGCAGAACATTATAGGTGGATGCCTACCGCAAAGCATTGCGATAGCAGTTGGTCACTCACAAGTCGGGTTTAATAGTCGCGAGCATTGCACTGAAAGTTATTGCTTACTTCCAGTAAAGTGAAATAGGTCAATAGTTTCAGTACGGCAACAAAAGCTAGTTATTCGAACGTTCTGCCATTACTCTACTCTATATTTAGCAGAGGTCGCTGACAGCACCATCGTGTACATGTAAAACCTACCTTCTCATTACCTATCTTCTAGTACAGACAGTACACCAATGAAACGACGATAACTCAGTAGTGTTCTTAAAAAACCCTAAATACCTACCTAGTATTATTTTCTATGTAGGTACATACCTATCAATAACATTCCTTTTACATATTGTAATGTGATATCGAAAAAACATATTACGTATCCGCAAATACCTAGAAAGCGTAGGTAAGTCAGAACACTTACCTACGCTTTCTAGGTGGGCAACCTACTATGTTTTATGTTTTTACTTTTTTTCACCTACGAAGTTTTGCTGATATTAGGTAACCGTTCAGTAATAAAATAGTTTAAAACGGATTTGAGCTCGCGAGCGGAGCGAATCAAGCATTCGCGTAAGCCTCATTTACTAAAAAAAACTAAATTTATTCATTTAATTTAACATCATATTTAAAAAGTGTACGCGTGTGTATCGTTCGAGTGGGCAATAGATCATGAATAAAGTTCAAAAAGGTGAATTGTAAGGTAGTTTCACTAGATAAAAACATCTGAGTAGGTACGTATATAAAGTAAAACTTCCTAAAATTTTTGTGTATAACATTTGTAGTATATCGTGACACCCAGCAAACCAAAGCACGCATTAAAATTTCCCGAAATTCTTGGAACAACATCTGGTTACTTGCAAAAAATAACGTAGGTTCAGATATGACCTACAGCTTCGAAAAAATGTTAACTATGTTGATCCGATTCTAAATACCTACTTTTTACAAATATTTTCAGAGTGCATACATAATAACAGAGCACTGGTGGTCTTGTGGTAGCGGCGCCGCCTTCCGATCATAAAGTCGTGGGCTCGAACCCGGTCGTGCACCAATGAGTTTTTCTGGCGAAAAATGTACTCAGTACAAATAGATAATTTTAACTCGTACAATGTTTACAAAAACAAAACAAAGTGTTTAATAAATAAAACTTTCACTCAAATATAACTTTTGTTTTCTCTGTAATAAAAGAAAACTTTAAATTCCCCATTTTGTACGTGGCAGAATAGACGCAATCCCGCGAAAATAAAAAAAAACCTTAGTCTGTCCCCTTAGTCTGTGGCCGATGGCAATGCGCGCGCATAGGAAAACTGATTAATTTTTCCCGCCATAGCGAAACATTTTTCACAACTCGTTTTCACTGTTGAAAATGAGTTTTTATTGTTATTTTATTCACAAGTGTGTTGAAAAACGTCGTATGATACACGTGTGTATTGATGATTACCGTCCTCGGCTGTCTTAAGACCTCAAGAGACTCAATGGGGCCTCGGCGGTAATCACCAATGTTACACACTAGTAGCATAATGTACTATTTCTTCAAGTTTAACAAATTCTACATGGTACTGACTCTATGGTAAACATTTTCATAGGAGTATAAGAATTCACTCGCAAAAGTTATATTTGGCGCTCAATGGTAAAAAATTTCATAGAAATGTTAAGTTCCAAATTCAAATCTCATTACGCCCTGCTGAGAAAGAGGGGGGGGGGGGGGTTGTAGTATATTATTTACTAGTGGACACGGGTGCGACGTGTCGTCTGCGCATTGTTTCGTTATAGAAACTTTAGAAAACTACCTTGTTCCAATCCAACCCATGAAAACACTGAATTCATTTTTGGATTTGCTGTCTTTGATAATTATAAATAAGTACCCATCTAAGGAGTTGGGTAGTTTTAAATAATAAATACGTGTTTCGCTATTAAAAAAAAAAAACTTAAGTCTTATAATTTTTCGTCGTTTGGGCCTGATTCTTACACAAACATACAAACATCCAAATATCCAAACATCTAAACAAACTCACAAACTTTCAGCTTTATTATATGAGTGGTTTTTCCGCCCGCCATTTAGGGAATAATGAGTTTGAGCTATGTTTGTATGACATATAAAGTTACTTTTTGGAGGATTTTGTGAAAAGATTTTTTCCCATCAGATAGGACGGTGTTGCATAAAAAGGATCTAACAGGATAACACCTAACCCTTTCATTCACTTTTCTTCAAACGATAGCAATTGATTGTCATTTGTCTTTGTAAAATGTACAAGCACAAAAAAATTGTCATTAGCAAATTATTTTTGGTTTAGTGTAAATATTAGTTTTACCCGACTGCCAAGGAAGGCTTATGTTTTTTAAATATACAAGTCCTCCAGAAAAATTAACGATTTGCGTCATGTCAAAGCTCAGTTTGTTGGATATCGATGTACCGTGACCGAAAGGAATAACAGTTGCGCATCGGGAACGGTTTACGAGTCGTCGGGGTCACCAGATTCCCGCGAATGCTCGTAAATCTACAGGCTGGTTTACATATTTTTAATAAATTGACATAGTTACAATAAAAGTCAGGAATAAATATGATAAGATTGAGTTAATTTTTGTAAGAAAAAACCTGCCATTTTGAAATTATACCATTGGCAATTGGCATCTTTAGATTGCAGGATGACATAACCAAAAACGTTCTACAATCTAGGTATAAGCCCAGATAAGTATACTAGTAGGTATAATTACCTACTTAATCTGATCTATCGCCATAATATTACGCTCTCAGAACCTGACAAGTTTCAACTAATTGATTTGTTGAAACTTGTCAGGTTCTGAGAGCTAGGATTATCTTGAAATTTCATTTTATTTTGTAAATTTTCAGCTCAATTTGAAGTGGTTTATAGTTTAGTTGCAAGATTTCTTCCTAAACATTTGTTAGATGTTATTTTTATAAAACAGATAAAAGTGAATAGGTTGTTATATAGTCTTGTAATTATAAAAGCAGTAATGACAAATTTATAAAGCATATAGCACGTGTTGCGGGGGTGTTAGGGAGGAGGGAGCGGCGCGCGGGGGACGCGGGATGTGCGAATGGCCGTTATCGCCTTGGACACTGCAATGATTGTTTATCCAACCCGTTCCTTGAATTGCACTAATGACTCATTCGTTCTATAATCGCCTGCCACCATACTTAATGTGATCATTAAAAAATCAGACTATGTTTAGGAAAACAATTACGTAACCTATGTATCTATTTGATTTCTTAAGAATTTGCCAGAATCCAGATTGCCAAAGGTTACTTAAGCATAAATTCATACAGGATCATGTCTGACCTCCGAATGGTGGCAAGGCATACCTACACAATAATTTTCCATTCCTATTTTTTTCTAAATCGTATCACCCGTTCGTTCAAACAATTGACTAGTTCTGAGTGCCTATGCGTAAATAAATAATCTCGTGTGCTAAAATGTAGAGCAAACGTCTCTAAGCAGCCGAGTTGTTAAACAATAACATCCAATTAATATTCACTAATAATAAAGTTTAATGGTCATTGCAATAGTAAATAGTTAATTTAAGCAAGTCGTATACCCATGAACGACATTCGAGAAGGTTGGCTGCAATGCGTCGTCATGCAAATTTAGCCGCGCTTTCAACTGCAAAATTGATACGTTTTAAATGGCGTCCTAACAACTGTGATGGTGAGTTGGACACCTAGCTCTAATTCCAAACATGGAGTACAAAATATGGTATGGTTTGCATAACATTGCATTTTTTATGATACGATGCTATTCATAACATTAAAAATGCTAACTTCAATAAGTATAAGGTTTTGATACTTTTATTAAGTACCTAAGTATATATTTTTTTCATTTGTTCTGAAAACATTTGTTATATACTACGGGGCCTATGTATAATAATAAATGAACCGGCATCGGCAAGTGCGTGTCTAGCTGATCTGATCTTATTTTTTATTTGAAAACTACGCTATCTGTTGTTCCTCATAGAATGTTTTAAAAAGTTTTAGCACGAGTAGGTACACCACGATGATGCAACCACATGAATGATGACATCACCTTCAGCATTCTCGTATCATAAACGTTCTGCAAAACTCATTTTAGTGACTTATCGTTGATTGCATGCAATGTCATAAGGCTCAGCGTAAGCAAGCAAAGCCATTAAATAATCAACAAACTGACAAGGGACCTAGACTACGCTGAATTGAGCAAAGCCGCGGGCAGAAGCTATAAGAATAGATTAGTAAGTATAAGAATCGTATCGTGCGTGAATAGAAACAGCACAAACTTTATATTTATCTGTGAAGTGTCTGTGAGTCACAAAATTTGAAAAGACGGGAGTGAATAAAATAACACACACGTTACGACATTATCTAACGGAGAACAAGTTTAGTTTATATGATAGTGTTAGCAGGAAGTTTGCACATTTTCTTAATTTTATTGTATTTCTTAAAAAAAATAACAAATCATTCAGGAAGAACTTGGAAAAATTTAATTTATTAAAATCCGTTAATTTAATTTATTGCTTTTTAAGGAAAGTGCGCAGTTCTGCGTCCAGACATGCTTTTCCCATGTAAACAATATTCCTACATAAAACTAATTACTCATAATAAACTCATTGCCGAGTACCGTATTTCCCGAAAAGTACAATATAGGGGTCTTTAAATCAAGAGTAAATAGGTTCCTTCTAGGAAAGCATGCTCCATCTTAGACCTCACTACTGCTCACAACATCAGGCAGAGGGAGGTCAAATGCTGACATATTTAATTAAAAAAAAGCAATAAACATTTACCTTTTTTTTACGAAGTACTTACATTTATAAAAATGGTTTTTTTTTTCGCTTTACGAGAAAAATAAACAAATCGGTTCAATGTTATGACAGCGTTTAGTTTAGCATTACATTACATACTTCGATCAACTATCCATTACATACAATACATACGTTAGCATTAAATTCAATTGATTATTTTACTAGAGCTTTACTAGGGTATAATCTTTTACCTTAGTTCTAATAATCTGTTTCTTTGAACTTGATCCTTACGCAAAGGATTTTAATATAGAGACACGAATGCTTTTCCAAAAAATACCAACATTCTTACTTCGTGCATTTTAATTTTTAAGTACCTAAACCAAAATTATAACAGGCAATGATATTTTAACATGTTATTGGCGGAGGAAAGGGAATAAAAACCTACTTGGTGCTAGGCAGACCTGTTAAGTATGTCAGAGGTCCACAAGATAAGGCACGTTCATGGTCGCTTACCAGGAACATGATAATAATAAAAAATAATTTTCTAAGAAGCTGAATTTGCGATTTATTAAGTTTTTGTACTAATACTAATATAGTGGGCTCTATGCCTAGGCTATAATAATAAGGCTCGTATAATTTTAGTTTCAATTAAATTTATTGTTTGTGCCTCAATTATAAACCTATTTAATTTTTATTTCATCGTCATCTCATCGTAACATATTGAACAGTAAAATAAAAAAAAACTTAATCTTTTTATAGGTGGTGTGTAATCAGACGGTATGCGACTGCGCAGGATTAAAGGGAGATCGAGGAGATCCGGGTTTACCTGGTAATTTCGGGCCTCCAGGTGATTATGGATTCGATGGGCCAGATGGGCCTATTGGAACAATCGGAGAATCAGGAGCATACGGTGATCGCGGAGATATTGGTGATAAAGGCGAAAGGGTAAATAAAATTGCCATTAGGTATACCTAATGGCATTAGGTTAGGATATATCCTAACCTAATGCAATTAGCAAACGATAGCCATTAATCTAAATGTTTTTGTACGGTGAAAAATATATTAATTAAATAATTTTATTTTCAGGGAACGGATGGACCATGGGGGCCTCGTGGATATGAAGGGCTGCAGGTAAAAATAGAATAATGCATATTTATTGAATAATCGCTGTTAACACCCGAGAAAATAAGAAACTTATTTTATTTAGGGTCCTCAAGGTCCGCAAGGTGTATATGGAATTCCTGGTATGGATGGGTGTAGCGGAGTCGACGGAATAGTTGGGCCTCCTGGTTACATCGGTTATCCTGGTGATAGGGGTCTATCGGGACCGTTCGGAGAAAAAGGAAACCAAGGTTTGGCCGGCGAAGGTGGAGTCAACTCTAGAGGGGCAAAAGGTGAACAGGGAGAATATGGCCGTCCAGGTGCTATGGGACCGATGGGACCAAAGGGTTACATGGGAGACAGTGGCGACTCGGGCCCCCAAGGGGATCAGGTAATATACAATTTTACTTAATAAACTTGGAAAATATTTTAGTTCAATAACTAGGTAGCTAAAAATCTGTAATAAATGCTAAAAGGCCAATGATAATAATTCGATTGTTTTTATTATGCTGTTGTTAAAAAATAAACTTTAAATTTAAACATTTATAGGGCCCGGAAGGTCCAAAAGGTGAGCCAGGATACAGAGGTGATGTCGGTGATGAAAATTTTGGCCCACCTGGAGAAAAAGGAGACCAAGGCGAAATTGGAGAGCCTGGAAGACCAGCATCGTTAGTAATAATTGATGAAGTTCGGGAAAATATCACTATTATAACAAAAGGCAATAGAGGACCTGTGGGTTTCAAAGGAACACAGGGTGTCAAAGGAATCAAGGGAGACCGTGGATCTATGGGCCAAACGGTAAGAATTGGGTGTGTGTTGCGTAGATAAATATAATCAACATTGAGTAGATAATATAGTTATTGCAATATTTCAAAAACTATTGTTGAACTTTTCGCCTTCGTAAGGGATTCATACGACTATTGTTATTTATTTCAGGGGCCATATGGTCCAAGAGGCATTCAAGGATTTTATGGAGCACAGGGTGAGGATGGGCTAAGAGGTAAACCAGGTCATAGGGGTTCAGATGGTCCGTCTGGACCAAAAGGTGACAAGGGGGCACCAGGATTCGCAGGTCAAGATGGCTATGATGGAATGGACGGAGAAAGAGGAGAAGATGGACGACCAGGAAGTACTGGTATCCAAGGACCTTCTGGAGAGCCAGGAATATTTGACGAAACGCTTAACGAACCTCTACTACCTGGACCAATGGGACCGCAAGGACCCGTTGGATACCCAGGACCCGTAGGAGCTCCGGGTTTAGATGGAGAACGCGGTCTCCCTGGACTGATGGGGCCAGTAGGCTTACCTGGTACCAAAGGCTTACCTGGGAGAGACGGCAATCCTGGAAAATCACCCAAAGGAGAACCAGGAAATTACGGTTTTAAAGGATTACCCGGACCTAGAGGCCCGCCAGGTCAACAGGGAATACAGGGCATAATGGGTCACAAAGGATTTAAAGGTGCGACAGTTAAAGGGCCTGTAGGAGAAGATGGTGTACCCGGATCAGATGGTATTCCAGGACAACGAGGAGACAGAGGCGATGTGGGATCACAGGGACCACCCGGTTTTCCGGGATTGGGCGTGCGCGGGGCTGGTCCGCCTGGAGATGATGGTCCGCCAGGATTTCCTGGACAAGTTGGTGATCCAGGCACGCCGGGTATTCCCGGTTACCCAGGAAGTAAAGGAGACCGCGGCGACGATTGTCCTTACTGTAGATCGGGTAAGTTATGAACATTGTTATTGGTAACCGTAGTTAGATCAATGAATTTAGATAAAGTATTAACCCCTTGGAAATTAAATGTAAGTATATTATGTATATGGGACCACCAAGCATACCCTTTCAAATAAAAAAAGAATTTTCCAAATCGGTCAGGCGTCTTCGAGTAATCGGGGAACATACAGAAAAAAAATAAGATGCCGTCGAATTGAGAACTTTTCGGTTCGGCCTCAAAAGGGAAAAAACGGAACCCTTATAAGATCACTCTTTTGTCCGTCTGTCAGCCTGTTTTGAAGTCGTTTAAAGTCGGGATCACCGCTTGAATTGCAGTAGTTGAAGTAATGGCATATTATGTTAACTACTTTCAGAACTGTTATCTCGGCTATTTTGATACATTTCCGAGATATTATGTTGATGGTGATTAAGCAAATTTATTCCTCATTATAGGCTTTCCGGGACCTAAGGGACAAAGTGGAGACGATGGATTTATGGGTCAGAAGGGGTACCCAGGACGTGAAGGCTTACCAGGGCCAAGAGGATTGAAAGGAGAAGCTGGTCGTCCCGGAATACCGGGTGCATGGGGATTAAAAGGCATCAAGGGGCAAGGTGGTATGGCTGGGCCTCAAGGATTCAAAGGACAAAAGGGTCGTTTAATAAAACCACCGGAATCACAGACACGTCCTTTAGAGGGACCACCTGGTGATTATGGTAAGATTTTTCGCAACTATACTAAAAAAGCCTGACAGAATATTCTTTGATACTAATGTTATTTTATTGATTCGTTTATGGCCTAGTGCGGGGTCTATTGTAAATGATTTACTCTACGAGTATGCTACTTTTTATTTGCCTTTTTCAATAATTTATAATGTGTTATGTGATATAAATGAATTGAATTGATTATACCTAGTATTGACTTAAATGCGTCTGAACAGGCTTCATGGGTCCTCCGGGCATACCTGGTGACGCTGGGCAACCGGGTTACCCTGGATTTGATGGCCCTAAAGGTGTGAAAGGGCAACAAGGAGATTTCGGAGAGCCTGGTAGGCCTGGCCGAAATGGAACAAACGGTTATAACGGATACTCTGGACAGAAAGGACAGCCAGCCGATGTACACTACGCCTTCATTATTGGACAAAAAGGAGAGCCCGGTTTAAAGTAAGTATTATCATAATACAAGTTTAATAAGCCTTAAAATTTAAACTTGTAGGTATAAAGTTATTCAAACTATTGTTTTAACATTTCAGAGGAGCAATTGGTGACGTTGGCGAAGATGGATTGCCGGGCGAGACTGGTGAAGCAATTAGTAGTGAATACAACGTTAAAGGAGAAAAAGGATATCCTGGTTATCCAGGAATAAAAGGTACATATCAACCATTTGCTATAATATAAAAATACTCTTCCACTTGTGTATACCTACCATACTATACACAAAAAAAACAGGACAAGTGCGAGTCGGACTCGCTCACCGAGGGTTCCGTACAAAGGACTAAGTAGATACGTATAACAGTACAAACTGTTAGGTACAACCTTACATACACCAAAGTTATTAGGTAGGTTAGGTAGGCATACATGAGAAGGGAAAAAATATTATTTTTTTCCTTTCATACGATACCCCACATGACACGGTTAACTTCCTTCAAAATTACGACCCCCATTCCTTGCATTAGTATCCCTGTTTTTTTTATCCAGTTTTCAAATTTTTCCCTGTACTTGTAGTCTAAGACGATACTACTTGCCAAATTTTATAGTTCTCAGGTCAAGGGGAAGTACCCTATGAGTTTTGATTTCCTTGAGTGTCGAAATATACGTTTTTTGGGTTAACTAACAAGTTTGATTTTTTCAAAGCTTAAAGGGACGTGAGTATATAGTTTTAATTTCAACTCGATACCTCCACACGTTTCCGAGATAAAGAGTCTTGACAGACAGACAGACAGACGTACTACAAAGCGATCGTCTAAGAGTTTCGTTTTTTTTTCTCAATTTCGTTCAATTTTGGGATTCATTTATTCCCAAAAATAGAATATGGTTTAGATTAAATAATGTACCGAAAAAAAAAACAAGAAAATATTTTTACTTAAGAACGAAGTATGTAATCTATATGAAAGTTACTAGAGATTTTGCCTTGCCTATACGATTAGTTTAACTTGATCTCACTAACTCGTAAATATCTACATATTTTATTTATTCAGTTTAATCAATATATTTTTTAATACGAATGTCTTTTTATAGGCCAACAGGGTCTTAAAGGAGAACAAGGAGATATGGGAGATGATGGATTTAATGGCATTAGAGGTGACCAGGGTCCCGATGGAATAACAAAACAAGGACCAAGGGGTTATAAGGGTGCGGCAGGAATTAGGGGTGACGTTGGATTTTTTGGGCAACCTGGTAGTGCTGGTCAAATAGGTCAAGTTGGTTTACCAGCCATTAAAGGTCAGAAGGGATCTCGAGGCGAACCTGGCTTTGCATCGATATATGGTGCACCAGGGTTTAATGGTAGAGATGGAGAACGGGGGGATGTTGGCGAGCCTGGTTATCCTGGAGCACCAGGTCGAGCAGGCCCCATAGGTGCCAAGGGGTTACCCGGTATACAAGGCGATATAGGTCCAGATGGACCACAGGGACTTGCAGTAAGTATTTTAAAACTATTGTAAGACCGTAGTTTAGTTCTCTAAATATTATGAAAAGAAAGTTCAAAGAACAATGCCAATTTTTGTATAGGGTAGGGAGTCGTACCAACTTGCGTCTCAGCAAATTAACGTTTAAAATCTTGCTTTTATTTATCTTTTCATTACTTACACCACTGCTGGGTACCTCCTCAGCCAGGAGGCTAGAGAGGACTCTATAACGCCACTCTGTTCTGTCCTGTGTATGTATGTAACTACATGTATCCATGCTAAATAAATATATTTGTATTTTTTCTTTTCTACAGGGCCTCAAAGGATTCCCGGGTGTATCATTAACTGGTGCTACTGGTTTGAGAGGATATCCAGGGACTCCAGGAAAAGTTGGTCTGTTTGGAGAGCCAGGCTTACAAGGACAGCATGGTCTCCCTGGTGATATAGGTCCCAAAGGCAGAAAAGGAGAGTCCGGTTCTGTAGGGTTCCGAGGTTGGCGAGGTGACAACGGATTAGTAGGTTTGCCAGGCTTCCCTGGGAGATTAGGAAGGCCTGGACGAAGCGGCGAATCGGGAGACCGCGGTGATACAGGTGCTTCGGGTTACTTTGGCGAACCAGGTGGACCCGGTCGTGTGGGACCAACAGGACGCAAGGGAGAACACGGTGACATAGGTTTCATGGGTGCAGTTGGCCAAGGAGGCCAACCAGGATTTAAAGGAGAAATAGGTGAAAAAGGACTACCGGGACCGCGAGGTCAGTCAGGCGACAGCTCCCAAAAGGGTTATAAAGGCGATCAAGGAGACGAAGGTTTACCAGGCATTACTGGAAGACCTGGTTCTAAAGGATCTAGCGGAGAAAAAGGAAACATAGGAGATAGGGGCGCTGACGTGATTGGACCTAAAGGAGAAAAAGGTGATCAAGGAGATCAAGGATACACAGGTCAGCAGGGCTACCCAGGATTCAAAGGAGAAAGGGGAATTTTTGGCTTGGGTGGATTCGAAGGAACCATAGGAGATAAAGGATTTTCGGGAGCACCTGGCTACCCTGGAAGACGAGGATATGATGGGCGACCAGGATCCAGAGGATTCACCGGAGTCCCAGGACTTAAGGGTATAAAGGGTGATCAAGGACCATCTGGAGAACCAGGAAGATTAGGAATTCCAGGTCTTCCTGGTGACAAAGGTTTTCCTGGATTACCTGGTCCACGGGGTTTAACTGGAGTTAAAGGGCAAGTGGGAGATACTGGTGTTAGTACATACTCGCCAGCTACTAAAGGTGATATGGGAGATATCGGAATGGAAGGATTACCTGGCATGCCTGGAGATTTCGGAGATCACGGTCTGTTTGGCTTACAAGGGATACAAGGAGAACGTGGTGAACAAGGATATCAAGGCCAGTTTGGCGACACTGGTTTACCTGGCATTAAGGGTGTTGAAGGTGATCAAGGACCAATTGGTTTTCCAGGCTTAGATGGACAGTTTGCACAAAAAGGTGAACAAGGTAAACCTGGAATCGATGGTTTACCAGGATGGCCTGGCCCCATGGGTCAGAAAGGAGCACCTGGGGAATATGGAGCCGATGGTCCCGAAGGTCAATCAGGGCAACCCGGTTTAGTTTTTGAAGGACCAAAGGGAATGCCAGGAATGGACGGATTCCAAGGACGTCCAGGAAATCCTGGCAGACCTGGTCTACCAGGAATGGAAGGTGAACCAGGTTTTGTAGGAATCAAGGGCCAAGTGGGAGAATTAGGCGATGCGATAAGTCCCAAAGGCGAACAAGGAGATCTAGGATTTCCGGGTCCTGATGGTTACCGAGGACAAAGAGGAGATCGTGGTGATTTCGGATCAGATGGGTATCATGGAGGCCGAGGAATGATTGGCTTCAAGGGAGAGATTGGTGACCAAGGTCTTGAAGGTTATCCAGGTTTACTCGGTGTGAAAGGATTCAAAGGCGACGTAGGTGATACCGTCCCAGACGCCCAGATTTATCCCGGTGAAAGAGGAGATATTGGTTTACCCGGTTTCGCCGGTATGCCCGGAGCAGATGGAGAACCAGGAGCATTTGGCCATAACGGGATTCCCGGAAGGAAAGGAGAAACGGGTGACTATGGTCTTCCAGGAGTGCAAGGCGAACCAGGCCCACAAGGATTACAAGGAATAAAAGGAATTGCTGGATTAAGAGGGTTAGAGGGTAGACAAGGCCCTACTGGTGCTCCTGGCTATCCAGCTCCTCCACCACCAGTGCCAAAATCTAGAGGATTTTACTTTGCTGTTCATTCACAAACCAGGATGGTTCCGGAGTGTCCAAGGGGCACCTCGCCGCTTTGGGAGGGCTATTCACTAATTCACATACTAGCCAATGGCAAAGCTTCTGGCCAAGATTTAGGTTGGTTTATACTTTTTGTCACTTTAATCGATTTAGTTTTATTGGCAATTATTATTATTATTACAAAACCTTTTCCATCTTGCACGGTTTTGTTCTGGAATGACCAATCTTTCAAGAAGCTCGTCTTGCCATCTCAAGCGACGCCTCTATCTCTATGAACAATATTTTAAGCTTATGGAATCTGGTTTTGAGTTTTAATAATTTTAAAATAATTTATTTTTACCAAAAGTGATTTAATAAATTTACAGGTACCGCTGGCAGTTGTTTGAGCAGGTTCTCTACCATGCCGTATATGTTCTGTAACCTGAATGAAGTGTGTGACTTTGCACAACGTGAAGACTACAGTTTCTGGCTGTCGACGCCGGAGCCGATGCCAATGGCGATGACACCCATAACAGCTAGAGAAGTCGGACCTTACATATCAAGGTACTTGCGACTTTTTCCCGGCTGACTGTTAAATTACAGTACGCAAAAGCAATCTTTAGCTCTCTGAAGTAGCTGCGCAGAACCCATTTTTGATGAGGCCTAAAAGACGAAGACAGCGTTGTGTAGCTGCCTCGCTCACTCGCTTAGTTTGTTTCATCGTCCTATCTCGCCTACTCTACATACGCAATGACCCGCATGCTGAAACCTGCGCAATCGTTTAAATAAATAAATAAAATAAAAATTGTTTATTTCAGACCTTACATTGATCCATAGGTTTGTTAGTATTTTTACTCTTATAAACTAGATTAGTATTAGCTTAACCTAAAAAACAACAATAATCTCATCACAATTACAAAATTATTGAGACACTAAACAAGTGACTGGCTTCAGTATTGCCAGCCAGTGTCTCATGTAGGTCGAGCACAGATCTTCCGCAACAATGGTTAGAAGGCCATTGGATTAGTGCACCTTACTTCAGAGAGCTAAAGATCGGTTGTGCGTAATGTACATTGTACAAGGTTTATGTTTATTAATATTTGCTTATCGAAACTTGTTATAAAAAGGGTGTAAAAAATAACTGCTAACATGGGTGCACATGCCCATTGCACAGCCGCATATTGGCATCTTTACCTAATGGTCGATAACTAAGTTTTACTTTCCTTTTAGATGTCAAGTTTGTGAAGCACCAACCAGGACAATCGCATTACACAGTCAAAGCAGTGAAGTACCGCAGTGTCCCAATGGCTGGGAAGAATTGTGGATCGGATATAGTTTCTTGATGGTAAGTCATGAACATGATACCTACTTTAAGTTGCCTATTGTCAACAAACATTATCCATACTATCCATACTTAATATTAGGAAGCCGAAAATTATAAAATTAGCGAGTTTATGTTACACAGCCCACAACGATAGCGCGATCAAATTTTTCCTGTGTCGCCATCTATTATGTAGTAAAATGTCTCTGTCTGTCTGTCTGTTTGTTACCTTTTCACGCCTAAACCACTGAACAGATTATGCTGAAATTTGACATGGATAAAGATTGTCCCAGGGACGGACATAGGCTAATTTTTTTTTTCAAAAATATTCCTGGAGGGCGTGAAGTGTGGGTTGAAAGTTTGTATGGGGATTTGGATTGTTGCTAACCTATGGCTGAGGTCGATATGGCGCTATTATTGCATTTTTAAAAGTTTCAGAAGATTCTTGCAGTTTTCAGTTCTATTTAGAGTTTTTCAAGTTTGTTATTTTGCTGACGAAGTCGCGGGTACCAGCTAGTACCTACTGATATAATTTAATTTCATAAAATACAAAAAAAATATGCATGCCGAAATGCAGTCTATTGTCTCTATAGGAACGTGTCAAAAGGCACTTGGTAGATAGGTAAGCCTGAATTACTTAAATATCTCTCGATATAGCATTCGTTATGAGTAACGCTTTACACAAAAAGATGCGCGTGTACAAAAACACACCACGTAAGTAATTATCCTATGTAATGTTTGAAGGAAGTTTTGTCATGTGTCTGGGTTGTGAAATAGTTTGAAATGGATCACCTGTTTATAGCACACTGCGGGAGCTGACTCAGCCGGCCAAAGTCTTGTATCTCCTGGGTCTTGTCTCCGTGACTTCCGCTCGCGGCCTTTCATCGAGTGCAACGGCCTCGGCCGCTGCAACTACTTCGCCACGGCCGTTTCCTACTGGCTCTCGACCATCGAGGACAGCAGGATGTTCCTGAAACCCGAGCAGCAAACACTGAAGGCGGATCACGTGTCTAGAATAAGCAGGTATGTACAACAACGTCAAGATTCTGAGAGACACTCACTGAGAGATCTCAGTCACAAATTATACTCGTAGTAGGTAGGTACAGTTCGCCCAACGGAGCCGTTGTCTGCGCAGAACACAATTTTTGTTTGAAAAAGCGGTCACTGCGCAGACAAACTGCTAACTTCACGAATGCCTAGATCCGTTGGGCGAACTGTACCTTCTTATCTATGAAACAGGACGCTACTTTCAGTGACCGATTGGAAATCAGTGACCTCGGCCTACAGAGGTACATAGAATCAGATCACTGATTTCCAATGTCTCAAATATTTGTCTAGTATGCGAATCGAGCCCATGACGCGAGCGGAAGTCAGAGCTACTTACTGAGCAATGTGAGCAGAATGAAGCCGGTCTAAAATACTAACTGTATTTGCAGATGTTCGGTGTGTATGCGTAAGTGGCCCGCGGGTCCTCAGCAACGGCCGGGCCCCGGTGACATCAACAGCGTGCCGCAAGTGCAGCGTCGGCCGCCGAACCGCCGACCGTACCGCCGAGGACAGCGCATTGTGCGCGGGAGACGTCTAGGCGCCTGAACCGATGTGATACATGTTTAGTACCTACATACCGCAAATTTAAATAGTCTTAAAATTTTACCCTATAAATTTTGTACCTATACCAGCTTGATTGCGTTGTACAATGTGACATACACATTTTAGTTTTGATGTAGCTTTGTACCTCCATAAAACACTTGTTTTCATAATAAGTATTGAACTTCTGCAAATAGTTATGAACAAATATTGCCAACTTTTTCATTATCAAAATCTAGCTTAACATTTTGACACTGCCATTTGAATCATTTCTACGTATGCATTGTAGTTGATGATTATTTTGTTTAACAAAATAGTACATAGGTACTTAGTAGATATTAAATACTTACTATGCAATATATTATGTAATATAATAATTTATAACTAGGTAATATTTATAATTGAAACTTATCTGAGTTATAAAATGTGCCATTTAGAGCTTTCCTAATATAAAAGTAGGTACTTACTGACAAAGCATTAGATGCATTTGGTATTTTTGTTGTTTGTAAGAAATAAATGTTGCAGTATGATGTTTATTTTTTTAGTTATTTCCGATCAGTAATAAATATTTACCTATGACTTTGAAAAGTGTACAAACTACAATTATATTATGGTATAGCATCATCATACATAGCGGAAACTATTTCTAAGTAGATAATATAATGTAAATAAAGTGTAAGTCTAATGCCTAACTGAATAAAAAGTAAAACATATAAAATGTGAAAACTTTTATTTACAATACAAAAATAAATAATAAACAATGTAATTTAGTTATATAATTTATACATATTATACATAATATTGGACATTTATCTCATTACATTGACCCTGAGACCAATATTTTTGATGAAATTATGTATAGTATTTTAAAATAACAAATACTAATGCCCAGAAAATGTTTACTCTATTGATTTGGACACCGAGTCCAAGTGTTTTAGTTTGTGATCATCAAGATTTGGACGTGCTTCGTAAGTGCATATTGTTACACCATGCCTGTGCCCTGGGGCCCATTCTCCTTTAAGGCCAATGTAATAAATCTTTGTATTGTCTGCACCAAAGTTACTTGGGAAATGCATTGTCAGATGTGTGACTGATGAGAATGTCACAATCCTGCAACAAACATTTAGGGGCTTATTACAAGAAAATGAGCCGAGTTTAGACAAAGTCTAACTAAAAAACTGTCCTTAGAAAAACAATCTTTAAATACTCATACATAGTACGCTTTTTTGTGGTAACAGTTTTGTTTTGACATGTGTCAACGTGGGGTTCAACCAAGGTTTTACGTTTATATAATAAGCAGCTTATTGTTTCAACTTTTAAGTGCTCCTAAGCTATTCTAAATTGACTCAATCCTCACTACAACAGAAGATAGGCAAACTAAATAATAATGGCTTATCTTAGTGATCCTTTAGTTTGTTTGAATATAACTAGAATTACAAACTAACTCACTTTGGACAATATTCCAGTACTCCCTGGTGATCTCTTTGCAGTTCAAATATTTGATCTGGTTCCAAAGAAACATCATCAAATGTCATGTGGGGCTTATTTTTGAACCTGAAAAAAATATTTAAACAATACAATTGACCTAGCTAAGTGTAAACTTTGAAACATATGAGAATGTCATAAAAAAATTTATGTACAAATATAATTATTGACACCAGAAAGATAGTGAGAAAAAATTATATCAAAAGATTGATCAAAAGTAAAATATTCATTTATTTATAGTCAACTCAGACCAAGACATAAATAATAATGTTTGTTTGAACATACTCACAATCTTAATTTAGATGGGTGTGAATCTGAATCTTCGGACAATATTTTGATACCCTTCAGTTTTACATTTCCAGTAAATGGAATATTGAAAAGTAATTCTTCATCTGCATCACTTTCTACAAACTGAAAACAAATATATAATTGTACAGGTATAAAATAATATTTCTCATCACTATTTCAATGTACCTAGTGAAGATACACTTCGCCCAACGTATCTAGACATTCGTGAAGTTAGCCATTTGTCTGCGCAGAGACCAATTTTTCATACAAAACTGTGTTCTGCGCAGACAGACAGTTTAACTTCACGAATGCCTATCCGTTGGGCGAAGTTTACTGAGAGATGCTATCTGATTAAATGCTTGAGGCAAGCTTAAAAGGCTTTACCTTTATCACATTTATTTGCAAATAATTTAAGGAATAAAATGTAACATTTATTATCATTCTTATACTAAGGTAAATAACACCAAAAAAACTTAACATCCCCATAGCCTAGAGCAATTTTAACTTGCTGGTAGTTAAAGAAACTTATCAATTACAACAACACAACACACTTACATTAGCTGTATCCATTCGGTTTTCCCAAGTTTTGAATACAGTCTTTCCTGATCCCTCGATACTTTCATTGAGGCATTCAACATTTTCTTTGTCTATTTTTTCGTAAAGATTGTATTGAAGCCCAATTTCTTCATCATTTGAGCCATGGTCGCAATTGTGATGATGACAATGATGATTAGACATTTTACTCCAAATCAAAATAACTTTTAGAGCCCACAGCCGTATCTCTAATAACAGCAACACTTTATTTATACTCTCCGCCGAAAAGATGTGAGTTAGTTAGTCGATAAACAAAATAACCAGACAGACAGGAATGAATATTGAAATCCGAAATCCGAGGTGGCCCGAGGCGACAAATTTATGTTTACTACCTACCCTACAGAACTCTATCAATATCATCTAATGGCCTGATTACACCTACCGAGTAGTGGCGAGACAGCAAAATGTCACGCGGCCGAGACAATGCTTTATTATTTTATTATTATTTATTTATTTAGAAACTTTTGTCAACAAAGGTGTTACCATATCAAAATATTTTGAAATAGTATGTATGTATTTTATTCAATTTTTTAGACACATGTATTTAGAAAAATCGTTGTGGTGGTTTACTTTCAAACCAATATTAATAGAATAGAAAATAGCAGGGACTATGTGCTATCATTTTTTTTCACATAGTTTTATTAATGACGAATAAATATTAGCAGAAAATATTTAATAACACTGGTATCATTTGAGTAACATGGGAGTAAATTGGTCCAATCACAGACTAAATCAGAGAGTAATCTAATGATTACTGATCGTGACATTATCATGACTTTTCTTTGTTTACAAAAAATGAGAGTGGCGAGTGGTCGCCGAGCTCGCCGAGTGCGCGTGTTCAGATCCACCGAGCGAGTGAGTGAGACAGTGCGGAGAAACGGGGGGCGGGTACTCGGCCTAATAAATAGAAATTGGTCCGAGTGACTCTCTCGGCATGTTGCTCGGCTGAGTGCTCGGCCGAGTACTCGCTTATGTGTTTATAAATACCGAGCGCACTGTCTCGCCACTCTACTCGGTAAGTGTAATCAGGCTATTACTCTACCTACTCCTACCTAGCAGCGGAGAAGGTCAACTCCATACAACAAAAGTAGTTAAAAAATTATCAACTAGCGCCACTGCTGGGATTTAGTCCCCCGCCAAAGTAATTTAGTCGAGTAGGTTATTAAGTAATGACACTGACAGATTATTAAGTGATGACGTGACAATGACAATAGATAGACAGCATTTTTTATTTCGTTGGGCACTTCCGTCCGTTCGCCCGTACATCTCCATCCATCGTATATCTCTGGTCTTCTGGTTAATTTTGCGACGAAGAGATTCGATTTCCAGTTCCACATTTTTTACTAATCTTGTACAAAACTGTCTTGATTTCGTTTCTTTTATTTAGTCAGTTCGCAATACAGGATTACCTGTTTTTGTAAAAGTCCGAATTTAAAATGTCTTTGACATCTAACTATTGTGTAGCTCTAGGATGCGTTGCAGTTTTACTAACATGTTTTGTAATGTCTTCTGATAACTACGCGAAAGCAAGTGAAAATGAAGGCGAAAGCCTTTCAAAGATTGGCCAGGGAGTTGGTCATATTATGAACATTTACTACTGGTACGTATTGACATGCTAATAAATAAATAAAACACTTCTTATCTTATTTTCAAGCCCATAGCTAACACTGAAGAATTATTATGTTCACTTGATTGAAGAGCACACTGAAGAATAATTATTATATTGATTTTGTTACAGCTATTCATGTGGATACCGAAAAGTGTTTGAAGATTACGCTGGAATCATACAGCAAAAATACCCAGAAATTTCTGTGATTGGCTCAAACTACGATCCACCAGGCTTCAACATGTATCTTTCTAGAGTTATTGTGAGTAGTAACATTCCTATAATAATTCACCTGCCTCGAATGAAGCTAGTAATTAGGGTTACAATTTCTACAAGGTTCTTTTTTTTTTCTACAATAACTAGGTCTAAGTACCTATTTGTAAAGTTAAGTTAGTCATTTGACATGTGTAGTACATCAAAGCTGATAACTTTATGAATTTCTAATCTAAAAACCATCAACCACAGTACACAATAATCATTATTCAATTTTCAGGGTTTTGGAAAGATGATACTGATCATGTGCATACTGAGCGGAGTAAATATATTTGCCTGGCTCAACAAACCACAGCCGACCTGGTGGAGCTGGTGCCTGGAGAACAAACTGTATGCTTGCATGATGATGTTCTTTGTAGCGAACATGATAGAGGGACAACTTGTCTCCTCGGGAGCATTTGAAATATCCCTCAACAACATTCCCTTGTGGTCCAAGCTTGATACAGGCAGAATCCCACAACCACCAGAACTTTTCCAAATAATTGACAACACTTTGCAGTTCTCCAAAATGGATGCATCCAATGCAAACTTTCCCCAATAGTTAGTTATTGTTTAGATATAATGATGGTAAGAGGGACTGTGGTATTTAGATTTAATAATACACTCTTAATAACATCAATTTGTAAGTTGTACATTATTTATAATACCATACATATTTTCTGTGGCACATCATTCAGTTACAAAACTAGATTTGTCAAGCTTTCACCCAAACAACTTTAATTCACTTCTATCAAATTGTCTGCATTTCAACTAGGTACCTAATATTTCTATTGAAAAAGCATTTATTTACAAAAAAGTAGATTTTATTGGGTGTAGTGTACATGGATGCCTAGTTTTTTTTTTGTAATTTACTCATTGTAATTAGGCAAGTTTGTATTTTACTAATATGAATACAAAGGCAACATCTAGTCAGGAATGAATAACATTTTTGTGTAACCCTCTTTCATAAATGAATAATAAACATAGATATTACAAAATTGTAGTTTACTTTTGTATGACAGTCTTTATATTGAATAACAATTTTTTATATTCAAATTCTTAAAGGCTCATTAGATTTTTTTTATAAAACAACTATGCAATAATGCTAATAAGATTAGTTCTTCAGTGTTGTTAGCACTGGGTACTAATTGGATTTCTGATCCAATTCTGTAAGAAGATTATAAAAAATATGTTTGAATATAACTAAACAATAAGGACAAAAAGTAAAAACACCAATCTTTGCATGGATGGAATCATTTTTATTACAAGTACTTGACTAGCTAACAAAAGAAGAAGGTTATAAATAAAGTCATGTGACCAGCCACCTTTATGGCAGTAGGTACAATTTCTAAGTTTGGTCAGCGGCGTGATGTGTGAAATGACCTCTAAAACTTAAGTTAGGCCAATGTCATATCTTTTGTACTGCATTGCCTTAATTAAATCGATTATCATACACGCAAACTTGCACATATGCGTGGTGCTATCTTGTGTAGTTAGTATCTAGGCGAGCTGCGCATGGCACATGGGACAGGAGTGTCGTAGAACCAATTCGTGTTGCTGCGCGGTGGCGGAACATACGACGCAACGCCACGCCGTGTGTGCGGCTACAAGCGCACGGCCTGACACACAGCAAACAGGGAACTGACTCGAGCAGCCCGGACATGATGACATCCTGCAAGTTTTATGCTAATGACAAAACATGGAAGACTGGTTGACACAAAAATCAGATTGCTAGCTATCGTTGCGCTATTAATAGCTTTTACAAATTTTGATATACATGCAAGGAGCCTCTTTAACACGCACTTAAAATCCTTTCACCACACTGGTTCGAAAGAACTAGTAACACGATAAGAAGAAGAAGACAAATTTTGAGATTTATAACTTTAGTAGGATCCTTAGATTTGAGGCACTAGATCCAGAATAGCCTAGGATCTAAAAGCATTTTCATAATTCGTTCTGTTGTTAATAATGCCACAAGTGGTCAGCCAAATCGATGATCTCACAGAATGTTGCTTCGTCGATTGGGTTCTTCGAAACGAGCCCTTGGGTGATAAAGCGCTTTTTCCCTATACCTACGTTTTTTTTTTTTTTTTTCTCGCTGGGAAAAATGCATTACGCATCCCCTCCGCCGGGGGGGCGAGAGGGGTATGCGGGACTCCCCGGGGACTCCCGGTATACCCACTAAACGACCCAGCGTCATTCCGGCGTCGCCTGGAATGGAGGGGGTCTGGGAAACCGGCACAGCCTTTACGTCCAGTCCCCCTCTGGCGATCCCCGCCCTTAAGGCGGCCCCGCATAGTGGTGAGTAGTGCAAGGCGGACGAAGGTGCCCCCACACCTTGCGTCCGCTACTCACCACCAGAGCTCTCCGCTCCCTTCGTCCACTGTGCACTCTAATTAAAGAGGTGCGCGTGGAGAAGCCTCCAAAAACGGCCGCAGAGGACAGGGAGAGCGGCAACGTAACACCGACACTCCTCTTCCACTGCGGCCCCGCCGCCGACGCATCTTACGGTGCGCCACCGTTGGGTCGCGGGAGATAGGACGAGCGGCAACGAAACACCGACACGCCTCTTCACCCGCGACCCTACCCGCCAGACGCCACCAGGGCGTCCCCGCCTGGGATTCCTTTTGGCTTCACCGTGGGCCAACCAAACCACGGTTACTAAGCCCCCCCATGGCGTCAAGATTGGAATCCATCGGGGGGGTCCCTATACCTACCTATTCCAACCTGTCTACTCGTAGAAGCACTTCAGTAAGTTACGACGCTAATATCCTGACATACTATATAACGATACAAATGTCGCATCATAACTGGGTTTATTTTTATCTTAGAAAAATACAATAAAACAAACTTACCATTCTGGCATGCTGACTTCGCAATGAGGGCATTCTATTTTATTGCCTTTTACATCATTAGGTCTGTGTCTCGTAAACACTTCCACAGCTAAACTCTGAAAAACTTCCGGCTGTAAAAAAATAAGTAAAATAGTGTAAATGAAAAAAATAACCAGTCACTTAAATAAATTAATATACTTCCAAGTGTTAGCTGTCAAACTTTTGTATGTAGAAACGTGTCGTAGCTCTTACCTACGAATGTCCGTTGATTATAGAAACCGGGGGTTAAAATAGTTGCTGGTAACTTACATTCAAAGCTTCCAACTTTATAAAAGCTTTGGAACAGAGATCAAACGACTTCGCTTGTATTGCGATCGCTGCGATTGTGCACCAGGCCTGAAAATAAACAGATATGTATGAAGCAGAGCAACGCCAAAGAAGGGTGAAGTATGTAAGACCTACCTACGGAAGTGGTTGAAACAGCTTACTATCCTACCTACTAGGGATTAGTAGGATAGGCCGACGAATTCGTTATCGGAAACTACCCAACAAATTGCGGCGGTCGTTAGTTACCAAAATCGACTCCGATAGCTTTTAAACTATAAAAAAAGTACGTGTCTTGGAACACTCGGTTGGAACGAAGTTACAACTTTGACATTTGGAATTTGTCAAATAAATTATTGTCAACTAGGTATCCTAGAAACGCTCTTCCGTACTAACAATATAACAATCTATGGACTGCTCCGCGGCTGCGCACTTCGCACTGTGACGATTTGACGTGACGCAAAAATCGAACATTTTTTCATCTAGCCCCATCCGACCGAAAAGCCAAAAATTGGTCGAGTAATTCCCGCCGAACAAATCTTATGGTTTTGGCCCTGTACCTACTTCAAGTGCTTACAACGTCTCAGTATCCCCTGCCCCTTACTTGCACATGTTGGTTGTGGTGCAGTAGAGGCACGGCGTCCCTCAGCCTGGCGGCGGCGCGCAGCGCGGCGTCGGGCCGCGTGCCCCCCGCTCCCCCCGCGCGCGAGGCGCCCGCGCCGCGCGCCGCCCACGCCTGCGCGCCTGCGCTACGCCAGCAACGCACCGCCTCGCGGCTTCGGCTGCCTTCTGTAACCACAGGTCATATTTTCCCATGAAGTAATGCCGATCCACTAAAGTTTTGTGAGTAAACAAATACCCACATGTTTTGCAAACAATGTTATTCTACTTACTTGCTTAGTTCTAGTTAGTGGAATATAAAGGCATAACTGACAAATAAAAATACTATTCTATAGTCAACCCATACAACCATTTTTGTCGCCGTTACGTTAACATGACGTAACAATTTTCGCGTAACAATAATTTTTGGTTATAAATTTACGTAAATCTCTGTCGTCATTACGAAACATGTGTCGTTAAAGTGTCGAAAAGTGGGGATCAATCGTAACAGTATTTTTTGTCGCATCGTATCGATTCCATGTTGAAACATGGCAACCTTATTGTGTTCACTTTACCATTCAATGGTTCATTTCATTCATTCGTCTTTATAATCTACCCCATAGATTTAGCATGGTACCTTTTTGGTACAGATCTACCCAGATTTATGAACAGAAATTTTGAAGTGTACTTTTTTAGTTGAAAGGTGTGTTGTGACATTAATTTTATTTTTCGCCGCCATCATAAAAATGTGAGTACCTACATGATTCTGTAATATTTGCTTGTTAGTCGACCTAAAATACTCTGCGGATTGAAATTCATCGTGCAGTTTAGTGTAATTTAACCAAATTTACCGATGCGCCTGTAGGATTTGATAAAATAGTTCAAATGTTTTCTGTTATTGTGATCATTTTCAATAAAAAAAAAGTCAAAATACAATATTTCGAACCACATAAATGATTTATATTATACTGTCTATAAAAATAAGCAAAGTGTATTCTTTTTAACTAATTATATTGGATAGTTATGTAAATTTCAATGAAAAAATATGTATTTACTTGATGATAAAACTTGACCCACAGTTACGTTAATATGTTGAAAAATTTCAAAATTGTGTCAAGAACTGTTACAGGGCGACTGTTTTATAAAATGGAGTTTTGTTTATTTTATGTTCACAGTGGTTCTCAACATGCCATTTAATGAGGTTTCTGCGGAAGAAGGGTGGGTAGATGTAACCTACCTATTTTGACCTCGCTCATTGAAAAAAACGAGATACAAGCTCTATGATGCAATGAACACAGCATTCCAGAGAAAAACTGGAAGAAAATGAAACGCAGAGTAAAATTAGGAGACATTCCTACATTCGAAAAAGTCCTCCATTTTTTAATGTGATATAAAATTCAAAAAAATTAAACTTGGATTTTCATTTTTATTTTAAGAGTAGGTACCTTCTTAACCTTTTTTGTGTGTTATAAAAACAATCCATACTAATCTATACTCCATACTAATATTGTAAATGTGAAAGTAACTTTGTCTGTCTATCTGTCTGTTTGTAACCTTTTCACGCCCAATCCACTGAACAGATTAGGAAAAAAATTGGCATGGATAAAGGTTGTATCCCAGGGAAAGACATAGGCTACTTTTTATCCTACTTTTTATTTTATTTTTATCTACTTTTTATCTAGTTTATCAGTCATCTAGTACCCATAACACAAGCTCTGCTTACTTTGGGGCTAGATGATGCTGTGTGAAAAGTCCAGCATTATTTATTTATTATTTATTATCCCGAAAAAATGCCGAGGGACCGCGGGTCATACCGCGGGAGCGCAGCTAGTAATTTATATTCATCTAGACAAACAACTAGTCCCTGAGCACCACTAAAGCTTGAGAACCACTGGTTTTCTGTTTGGACAAATCCATCAATTAGTGTCGTTATCTTTACTACAATTACTGTTACCTAGTGTCGTCAATGTGTTGACAATTTACTCAAGTTCACACAATGTGTCAAGAACAAAATGAAGAACAAAATGACGAAAATTATCGACACAAAGCACACACACTATTACTGTAATGTTTTCGATACAAATTGTCAACACCTTTAATACACGCTGCAACCAAAATCACAAGTAACGTAATTGTTACGACAAATTGCAAATTTGCGACGTTTTTAAAATTTTGCGACCGAAAATGGTTGTATGGGAAACTAGCTGACTCGTGGCAACCATTGTTTTGCCATAATAAGTACTACTACCGCTATTAAAAATTAAGGGTTGGTGGTAAAAGGGTGATAATTTAGGGTTGAATGTACGTTTTATTCTATGCCTAATCATAAAAAAATTTAATTAAAAGAAATATTATCAATAAATAAAAACTTTTGGGGCGGATCAACCGTATCACTAAGGGGGGTGAAAATAGCTTACATCCGATTCTCAGACCTACTGAATATACACACAAAATTTCATAAGAATAGGTCGTTTCGGTGTTCAAACCCCGTTCAAACACTAGGACACGAGAATTTTATAAAATATTAGAAAGATAGGGTTACAGGACTTTAAAAAATAGTCTGATGAGATCAGAGTTATTCAGATTAGAATGATCGCGCATTTGTTCTATTTGGACGATGCCATAAACCACCATTTTTAACAGACATTAAAAGGCTATGTTCAGCTGTGTTGTTAGAGTTTTTTGCAAACCAAACAAAAACTTACCCACAGAATTTTGACTATAGAGATGACCAGCTAAAATATAAAGCTTCTTGATCCTCATAGGCGACGCATTCTTGGATGCTTCTATATTTGCCAACTGAAAAATAAATGTTCAGTTCTTTCAATCTATTTAGAGTAGAAAATAATAGTTATTGTTACTACTAGCTGGTACTAGCGCGACTTCGTCAGCAAAATAACATAAGTAGGTACTTGAAAACCTAAAAAAGAATCGAAAACTAATAATTTTTAAAAACTTAAAATGATCGTATCTCAAATTCCGCTAAAAGTAGAAATGCCACTAGGAGAAAAAAGTAAAAAGCAGTTTTGACCTCGGCGATATACAGGGTGTCCCGTAATGAGTGGATAATCCTTTAGCTACGGGATCCTAGCTTTTTTAGGGGCATCATAAGGAACCAGAAAAGCTAAACCTGTGCCCAGTAAAAGTCTCACGGTTTTCGAGTTATGGGAATTTTAAGAAATTTTTAATTTTTTCTACCCTTGTTCATTCTTATCGATACCAAGATCGCAAATGAATGATTTTTCTCTTATCTGTTTTCTTTATAGCATTGTTGTATAATTTTGCTATCCAATGATAATTGCCATTTGCATGCCAAAGGAATAGTTTTTTAATTAGATAGACCCATTCAAAGTAAGCAAAATCTGTTTTGCCAATTTTTCACAAAAGTTTGGACTCCTGTGGTGTAAAAAAAAAGTATGGTCGCGTGCGTGCCCATCTAATTAATAACTTGCCCACTTCATTTAGATTTTAAAATAGTATAGCACATGCTATTTCCAACTTTCGATGCAGAGATATTTCCTGTTAAGTTGGGTAAGAGCTATTTTTCAAATTACAATTTGGACTGAAATTCACTACCACCGCGCCCAGCGTCGATCAACTTTTTCCCCCATACAAACTTGCAACACTTATTTTCACGCCCCCTTATGATTATTTAAATAAAAGTAGCCTATGTCCGTCCTTGGGGTATAATCTTTATCCATGCAAAATTTCAGCTTAATCTGTTCAACGGTTTGGGCGTGAAAAGGTAACAAACAGACAGACAGAGTTACTTTCACATTTATAATATTATAGTATGGAGTATGGATGGATTATTCATTGTGTAGTATTTCAAATAGTAATACCTGATATGCCATAGAAGCGGCTTGCAACATTCTGCCGCTTTCTTTCAGTTGCAAAATTCCTTGTATGCATGGTGCCATTATTGTATCATTGATATCCTCTGTCACATTTTGTTTTCCCGAAGTTTCCTGTCAAACACCATGTTGTTTTTAAGAAGAGTTAATAGGCACCTTCTGGGTAGGCTCGCTCCATCGTAGACCTCATTCTTGTCTGTGTAAGTTTCGAGGTCAAGAGCCGACCCATTCATCAAAAAAAAAATGTACAAAAAAACTGTTGATATAAGAACCGACAGCATTTCGATATTAAACTAACCACCACCATATAAAACTAACAAGTAATACCTTAGCGAGACGTGGCGAGCCCGAGTATATTTTATACAGGGTCTCGTTATCTTCCAACGCCATGTAGCATTTCTTCAGGCCTTCAATATTGTTACACATCGTGTAGTACTCCCGGGCGCCATTCCTAGACAAACGAAACGTGATCATGAGCTAGAGTCTGGCAAATGAAAGTAGACCCTGAAAAAGAGGCGGCAAATTCCAAATTATAAGCGTGTAACCCCATAAGGACATTTGGAAGACACAACTTGAAACTTGGTTATTATTTTCTAGTACCAAATATAATAATTATATTAAGTATATTATTTAGAGTTATTAATTAATGGGTTGTCACGCTTATATTTTTTAATTTGCCGCCTCTTTTTAAGGGTCTACTTTCATTTGCCAGACTCTAATAGTGCGCTTTGATTCTTTTCTCGCTGAAGATTTATTATTTTCTTTGAAATTTAGATATACCTACTGTTGATCTGAGGATCATATTTCTAAAGTAGAGTGCTATTTTTTGTCTTAAATTATTTTTAAGAATTTTTCAAAATATTTCTTTGAATAATTAATTACCAGTTCTGCCTGTCGATGTAGTAATCTCCGATGTGGCTGTAGGCTTGTTTGATCTGCGCGTCAGTGGTAGTGGCAGACATCTTCATAAGCTCCACCACACGGAACCAATGCCCCAAGCGCTTTCGAAGCGCTATTGCCAAATCTCTGCAAATATTTAACAAGCTTTTTCATTTAACTAACCTTTGTATGTTTAACTCAACTGTAACAATTCAATGATGATAACAGTGACCAGCGGGGATACTTTAAAAGTGCCTGGAAATATGAGCCGCCTGATTATGTAAAAGGATCCACGCTTCATACATTTTTGGTCTAAAATCCAAAAGTGCCGGCCAAACAAAAAAGTGCTGTATTCTGATAGAACATTTGTTAATAAGGCACCACATTTTATAACTAATGTTAACTAGCGGAACTAGCGCCATTGATATAAAGTAGCAATCCCGGGAACTATTACTATGTTAGGTTTGATCGTCCTGTAGAGGCAACACTGGCGCAAAATAGTGCGGAATTATGTTATCGCATTTAAATAATAGCCTGGCAGATCTAATGTCGGGCAGGCAGTGCCGGTTCAACATAACTTTAGAACAGAGGTTCTCAAACTTTTTTGTCTCCTGCTTAAATCGTTAATTGTAATAGTACGTCGAATTCTTACCGTCTATCTTCATTATGATAGATATTCTCAGCGCCATCAAAGTCTTTGAAATAAGCCAAGATCTCGGCTTTCTTGAGTGCGTTCGAATGTAGCGCGTTGAGGCGCGACACGAATCGTATTCCCGCGTAATCGTTTCGTCTAACAAAAGCAGCCTCTGCTGTTTCCAACGCTGATTCCAATTCGAAATTTTTCAAGGCAGCTTCGGCTAATAGTAACCTGAAATCGTATATTTTCTACATAATATTGATAATTACGACGCCGACGTCAATAAAATAATTACAATTTATTATCTATCCAAAAAATGGTTTTGTTCTTACAGTAGGAAATTTACCTGACCCTTCTTAAAATGTCATCAAAGTTCAAGTACTCGTACAATGCATATTTTATCTTATGAGGAATAGACTTTGTTAAACTTTCGTGATTACTGTTCATATTGTTGTTAGTTAAACGGGAAATTATCGCGTAAAATACCGTATAGTTTACCATAGTTGTGGATGCGGGTTGTCTTTGATGAAGTTTTCAGCCTCCTTTAGGCCGACCTTCTCAATGAGCTGCCTTGTGTCTCTCAGTGATTTCACCTCCACCCTCACTATATGCTGCGCGGTACACTTGTCTGTTATACTGTCCAGTAGAGCCGTGGTTATTTCCAATTCCTGAATACAAACGATTTCAATCCATATCATAACAACAATCAAACCATATTATTATGATAATTATTTAAAGGAATAATGTGGCGTAGCACGCGGCGCCAAACAGTAATTAGAATAAGAGAAAACACACGAAACCTACATAATTATCTCAAGGAAATACAAAAAGAATCGGCAAGATTCCATCAAAACAAGGGAGAAACCAGCAGTGCCACTGACAAATGTTGAGACGCTAATGTGCCGAAACCTTCATAGACTGAGACTTACCTTAAACTTACACAAATACCCTTGCATAGTCAAGGGTTCTTCAGGTTCTGTATCTCTCATGACATAGAGCCTTGCTTTCTCAGCGACGGCGAGCATCTGTGGGTTATCTGACGCCCACAACGCACTCCAAACATCTTTGCGGAGCGCTTGCCCGATACTGATGTTGTTAGCCATGTCTGTGTCTAGCAGGTACAGTGAACCAGGCTGGTCGATCACGAAGAATTTGCTGTATAAGAAGTCAAAAAGGATTATTTACTTACCCTATTAAATAATACTAACAGAGAACCTAGTTTATTATAAAACGAAGACTAAATATAGTCGTGGTTTAAACTAAATAATTCAAATGAAAAATCAAATGGTTCGCTATAAGTCTATAGATTATCTAAGATGGTTCCTTTTGATTACTAATTTTGGTGTAATTTCAAGGTTTTATCGTAAACAGTCAACACAAAAAATAAATAGCTAATAGAACATCTGCAAACCTGGAATTCGAGTTCAATCCCAATTTATAAGGTTTCGAGTTCATGTTGATAGACGTGATTCTCTTGAAGTTCACTAACGAGAACAATAATATTGTTCCTGAATCTCTGCCAACCAGCAGATATGTGTCGGAACAGGTGATGCAACAGATCGTATCGTCTTGAAAACCTCCGTCGCCTGGCGACATTGGCGACCCGTCGGCGTGGTATAAATGTTCAGTAGAGCCTACAAAAAAATAGTCATACAAATATAATAGAATGCAAAATAAATGTAATCACGATTGTGTTCAGACGCAGCAGCGGAGAAACGGAGAATTTCGGTCAACTGGGAAACTGGGCACTAGAGTAGCTGGGCATCATGGTACCGACGCCGACGGGTATTTAGACTCGCAGCTATCGGGTTATAAATATACTATCCCACGTGGGCAACGCAGCTCAGGAATAAGCAAATAGAATTTTAGTATTCATAAGGATTTTTGATATGTACAAAATCGGTTAACTTACGCGGTCTAGCAGGCGTAGAAAACTTCCAAATCAAGAATGATTCTTTTGAGGCTGCAATGACGACTGCTTGACTATTGATGGTCACATATACCACGGGAATGCTTACTGCTTTAGCTGAAATAAACATTGAGCTTAGAGAAAGGTATTTATTACATTTACATTATCGTTCGGTTTAAATGGTGACGCCTACACCATTTAAACCGAACGATAATGTAAATGTAATAAATAGCCGCAAATGAACTGGAAGTAGGTGCTAAAATCCATTTACGTTAAACGTAAAAAACGTAAACAGGTTCACGACTGTATCCCCAAGGTGCGGCAGACATTCTCTCAGATCTTTTTATGTTACTTAATGCAGATCCTTTGAAGATGTCTAAAGGGGGTAGTCAGAGGCATGTCCGAACACATAATATTTGATACATGCCCACATCTTGCAGAAGTTAGTATTCCATACGTGACATAGACATAAGAACACTAACTGGTCTCCTCGCGATTTTTTCCTTCAGCGTTTAGAGCACGTGTTAAAGCGCATATAAATTTTACGTAACGCAAAATCCATTGATGCACGGCCGAGATTCGAATCCACAACCTTTGGATTGAAAGTTGAGGTACAACCCCATTCGGCCAACACCGCTTTTCACTGGGTGTAAACTGTAGGTACTAACCGTCACATTGTATGCCCTGCTGGTTGGATATGATGAGAGATGACAATGTAGCTATGATGCAATACTCGTCAACGCCACACATGTCTATCACATCGGGGATATTATTTATCCAGGACTGAAAAATAAAATCGTCATAAACAGTTTAATTTACTTTGGCCTACCCTCTAGGATTCCTAAAGTCTTACAGCTGTGTCTGTTTTTGTGAGTAAAACTATTTTATAACTATGCCTATATTGTTCAAGTAGTACCTAAACATTTTCCAAACGGCTGGCTTTTGACATGTTTCAAAACCACTAGGAGAAGCGTGATAGGTCAGTCCTTCACGCGGCCTTTAAACTTCCTTCAGTACCAGAATTTTGACCTCCTACAACCTTAGGAGATCGAAAGTAGAAAACTCACAGCACATCACAACAGCCACGCTGTCTGAATATATGAAATGAAATATAACTCACCTGATGTGTAACAGTGTCCCAGAACGTAACAGTTTCATTACCAGACACGAACGCCAGTGTGTTACCGTAGAACGCATATTTGTGGTCCGGTTTCACGTTCGCGAAGTAAATGAACGAGTCGATGGCTATAGCGAGACGGAGTGATCTCTTCTCCCACGACAGAGCTCGCATTGAACCGCCGGGGACGCGTAGCGTTCTAATATGCTGGAATAGTACATCTCTATATATAAAAATGAATCCCTATATCCCTTGGTCACGCCATCATGCGTGGACGGCTGGACCGATTTCACTATTTTTTTTGTTGTGTTTGTTATTGTCAGTTCTTATGACAGAAAAAAATCTCTATATTAATCATGGAGGGCGTGAATTAAGGGTTGAAAGTTTGTATGGGGAGTTGGAAGTTCCCGTGAAAGGCAACTAGATGGCGTTGCTAACCTACGGGTGAGGTCGCTATTATTGCATTTTTAAAAGTTTCAGAAGATTCTTGCATATTTCAGTTCTATTCAGATGTTTTCAAGTATGTTATTTTGCTGACGAAGTCACGGGTACCAGCTAGTCTTTGTATAAAAATAAAGTTATAAAGACCAGCTTCCGGAGGATCGTCTGATCGTTGCGGGTTCGAATCCCGTCGGAATCGAAAATTTAGATAAGACTTTTCATTTCTAAATGAAGGTGTTTCTAAGTAACTTACCTCACCATAAGCACTGAAGAATTGAACGACATTAGTTTTGTCCGCCGTGCATCCCGCCACCGCTAAAACAGAACCGTTATGGTTCCAGTGGCAATCTATAGCAGTCATGTTCGTCTCTACTACAACACTGTCTGCAATAAAAAAAGTACGTGAGTGTCGTGGAACACGGTTGGAACGAAGTTAGTACATTTGACATTTTCGTCATTTTTCTAGACTCCATCCTCGATACCGTCCGAACGAACTTCGTTAAAAAAAAACATGATCTTATCCCCTTCTACTAATCCTTCCTACTAATATAATCAAGCTGAAAGTTTGTGAGTGAGCATGTTTGTATTTCAATCCTAAACCAGTAAAACGATTTGGATGAAACTCGACATAGGCGTAGATAGAAGAAAAGGCTTGTTCAAAAGTAATGTAATTTTTTCTGAGATGATCTTATGAGGTCTGTATACTTATTATACATAGAAACACCCAGACCCGAGATAAATATTTGCAGATCATACAAACATTTATCCCGCGGCGGGGATGGAACCCGCAACCTTCGCGTCCCAAGCGGGCTTTCACCCACTGCGCCACAGAGGTCGTCAATAAAAAAAGAAAAAAAAATATATTATAATAAATAAATAAATAATGCTGGACTTTTCACACAGCGTCATCTAGCCCCAAGGTAAGCTTGAGCTTGTGTTATGGGTACTAGATAACTGATAAACTACTTAATATATACTTTTTGTTTGTAAATACATACATATTATACATACATAGAAACACCCAGACCCGAGACAAATATCTATAGATCATACAAACATTTGTCAATGTATTGGATATCTACCAGGTCCACTTGTATATTTTTAAAAGTACCTTCTTCTATACAATTCTTCATGAGCAGCAATATGCCGCTCCTGTAGCATATAGCTAGCACCGGCCGATTCAAGGGCGCGCTTCCCGCGAACCAATCCATTGAGATCACCTCCATGGAACCTGACACTCCATGTACAGCTACCGGCATCTGTATTCATAATTAAGGTTATACAGATCTTTTTATTAATAAATTTGTAAGTTTGTATGTTTGTGTTTAAATCAAGCCTAAACTAATTATTTATTTTAAAGATAAGATAAATTTTATTTCATATAATGCAATTGCAATTTAAAACGTCTGAGTGCCCAAAAACGGATCGGAACACCCCAGCAACATGCGCACTCTGCTCTGGTAGCCACCCAGCAAACTATAAAGGATGCGAGGTCTATAAGGAAATCCTGAATAGAAAAAAACCAAAGCAAAGGAGGTTCTTGGATCAAGCCGGTACATCCAATGAGAACCCAAAGGAAGACCAAGTAGTAGGTACTAAACAACCCTACAAACAGTCACCCCAATACCAGCAGCCACCACAAGACCAACAGCCACCACAAGACCAACAGCAACAACAACATAAAAAGAAGCCACAGCAACAACAGCAATACCTTTTGAAAGAACCAGAGCTCCGGCAGACCATTGAACGGCAGTACGGAAAACGTGACAGAGGTACAACATTCCAGCAGCACCAACCATTATTAGGACAACCACTGGACCCCAAAACTCCTTCAACAAGAAATTTTGAAGGCGCCAACACCAAAGCTTCCTATGCTGAAGCAGCCAAACAACCTAACAGACCACAATCACTGCCTCCTAGAGAGGTGGAGCCAACTCAGATCTTACAAGATCTACTCATAAAGCAAAAAATAGATTTTCTGCTTCAGCAAATAAGTTCCCTAATGAGTCTTATAGTGACTCTAGTAGAAAAGTCTCTCAAGTAAGAACATTAAAGCTAGCAACCTGGAACATCAATGGCCCAGCGCCCAACGTAAAAGAAGTGGAAACGCTTATAAACATGCACGAGTTGGATATCTTACTAATATCAGAGACCCACCTTACTGATAAACACCTCATAAAAATACGCAACTTAAAAATCTACAACACTAATCACCCTGATGGCACAGGTCACGGAGGTGCGGCAGTAATTATTAAAACTTCAATCAAACACCACTATCTCTGTAAATTCCAAACAGATGAAATTCAAGCAGCTACAGTAACAGTGGAAGATAAAAATGGCAGCTTCAATATCTCCGCTATATACTGCCCTCCTAAACATAAATTCTCCGAAGGACTTTTGGATGCTTACTTTGAAACACTCCAGAGGCGATTTATATCTGGCGGTGACTGGAACGCCAAACACACCCACTGGGGCTCCAGGCTCATTACAACTAGAGGTAGAGTGCTAAAAGGCAGCATGGATGCTAAGAACCTTACCCACCTCTCCCCAACTGAACCCACCCACTGGCCGACTGAGTCATATAAACTACCAGACATCATAGATTTCTACATAACAAAAGGACTAGCTAAATACTCATTCAGCACGGAAACAAACTTGTATGGATCGTCTAACCATGTCCCAGTAATACTTAAAATGAGTACCAGTGTCTTCCTAAATAAAAAAAAGGCAACTCTCTACAATAGGCATACAGATTGGGACTCATTCCGTGACATAATGGAGGAAGAGCTGAAACTGAAACGCGCACTTTTAACTCCTGCAGATGTTGATAATGCTACTATGCAACTAACAAACACAATACAGAGAGCCTGCTGGAAAAGTACTCCTCAGAAAACTGAACAAGAAGTGAGGCAAAAAAACGTGCCTTGGGAAATAAGAAATAAGATACTGGAAAAAAGGAGACTGCGTCGTGTATGGCACACCAGTAGATGTCCCACTGATAAAACAGCTTTAAATAAAGCCGCATTGGAACTAAAAATTCTAATACACAACGCTGATGAAGTTAATACACAGAATATCCTAGAATCACTAACTGCCACAAAGGTATCAAACTACTCACTATGGAAAGCGATGAAAAATAGTGCCAATAAACCGCAGAAAGTAAATGCACCAATAAAACTCCCCAATGGTCAGTGGGCCAGATCGAGTCAGGAAAGAGCTGAAGCGTTTGCAGACCATCTGAAGACAGTGTTTACGCCAAACGAGGCTGATCCCAGTATTCCGCCAGCAGACATTGTGGGTACGTTAAGCCAAGACCTCCAACTGGATCTACCAATTAAGCCAGTAACTCCGAAGGAAATAGAAGTTGAGATAAAAGGCTTGGATAATAAAAAGGCACCAGGTTTTGACCTAATCACCAAAGAAGTTTTACAACATCTCCCAAAGAAAATCATTGTATACCTAACTACGCTGTTTAATGGAATACTCCGAGTGCAACACTACCCGTCTCTGTGGAAAGTATCTCAGATAATAATGGTGTACAAAGAGGGCAAACCACCCAATGAAGCCAGCTCATACCGACCAATAAGCCTTTTGCCGGTGCTATCTAAGTTGTTTGAAAGAATACTACTGAAAAGAATTTCTCCAATCTTGACAGATAGAAAGGTAATTCCCGAACATCAATTTGGGTTTCGTCAAAAACATGGAACAACAGAACAAGTCCACAGAGTCTATCATACTATTCGAAGTGCTCTGGAAAACAGGGAATACTGCTCTTCTGCCTTCCTTGACATCCAGCAAGCCTTTGACAGAGTCTGGCTTGAGGGCCTCATGTACAAGATAAAGTCATTTCTGCCACACACTTTTTACACACTACTCAAATCCTACCTTCAAGACCGTATATTCCAAATAAAAGATGGGGAGGAGACATCTGGCTTCTACAATATAACTGCGGGTGTTCCACAAGGCTCAGTCCTGGGACCTGTCCTCTATACTATTTTTACAGCGGACCTACCTATAACACAGAATGTCACCATAGCCACTTATGCTGATGACACAGCAATTCTTGCAAATAGCAGTAACGCCATCGAGGCATCAAATCTACTGCAGAAGAGCCTTAATAAGGTGGATGTTTGGCTGAAAACATGGAGAATTAGAGCAAGTGCCACAAAGTCAGTCCATGTAACCTTCACACTAAAAAGAGGTGACTGTCCACCCGTCAATCTGGGAAACGACCCGCTCCCACACAGTGATTCTGTTAAATACCTAGGTATGCACCTAGATCGCCGCCTAACGTGGAAGAAACATCTTCAATCTAAAAGGGACCAACTCAGTCTAAAATACAGAGGACTCTACTGGCTACTTGGGAGAAACTCAAAGCTGTCAGTAGACAACAAGCTACTCATCTACACAACTGTACTGAAGCCAATATGGACTTATGGCATCCAACTTTGGGGTTCAGCATGCACCTCTAATGTGAACATCATTCAGCGCTTCCAAAATGGCCTCCTGAAAAATATCTCCAATGCACCCTGGTTCATAAAGAATACGGAACTGCATGACATACTTAAAGTCAACACAGTAGCTGAAGAGATCAAAACCACTGCTCAAACATATCAGGAAAAACTGAAAAGCCATCCTAATCAACTAGCACAGCAACTCACAAAACCTACTTATAGGAGACGACTTAAAAGGAAAGATGTCATGCAGCTAAATGTGTGACTAAAACAATGAAGAGTGCCTACTGGAGTGAACTCTGCCTGACATTACACCCGCAAATTTGCTCATAGTTGGAAAACTGATTGCAGATAAAACTTGTAACAAAAAAAAAAAAAAAAAATATAATGCAATTTATCGAAGAACTGTACTCAGAAATTAGCAAACAACAGCAAAAGACTGAAAGAAATACAAAAGTATGTACTTAATAGGAACAATGTGGGTAGGTAAGTATAGCTAAAGTAATGTCGTATCTAAACATTAGACGTTGTATTTAAGGCATGGTATGAGGCTTTACCTTCTGTGCTAGTTTTACAACTGTGTTACAATTTGGATGAAACTTGGAATAAGTGTAGATTGTGACCTGGAATACCATAAAGGTTATTATATGTACTAGCGAAGCCGCGCGCAAATCAAATCATTTATTTGCCAGTGCGCAGCAGCTAGTTCTAAACTATAATTATAATCTGGGATGAGCGGATGTTAAGTCCTGAAAAGTTCTTTATGATTTTGTCCTAAAAAGTTCTTAGTACATACCGTGAAGTTTCCTTGATCATCATAAAGATGTAGTTCCCCATTTGAAAGTGCAAAGAGCAGCATTGAATTATCAGGTGACCATTGAACAGCTGCCAGTCCAGTACCTTTAATGTCTTTACCCCACACTCTTGAGCCATCAACCGAACCCACTATAACTGCTCCTGGAAGAAATGTAAACAAGTGTGACTATAGTAAGCCTAAGGGAAAAATCTGTTAATCCATACTAATATTATAAATGTGAAAGTAACTCTGTCTGTCTGTCTGTTTGTTATGCTTTCACGCCCAAACCGCTGAACAGATTAAGCTGAAATTTGGCATAGTTAAAGGTTGTATCCCAGGGAAGAACATAGGCTACTTTTTATCCCGAAAAAATTAGGGACCGCGGGTAACACCGCGGGAGCGCAGCTAGTACATTATAATGCCAAGACACCGAAAAAAGGTAAAGGCAACCTAAAAAATACCTACCATCTTCATAAGCAATACATATTTTTTGACCATCAGAGCCCCAGGCCATACTGGTTACAGTTGACTTGTTTCTGTTGTTTATCATCTCTTCATACCAGGAACCCTAAAACAAAAAAAGGAATAAGAAGAGGACACAAAAAGTTTTTTTTTAAATCTGAACATTACACTATCATAAGTAAATTAAATTTACAAACCCCTAAACCTTGAGCTTATTTTAACTAGGTTTTGCCTGAAATGTGCCAGGTATCAGTAGCCTGAGTACATAGAAACTGTCCTACCTTACTTGTAAAATTAGTGCAAAGAATGTGTCTACACTAATATTATAAAGAGGAAACATTTGTTTGTTTGTTTGTTTGTTTGTTTGTTTGTTTGTTTGAATTGAATAGGCTCCGAAACTACTGGACCGATTTGAAAAATTCTTTCACCATTAGAATCCTACATTATCTGTGATGAACATAGGCTATAAATTATTTTCAAAAAAATTAGAGATCCTTATGAAAATTGCAATAATGTAACCAAAGGTGTAAAAATTTTGAACATAAAATTCTTCATATCGCGTGCGCTGCGAAAACTATTGATGATAGAACAAAAAAATGTTCTACAATATTAAAGAACGTATCAATATCTACAAAAAAGTCAGCGATAGCATATGTCCAACTATTGTGGTTGTGTCAGAATAACAACTTTTATAATTTAAAAAGTGAATAAAAATGACGACCAAAAGCAGACCACGTTATTCTTATTTTGGTATTTATTCTTATCCAAATAAATTCCTTCGTAGTAAAGGCTGTTTCAGTACCCGTCGATTACTTTTTGAATAATTGAAATCGGACATTTTATTCAAAAGTTATCATGAGTTTAAAAATGTAAGATACATCGCGACCACAGAATAAATATCAGTTAGTACGGTAGGACAAGTGTCTGGGATTTTTAACACAGGTAACGGGATATTAACCATGATTAATACCATAGATCATGGCGTATGCAACTGCGCCGAAATATCGGGAAACTCAAAAAACATTAAATAATGGTAAATATCCCGTTAACTGTGTTAAAAATGTTGAAAACCATGATAGTTTAAAAAGTGTCTGGGAACTATGGAATGAATGGAAGGGAGTGGTAATCGTATATAAAGTGGTATATCGGAATGGTAATATTTAATAATAACATGGCGGTCCCGGAGCGGGATGTATGATCCTTTAAAGTTTAGAGGTTAATATGTAGGTAAGGTCTAAGGTAGGTAGGGGAGCATTGGGCAGTAGGGAGGTTTGAACACCCCCGTGTCATGTCGGCCAGAAACCATCATGCCCATCGTCAAATCGGAATTTGATCAGTTAGAATTGACCATTTTTGGGGGTGGATTGACATGATGGTGTATGGCCGGCATAACACGGGAGTTTGCCGGTGGTGTCCAAACCTGCCTTACTGCCCAATACTCCCCTACCTACCTTAGACCTTACCTACATATTAACCTCTAAACTTTAAAGGATCATACATCCCGCTCCGGGACCGCCATGTTATTATTAAATATTTGTTAAATCCATACTTCCATACTATATAATATTATAAATCTGAAAGTAACTCTGTCTGTCTGTCTGTCTGTTTGTTACGCTTTCACGCCCAAACCGCTAAACAGATTAAGCTGAAATTTGGCATGGATAAAGATTATACCCCAGGGACGGACATAGGCTACTTTTTTCTTTAAATATTTATAAGGGGGCGTGAAAATAAGGGTTGCAAGTTTGTATGGGGAAAAAAGTTGAGCGACGCTGGGCGAGGTCATAAAGATGATGGGTGACCGCCACTTTTTGCTCTGTTTTTGCATTGCAGATTTTTTTGTTTTTTTTTCTCATTTTGCATGATAAATGGTTTTTAAATTAATTAAAAACATGTAACATGTATATTTCCACTCATCAATACATACGAAATTAAGATTTTTTTGGTATATTACTTTTTCTTAGGCTTTGGTTCGAACGCCATCTATATCACCGAGGTCAAAACTGCTTTTTACTTTTTTTCTCCTAGGTGGCGTTTGTACTATAGCGGAGGTCGAGATACGATCATTTTGAGTTTTGAAAGCTATTGGAGATTTTTGCTTAGACTTTTCGATAATTTTTATAGGTTTTCAACTTATGTTATTTTACTGACGAAATCGCGGGTACCAGCTAGAAAATAAAATATTTTTCCTTGGCGTTGATTAGCAACGCTAGCAACGCTATCTATATTTTTCATTTTCACAACTAGGTAGCGTTGCGAGATCAAGAATACAGATCATTTAGCGTTTTGGAAATTAAAATAGGCAGTTTCATAGACGTGACGACTTAACCGATTGTAATGAAATTTGGAACGTAGATGCTTTAGCTTTTTGACTTGAATATATGCTTATCTAATTAAAAAAAATCAACCCATATGGATGTTTTACAGGGTGTTAAAGTTAGTATGGAAAATTTGATTCCTTTTTATTCACTTCAAACACAGTGTAAATAAACTTTAGGTAACACTCCTGCACTTGAATCCTAATAATGCGCAGACGAAGTTGCGCGGGTCAGCTAGTACCTTATATGTTTTGAAACAAATTATTCTTATTCTATCAACCTTTAAATTTATGGTAGCTGAGTACCTTGTAGAGCATCCAAACAATGATGACCCCATGTTCATCACTAGTTGTGAGCTTCTGGAATACTTCATTCCAAACAGCCACACACAGCTGGCCTGTATGGCCTTCCAGACTGAGATTCATGGACAGATTGCCTCCACCACCTAGGTCAAAATATAAAAGTTTTAAAATGAACACCTACTAGAGTTTTGTATGTACAATTGAATATTTTTACTGACTAGGTGGATCTTGGTTTCAAGTTGCAAATCAATTTGTATAGTTCCTAATGGGAGGTATAATTAGGTACCTATATTATTCAGTTCAAAAGTAGTTACCAGATTCCAATTTCAATACTTTTAACATTCCTTCTTCACCTCCAACAGCAATGTATCCAGAAGAGTGATTCCATGATATGCAAGAAACATTTGAATGTTTAGGTATAGCAATCTGAAAATGAAAATAAATCGTTATGAACCAAGGAGTATGGTCCAAGTCAGTTTCTATAGAAACTAATTCAAAACACAAAAGTAATAGTACATTTATTTTACCTTTTTGCTCATATAAATGAACATTGTAGATATTTACTAAATTTACGTTCTTGTATTCGTATTGAGGTTTATAACTTTACTGTGGTTCAAAAGACTCACTATGCTATGATAAAAACAGGAACAGATTTTTTGTTTTTGTTAGAACTAGATCCAATATCATTGCGATGATTTGTATATGTCTTATTTCATAGATATTGAGTATTTCTACTAATGTAAGTCATATAAATAATTAGAAGAGTTTTTTTCGAGGACTTTCAAATTAACCCACCAAAAACCAACACACATCAACACAACAACAATAATGACTTGAATGAATGACAAAACATTTGAACAATTGAAAATGACAGTAAAAGACTTTGCCTTTGCTTGACATTGACGTTATCTATTGTCCAATCACCAATCACTACAGATAATATCAGATGGCTGTTGACAGATTAAAGATACCTATTCATGGTCAGTTTGGGTCAGTTTCAAAACAGCTAGTGACAGACTTCAGTCAGTCAATAAACTTGGATTATCTGTCTGTCTGTAGCATAGATATATATATATGGTCTGTAGCTGGATAGATAAAAATGGCGCTGAACTTTAATTTCGCGGAAAAAATCAATAATTGTAAATAAATTCACGGCAGCAGAACTACGAATCAAATTATAGCTATTTTCTGTAAATCTGATGCCACCTAGAGTACGAATAGAACTCCGCAAACCGGCGGGTTCTTATGTTTGGTATTATCGAATAGCACCGTAACAGCGTCAGCTGTTTTATTATTTTGCGAATCTGGACAAATTTGTTTCAAAAATTCTTTTTAAACGCATTAGAATGTTAGGGCGAAAGCAAAGCCTAAAAGGAGAGCAGGTGCTTGCAGATTATGGCCCTGAAGAATCTCTAAACGAAAGCGCCGACATAGAATGGGTAAATAAGGTAAATTAAAAAATATCTACTCTAACTTCTTTGAAATAATTGTTGAAAACACGAAATCAGTTGAATTAGAATACATTGTGTTGTGTTCAACTTGACCCTACACTTTACCACAAATTTGTACAGGCTCGCAGAATTTATGATACTAATTTTACTAATTATATTTTCAATTTCAGCTATGGGTTAGAAGAATATTAAGGCTTTGCGCCCTTTTAAGTTTATTATCTGTTTCTTTAAATACTCCCAAATCATTTGAAAAGTATCCATCATTGCAAACAATCACTTTTGTGGTGGACTGCAGTGTAACACTTCTGTTTACGGCTGAGATGATTGCCAAAATGCATATAAGAGGAATACTAAAGGTATGTTATCAACCCACATTAATATTCTTCGATATTTCTATGAGTTTAATTTTTATCTTAGCTATACAAAAATACAAATTAAATATTAGGTACTAATGTATCGTAGTCAAATGAAAACCACAAATATAATTCTTCAAGTAATATTTTATAGATAATCTCATTCTCATTGTTTTATATTAATTTGTATGTTGCAGGGCGATGTTGCATATTTGAAAGATCATTGGTGCCAATTTGACGCTTCCATGGTATTCTTCCTCTGGGTCTCAGTGCTTCTACAAATGTTTGAGTTAACCGGTATTGTGCCAAGATACAGCTATTTAAGTATATTAAGAGCACCAAGACCTTTGATAATGATAAGGTTCCTCAGAGTCTTCCTGAAATTCTCCATGCCAAAATCTAGGATCAACCAAATTTTCAAGTAAGTAATTTGTGTTTAAATCTCTGGAAATAGAAATCTACCCCTTCTGAAAAGAGACAGGTGTGACTCTATGTAAATGTGTATGAAGTTCCTACACAATAGTAGATATATGGTAGATATACAGATCTTGGGATATTATTGGTATCTTCCTGATGCCAGGATTTAGCTATAGCAGTTTTTATTATTTTACAGACGGTCCAGCCAACAGATTTACAATGTGACTTTGTTCTTCTTATTCTTCATGTCGCTGTACAGCTTGTTGGGAGTACAATTTTTTGGAGAGCTCACACATCATTGTGTTCGGAATAACACTAAACCAGGGTTTGTTTATTACTAAAAATATGAACATTTTATGTTAGCCTTTAGATACCAAAGATGAACAAAAATAATGGTAATTAAGTATATTAATGTTTATTCCAGACAAATCACAATAAACTCCTTGGCAATTCCTGATACATTTTGTTCTCCTGATCCTGGCTCTGGATATCAATGCCCACCAGGAATGAAGTGCATGAAACTTAATTTATCCAAATACATAATGGGATTTAATGGTTTTGAAGAATTCTGTGAGTTGTTAATACCCCTTTCGTTATTATAAATGGTGTTCATTTGCATGGAATGGTGGTGTTTATCAACCTTTTATTGTTTTTCCAGCCACAAGTATCTTCACTGTTTATCAAGCCTCTTCACAAGAAGGTTGGGTCTTCATCATGTACAGAGCGATAGATTCCTTGCCGACATGGCGGTCCGCACTTTACTTCAGGTATTTATACTAAGCTGTTGCAACTGTTATTATATTATATTTGAATGTTTCTGGGCTAAAGTTATTATTGGAATTTTTATTTCTCATATTGGAACGGTTTGCAAGAAATCAGCACAATATTTATTTATTAGCAAAAATAATAACACCCTAACAGACGATGTTTTATGAATGTATCATCGCTATTGATATTGATTAACAACTAAGCGTTTCCGTGCATTAAAGAGCATCCTAAAATGTCGGTCACATCGCGGTTTAAGCTTTAAGGCGGCTTAAAAACTTGTTAAAAAATTAACTTTTTTTCAGCACAATGATATTCTTCCTCGCGTGGCTAGTGAAGAATGTGTTTATAGCTGTAATCACGGAGACTTTCAACGAGATTCGTGTGCAGTTCCAACAAATGTGGGGTGTAAGGAACCCTATCACTAAAGGCAGCACCACCCAATTCTTCACCGGAGACGATAATGGATGGAAACTGGTTACTATCGATGAGAATAAGCATTCAGGTAAATATTGCGAAATACAGGATCAAACGATAAATAAATAAAATCATAATATTAATATCCCCATCATGACAGAACATTTATTTAATTCTAGCAACTACATATAAAAAAAACAGTAAATACTTAGTTTTGAAATATTTCAGGAAGCGCTCCAGAAATCTTTCACAAAATGTTACGATCGGCATATTTCCGCCTCTTGGTCATGGGTGTCGTTTTGGCGAATGGAATAATAACAGCTACGATGAACTTTAAACACGACGGAAATCCACGACGATTTTTTTATCAAAAATATTATTATATTGAGGTAAGCCCACCCCTTTTCTAATACATACCCCGATGCCTTTTACTCTTTGGAATCTTTTGTATTACCAATTGCTTTAAAAAAAGTCCACCTCACGCCGGCGCTATTCTGTCTTGCCATGTCTTCTAGCATTCGATTTACTTGATAATTCAATGATGAATATTTTAATTTCAGATCGCATTCACAATATTCTTGGATCTAGAGGCATTGGTGAAGATATGGTGCTTGGGCTTGAAGGGATATTTCAAACATTCTGTTCACAAGTTTGAATTACTTCTTGCAATTGGAACCACGATCCACATCATACCCCAGTGCTACATGTCTGGATTTACATACTTTCAGGTACAATATTTTCATCCCATTTTATCTTAAAACCTACTAATTATCGCGGGTTTCCATTAAGCATAAAAGACTCAAAGCATCCAAAAGTCTTACATTAATAAACAGAAGGAGCTCAAATAATTATGAAACTTTTTCAGGTACTTCGTATCGTAAGATTGATAAAAGCATCACCTTTGCTCGAAGGATTCGTTTACAAGATCTTTGGGCCCGGGAAGAAGCTAGGAAGCTTGATAATATTTACCATGTGTTTACTAATCATAAGTTCGTCCATCTCAATGCAACTGTTTTGTTTCCTTTGCGAATTCACTAAATTCGAAACTTTTGATGAGGTCAGTTGTAGAACTTTGCTAATAAGGATAGTATAAATTAGTTGTCAAAAACTATCATCTTTTTACTATTTTCCAGGCATTCATGTCTATGTTTCAAATATTGACTCAAGAGGCGTGGGTTGAAGTTATGGACGAAACGATGGTCCGTACAAGTCAAACATTAACACCTCTAGTTGCTGTCTACTTTATATCCTACCATTTGTTCGTGACTTTGGTAAGCATCAATGTCCTAAACGACGCCTGCCAAGTGCCAAATACTTTTCCTATTCTAACTCTACTGGCACTCCGGGAGTGCCGACAGAATTAAAAACTTGAACGACGACCCCTCGTTTTAACGGTTCTAAACTTCAATAAAAAAAATGCAAAAAGTATATTGTTTCTGTGGGATACGATTCAGCCGCATGCCGCATCGTAAGCAGAGTTATGAACCGATAGGCCACCGTCGCCTATGGCGACGTTGAGGTCGAAATAGCAGATTATATATACAGAGGTATCGGTAACGGTTACTGTGTCGCGAGTTCAATGGTTTTTTCCCATCTCAAAAATGCCCAACGCGCCTATCGAAGTTTTCTCTTCAAAATAACAAGGTCATATCTTCAATTTCAGATCGTGCTCTCGCTTTTCGTAGCGGTAATCTTGGACAACTTGGAGTTAGACGAAGATATAAAGAAGTTGAAACAGCTGCGGTACAGACAACAGAGTGCTGAGATCAAGGAGAGTTTGCCCTTTCGACTGCGGATCTTCGAGAAGTTTCCGGACAGCCCGCAAATGACTAGGCTGCACAAAGTTCCAGGCGATTTCAACTTGCCAAAGGTACCTGATGCTTGTTCATGAAGACATAAGGTTTCCGTATATAAATATAACTACCATTGTAGTTTACCCTTAAATCTACTCCACGATCACGATCCAAACGGATCGCCGTAATGCTTAACACGCCTTATTATGGGTTTTGATAGTTTACGAAACTAGCAGCGCACCTAGCGGATACTTTGAAGAACTAAAGGAAGGGTTTATTTTTATTGATCTGGTTTAGTAATGACGTTAAATATTATAAGTAGTAAAATCTTAAGATTTTCCTTTATCCAGGTCCGTGAATCGTTTATGCGTCAGTTTGTTTGCGAAGTGGAAGGTGAAGAGGATTTAAGAGACGGTGTCAACGCGGGTTCAAGCAATCGTACTGCGGGTGACGTGTCCCGCCGTGCGTTTGAATACATCGGAGTGGCTAAGATAGCATTTCCATACCGTAAGCGATGTCTGGTGAAGACGCTAGTGGTGGCGCCACCGTCGCAACGACCCAGCTCTGCTTTGCGGAGACATGTCGTGAGCTCTATTATCGAGTGAGTTTCATGTTTTAGGGAGTAAGTTTGTACGAGTGAGGGTTTATAAAAAATCGATACATTTAGTTCAGCTCAAAAATCTATCAGTCCAGCTCAGTGAATGGTGATTCTAGCAAGCTAATTCACGACTTACCAAAGTGAACTTGTTACACTTTTAAAACTATTTTTGAAGTCAATTCATAGGTGTCTTCGACCTATTATTATTTTTAAGATTAAGCTTACAACTTCGAAATCATTTATTTTGAATGATATGTAAACACATTGCATTAGAGGCCGCCATTTTGAAAAAAATGGCGACCGGAATGTAGTCTGGGGTTCAATTTAATATTTTTTTTGTGTTTGATTTTTGTTCAGTTCTTTTATGTTTATTTTCTTTTATTTTCAGATCTTTGTAATGGATCACTTCTTCTTATTAAAGGTTATTTTGCTTTTTATTTTTCTATACGTACTTTCACAATTTGATTTCAATTTAACTGAGTAAAAGATTTTCTTGCAGAGATTCAAACAACCACCGACCTCTACTGGGAGATTCAGCCATGTTAGCAACGGGAGGAAAGGGACTCAAGCCACAAGGGACAATATCTAGCGCTAAACAACTGCGGGTCGATCAGAAGAAGTATGTCATCAAATCTTCCGATAAGCAAGTTCTATTCATTACCTACTAAACTAGCCTTCAACATATTTTATATTTATATATTTTGTAGTCTTGCTTGAAAAATTGATAAAATAACACAGTACCTAGTACTTTGAAATAATTATATATTCTACCTACCTAATATAATATTCTATGTATAATATAATATCCTATGTATAATATGTATGTATTTACAAACAAAAAGTATATAAGTAGTAGGTATATCAGTTATCTGGTTCCCATAGTACAAGCTTTGCTATTTGGGGCTAGGTTAGGTTTCCAAATAAGAAATTGAACAGAAACTCGATATCTTTTCCTAGCAACTTATTACAATAGATGGCATGGCAATATTATTTATTTCACTTTGTTTTCTAAAACTTTTTAAATAAAATATTCAATGTACAGGTTTGGATCCCGCTCGATCCGCCGGTCGGTTCGCAGCGGCTCCATCAAGCTGAAGCAGACGTACGAACATCTGCTTGAGAACGGCGACATCGGCGCCGCCTCACGAGTGGTGCCTTCGTCTAGAGCTCGCCCGCCTTATTTGGACATCAGACTGCTACAAGCCAAACGACAACAGGCTGAAATGAGAAGGTAAGACTGCCTTACGTATATATATTTTCTGGTTGTGTCTTTATATTTTCTTTTTTACTGGTCTAAGAAAAAACAGTAACAAACTCACTATTTCCAATGAAATATCTATACAAGTGGGATCTACGGGACTTTTTTTTTAATGATGAATGGGTCGGCTCTTGACCTAGAAACTTACACAGGTAAGAATGAGGTTTACGATGGAGCGAGCCTACCCAGAAGGTGCCTATTAACTCTCTTCTTAAAAACAACAGGGTCGTAGCTCAGCGGAAATACAGACGCTGGAAGCTGATTCCAAATGTTTGCAGTGCGCATAATAAAATAACTTACGGCTTTTATTAGCTACGGTTGAGCCAAAATTAATTTAGGTCATGATCTTAGCAGCCTATGTCATCATCACCATCTTGTCCTACTCTATGTGAGATCGGCAGTACCTATTCCTTTTCCATTAATTAATTTGTCCTTTATTGTTTTTTTGTCCTATTTTATCCTATAGTACAAAAACTATCAGCCGTCATCTCAGCATTTACTCATGTCTTATTTCTTACAATCTATCATACCTGGCGTTTCACCGTATGGTGTCTTAACCGATAAATATGAAATGTCCATTGATTCGTTATGAAAGCGGCGACCTACGCCATTTTTTCTGTTTTCCTTTACGTGGGTTTATGTTTTAAAATCTTGTTTCAGAAATCAACGCGAAGAGGATTTACGTGAAAACCACCCACTATTCGACACTCCACTTCTGATAGTGCCCCGCGAGTCGCGCTTCCGTAAGATTTGCCGAGCCATCGTCGACGCGAGATACGACGCGAGACTTCGCGACCCTGTCACTGGTAACGAGAGGAAAGTGCACTACAAGAGTTTCCAGTAAGTTTTAATACTTGGCCTGTACTTTTTCGAGCTATTTTAACATTATTTATTTCAATTAAGGGAAAGGTGTGACATTGTTTTAGATGATTTATACAGCGTCAGGAGGCATTCCATGCCTTCACCTAACGGGACGCTGTAGTGCTTGGGACATTGTTTAGGCTTGCCCAGCACCTAAACCATCCTCTCAGCTCAATCAGCCTAGCCCACAGAAAAGACAACGTCAATACGTGTGGAGCTGACTAAGCTGCGGGTTTCCTCACGATGTTTTCCTTCAGTTATAGCGCAATTAAACTTTACAAACGAAAAATCCATTGATGCACGGCCGGGATTCGAACCCACGACCTGCGGATTTAAAGTCGAGGCACAACCCCATTCGACCATTACGGCTCATTTCATTTTCATTGACCGCTAGGAGTACCTATAACAAAAAATACCATCTCTGTCCATGATAAATTGATTATGAATAATGGGAAATGTCTTTTATTTCAGTAATTTCCTCGGACTCGTAACGTATATGGATTGGGTAATGATAATGGTCACAACGCTCTCATGTCTCTCAATGATGTTCGAAACGCCCACATATAGAGTTATGGAAAACTTCGTTTTACAGGTAACATTAAAAAATATATGTATCATTTCTTAATTTTCAACCTTATCGTAACATTATATGGTTCATTTCAGATTGCTGAATACGGGTTTGTTATTTTTATGAGCTTGGAACTGGCGCTGAAGATATTGGCGGATGGTCTTTTCTTCACACCCAAAGCTTATTTAAAAGATGCTGCTGCTGTTTTGGATGTCTTTATTTATATTGTAAGTAATATGACGAAGGAAACCCGTAAAGGCGACATCAATAGCCTTAGTTTATTTTCTAGCATGTTTTCCTTTTTACTACTTGACATAGTCATTTAGTACTATTATTAAGTCATACAGTCAAAGCAGTGCATGTTGAGATGACGGCCGATAGACCAGGGTGAAATTATTATTCTGAATGGGATAAAATAGAAATCTTTCGTCGGGGGTATTAACAACTCTTATATCCAGGCATATTTTAAGGCGCCATAGCATTAGCGACTTCAAGTACCTAGAAATAAGGTTCACATTAACCCCCCAGGTGTCTCTAACATTTCTTGTATGGATGCCGCGACGGGTGCCTCCCGGCTCGATAGCTCAGTTGCTGATGATTCTTCGTTGTGTGCGTCCTCTTCGTATCTTTACATTAGTGCCACACATGAGGAAAGTCGTCTACGAGCTCTGTCGTGGCTTCAAGGAAATTCTTTTGGTAAGTTACTATCTGGCTTTTGCTACACGTATTCCCTTGTCTAAATGTACTGTCTTGTATGTCTCGTTTGGATAAAGTGAAATTGACAATGCCTGGTCCAAGTTCCATACTAGTTCTGAGACGACCTCTGTGGCGCAGTGGGCGGAAGCCCGCCTGTGACGCAGAAGGTTGCGGGTTCGATTCCCGCCGTGGGATAAATGTTTGTGTGATCTGCAAATGTTTATCTCGGGTCTGGGTGTTTCTATGTATAATATGTATGTATTTACAAAAAAAAAATATTTATAAGTATTCTATCAGTTACCTGGTTCCCATAGTACAAGCTTTGCTTAGTTTGGGGCTAATGTTTATTAAAAAAAAAATTTAGCTATTACAGCGGGATAAATAACTTTGCAAAATGCTGGCATGTGCTAGATAATATGTATTTGTACGTGCATCTGGAGATTATTTTCTTACTACACGCGAAACTTTTAGAAATTACGACTTAGCGACTTTTGGAAGCTCGATTTCAAGTCGACATCTCATTATATCAACATTAGCTGTTCAAAATACATGTAGATTAGCAGTTGTCTAATCGCTGATGCTAACAGGCCTATCATATTTTATGCTATGTTCTAGGTATCAACGCTTCTTATTTTGCTGATGTTCGTATTCGCGAGTTATGGTGTCCAGCTCTACGGAGGAAGGTGAGTTCTTTTCGAATTGCGAGCTAATTTATTATTCTCTCTTCGTCTTGTATTTAACTTTATACATTTACATTTATAATTATTTTAGATTGGCTCGCTGCAATGATCCCACTATTCAGAGAAGAGAGGATTGCGTAGGCGTATTTATGCGACGTGTATTCGTCACTAAGATGAAATTGAGACCCGGACAAAATGAGACTTTTCCCTCAATGCTTGTGCCTAGAGTCTGGTAATTCCTATTTCCTCAGTTATATAATTTACTTTGGTAACACTACTGACCCCTGCCCTTACATGACTAAGGGGACAAACATTTTAAAGTCACGAATTAATGAAGTTAAATCTAAATCCATTAGCACCTACACCCGTCGTTTTGCTCAAGGCATAACACTAGCATCCTTCGTTACTCAAGATTAAATTGTGTATCTATTATATAATTGTATATAATGAAATTAATGTTTATTGTAATACTTTTAAATACTTACTAATTTATCGCTCACTGTATTTAAAAATATGTGTAAATACTTTGTAGTATGTTATAAGGTTTCTCAGTAAGTGATTTATTTTGTAAATCTTATGAGAAATAAATAATCTTTAATCGTAATCGTATCTATACGAATAATCTTTTGAATATTATATTTCCAGGGCCAATCCAAAAAGATTTAATTTCGATAACATCGGCGATGCACTTCTCACATTATTCGAAGTTCTGTCATTCAAGGGCTGGTTGGATGTGCGGGATGTATTGATCAAAGCTCTGGGACCGGTAAGATATTTATTGGCTTATTCATACACAATAACTATCTATCTAACCGAAACTGCATGTTAAGTACAGATTTTCTAGCGCACAAAAGCGGGTTGGTCTTAATTGTGTGTTGTAACATGCACATTGTTTCTGTGTGCGTAACCACGGGAATGCTCCATGAACGAATGAGCGCTCAGTACCTATTGCTTACGCACACAGAAACAAATGTACACACAATTTAGACCAACCCTCCTTCGTGAGATAGAAAAGCTGTAGTCTTAGAAGCTAATCGAGTACAATACTCACAACCAATCTTTAGCTATTAGAAGTAGCTGCGCAGAACCCATTTTTGATGGCGCCTAAAAGATGAAGTTGTATAGCTGTCTCGCTCAATCGCTTAGTTTGTTGCATCGTGCTATCTCGCCTACTCGCGCAAACCGCGTTTAGTGCACCTAACTTCAGACAGACAAAGATCGGTTGTGCGTACTGTACTTATTATTTTTAACTGTTTTTACTTTTCTTGTTTTTAAATAACTGATATTATTATAGGTGCATGCAATCTACATACATGTATACATATTTCTGGGATGTATGATTGGATTGACATTATTCGTCGGCGTGGTGATCGCTAACTACTCGGAAAACAAGGGCACAGCTTTGTTGACTGTCGACCAAAGGAGATGGTAAGAAAATTTCTCTATTTTTATGAACCTTTAAATGTATAAACTATCTGTAGGCAAAGATATTATTCGTCCCTGCTGATGTTCTTTATAAAATGCCAATAATTATTTCGTAGCAGTGTCGTGAAAGGATTTTAGGTGCGTCTTAAAGCGGCTGCTAGGTTAGTTTATACCTCTTGCATCAAATAAACGAGCTCTGTGAATTGGTGAATGAAATAGTTTTCTTTGATTAGCTTTAGTGGCGCCCTATACGAATGTTTTTTTTATAATATTTTAGGTGTGACCTTAAGAAGAGATTGAAAATCGCCCAACCACTGCACCTACCCCCGCGTCCGAATAAAAGAAAAGTGCGCGCATTTGCCTATGATGTCACACAGAACTTGACATTTAAGCGAGTTATCGCAATCGTTGTTCTCATCAATAGCGCTCTTCTGGCTGTCACTGTGAGTATCTAACTATTTCCTCTATCAGTTAAGTAAGAGTATCAACTAATCTCTTCTAGGAACTTAGATGAGAAACTAAAGACTGATAGACTCAAGGGCCCGACAGACGAATTGTCCATACAAATGTATTACGCCGTTATTCTACACTCTACAGCATAGTATAGAGAATCTATGCTCGCTAAATTATGCTGTATAATAACGGTGTTTCATTAAAAGTAAGAGCAGTCATTCCTTAATAATAGTACAAAATCAAGAATTTATCTCTACCCTAATTTGTTATGAAATACACTGTAAGGATTTAACCTGATCGCACATTTGGCCGCTCTGTACGCGCCGCAGTCAATTTTCAGCCTAATCTGTTCAGTGGTTTGGGCGTTTAAAATGGTAACAAACAGACAGACAGACAGAGTTACTTTCACATTTATAATATTAAAAAACTTAGGCCTTTACATCTTTAATAGATGATTTATACAGCGTCAGGAGGCAACCTATGCCTACACTTAACGGGACGCTGTAGTGCCTGGGACATTGTTTGAGATAGACTAGGCTTGCCCAGCACCTAAACCATCCTCTTAGCTTAATCAGCCTGGCCCACAGGAAAGACGACGTCAATACGTCTGAAGCTTACTAAGCTGCGGGTTTCCTCACGATATTTTTCTTCACCGTTAAGAGCTCGTGTTAAAGCGCATATAAATTTTACGAAACAAAAAATCCATTGATGCACGACTGGGATTCGAACCCACGACCTTCGGATTGAAAGTCGAGGTTCAACCCCATTCGACCAACACGGCTCTATATATATCAATATATTATAATATTAGTATGGATAATAATGTGTTCGATTTCAGTGGTCGAAATACTCCCCGCACACCGAAAAGCTAGCATTAACGTCATCACTGCTCACTCTAGTTTTTGTAGTGGAAGTGTTGTTGAAGACGATAGCGTTTACACCGCGCGGCTACTGGCAGAGTCGTCGCAACAGATATGACTTGCTTGTTACTGTGGCTGGCTGCATATGGATATTCATGCATTTCACCCTGAAGGTAAGTCAAGAACTTGACTTTACTGTAAGATCGAAATAAATATTGCAGTTTTATGGCAATTCTAATCAATAACAGCCCAGCCAGGATAGTGATTCATACTTCAGCGGAACGCATCCGCGACTATAAGTTCCGTGGAATTGATCCAGAACTGACGTTTCCTGCACTGTGATTGGTTGCGGTCGGTTGAACAGTCTGAATCACTACCCAGATACAGTTGTTCTATCTCACGAAGATGGGCGTGTCTTAATTGTGTAGATTTGCTCTTATCAAAATTTTCAATTGCAACGGGATTCGAACCCGCAACGGTCAGACTACCCTCCTAAAGCCGGAGTGCCTTACCATTCGGCTACGGAACCCTTAGTCGTCACAACTTAGCGCTCATTCGTCCATGGAGCGTTCCCGAGCTTACGCATACAGAAACAATATGCGTGTGCATGTATGTACACACGCAATTAAGACCAATCCGCATTCGTGAGATAAGAACAACAGAACTGTACGCAAGTTTCAGACGAAGATATTAAAAATTACTGTAGAGAAGCTTTTCTGAAAAACAATACAAAGCCATTTTAAACTTTTGCGACTTGAACATAAATACAACCGTTATGATAGTTTACGACAAAGCCATTCACAAAATTCAGTATTTATCTGGAAAATTTCCATCATTGCACCAACAAGCTAAGCTCTTTAACTGATTAAACTAAGTTCAATAAAAGTAAAAATTTTTGTTCCAGAATGACCTGTCATACTTTGTCGGGTTCATGGTGGTGATTTTACGTTTCTTCACGATCACGGGCAAGCATACTACCCTCAAGATGTTAATGCTAACGGTCGGTGTGAGCGTTTGCAAGAGTTTCTTCATCATATTCGGCATGTTCCTACTGGTGTTTTTCTACGCATTAGCTGGAACTATTGTATTTGGGAACGTCAAGTATGGAGAGGGAATCGGAAGGTAAGTTATACTTGAAAGTAATTTAAACCAAGGAATAAGAAAATGTAACGCTATGTTGCCATAAGCCAGGTTGAATTTTGAGTTCATCGTCATTCTGAATTTTATGTATTATAAAATGTATCTTAAACCTACAGATTATTATTGCTGCAAGAGTAAATATAGACAGTATACATTCTTCTAATTGTTCAATGGCTAAGGTGGTGGCCTCTGTTGTACTCGTAGTCACTTTTCTTTTCATTAGCCGCGTACTAGCTGAGCGAGCAACATCGCGAGGCAGCCGTGCGCGGCAGATTCTCGGTCGGACAGGACGTGCCTCGCCCGCTGCAAACGCACGCTCTGCCTCGAGGCATACGTCGTGAGGCAAACGCCCGAGGCTGCTCGCTCATTCAGTACTCGGCTATTGACATGCGAGTGACAAGAAAAATGCCATAAAGATATGAGGCCTTGCTAAATTGACCGAGGAACTTTTATTTCAGACGGGCAAACTTCAACTCTCCAATCCACAGCGTGGCGATGCTATTCCGCATAGTAACCGGCGAGGATTGGAACAAGATAATGCACGATTGTATGGTTGCGCCGCCTTATTGCACACCCGCTGACAACTATTGGGAGACTGACTGTGGCAACTTCACCGCCTCGCTCGCTTACTTCTGCACTTTCTATGTTATCATCACTTATATTGTGCTCAATCTACTTGTGGGTGAGTGCCATTGGTACAGATTAGGGTTGGTCCACCAAAGCTAAGAAAAAAACAAGTTGCGGGCAAATGTGTCCATCAAAACAGAGATGAGATGAGCTTTATGGATCGCAGATATGTGCCATTGACTATACTTTCAAGTCATATTGAAACATTCGTTATTTTTTTCTATTATAATATCGTTTGCCCCCGTCTTCCATAAAAAACAAAAAAAAAAGACATATATTTTATGGGTACAGCAGGATGAATTTAATTTCTTAATATGTTACAGCTATTATCATGGAAAACTTCTCATTATTCTACTCAAACGAAGAAGACGCCTTGTTATCCTATGCCGACATAAGGAACTTTCAGAACACTTGGAACGTTGTCGACGTTCATCAGAAAGGCGTTATTCCCGTGAGAAAGGTAAGTTATTTATCCCATGAACCTTTTTATTAATTGCAACTGTTGATTCAATGATTGCCTTCAGGTGAAATTCATACTTCGACTGTTACGCGGAAGACTGGAATGCGACACGCACAAAGAAAGGTTGCTGTTCAAATACATGTGCTACGAATTAGAGAGGCTTCATAATGGCGAAGATGTCACATTCCATGACGTCATCAAGTAAGTAGCTTTCTTTCAAAATCTAAAATTAAATACCTATTAGGTAAGTACAAGTGATTTAGTTTTGTCATGCTATTATAAAAAAATATTTTCAGTATTTAATGCGTAATCATCTGAGCGCTTTCGTGCTTCAGAGAGCATTTCGGGTGGATCAACTTTTTAGTGTAAAATCTTGTCCCCGACGTAAAAAAAATCGTAAAAGGTGCTGAGTTAGATTAATTGTCGGTTGTAACATTAATTAATAAAATCAGATCCTTTACCATTACGCTTGTTCATCAATATTTTAAAAATATTTAGTCAATTATATTTAAAATTATCGTGACCCAGTGGACGAAAATTGGTTTTCATACAAATTTCACTTGTCCCCAACGCAAATCACGCACATATGTAACGCTGCTGTGTAAAATTTTTCCTTGACTTGTCTTTATATTTTCTATCTACATTGTTCCTTGATGTACCAGCATTCTAAAATACTGATTTGCGAAACAAAATATTGCATTTTTCAATGAAAAAACACGGTTTGAAATGTTGTCCCCGACTTTTACCCAATTCGCGTTGTCAACTGGGTAACGACAAAAAAGTATTACAAAGTATAAGTAATATAGACAGTTATTGGCTAGGCTAATAGAAAACTCATCTGCATGTCGTAAAATAAAGATTGCTGACCCTTGGCCATTATGTGGACTCTGCCATTACGTCTGTAGTTCGCAGCGGGACTGGGTGTCATTGTTTTTTATCCGCTGACTCACGACGAAATTTCTTACAAGTAAACTGCTTCTCAAAGTAATTTTGTTATTATGTTTTGACATTTGATTCTGAAATGCTTTGCATCCACGTATTTTTTTACTTTCATTAAATTCGTTAAAGAAAAAGAGTTAAAAACCTTAGTTTGTATCCTGAGTCACCGTTCCACTGGCTCACAAAAACTGTGACCCAAGAGAAAATTTTTAGTGAACCAAGAGACATTCTGCATAAAAGTTATCATAATTTATACAATAAACAATTTGGTGAGTGATAAACGGATTAAATACATAAAGATTCATTGCACATTTTTAGTTTCTAATAGAAAACACTCAGATTTAAGTTTAAAATAGCTTTAAGTATGAATTAAGAATACAAGTCAGTTGTGAGGTCGATACAATACACCACACTTCATTCGATTCTGCTTTTACACATTCCATTTATCTTTTCTTTGATCTATTTTTACCCACACTCATTGTCGGCGACGGAGAAGAGTCAAGAGGTCAACTGGCTCGAATATGCATGGCCTTCGTAGATTACGAAAAAAAACCTTTGAAAGTAAGAAATCTCTCTCCATCGCTGTAAGATCCATTTTAACTATATGGATTTACTGCGGATGATGTATACCACCATAAATGTGCGGTAAAGAGGAAAACCTTATCACCCAAGCTTTACGGGTGTCCTAGAAGACGTCGTAAAAACTCTTGAATTAGACAGCTCGGGAATAAAAGTCTGCCTGTAGGTAGGTGTATTCCTGTAGCACCTTAGGTTTGTAGACGATTTGTAGACGACCTCAACCTCATCCTTTTCTGGTGGAACAAAAAAAAAGATGCTTCGAAAGCTTCAGGCCTACTTTTAGAGATGCGTGATCCTGATCACTCATCTTTAAGTAGTTTACTTTTTACCTTGAAGATGATGAAGATGGTTCCAAACATTGCATTGGAAACAAGCTCTGCCAATGTGTTCTACCAACTGCCATCATGGTGCTAACTACCATCATGGTGCATTGATGCTCACGAAGGAGACTGTGCTCTCTTGAGAGTCGCACTGAGAGCTATAAAGCGAGCAATGCTCGGTATCACTTATAAGATTGTCCCCAATACCGAAATTCCCGAATGAACAAGCTAAAATTGTAAGATGCACAAGCGGTTATTGGGGCTCAAATAATATTGGTTGGGCAGGACTAGCCAGGCGGCTGTAGTAAAGTAGTAATTCAGTCCACTAACTATGAAATTATGGTGCCGAGACATGGGCGCTCACGAAGGAGACTGCGCAAGATCAGAGTCGCACCCGGTGGTAAATAGAGTGATGGTCGTCATCACAGAAAAAAAGGATCGACGGCATCGTAAAGTCTGTAGAATATAATACAAGGGCAAGATTACCATACCACAGGACAAAGACGAATGACAAAAGTGAAGAAAGGCCTGTACCCCCCGGCATAGCTGGCCAGACTGACCACAGCTGGCCCAGCCTTTCTCATCCCACGGAATAAAATTTTGATGATTATTTTGATGAATCTACAGGTAGTAAAATTATTTTTTTTTGGCCATATGTTGAAAGATATCTTCAGTCGGTAAGTTAGTGAAAAAACTAAGCTCAAGGCGAGCCGCGGTCCAATGCGCTAGAGCCTAGAAAATAGATTTCATCTACAAAAAGCTTTTTAGGTCTTCTATTAAGCGAGATTTATGTTATTAGAGATATAGGACTGGTTTGCTACGCAGATGACTGTTTAAATAACCGAAAACCCTCATTTTCATAGAATGTTATCATTAATTTTAGAGAAATATGTAATAATTGTTAGGTTAGGGTTTATTTTCTATGATAACTTTAAAAAGTAAACTGGTTGTCACATTTAGGAGATATTTTTGTACCTTGTATAGTTTTTTATAATGTAATTTGCCTATGGAATAGTACCATATATGTCTCTGGAGTCACCATTATGTCTCCGGGCTCACGTAGTTGTCCCCAAAAATTTGGACACTGATAGCAGGATTATTAAAAAAGTAAAGGTTATTATACAAAATGTTGTATGACAAATGTTTGAAGAATAACCTACAATAGTCATGTAAAAAGTGCATCTTTCTGGCGTTTCTAGAAACAGAATTACAAGAAAAGTAAATAAAATTTCTTTCATTTAGTGACCCCAGAGACACAATGAGGTATATTTTCAAAAAATTGAGACACTTTATTTAAATTTTGATTATGCCAGATTGATTTAATTGAATAATAGTTCACATTGAAACAGATTTACTTATTAAAATATAGTTTTTTATGAACTTTTTACCATAATACGTCATTGTGAGTTAGGTGACATTTTTGGGAGCCACTTTTGGAATAAAGGTATAAAAATCCATGAAAACGACAAAATTTTTTGGTGCTCGTAGTAGATTTATAAACTACAGAAATTTATTTAACAATATTAGGTGAAATTATAGCAATATTTCAACATTTATTTTTTTACACAAAAAGTTGATTCATGACAGAAAAAAGTTGATCCGCCCTCATACGAACTTACTTTTATTTCAGTATGCTATCTTATCGCACTGTGGACATTCGAAAATCGCTTCAAATGGAAGAGTTGCTGGCAAGAGAAGAGTTCGAATTTCTGGTCGAGGAAGAAGTAGCGAAGCAAACTATTCGGACATGGCTCGAAGGGTGCTTGAAGAAGATACGAGCCAACACTAGCGTAAGTCTACACTTACTTCTGCATGAGGGCATTTACCTAACTTCATTTGGCTGTCTCACAGCTCAATTGGTAGCTTTGCCTTACCCTTGTAAGATCATTCTCACCCAGGATAAATATGTTATGAACACGGATATTTGTTCTGTCAGTCGGTCATATTTGTATTCTATCAGTTATTTGATTACTTTAACTTAGCTTAGTTTGGAGTTAGATGGCACTGTGCAAAATATCCCACAATAGTATCTATTTTGTTTTCAGAAACAACAAACGAGTCTAATCGCCGGCCTAAGGAAGACTAACGAACAGCCTGTTGATATGAATACTGAGAAAACTGAAAAGGAAAAAACGGAATCAGAAACACAGGTATTTTCTAGATAAGATAGATCTAGTTCAAGCAAAAATCGATGTTCGTCTAATAAATCGATATGTTTGCAGCAAGCCGTAGCGAATATCGGACGTACAGAAATTACGGAATCTACATCTCAGCCTGTGATATCAAGTAAGTGTCGCACAACATCACGTGTTTACAGTACGCACAACCGATCTTTAGCTCTCCGAAGTTAGGTGCACTAAACGATTGCGCAGGTTTGAGTTTGGCGAGTAGGCGAGATAGGACGATGCAACAAGCGAGGCAGCTATACAACGCTGTCTTCGTATTTTAGGCGCTAGGCGTCATCAAAAATGAGTTCTGCGCAGCTACTTCAGAAAGCTAAAGATTGGTTGTGGTTACTGTAAATATGTAATCTACGAGTTTTTTATTGTTTTTGTTTGTCACCAGATATTTCGACGTCATTTGATTCGCAACCCAAAAGATCATCAACCAAGGGTCAATTCAAGAAGGCTGGTCTGCCCTCTGTCACCATTCCAAGGTAAATAAAATACTAATAAAATATGCAATCCTGAAACTTCTACCTACAGTTAAATACTTAGTACAATAAAGCGTTAATCTATCCATCATCTTAGTAAATGTTTATATTTATGTTTTTAGACCGGAAAGTCCAGTAAAGAAGTACTTGCAGCCTACGCTAAGCGATCCTCACCCTGCCCTCAATAAAAAATCACCTCGTAAGTACCTACCTAATCGAATAAACTTTATCAAGACTTTATCGAAAATAAGAAATAGGTATTTTGTTATAGGTGATTGTCTAAAGACACGCATTAAAAATGTCGTACGTAAGATTTTTAATCCATACTAATATTATAAAGCTGAAAAGTAGAGAATAAGCGAGTTTATATGTTACGTTCCCCAAAACGCAACGATAGCGCGATCTAATTTTTCCTGTGGCGCCATCTATTATGTAGTAAAATGTGTCTGTCTGTCTGTCTGTTTGTTACCTTTTCACGCCTAAACCACTGAACAGATGATGCTGAAATATGACATGGATAAAGATTATGTCCCATGAACGGACATAGGCTACTTTTTTTTTCAAAACTAATCATGAAGGGTGTGAAATAAGGTTTGATATTTTGTATGGGGACTTAAAGTGAAGTTCCAGTTGAAGGCCACTAGATGGCGTTGCTGTCCTATGGCTGAGGTCGAGATGGCGCTATTATTACATTTTTATTTTTAAAAGTATCAGAAGGGAATCTTCTGAACAGCAGTTTTCAGTTCTGTTTTTATTAAGTATGTTATTTTGCTGACGAAGTCGCGGGTACCAGCTAGTAAAAAATATGAATTTTCTTTCACAAAATCTTTTACTGTCAATTACAAACATAACAATTGCTCAACTGATGCATGCGGCAATAGATTTTTATTTAAGTAATATATATATTTTTTTATTAGTTAATTAATATATAGATTTAGAATGACTATAATTTAAGAAATCTAAATAATTACGTATGTTTATTTCAGCAGCCACGAAAAGCCACCGAGTATCTCACAACCACAGCAACGCTAACGTGATGCGCGAACAGCCCGCGCTTCACGACGTCCGCTCTTGGTGGGGAGCGCAACTCTCCACGCATCTTACCGTCGACAGCGACTAGTCATTCATAGTAAGATACTATTATTGTTTTTAATGTTTTTGGTTTCTAACAGTGAACGCAAATAAAATAAGGCCGCACATATTTCTGTCGCTAGAGCAACTCAACATAAATAGAGCCGCGAGAGGGTTACCCATACTTTTAGCAAATAAGAACGTTTGTTGAACAAGAACCCAGTCTGTCATGAAAAATAAAATAAATGTTGGCAAATCATTGATCGATAGATCGATAGTGGGTTTGTTGAATATTTTATCAAAACTTGCGTCTTGAAGATAACCTGTTTTATTTCCGTGCATTGCCTTCAACTGCAAGTGTACAGTGGCACGTGGCCTGTTAAGGGTTTGCTGCGATTAAACCATGTTTAAGTTCTCTCCCTACGCCTTTGCATCACTGCCATAGTCACAGACTAGAATAAAATCGATGTTACACGGTTTGTCGGTATAATTTGTTTGCTAAGTACCCAATTAGTAGTCCAAAAAAGGCATTGATAAATCTATGTTATGTTAAGTCTTTAGATGAAATTGTTAGATTAATTTATTTACTAGTTATTGTCGTGTGTTGTTGATTTACCAAAAGTAGTGCTAAAGGTATGTATTGTTAAAAATAAATACATAAATGTAATCAACTTGTATTATTATATTAATTCATTTAGTTTTATAAATACAATTATTGTAAATAGTGGCACATTCCTAATGAGAACAATACGATTACTGTCAATGTTAGCAACAAGCAGAGGTACCTTCCGGCGACTGGGTGTTGAAATAGTTTGGCGTTGAGCTGTAACGTTGATGCGTACATGAGTATTGTGGTGAGGTCTTCTTGGGACGTGTCCTGGTGGAGGAATGGTCGCACGCAGAGCTCGTGCCCAACCGCTTGGGTTTTACGACATTCTCGGGATAGACGAGCCGCCTGGAAAGATTGTGCTGCTGGGAATAGTGCTAAACGTGTAGCCAACGTGACATAAATTGTTTGTACTATCCATTCATACCATAGCGTGGTACAAAGTTGTAATTTTTATGTCTTTTGGATGGAAGATGTTAGGGAAATCTGCAAACATCGCGGATCTAGGGAATTCTAGAGAAAAGAACTAGTCACACAAAGACAGGATCTTAGTGATGTCCTCTTTCACACAGTCCATCCATCTCCTCTTCAATCAGCTTCTTCCACTACTTTCGCCTTCAAATCTAAAATGTCTTCTAGTTCAGTCTAGAATTGAGAAATGTGGACACTACAACTACAAAATTGATTGGTATCAAGGTACTGACCTGTACAAACGGCACTATGACTGCAGATATCCACAGCAGTTGATTCAATACACTGATACCCAATATAGGTTCAGTTTCCGTGTCTACTTTATCCAGATTCAGTAGCCACAGGATACCGGACGTAGCCCAGGATATGTTCACGATTGTGAATAAACACACGGCGGGAGCTAAGTCGTCGTTTAGATACTTCAGTAGTTTGTGGAACTCTGCTATTTCCTGTTGAAAAATAATGGTCATATAAACTGAACTGTTACAGTTTGATTATGTCTCTTACACGAAATTGTTAATATTGAACTAAAAAACACCCTTTTCTTCTTCAGTCAAGTTATCAGTCCCAACTCCAAAGTGGTTAAGCTGTGACGGAAGACTTTAAATTAGACGGCCTTAAAACTCCCTTAGCTCATACGAACTACTATCTACTACCTATCTTATAGTCACATACGTACCCTCATCCAGTTAAGAGGCGTTATGGTGCGGTTCAGAAGGCGTTCCTTAAGGAACATGAGGTGCGCCTGCAGCAGCTGAGCTTGCAGGCAGTAACTCGTGATTATCGTCGCTTGCACCATGTCGTGTGTCAGTGTGCAGATTATCAATAATATCTTCAGGGTTAGGTTGACTTCGTACGAACTGAAAGTTAAATGAGGAATATTTATTATGTTTCGTTTATGTGAGTAAATGTGTTGGTATGTATGATGGCTTATACCATGGAATAGCCAGGTGTGGCCAGATTTTTAGTAGAGCTAACGAGTTTAATTTTGAAAACATCGATCCTACCTATTTTCTACCCATCGAAACATGACAGTTCCTTTAGCCATCATCAGGTTGACAGAACACAGCGAAAGTCCCATCCAAATGATGCTTAGAATGATAAAAAACCACAGCATCCGTAGCAGCCGCTTTGGCTTGTTTGTGTGCGTGCCTTGTGGTGCGTATGATGACAGTAAAAATACCTAAAACGAAAAACTTTTAGTACCTTATTATTCTACAACTATTGTAAGTATTTAATTTAATGATTATTTCATGGTAGTTAATAGGAGTGACTCTGGTCTAAGTAAAATAACATATTTGACTCACCCTTTCCATTAAATTTTGTAGTTGTTCATTATCAGATATCCTAAACAAGTATAAAGCGTACAGAAACCCAACAAAGTGCAATATGCTGGGTCCTATGTACGTGAAGGCTACGTTGCCGTAGCACACTTGCTTATAAGCGTCATACTCTAAGGATGACGTTAAAGCAAGCGGGACCAGCTTGTAACAGAACCCTCGATCGCGTCTGAAATCAAAATAAATAAAGTTAACATAGGAAGAGTAATTTTATGGTAAACCTTTAAGAAAGTAAGTACCTATCAATAAGCTTAGAAACTTAAAGGGAGTGTAATTAGGTAGGTAACTTAACTTCATACCTGAAACAAGCCATATACTGCAGGATGTATCCCATAAACATAAGTATTGCGACCTGCGCAGAATGAAAGTGCGAGCAGAACATTGCACATTTTGATGAATTCGATGCATCTCCTACAGGCCTCAAGCCCATTATCGTCAACAGCTTTAGGTACGGAAGAAGTATCTGAAAAAAATGTATTATTAAACTGAGATACCTATTTGCAGAAAACAAAATTAATATAAAAACACTCACTTTTGATTTACAGTAGTGTAAAATAGCTGAAGTGCTCATGTATTCTGTGTCTGGAGATTCTGTTATCTCCCCAATCTAAAACACAAACACATCTTCAGTAACAGGCACAATAATATCCATCAACACACACATGGAAGCAAAAGCTCAACTCACGTCAACGCTATTCGCATCGAGGCTCGACCTGTGAGATTGCGGCATCGCTGGCTCACAGTGCTTGTCGTTCCCAAGAACATGGCTATCCAGCAGATCGCTGGCTACAAAATCATTGAAAAAACGTACATTATTCACTTTATTGCCCATATCTATATTTTAATTGTCTTTTTGTCCATTATTCACCGCGTTATCACAATAAATAGTACGTTGATGCAGACAACAACACAGTTCTAAATAACGACGGTAGGTAGGTAATTTAAAAAGTTAACAATCACTTACCGCTACCGTAGGATCCATTGTCGTTTTGCATTGTTACAATAACGTAATTAATTATAACAGAATATCTTCATTACCTAGTATGTAGATAGCTGCATTGCATTTATTTTCAAACTGTTATTCAAACTTTCGACATGATTAATTGATTACTCAAAACTGAAAGAATGTTGTGGCTTGAACCGGAGATAACAATGCACTGGTGTTTTTAAAGTACATTACAATACATTACTCCCGACAAATAAACATAGCTAACTATAAGACACTCTGTGCAGCACAGTCAGTCGGACAGATAAAAATCCGCTACACGACGATTATCATGTATTAGCACAGAGAGTCGAAGTGCATTTTATCACGTCTACCTGCTTACTGGTTGTATTCCATAGTTTTGTACGTTGACAATTCTACAAAATGCAATATCTACGTTTAGAAGCGCTACAACTACTTCAGAGTATTCTTCCTTTAGGTTTTCTTCGAAGATTAGGTTCAAGGTTTGAGATTATTCAAAGAATTATCTAACCAACTAACGCCTGCGACGCAGAAGGTTGCGCGATCGATCCCCGCCGCGGGACATTTGTATGACCTACAGATATTTGTCCCGGGTCTGGGTGTTTCTATGTATAATATGTATGTATGTATATATTTACAAACAAAAAGTATATAAGTAGTTTATCAGTCATTCTAGTACCCATAACACAAGCTCTGCTTACTTTGGGGCTAGATGATGCTGTGTGAAAAAGTCCAGCGTTTTTATTATTTATTTATTATTTAACTGTTTCTAAACTGCAGAGAACTTTTGATAAACTCTAAACGCAGTAATGATAAAAAGTTATCAAAGAATGTTCATGTGCACAGTCGTTTAAAACTACCTACATTGAATAATAACAAGAGAACCAGCAAAAGGAGAACTCATAACGTAGGTAAGGACTCGTAGTAAAACCAATTAGTTCGTAAACTAACTTATTTATTACAAAAGCCATCATAATCTTTTGGGAAGTTTTTTTATTGACAAAAAGCCTGTTTTCCTGGCTATCTCTTTCCTTTCTTGATGATGTTTCCTCATTTTCTTATAGTTATCCGATTCTTCTCTCGTCTTTTTGCCACCCATACGGAACCTCATCTCTCGGTTTCCTCCTGTCCCAGTGACCATAGAAGACAGCCCTTCCTTGGCTACTCGATCGCCTAAGCTTGCCTTACTAACTCTTGTTATGCTCTTGATTATATTGGTGTTCTTAGGTGCCTTATCAAACTCGTAAACCTTCTCTTCGTTGTCCCCTTCCGTGTTGTCTTCATCTTGTCGTTTATTCCTATTTATGATTTTGTGTTGTTTTTTAACTTCTTTCACCCAACCCCTTTCGTCATCTGAACTCTCTTCTTCAGTGGATTGATAAAGTTCAGCATCAGAATCCTTATCTTCCGATTCATCCACCTATAAATAATGATGTAGTTGAAACAAAAGTTAACAATTATTTTACAATAAGGTAAAAATATCAATATTTTGTTAGTGACTGTGTTCAAACTGACCTCCATAACAGTAGGTACTGTTTTCCTATTTTCTTTGCTCTTCTTATCATCAAGCCTGGATAAAACTGGATTAAGAAGACGGTACTCCTCAGCTTGTTTGTCAACCTCAAAGTCAGGATTCTCGAATAGGGCCTGAAACCAGAATTCGTTGTAAAATTGGTTTTAACAGCAGCGCCATCGCCCCATGGCTATTATTTTTCGAGGACAACAACCAAATGAATTTAAATTATTATTTTAGAATGATACAAGTTATTAAGTATACCTGATTAAATAAATAAATTAAGTATACCTTAAATCTATCATCTTTGAGAAGGTCACCAGTTTGCTTCTTCTTTTTCTTTCCTTCAACATCCATAAGTTTTGATGCCAAATCTCTGTTAACTTTAGGGAGATTATCTTCAATTTTAATTCTTGATGGTCTTTCTTGCTCAATCCTTTCCCTAATTTTCTTCTTTTTGTATTGCTCAAATGCAAATGGATCTGCTATAGATTTTGCTCTCTTATACAACCTCACATCTACGAAATAACTGAAATCGACAAAAACATTTAAATCTCCATGGTTCTTCACTTTTATAAATGCTCAAATATAGATAACTTACCCGTGCATATATGCTCTTAGGAGATTTGTCCCAAGTAAATGATCCAATCCAAGTGATTCAAGTTCTTGTTTGGTGATAAACTTGTAGTCATCATACACTGTCTGTGAAGCAGAGCTTTCCAACTCTTCAGTCAGGTTGTCTAAGAATGCACACCATCTAGGAGCAGGACCTATTAAATATCAGAAATGAAACTTATTGAATTAAAGGTGGTGTCCATCTGTAACATAGTATACCGATATTCACCATAGCCTTGTTTCATGCAGAAAATTAAACTTACCCAGAGATGGAATGTAATAAATTTGCATTTTTTGATCTTCAACTGCCATCAAATTTAATCCTGTGTTTGGAATAACACACAGGTCATTGAAATCTGCTGATGACTCAATACTAGTGTATTGTTTACCCTAAAAAAATAAACAACTACATTATAGCAGATGTCATATAACCTTGTAAAGCTATTGATAACATTGAAACAATATTGAATACAAACATTATTTTTGTCCCAGATTTTCACAACTGAAGAATCCATAGAATAGACATAATTCATTTGTTTATGGAAGTCTAATTTCTTGATTGGAAGCTCATTCATGTGATCTTTGACCAGAAGTGGTTTGCTTGATCTTATATCGTAAAGCAAAACATGTCCTGTGGATGTTCCGACACCCATCTGCAGGGCTCCATCAAATTTGATAGCAGAGATAGCAGGTAAACCATCATTTCTGAAATCAAATAAATTACTTACTCTTCTTGTCAGCTCTTTGGACCAGGGGCCTTATTGTTTGATTCAATTGGAATGGACAAGGGCATCATTTTGACATTTGAAACCCATTTTGGACTTCAATTGTCATTTTACTATTATGTGATTGGTTGAGCTCTATTGGGGTGACAACTGGGTATAGATTTCAAGTTAGACAATAAGGCTGCAGGGTGTTGAAAGGATTTTAAGTGTGCCTTAAAGAGGTTGGAGGAATTCATGGGTTTGAATTACAGGATCGGAAGGCGGGTCCACTTCTACTAGACAACTAGTGCTTTCTTTTACTTTATAATATTCTTACACCCAACATAACAGCATAACATAAGGTTACTCACTTATGTTAAATGAATTATGAAGTATGTTGTGCTTACCTATATTCAGAGTCAGTACAGTGTAGTGCGCAGTCAAGTATTCCTTGTCTAGCTTTAGTCCGTGGATCCCATGCCTCAACATGCCCTGATGCAGTGCCTAGCACCAGCAGGCCATGTTCCTCGCTAACATCACAGCAATTGATTTCTGTGGCTTTTGTTACAAATGGAGCTAAGAACTGACCTAGTTCCAAATTAAGTCTGTACACTTCCTGCAAGAATAATATTTTTTGTATTGATGATACCTAGGAGAATTAAACTTTATTGCCGTATACAAATTTCAATACATACTGAAGATGCTCCAACAACAAACAAATCGCAGGATGGCTTGTGATATGATATGTCTCTACCAAATCGAGGAACTCTAAGTCGGTAATGTCTTCCGTGTCCAACGTGAAACTCTACATATCGGTCACATTGCAAAAAAACAATCTGAAATTAGAAACATTGCTATAAAATAAATTACTGTCTTGATATACTGAATCAATGGTGGTAAAAATAACTTACCTTTGTATAGTCTTCACTTAATATTTCAAATGTTACAACTTCGGAATCTAAGCAACGCTCGAACTTCATAGACAAGTTATTAACATCAAAACATTTGATTCTTGGTTTATAAATCCCTGTGGCCATGATGTATTGTCCATCTTTTGAAACACGCAGACTGGTGCTCACTCCTGGCATATCAAACTCTTGAATGAGTTCTATTCTTCTTCTCAAATCAACATTCTTTTTTAGAAGTGCTCTTTTCTTTCTTTCTGTTAGCCACTGAAAATAGTCACGGCAAGGAACTGAGATATATTGGCTATTTCTATAAACCACTATCAGAAAATTACATGGATAATTCAACTTAGAGAGGTTAGAAAGTATGCAGAACTTACATCTGGAAGTGATTTTCCCACACTAAGATTGTAAATTTTAACGTTATCAATTTCTGAAACTTGCATTATGATTTTTATTTGCCAATCATTTCACACAAATACCTATCAGAAATTATTTCTATGTTAATTTTTCACAGACAGACAGACACCAACATTATTTTGCTGACCCCGATTTGTTTTTATTTTTGTTGAGTTATAGGTTAGGTTAGGACCTATTATGCTAAATGGGTTAATGATATATTATTATTCTCTTTGGTTAAATGCCAATAAATATATGTCATTGTCATTGACAAACAAGGCCACAGAACACAATCCCGATTTGAATATTTCTAAGTCATTGTCATCCGTCAGCCCACAGCGTCAGCCTTTCTTGACGTTTCAAGCTAAATGTGTGCTACGCTACCTAATCTGTGAATGTGTGGACCAAGATGTGGGTTGACCATCCATGCATGATCCATCCAATCCATAGAATAGAAGAGGATCCAATCCACCACCACTCCACTCCGCATTTTTTTCAAATCAAAACAAAAACTGAGGTTAGAAAATAAATCGTCATTTTTCAATTTTGTGTAAATTTAATTAAATATACACTATGGCTAATAGAAAACTACAATTGCCAAAGTCTGTGTTAGAAATGAAATTCATGAAAAAAAGTAGGGAGCGCTTACAAAAAGAACGAGAAAATATAGAAGATCACGGCAGTTTGTATTCCAACATAATTACAAATGAAATGCGTGATTCTTGTGGTAACTACATATCTGAATCTAGCTTCATCTACTGCGAGGACTTAATGGAGGGAAGAGTCTCCTTCAAAGGTATGAATCCTGAGATAGAAAGACTAATGGAGCTGGAAAACCAAACCGTTATCCCAGAGGAGGATATGAAGAAAGATGTATCTGATGAAATACTAATAAAGAAAATGGAAGCATTTAATCAACGAAAACGGCCTTACAGTAGTCCTAGTTCTGTGACTATAAAAAAGAAGAGGCAATGAATGACTAATATCCAATGCCACCTCGGTTCTTTCAAGATGGAGCCTGTTTGTTGCTTTAACAAAAGTTTATTAAACGTCAAAGCTATGAAAAAATATGTATTCCAAATAGTTGCTTAAATGTATTATTATGAGCCATTGCTGTCCCAACGGAAAGTGCCTACCCACATTCTGCCTTGGAAATATAATATCCAAAATCACAGATCAATTATTTTGTTTTAAAATGGATATGAAAGAAATCTGTGACAAAGATAAGCTGAAAGGCATCTTATTTGGTTGACAATATTTGGGTACCAACCCAAATTTTATTTGTGTTATTTCATGGTTTTATGCATGCAATAAGTGTGCTATATTAGTTAGTAGTTAAATAATTATGTAATTGTAGACCATTGATATCATGGAACACTATTTCTCTGATTGATAAAGCATGTTGTCCATTTTACTTTGCTAAGCCTGGGGCCCTCCACTAGTATATAGGCCGGCACTGATAGGTTTAGCATGTTCTCTATAAAAAGTGTAAATAAAATTTGGTTTTATTATTACAAATGGTTTATTATTTTGCATACCAAGTTACCCACGACCTTCGGATTGAAAGTAGAGGCACAACCCCATTCGACCAACACGGCTATAATATGGTACCTAATTATAAAACTTGTGCATTGTGGAGAAATAAAATTGTATTGTATTGTATCATATTGTTATAGGCAAGGTAAAATTAAACCAATAAAAACATTTTTAGTCTTATATTTTGTTAATAAATCTAAACATTTCACAATAAAAATGTGAGATAGGTGAGATAATCAATTTGATTGAATGATATATTTGTTTGTGTATAAAAATTAATGAAAATGTTAAATAATTTATCAGTTCTCTGCTAACTTTTTCCTTAAATAATTGTTAATTTTAAGTACAATAATGATGACTTTAGTTGGTCAGTCAAGGCCTTGTTGCATGAGGTTGTGGAGATCGCGGAAAGCAGCGCCGAGTCTTCCTTGGAGTGTCTGTCTCTTTAGAAGAAAGGCGCGAACGTCTATAAGCAGTCGATGTATTTGTACGCACTTGGCGTAACGTTCCTCGCGCGGGATGTCAACGCCGAGAGTGCGCACTGGCGCGCTCACGTTAGCGCGCACTACGGACGAGAAGTTGCGCACTATCAGTCTTAGCGCATTGCAACCACACTGCATATACCTGGGAGAATATGAGAGTCAGAGGATGGCTAAAAAATATAACGAAACAACTATTCAAATAAGGGCAAGTTTAAACTTTATGTATCGAGATCATTTTAAAACTGATTTATTCTGAAAAATCATCTAACAACGTTTTGGATGATAGTAAAATAATTTGTAGTTTCGAAATACCAAAATACACTTACGATTCATATTTACTTTGCAACAATTCATAAATTTTTGGAAGCATCAATAAGCAGATATCCAGGTTCCACAGTGATCTGCAACAATAAAAGATTTCTCGGTATATGCAAGTCTGTTGCGTGAAAGTTATTTTAACATAGGATTGTGTTTATTACTTACGGTTTATGTGCCATCACATTTAGTATGTCCAGTATAACAGATGTATCTTCCAGCTCGATTACAGATTCCAAGGCAGTTTTCAGGTTTTTGTTCATTTTCACTGAATGAAAGATCTGAAAAATTATAATTTAGAGCTATGATCAGCTATGAAATATTGTAATTTCACAGTCAGGAAAATAATCATTATTTATGAAAATGTTTGAGAATAAGGTCACAGTAACAGATATACCACCAGTTAGATGGCTGAATAAAGTGAGCTAAAAGTAGAGAATCTCTCAGATCTTTTTATGTGAGCTAAATGATTTTTTTCCTATATGATACTTACATGTAGTACCCTCAACCGTGCTGTAAGGACCGCCATCATAGAGTCGTGACCTCGCATCATCACCCCGAGCACTTCCTGCTCGCTCGGCTCTGCGCCCACTCCGCGTCCGCCGCGCCGCGCCATTGCGCCAGTCAACGCACCACGCTGTAACCAAACAAAATTTAGGAAACATTCTCAGTTCCTATAGTATTAAATTGAAGATATACCTACGTGATTATTCCATTGTAAAGTAGGTGTAGCGACACACGCCCAAAGTTCAGCGGCTTAAGTTTCGGTCGTAATTTCAAACGCGAAAACGCGCCGTAACTTCCGGCTGATGTTTCATAGGGAATTTGAAGAACACTGCACATCGGCGCCGTACGTTCCGCAGATGTGTCGCTACACTTAAGTGAGTTAGTGGCCAATCCTGGTGACGGGAGTTCTTAGACCGTCTAAGGCCTCTGTTAACTTAACGACTTGATAGCCTTGACAATTTAACATGCCCTCTGAATTATGGAAGCGCTCAGTTGATAATGCCACTACAGCTTACTGACGTGTCTAAACGCTTAACTTCGAAGATATATCAAGAACTAGCTGTGCTCCCGCGGTGTGACCCGCGGTCCCTCGGGATTTCTTCGGGATAAAAAGTAGCCTATGTCCTTTTCTGGGATACAACCATTAACTATGCCAAATTTCAGCTTAATCTGTTCAGCGGTTTGGGGGTGAAAGCGTAACAAACAGATAGACAGACAGAGTTACTTTCACATTTATAATATTAGTATGGATGTCTAAGTAAGCTACACCACGAGCGCTTCAATAATCATTACAATTTCAGTATTACAATCATCAGTAAAGTACCACTCACAGGTAAGAACTCATCGAGGTCCAGTCCAACAGGCCTGTCGGTCAAGCACGGCACGAATTCCGGCTCCGGTTCAGCCGCGTCCACGCTACGGTTCACTGTCATGTTCTCACGACCAGAGTCTACTCTTCTCCTAAAAAAATGTTGTGCTTTCATACAAATTTCATTCACTCATTTTATTACGCAAAATTGTGGTAATCATTGCCGGGCCCTGTATTTCCAGAAAAGTACAATATCGGGGTCTCGAGGGATCTCGAATCGAGAGTAAATATGTATCTTCTAGGTAAGCATGCTTTATCTTAGACCTCACTCTTGCTTAACATCAGGCTAAAAAATTAGAGTCCCAACTGGGCAAAGGCCTCCCCCTATTCCCTCGAGACATCGCGGTTGCCATCGCTGGTCGAATCCCTCCAGCCTGTTAGGTCTTCACTAGTCTCCGGGCGTTTAATTACTTTTGGTTAATTTAATTTACCTGGCACTTTCAGGTGTTCTTGTGAACGAAAGAGATCTTGGTCCTAATGATGGTGGTCCTAATGAGATTTCACTGTTGCTCTGTCGGAGAGTATTTGTAGCTGCAATAGAAGAAGAAACATTTACTGATGGAATGCGATACGACTCAATTGACCTTGGTTTTATTTTTAGCCTTGTTGGTTCAAAAATGCTGCTGCACTTTAAGTCTGGATGATAAAAATACAGTAACATAAGATCCACGGCAGCAAATCTTGGCTATATCTGTACTGAAATTCTTCCTATAAAAGAAGGCAAGAGCGTGCATAGTACTTACAAAGGTCTGTGGTGGATTTAGTTTCCTTGTAAGAGTTATGTCGGTTAAGCGAGCTGGCAGTGTAGTCTCTTATGGCCGGCGCTACGACAAACAACGCATCCTCTTTACTGTCCGTCACCACTGTTATCAATGAAAAGCAACAATTAAAATATGATGTATGTAGTTTATTTATGAATATTATTTTACCGGATAAAGATCGCATTTACAGTTCCTTTAAAATGGGTTGATTGTGATACGCGGGAAATATCCCGCGATTCAAATGCGCAAATTTGAATCGGCCAATCAAAAGCTCGAGAAGAAAAATCAAATCACGAAAACTCTGCTCGAGCACGAGCGACACCTGGTGATACAAATGAAGAGGTTCTTGAATTAAGCAGTAAGCAATCATCCCTCAAGTCTGATGACAAGACCATAGTAGTTTTCAATAATAAAAAGGCCCCTGTCAGCCATGGATCTTACTTGTAAAAGATTCAGTCTTCTTTTCAGTAGCAGTATAATGTTCCTTTGTCGATGTGGGTATCCTAGAGTACTCTGGTCGTTGTCGCTGCGGCGGCGAGGGCTGCGGCTGCGGTCTCGTCAGTTGTTGTGTTTGCTCCGCCATCAAGTCTCGAAGTGATGTGCTCACCAACGGCTCAACTTTTTCAATGGGCTCTTGCACTATAAAAACATCTATGATCATAAAAACAGTTTATGCTAAGTTCATATACTTACTTAAACATTTTAATAATATAAGTACATTCATTGTTATTAGTTTGAATTGTGTGAAAGGAAAAGCATGTTTTAGTTTGAAAAGTGTTATTTTGTGAGGATAAAAGATAAGTGATAGAAAATTAGAAAAGTGTGCGCCGCGCGAAAACGGAGCGTCGATCATGGCAGTATGTCTCGCCAATGGGAAGGTTATTTATTAGAAGTGGGGCCGAGACAAAGGGGAAAGTCCATAATATACCTGAGAGGGAAAAATCTTCAGAAGACAAGCTAGTGGCTGGCGGCGGTGTACGATTTACTGTAATTTTTCAAACAAATGTTGTATTGACATTCATATTTCTTAAATAAGCGAATGTTTACAAATCATGGGAATTCAAAACTACTCACATGCTCTAGAAGGACGGAATATTTCAGAGTAGTCATTAAAATTTGATATAATGGCACCTGAATCCTCATCCGCCTCGGTGCCAGATGTGGACTCTTCAGCTGTCTTTTCGTCAAGGAGAGTTGGTCGGTGCAAAACTGAAATAATCAACAAAAATAAGCATAATGAAAAGTGGATCCTTAAAAAGCCTGTAGGTATAATAAAAATAAACTTAATACCTTCTTTAGGAGGTTTCTCTTTTGAGAAGCTCTTGCGAACTGAATGACCCTTTTGGAATGGTGAGAGATCTCTAACGACGGCGGGAGACATAGGCGGCGGTCCCCCAAATGGATGAACCTTATTGAGATCAACTACTGATAATACCACATAAGTTGAATGGAAGGAACCAGCAATCTGAAATAGAAATATTAATTTTCATTTGCTATTATTGTTTCTTTTTATTCCAATCAGAGTCAAATTGCACTATGCTATTGAACCTTTTAAATATAAGTAGGTAAGTAATATAATAAAAATTCTATGTCAACTTAGTACTTTGGTACTGAAAATAATTTAAAACTCAATATGGTCTTTATAACAGTAATGGTAACCTGAGTAATAACTTAGGTTATTTTCAGAGTACCTAGTATGATACACAAAACAGTGTACAAAGGGACAATGAAAATACTCACAAGTTGCGTCTGAGCCACAGTCAAGTCATGGATATTACCCCAGTGACCAGGGACTGTGTCTAATACTCTGGCAGGCTCCCAACCAATCACATGTAGGCCGTCATTAGCACATCCTAGCAATGTTGCGCCATCGTCACTGAATACCATGTGCCTGTAACACAAATATTAAGCACATATTGAAGTATTCTCAATTGCAAAAATCTGACTTTCTTCTTGTGACCAGTGTGGTGACAGGTTTTAACTTCTAACTTAGTTTAACCAAACAAAATATTTATTTCTTTCCAACACCAACACCTAGAATTACCATCAATCCTAGCTAATATAATTATAGTACCTGATAGAAGTATTTTCCTTTTCAAACTTTGAAACTAGTTGGAATTTCTCCATGTCCCAGAAGTTGACAGTTCTGTCAGTGCCACAGCTGGCTAGCAGGAACTCATGAGGGTGGAACTTAACACATGTGACCGCTGAACTGTGCTCTACAAATTCTTGCAACACTTTACCCACTCTTACATCCCACACTTTTACTATTCCTGCAATAAAAGTCTTATAATAACATTTTAAGATTTTTTTGTAGTTTCTTTTAGTCAATAGTCATAAAAAAATAATGGATCAGTCTGGACACAAAAAAAAAACAATAATCTATCTTGAATCCTTCACTACATTTCATTGAAAAAGAATGTTTGAATGTAAACCATATGAGCTGTTGGAAGTCCATATAAATAACAGGGTTACAATTTAAATACTTGTTTCATACAAATTCTTAAGATTTCTTACCATCATCACATGCTGAAGCAATCCATTGCCCATCTGGACTGAATTGAAGACTATTTACAGCAAGCCGATGACTGGAATAAGTCACAATGCATCCTCTTTTTCTTGTGTCCCACAATTTAACACTGCTGTCACATGATCCAGTAGTCAGGTAGTCACCATACGGATGAAAGTCCATACATTTTATTGCCCCCTTATGACCCGTGAATGTTCTTAATAATTTTGCTGCTTCCAAGTCCCAAATTTTTAAAGCACCTGTCTGTGAACCAGCGCAGACTAGATCCTCGGAGTGGCCAAAACATACACATTCCACTGGGGTAGTGTGTCCGCTTAAACTCTGAAACAGAAATTAAATATTTAGTGCTGCAGCGACTAAATGAGAAATATAATCAAAGCTAAAAAAAAAGCTAAAGCTATGTCGAATTTGACGACTTCTGTGGCGCAGTGGGTGAAAGCCTGCTTGGGACGCAGAAGGTTGCGGGTTCGATCCCCGCCGCGGGATAAACGTTTGTATGATCTGCAAATATTTATCTTGAGTCTGGGTGTTTCTATGTATAATATGTATGTATTTACAAACAAAAAGTATATAAGTAGTATATCAGTTATCTGGTTCTCATAGTACAAGCTTTGCTTAGTTTGGGGCTAGATGATGCTGTGTGAAAATGTCCAGCATTATTTATTTATTTATTATTTATGTTTTCAAGTCTTGCTTGTTATATGACAATAACTAAACAAACCATAAGGCAGCTCTGTCGTCCAATAGCCCATAAGTTAACTTTTTTGTCATCTCCTCCAGTGGCTAAAACTTGGTTGGACTTATGTCCCATGGCCAAACAGTTGACATTTGCCTTGTGGGCAACAAATTCTTCTGTAAGAAAGGTAACCAAACATTAGCATTATAATTTCACTACCTACCTACTTATTTTAAAGATTACTTGAGTTCAAGAACGTACGTAATTTCCATGATCTTCGAATGTTGTCCATTGTAGGTTCTTCTTGTATTTTATTCCATTGAAACGCAATGTTGCCTTGTCGTTTACTCAATGCTTTGGAAAAACTTGATCACAAAAATTTCTGATATGTTGTTTAATTAATCTAACTATGAGTTGTTTTGTATGGATTTTAGTTTTACTGTTATTTAACTGATGTTATTTGATTTTGGATGAAAGTGAAACAAACAGAAAAACAAAAATTTCATTTCACAATGGGCAGGACAGCTGGACTGGAGCTGGAGAGGAGGGAGACTGTCAACTGGTATGGTGATGTCACTGTCATGCCTAGCTAGAGATGGGATTTCAAGTGATTTTTGCCGAAAACGTAACCGAAACCCCTCCATAATAAATGGTTCGATTCTATGACAGGCGACGAGTTTGAAATCGAGTTCAATCAAAGCAAAGTTCTCACTAGTAAGATACTACAAGAAGGATATTCCACGTTCTCTTCTCTGGCTGGCACACAGCAGTCTAGCATCCTATAGTTTGTGCAGCAGTCTTTTAAAAATAATCTGGTACACGGTGCACTTTGTTTTTCAATTTTATTTCTAAAATGATAATTACGCGTTACATGTGTACAAGTACTATTGCTAATTTAAAGAATTTTGTAAGACGGTTGCATTACGTTCAAGGGCAAGAACCAGAGCCAAAAATCAGAGAATATTTTTATTTTATAGATCATCAGGGTATGGTAAGTAACCAGTTTAATTAAGTACCAACCCACTTGCCTACAATGCCTGCATATTATCTTAAGTCTAGGTACATAGTATCATTAAGATGTACCATGAGAACTTCAGTGTCTGTGAAATAAAATGCCTACATGTTTTCAGTTGTTTTTAGATGATTCTAAAATGAAAAATTTTACCTCATGCTTCAAAGAAAAAAAGTTTCTGGATTTCTTTTTCAAGAGAATTCGCCTTAACAATACTGGCAGGTACCAGGAAGAATTTCCATACATATCCCTTTGTGGCAGAGAGAGAAACTTTATTAGGTGTGATGATGTTCCTATTGTCTACACGCATATCATACTGAAAAATGATTCTGATTATTTAAGTTATGGTTACGCAGGTGAACTATTAGCTGCTGAATTTATGCCAAACAAAATTTACATGCTACCTCTAACAGGAAGGGTTTACCATCCTGCAGAAGATAAGTATGGAGGTGTGGGTCTTGTGAAATCTAAGCTTGCTATAGAATTAAGTAAAAGTTTTGAATTCAATAATCCAAATATAGATGGTCCATCACATTTCAATTGGAAAAACAAAAAATATGAACTGGATCAGCTTTGGTTTGGTAATAAAGTGAAAGAATATAATTTGAAAATAAACACTGCATCTGATTAGAGTAGATTATTATGTATTTTCATAGAACATGTCCATTAGCAAAGAAATACCTAAATAGTGTAAATATGGCCAAAACTCATTACATTTATTTATTGTAAGTATGTAATACTAGTGAGCTTCATCATTGTCATTGTTATTTTGTACTTTTTTAAATACATTGATAATATTTTTTTCTTATATATTGTTCTAAATATAGTACCTAGTTATAATAATGATAGTTGAATATATTATCAGAATAATATTACTTTATGTTTCTTCTTTGGAGAATGGTTGGAAGGTTCCTTGTTGCATCCAAGATATTCCTTGGTTCATGCCCTCATTAGGCTTTGTTGGTTTGAGCATCATTTCTTTTGCTGAATCATGTATACTGGCATCGTAAGGGGCAAAAGTAATGTAGTGTTTATCATCAGTTGGCGGGTCATCATACACATGATCAATGCTAGCAACAATGCACTCCCTAACTTTATCCATGAAGAGCTTCTTATTTGTTTTAAATCTGAAACAAGTAGGATAAATATTAAGATACAGCATTAACGAGTGAATACAGTGTAGTTCCCAGAAAATAACAGCACAGTAGTGTTTTAAACTTACATAGTTGCAGCTTCAACATTAACAGGCACTTTGACATTCACATTGTGAAAAATACACAATAAATACTTGAATATTTGCCAGATGTGATCCTTTTTTCTGTCCCATTGAGGGAAAATTTGACTCAGGTTTAGGACTCCAGTGTTACTGTCTATAGCTGGGTGGTATATGTGAGAAGTGAATGTTAGAACCTGTAACAACAACGATGAACATAGGTAAGTTTTTAGTATAGCTAGAAAATGTGTTAAGTAATACATCTACTTACCGGAACTTCATCATCTGGAAACTTTTCAGGCAGTGTCAATGTAAACCTGAATACACCTCCTTCATAAAAGCCAGATCTAACAAATATAACTCCATACCACACTGCAAACACAAATACATTTTTGAAATATTTTAATTTCTTGGTGCTCTTGTTTAGAGCAGGTACTTACCATACAAATTTTAGAGTTTTGGGAAAAAATTTAGGTAAGTAGTTAGGTACCTACTTACAAAATGAATTTTCGTAGGCAGGTATCACATAAATTCCTTCCAAATTTTCTGTTTGTAACATTCGGCTGCAAAATTTAAGAAGAGAATTAGGAAATGATCTGCTAAATAAAATGTATTCAGGTAACAATTATTGCAAAACTCATGCACTTACTATTCCGCCATAATAATGTACTCTTGGTGGTACATGTCGTACATTTCTTTAGATTCTTTAATACTGCAATTGCTCTCTTCACTCATATTGAATAGTTGAAAGAATTATTCAGAGCACCAGAACAGAAATTACGATCGTAGTATTTTAATCTTTCGGTTGTATTTAATCGGTAAGCAAACATAGTCAGCTGGCCCCACAGAACAATATAATTACTGGCTGGATTGGCTAAACTGGATTAGCTACAAGCTATAATGTCAAAGTCAGCAAAGTAAACACTATACAGATAATACACAATATGAACGAATGAATGAAAAAGTCATACTACTTACCACTAGATGGCAATGTAAACAAAAATCTAAGGATTTAATGGTGCCATCGGATGGCAGCGCTAGCAGTGTTCGTATTTCTCATAGATTTAGCATGGTACCTTTCATCTTATATATATGGTATTTCTAACTAGCTGGTACCCGCGACTTCGTCAGCAAAATAACATACTTAATAAAAAAATAAAAACAGAACTGAAAACTGCTGTTCAGAAGATTCCCTTCTGATACTTTTAAAAATAAAAATGTAATAATAGCGCCATCTCGACCTCAGCCATAGGACAGCAACGCCATCTAGTGGCCTTCAACTGGAACTTCACTTTAAGTCCCCATACAAAATATCAAACCTTATTTCACACCCTTCATGATTAGTTTTGAAAAAAAAAGTAGCCTATGTCCGTTCATGGGACATAATCTTTATCCATGTCATATTTCAGCATCATCTGTTCAGTGGTTTAGGCGTGAAAAGGTAACAAACAGACAGACAGACAGACACATTTTACTACATAATAGATGGCGCCACAGGAAAAATTAGATCGCGCTATCGTTGCGTTTTGGGGAACGTAACATATAAACTCGCTTATTCTCTACTTTTCAGCTTTATAATATTAGTATAGATGCCCGCATTAGAGATTTAGACGTCGGCAAATAGCCATGGTAACTCAGTTAAAAATCGTGATCTGTAGGTTTCAGGTATTTTTTAATCATGATGTATACCTGAATCACAACTCAACAGCTCCAACAGTCCTAAAGTTTATTTAGTTTATTTTTCCAAAATATTTTTCTAGTTGTAAGGGATGGTGTACGGCATCCCTTATATATTGTTTATGGTTTATATAGTTTTTAGCCCTATCGAGAATGGTAATAATTGCTGTTTTAGTCTGTGGTCCCCGACATCTCTCGTCTATGGTTGTAATGACAAAGACAGTTCAAGTTAAACTTTGGTCTTATTTTAATAAACATGAAATTACATTGGCCAGTTTATTAATTACGTTAACATATATTACTACCATTTAATAAAAAATCAGCCTGATGTTATTATAATAAACGCTCATTAACACTTTGCACTAAGATAAATAAAACGGAAGTTGTATTGCAACTTCCGTTTTATTTATTTCGTTTGCCCGGAAGCTACACACAGCTCCATGCAGCACGATAGATGGACGCGGCAGCAGTCGTAAACTCAAACCTGAGTTTCAATAATAGACCTTATTCCTAGGAGTTAAAATCGAAATAACTAATTGATATTAGTCCGTTCTTCAGTCAAATACGTACGTCGTACTTCAGATCAATCAGTCAAACTCAGCTTTTCGATTAAAGACCTTAACAGTATTGAAATAAAACACAATATAGGTATCGGAGCTTTTGGACTGATGGAGAAGGATGGATTTGATCTGTTAGGGTCTGTTTATGTCATTTTTTCGAATAAAGACTTTAACGCCATTGAAATAAAACACATTTTAATATTGCATGATCTTGAGTTTCTTTAGACTTTAACGACTTTTTGGTTCTGAGCATCGGAAAGACGTAGACGGATTCGATGTACAGGTACTGTTTACGTTACAGATCGGTTTTTTGAATAAAGACTTTATTTTCATTGGAATAAGAAACAATATATTATTGAATTGTCTAGAGTTTTCTTTTACTTGTACGACTTTTTGGTTCGGAGCATTGATTGACATGATGGAGAAGGACGGATTTGATGTATATTATCATTTTGTCACAGCTTCGCTTTTCAAATAGAGACTTTAGCGCTATTGTAATAAACCACAATACAATATTGTCTTGCCTTGGATTGGGACGGAATTGGATCTGTTGAGCCGAAATATTTTGCCAAGACTTGAAAGACGTATACCGATTTCGGTTGAGCTGCGAGTTATATGTACATATCCATCCTTCTACCCACGGCTATCGGCAAACCTAGGCAGACCGAGCCAAACCAAACTAGACATTAAGATCTAGTTCATATCTCCACTCGTATGAGGATATATTCTAAGGTAAATTCCAATAGGTAGATCATTTTCTTTTGATCAAGCATAGGTACATAATTTGTAGATTGAGTCAACATCGAGGTAACGACTAAAGATATGGGTGAAAGTGGTAAGTCTTAGCAAGTCTCAGGTAGGTAGGTAAATCACCGTGTCATCGATAAAAAACATCGCAGATTAGAAAGTTGTGTCCTCGGGATAGAAGCAAGTGGAGATCCGTAGTCTCTGCCTACCCCTACCCCTTCGGGAAAGAGGCGCGATCTTGTGTACTTATGTACATCACAGATTAGGCAGTTGGACTACTACGGTTTTCTTGTTACCTAGATTATTTATACTAACCTACAGCCTCAAAACTCAAAAGGCAACCTATGCCTACGCACGGCATTAGGAGATAAGTAGGTATGTACCTCCTTATACCATTTCGGTACCTACCATCACATACATAGGTACCTTCTTTCTTACTTATTTTATTTTACGATAAAAACACAATCTATCAGATAGAACGTAGGGTAGGATGAGCACCTGATGATCTCGGGATCAGCGGCGCACGCTCTCAATTAGCTGGGATTATCCCACACGTGTCACAGGATTATTCTCTTCAATCCTCTCTATATTATTGGAAAAGGGACCTGTTACCCACTTATCTATGTATGTAAATATTCAATTTTATTTCTGAATGAGCTGTGTTGGTCGCATTTACCTAACAATAATTAAGGGTACCTACCTACTTACATGACCTCTTAAAACGCGAAGGAGTAGGTAGGTATAGGTACATACCTGGATCATCGTCACACTTAATACTCAGATCCTACTAATTAATTATTACTCCTTCGCCTGAAAATAAAAAAATAACCCAACAGTGCTACCTAATCTTATTTTTTATAATTAAACTGCGTTAGATTTCATGCGATTCAAGTCATGACGGAATATATATGTTCTTTTATTACAAACAAACAGTTAATAGTGTTTTATGTAGGGTGGATCTATAACGAGTTTTATGACAGCCGTTTTCTTCGTAGAAAACAGACGTTAATTCGAGGAAACATATGGATGTAATGGCGCTACTCGGTTTCAAAGTGCCGCTCACTGCTCACCCATAAAACTCAACACATTTGATGTATGGATCTGCAGTCGAGTTATTTAGTCTTCCCTGTATAAACAAATAGCTTTATGACGATGCAGTATTTTACTCTGATCATTATAGTAGGTACCTACCTATAGGTAATTATAGGTACTTACCTATTTATTTACCCCAATTCTATTTACCTAACATTAGTCTCAATCGGTCCTTCCTCCTCCTTACTCCTTCCTTCCTTTTAATCGTAATCATAAATCCTTCCGACCTTACTAATAAAAGTTGTTGATACCTACCTACTTACCTTAGTTCTTCTAACAACAAGTAAATCAAGTATGAAAGTGTAAGTAGGTAGTAGCACGTAGTAGGAAGATACCTAAGTATTGTCACGTATTGTCAAAAAATTCGCTTGATATTGCTAGATCCATGATTAGGTACCTATCAGTTTTCCGGAGAACTATCTAAGCTTTTGGCTAAAATTCTCAGTTAGTCTATGTAGGCACTTTACCTACTAGGGAAAATATTAATGTCGTTCCAAGTTATTTACTCGTATTAAAACTTCAGCGTTTTCACCAAATGATTTAGGTATTGAGCTCAATAATTGTAAGTAGGCCTAGGTAATACTTACCAGTTTTACATTTAAGAACTCATTCCTTGCATAAACATATCCGCATTCACAGTACCCTGCTGGGCTGGGTATATTATCTTCTTTCTACAATATTGTATTTCGTGGTTAGATGTAAATTGACGGGAGGGAAGCCGCATGCATGCGTCTTGTGCAATCAAGTGTGATACTAGCATAAGAGACTCGGCTCACGTGTCTCGGGGAAACCTTATGACTCTGAGATGGACTGGTATTCAAACGACTTTCTTCATCGTCACACTCGCTGGCTTTGATATAAAACAAAAAACCTTTTAACACTTGACTGGACATTATGAAATACTTAAGAGTTCCATCACTCAAACTAGGCCTAAAATCTGGTAATATTTTACCGTCGTCCTTATCTACCTACTAACTTAAATGAGTAGAGCTAGCAGCTTTGTAGTAAGTATAGGAACCTACTCGTAGTAGGTATGTACTGAGGTACCTATATAGCCTAGTTAGAAGAAGTATACCCAAGTTCCTAAGTTTGTATGAGTTAATAGTGGCCAAGTCTAGAGACGGAGTTTTGAGCCAAGTTACACAATACTAAGTACTTATGAGAATAGACTTTACTGCATCAGCGGATAAAATTGGATAAAACCTAGCGTCAATTAAACGTCACAAAGCGGGCATACTTAAATAATTTATACTGGTAATTTCCCAACATTTGTTCTTACTCAATTCTAAAAACTTTGATTAATTTTATAATACTTACCTAGTAAATATACCTACTTACTTAGGTACAATAATATAACAGCGAATATAAACAGGTAAATTCTCAACAGATTCCAAGAAATCAGATTGATGTCCTTTGCTCTTAATTCTAAGAAATTATCTTGTTATTCTGAACTATGATAAATTTTATGATTTTATAGGTAAAATAAGTAGGTATTGTACCTATAAAAAACTCTGTAGCCAAGATCGCTTTATCGTTACGCTATGTAGATGGTGTAGGAAGGTGGTGGGTATCACGCGTTCGTTCCCACGCTCTGCGCGGATTACACGAAATGCCCTTTTGGTGCTTCGCTCCTACACTGACCTGGGCTTTTTGCGCAAAAAGAATGCTCCGATAAATCACGGGTTCATTGTGTACAGGGTACTGGATAGCCTTCTCCGATTTATGCATTGTAAACGTTTTTTGTAGCATCGATCAGATGATGTCCAATAAAGGTACCTGCTCAATTTTGACCGTCAAGGTGCCGTACGTCACAATAAAAGTGAGATAACATCGACCTGCTTGCATCGCATGACATCGTTATCCTCAGTTCCGCATTGAAAATATCCTTGGAACTGTTATCAGATTTGACGAAAGATGCGTTTTTTTTAATGTTTGAGTAGGTAGCAGTTTCTACGTATTACACAGGTCAGTGATTTATGAACTGACGAGTAGGTAGGTTATAGGTACTTTACCTATAACATTTTAAATATTTTATCCTAACTTAAACATAATGGTTTTATGAAAATGCATAAACAATTAAACACGCACAACGCACAGTTACTTTTTTTGACACGTCTTAGATAAACACATCCTAGCATCAGTAAAAAATATCAATGGTGCACGTTTTGGAATCATATTTGCTTCATCTTTTGTTTCCATCGCATCGGTATCAGATCGAGTGGCTATTAACAGTTAATTTGTGCTTATAAAATTTACAACGCTATTTAAAAGCAGCAATCATCGGCGTGTCCAGTGAGCATGAATTGGAACGTTTCCTTTTGGGTAAATTGTGGATAATGAGGGTGTGCGAGGGCGCGGCAGAGGGCACAGGTGCGGCGCGCGTGCGACTGCAGACCTTAGCTTTTTGATAATATCGAGACACTGTTCCAAGGGAGCAAAGAATTAACTAAACATAAATAACTCAATTTCCTAACTACAAAATCTAGGGATTGTAAAAAAAAACTGTGGTCCACTGAAAATTAGATTATAGAATAGAGATACACGTTGTACCTACCCTGAAAATGTAAAATTAAAGCAACTAATGATAGGCTATTAAATAGAAGAGCGTTTGCTTTAACATGTGAGGGACAGATAATTACATTTAATTTTACAATAATTATATTGAAGGGTTCCACCCCCGTTCTACACGCCATTGCGTCGAAGCCTTGCCAATGCAACAGAAAACTCTAACGGAGTAATAGTTACATTCAAGTTGGTTGTTAATAATTTGCAGAATTCGTACTACAATGATTAATATAATGACGCATAACCGATTTTGCTTGTTTATTTTAATTAGTTTGCCACGGACTCAAAAGAATAAATTTTTAGTCAGTTTCAACTGGAATTGAGTAACAACGAGTAGTTCTTAATTCTTAATTTTTTATTGTACAAATAGACACACACAGGATAATAACATAAAAAAGGACATGTACAAAGGCGAGCTTAACCCTACAAAGAGTTTGTCAGAGTAGTGTCATTATTATCCAAACAATTAATTACCTACCTACTAGCAATATAGCATTGGTAACGACCTCAATACCTATCTAACACGACTGCTGTTCACCACAACCTATCTTAGCTAGACCACAGTATCCGGCGATAAATTCAACATACCCATTGCTTTTTACAAGGTTTAATATAACTTCACTTTTGTTAGGCTCAGTGTAAATGCTGATGAGTAGGATAGGAGTGAGGGCTGCCAGCTCACCATGACCTCTACTGTAGAATAAAGTTGAAGATTTAGAATTTTATCGTGGTTGTAGAAAAAAAAACCGACAAACTGTCCTTTACACATAGGAACGGTTCCGTGACAAGGCTCTTTTATGTTAATTTCTGAAATTTTAAAAAAGGTAATAGACCAAATCCTTTTTTTAATATGTTTCTTTTAGTATTATCACTAGATTTCATTTAGGTATTTCAAAATCGCTGTTGTACAGAGTAAAACGTAAAAGTTCTATGTGTCAGGGATACGTTCCTACGTGAAAAATACTATAACCAGACTGAATATACCTATAATAGTAAGTGTACCTAACACCATCACGTTCCTACTGTGAAAATCAGCCAGGGAAAGAACAAACTAAAAAATCTAGACCTTTTACTAGCATTCTGTGAATACTCTCTTGTAACTACGTTACATATAATTTAACTACATATTTATTCATGTAGGCACATACCTACTTACTTATCAATACAAAAGTACAGTCGAACTAACTAAGAATGTAAGGTGCATTTACACGATGCAATTTTTCGTACAATTTGCTATGCAATTTGCTAAGCCGTGCCGACGAGTGTCGCACTATCTATGACAAATCGCATACGATGAGCGTTTACACGTGAAAAATTGGCATGCGATGCTAAATCGTACGTGCTCAGACTGTGTCGTGTAAATGCCCCAGTAGATGTAGATAAGCAAGCGCGTTGAAGTCTTTTCTTTTACATATAATTGAAAGCGTAGCACAGTGCTACGAATGAACTTTCACGGCGCGATTACGGAGTATACTTTTTCTAATAAGAGCTAAAGGTGCATTTACACGATGCGATTTCAACCCATACGATATCGTATCGCACGGCAATTTTCCACGTGTAAACGCTCGTGTAAAAAGCTCATCGTATGCGATTTGTCATAGATAGCGCGACGCTCGTCGGCACGTTCAATGGGCGGGGCTTAGTAAATCGTACAAAAAATTGCATCGTGTAAATGCACCTTTACACTGCTGACAATTAAGACTGGCCGTACTCGAAATCGCACAAATCTACGAACAATATACTTAAATCATACCTAATGCTCGTATAATATCTACATTTGTCACACGTGACGCGAATATTTCGCAAAATCCTAATTTTGAATCGACTATTGTTTGTTGCGTGGTTTGTTGGTAGTTTTTGTAGAATAAGTTCTATCTAGGTTTAGAATAAATAAAAGTAGGGAAAAGTTTATAAAGAGGTAAACATTTTATTTACATTACTATCACAATATCTTTTACTACACAATAAATTTTGTCACATAAAAATCAAACTTAAAATTAAATAACACGATTGAGTATTACCAAAAGTCTAATTTACTGTTACCTACGTTAAAATCTAAATGATTTTATATTGATAGTACTTATGCCTATTTCATGACAAAATAAAACTTATCAAATACGGTATTCCCTACAAATATGACAAAGTAGGTAGTTACAATCAGATTATTAAAACAATGAAAGTTTCAGTATGAAAAAATCTATTGCTTACTTATCGCTTTTTTTGGAACGAAGTTCCTTTTCGGACGGTATTGAAGTAAAACAGGCTGGGACTGGAAGAAAAAAATCGTTTCATTTTACCATCACAGTGCGAAATGCGCCGCGAACAGTCCATAGATTAAAGTCCCGAACATTGTTAGTACGGAAGAGCGTTTGATTTGAATTTGAAATTCCCAGTATAGAAAAGTACTCTTTGCTTCGTTCCAACCGAGTGTTCCACGACACTCACTTACTTTTTATTTATAAGTTTATTAATATGTTGTACGTATCCGTATGTGAAACCAATGTACTTTTAGAGTTATATTATAAGTAATGGATACCTACTATGTTACCTACTTATATCAAAATAATTTTAATTACTTAAACCCGAAAATAAGCTAACATTGCAACTCAGATGATAATAGGTAATGTTTTTATTATACACTTAGAATTGTTCCTACAAAATTTAATCGTCGTCTTTCAAGTCCACTGAGTACCTAGTACAACCAGAAAAATCTAAATCTTTTCAGAAATATTATTATGGTTTGATAGCAGAATCATGAGTAGGTATTTCCATAAAATATAGCCATTTCAGAGCTAGTTTCACCATCTTATAATAAAGTCCAAGTAAGAAAGATCAACGTAGGTACATTTGCCTTTTACCATCGCTGAAAAGCATTATTAGGTATCCAGCGCATGTTAACTTACCGACTAGGGAACGCTTTTTAGGACTAACATTATTTAACACTTTTCTAGTACTTAGGTGGTAAAAGAACTCATAGGGAAGATATTTTACTAAATATATAATCAGATTTTCTTTTTTTATTTTCATAGAACATAGTGTTACATCGAAATAATGTTTGTAAGTAGGTATTGTATGTAACACTGTTTTTGTACAGAGGCTTTTGACAGCTAGGACTGTCTTGTCTTTGGCCGGGTGTAAGGCGACTGTAGATTAAGAATTTGGCATAGCTTTTTTTCCCGGTTAAGAATCCATCGCTGCAGGTATCAGATGTTCACGAAATAAGTGCTCCTTGTGAGTGAGGTTTGATGTGGACGGGGTGGGAGGGGTGTGGGTGCGCGGGGTGCGCGGCGTGCGGCGCCTGGCGCGACTGGTGGCAGCGCTGAGCGTGCACGTGCGAGTGCGCGCGCAACTCGTCTCCATGCTCGCGGTACGCGCGCTGTTTATCCTCAAAATCCCGCAGTCGCTGGTTGTACCTCTCGATCTGATCGCGCAACGCCGCGTCTTCTATCGCCGCACGCTCCTCATCGAGCTCCAAACATCCCGCTCCATCTAAACGCTCCAAGTCGATCCAACCCCGCCATCTCACGCACACACCGTTCATTATGAACCGGGAAATTATGTGGACCTGTAGACAAAAAGATTCGTAAAAAATTGGAACAAAAACATGAGCGCAGTAGGTGGCAAATCTAAGGGTTTTGAAGATGGCATGTGGTACGGAAGTAATCATTCAAAAGGGCAGGTAGACCAATACCAAATATGGGATTAGAGCGTGGCATGCGTGATTAAAAATATCACTCGTAATTTTCTGGGTTTGTTTAAATAAAAACTATCGTTTTTGTTTTTTAAAATACGCTGTATCGGGTAGGTAATTTCTTTAGCAGAAGCATTGCGACAGGCGGCAGACGAGGCTCCTGCCAGATCGCGTGCTGCTTTGTTCCGGCATCCGCCTCAAACAAACTATTAATTGAGCCAGACACTCGCTGGAAACCTCGAACGTGCAATTTTACTAATAACCTCCTTTTAAAGTTTTTGTACTTCCAGTCCTTCGCTTGCCGTATGCTTCGAATATCGATTGTTGAATTACCTACTTAAAACACTTTCAATAGTTTTGACTTATTTATAAAACGAACTTGTACTTAGTACTAGAGGTAAACCAATGTTGCACTTTAGCATAAAACAGATCCATAGAATTTAGTTTTTCAATAGTTCGACCTGTGGTTTGACGGCGGTTTCAGAATGTATTTATCCTTTGCTGATTTTCTACCCATTTTGTGTTTACTATCCCTGTTTGCTGCTGCATCAATGGATTTTTCGTTTCGTAAAATGTATATGCGCTATAACACGAGCTCTTAACGGTGAAGGAAAACATCGTAAGGAAACCCGCAGCTACGTCAGCTCCACACCACACGTATCGACGTCGTCTTTCCTGTGGGCTAGGCTGATTAAGCTGAGAGGGTGGTTTAGGTGCTGGGCAAGCCTTAGGCACTACAGCGTTCCGTTAAGTGTATATAGGCATGGATTGCCTCCTGACGCTGTATAATTCATCTAATATAGATGTAAAGGCCTAAGTTTATCCCTGTTTGCTGCTGTATCTGTGTGAAGTGAAAGTATGATAAATGCAATTAGTGATCTTTAGAGGACAGAGGGATACGTCGTCGGTCGGCGGCCATGCTGTGGGCGGCGACGCGTCGCGACGCCCTCCAATCACAAACGCTTTTCCGCTATCGATTTCAGGGGAAACGCTTTTCTCCCTTTTCCAAAATGGCCCCCGTGTTGCTTTGTATTTTTACTAGGAGGGTGAGTGAATCGTAATTTTTAGGAAAGACTTTTTCAGAGTATAATTAAGTACTAGTATTTATGGTCTGGGGTATAATGTAGAATTTGACCTTTTGAATTACCAACCAAAAAATCCTTGATACTATACCTAATAGCCTAGGAATGGTTTTTTCACATCGCTAGAATACTTACGTATTAAATTCTTAATCCCGTCTCATTCAACTCCCACTAACACGAAGGATGACGAATCATTTAGGTAATACATGGTCTGGGGTAATTCTTAGTGTTTTTAAATTATGTAAGTACCTAAATTAATCCGAGCAGTTGCAATTCCTGTCCACTCGTAATAAATACTTATAAAGCATCGTTACAAGATGAGCACTCGAGCGTACTCGAACGCATTGTTAAATGAACCGAGTGTAAATAAATATAAGTATTCATACAGCAGCGCAACGGGCGGTGGCCAGAGGGGCTCGATTCAATAACAAGACAGCCAAATGGGTTCGTATTGGATATGCTTCATTCAGGAATTAATTTTAACGTACTACAAGATTTATATGGCAGAGTTGTTGAACAAATTAATTTATAGTTAGTTTTTTAACTCATGTAGGTGTATAAGTTTGAGAATAGTGAGAGACATAGTCAATGGTAGGTACTAACGACATAAACGAATACATTCAGTGTTCCCTTGGATTGAATAGGAAAAATAATTACCTATGTAAGTAATTAAAAATCTTTAAAAATTATCTTTTGCGGCTGACCCTGCAAATAAAGAGTAGTCTACGAGTAGTTGGCGCCACTGAAAACCAGCGCTCCAGCACTCTCGAGCTGTTCGAGCAAATGCTGAGGGGTAGCCGTATTTTCACCCACATAAAATTGTGTAGATTTAAGTACCTATTTTGTAACTGTAAATATGTGGAGAAAATAAAACTTTATTCTATTCTATTCTAGTTGGTTATACTGGTCTGACTTATTTTGATTTCTTTTGAGTATGTTAGAGCAAAATAAACAATTTGTTGATAATTACCTAACTAAAAAAACGTTGATATTATGGTTTTACAAAAAAAAACAAACTTTAAAATTTGATAAAATACATTGATTTACTATTGTTGTTCTCCTTGGTTAACATGGTTAACCTTTGCTTTTTAACATGGAAAGAAATAAGAATTATTATTGTAGGCAGAAAATTAATGCATCATCATGTACGAGTATTCAAACAGCTCAATGAAATGGTCAACTACCCGAGACATCAAGTTGAACCGAATGTTTCGATAAAAAGATGTCATTCGTTCATCATTAAGGCGAAGCGTGACCATCGTGTTATTCGTGGTGTTACGCCTTTATATTATTTCATTAGCTTACAAGTTATTTATGTCTTAATTTCGGTTATGAAATGTAGGCCGGATGCATCACTCGTTGATGACGCGCCATAGTACAGACTCATCGAGCGATTGACGTAGGTAGGTACTGACTGACTTTACAACGAACTACATACGAGTATTTGTAATGTCTTGTGTCTTTATTTTTCCTTATTTCCTCTGATCTTTTATTTGGAACCTAGCGACCCGCTCGCGGCTTTGTTCACTCGCCACCAACGTAATCAGAGTCACTCAAGGTCACTTTTGGCTGTTCATTCAACTTCCACCCAGTAAACATTTATACGGTAAATAATTCGCCGCTTAGTATTAATTATTATTATTATTATTATTATTATTCTTAGTATTCTACGAAGCGGCGATGGGCCTGCAACTTGTCACCTATAAAACCTAAAAGAGAATAGGTCTCTTTTAGTCTAAAATCTGGTGCGTGACTAGTATTATAATTAAGTAGGTCCTATGCATCATGTTAACGTTTTTATACCTATTTAGTGAAACTTTTTGGTGATATCTAGGTAAATACTCCTTGTGTGCAGTGCAGGTCAGGTCAATAGATAATGTTTTGACAGAGACAAGTGGTGAGTTATGCAATTGTTGTTTTTAAAAATATATATATAGTTTATCAGTCATCTAGTACCCACAACACAAGCTCAGCTTACTTTGAGGCTAGATGATGCTGTGTGAAAAAGTCCAGCATTATTATTATTATTGTCACACACATTGCCATTAATAAAAAGAAGAGGAATAAAAATATTGTCAAGCAAAGATCATTGGAAAATGGAAAATAAATAATAAAATTATTCTAATGTGATTAAAGTTGTTTATCTATTATCAGAAGAAGAAGGTACCTATTATATTTTTATTAAATCGTTCGGAACGTTTTTTATAAAAATGGAATACTTAGGCGTTTTTATGGCATCTGTGAGCGTTTAAACAAAAACAATAGAGTCACAATTTGGAGTTGTAGGAAAAATGGAAAGCAGTGTGCATTAAGGAAAATGATGTCATAGCAATTAAATACGTAGGTAAAGGTACCAATATGTAACAAGCGGTCACTTTGACAAACAAATAAAGTTTGAAATACTTATTATGAAATAATTTGTATTATCCTGGTATGTAAGTAAGTTCGTATGTGTCAGTGGCTAACTCTGGTGACGGAGTTTTTAGGCCGCCTTAAGGCCTCCGTCATGACTTAAATAGCCGGGACCGACAATTTAACGTGCCCTCCGAAGCATGGAAGCGCTTAGATGAAAATGCCACTGGCGGTCACCCATCTACTTACAGACCGACGACGATCTATCAAGAACCACTAAGCAAGCACGACCACGAGCGCTTCGTTATTATCCTGGTACCCAGTTGTATATTGATGTTCAGATGTAACTTGCATTTAAGTAGTATTTTATTCCTATATTTTAATGTTTTTCATGATTTGGGCAACACAAAATAATTAATTACCTACTCCCGCTTTTCATTTTTACTTCAAGCAACTGCTTAGTGCTAGTCAAAACATTTTCATACGACTGAAATTCTACAATATTGTTGTCAATGTTGTCATCAATAATTGAGAAAGGCTCGCTTAAAATCTCTTACTACTCATATTCTGCCTAAATGGGCATTTTTTTTTAAAGTTTGCTTCTGGTTATTAGAAGTAAAGATAATAGGTAGTGGTTTATAAAATGGTAGTTCCTATTGCTAAAACTATCCGAAATTACCTATTACACTAATACTTATTATAAACTAGCTGCGCTCCCGCGGTGTGACCCGCGGTCCTTCGGGATGTTTTTCATTTTTTCAGGATAAAAGGTAGCCTATGATACAACCTTTAACTATGCCAAATTTCAGCTTAATCTGTTCAGCGGTTTGGGCGTGAAAGCGTAACAAACAGACAGACAGACAGAGTTACTTTCACATTTATAATATTAGTATGGATAAGTAGGTACTACCTAAGTAGGTATTCAAGTTTGTGAGTCTGTATAAATTCAGCATAGGCATTTGGGCATGGGTCTAAAATGTATAATGCGACTTTTTTATTTGAGTTAGTGATCAATTCTGGTGTCGTCTTGAAGCCTCCTGGCCATGGCTTAACGTCTCTATAGCCTGAACGGACACGGAAGCGCTGAATTTTAATCAGCACTATAGGTCACCTATCTATTTTGGGCGCAGAAAGTCGCTTAACTTAAGAATGACTAGGCACTTCGTCGGTTTTCCTTTCACTGAGTTCATCATTAGGCTATAAGTACCCACGTATGAGTTAGTGGCTTACTCTGGTGACAATGTTTTTAGGCCGCCTTAAGAGTGTGCTATAAGCGGCCATTTTGTAAGCGGGACAGCGGGTGTGATTTTTTGGTGTGTGAGAAGTACAGAGCGATAGGTATGCAACGTCATTTACAGCGCCAAATCACTTTTTACCTATTACAAGTTAACTAAATAACCAATGAAAAATTAAAAGACATAACTAAAGAAATACATGTAGGTTTCTTGACAAAACAAAAACCCAACAAAAAACCCAAAAAAATATATTATCTAGAAAACTTTCACCAATCGTGTTTATAAAACACGTAATCTAAGATAAAGGCCCTATTCCACTCTGATCCACTAATCAAATCAACAAGGGATTTGTTTCCACTTTTTCGTCTACTCTAATCCATCAATGGTTTTGTTTCCTTCGAAGTATCATTTCCCTAAATATGAAGGTTGTAGCATTTACAGATTCTTGGATAAATTACAACAAAATTGCTTAAATCGCTCCCGCACACTCTTACCTGCCTTAACGACTTATTAGGTATGTAGGTAGTACAAAAAAATTAATTACACAAATAATTTCGAATACCTACCTACTGGTTATTTTTGCTGGCTAATTCAAAATAATATTTAAAAAAAAAAACCAGACGTACCTAAGTACCTACTAAGTATTTATGATCTAATACTACTGCCCACGCGTCTAGAACGTTAATTTAGGCGTTACGTAGTGCAGTGCCATGAACGTTAACGCTAACCCAGATGTGGCAGTAGCATTAGCAAAATTATATTTTTTTAAGTTTTAAATAATGTCTTGAATATGACTGTTCCAAGAACTTTCGTTACGATGACATATCAAGTGAAAGGAATTGCTAATTACTTTCGTGTAGGTTTCGTTTAAATTTTACAGGGACCGCCAAATCGATAATCGATAAAGATCAAAGTCAAAAGAATGAGTTCGATGCTATCATCTCCTCATAGCTACGCAGTCGCTGAAAGCTAGTAGCATCTAGTGATTTAAATAAATGGGATAGGGATGCTTAAGGTTACCTTGCCGTTTTCCTTCTGAAAGTCGCAGCCTCGGTTGTTGTACGGTGAGTGGTCGAAGACAAGCTGCAGGTTAGTTCCGGTGGCTGTGAAAGCGACCTCCGTGTGTCCCTCGCGACAGCCGCTCGTGAAACGCATCTGGCGCTCTTCTGGGGGACGGTCACGGTACCCCGTGTACCTCACCTGAAAAAAGCAGTTTTTGAATACCTGACGAGGACATGTAAATATAGACGTAACAGCGATATTTCCTGTCGAGCATTTTTTCCCATATTCTCTAAGCGAATGATTTTAAAATAAAATTAAGTATATTATGTTTGGTTCGACAAGCAATTAAAAAAAACATTTTCTATTAAGTAAATGAAAAACAAAAGCGGGACATAAAGGCGAAAGGATACCTATGTCTTTTGATTTGAATTGTTTGTCAATTAAATATACCGATATGATTTAATTGAGTTCTACAATTGTAGAATCTGGTTAGTAATAGAAGTTGTAGAATCTGGCAATTTTTTACATTTTGTTAACACAGGTTTAATTAAAGACGAATTAATGAATCAACATTTTCCTGTTAATTATACAACTTTACAATGGTTTAATGCTCTAATCAATTTGGAGCAATGTATTTGTTCTGTTGACCTACTAGTGTACCTAAATATTACAAGATGAATAAATAATTTGAATGTAGGCACGTAAGCACTAATAAACATTGCAATAGCACATACTCTATTTACCTCACTTTCTCGGCTCAGCCTCTTGAAGAGATCATCAGATTCAAATTTGGCTTTTTGATCAGGAACTACCCGAGGCATCTTAAAGATGAATCGCGGTTTGGGTTGTTCATAAAGTCCAATGGAATCAAAGGGAAGCATGCCGGCCAACGACCCTGGGTCACTCATTGCTTGCATTACACGATTACTAGGACACAAGGATACTGCCCACCATCACTTTGCGCGCGCACTACACTGACTCAGCGCTATCGATGATTCAGAATCGTTTAGAATCGAACACTGCGACGCGAGCACCTGCCTCTGTGACAACCGTCAACTGAATGATCGTGATGCGGACTCCTGCTCGGGGAGTATTTTCATCAGGGCGGAGCCGCCACGTGGAGGGGAGCAGTTGGCCAATAACGGGGCACCTCGGCGCCGCCCGACGCCTCCTCCCCGGCTTTCGCAGCTTTCAAGCGAAAAGAGGGTTTTCCCCCCTCGAAATGTTTTTAAAATAAATACTGTAAACGACAAAAGCACATGAATGTATAATGATGGGCATTATCCTCTTTGACGTCTGGAGTGTTTTATGTAATGTATCAGGGCTTTGTTCCTTTGTAACGAGACAAATGCATGTTATATACCAGTATTTTATAAAGGGGAGCAACGCTCCCAGGATGTGATTTAGAGATTGAAATGTGATATTTTTGTATGCCATAAAAGCTACATTTATCGGACGCATTAAAGCAAATATACATACTTGATTGTGGGTAGGTATTCTCGTAGGAACACCCATAGCATTAATAATATAAGAAAGTAGAGGTGCCATTTCACGAATATTGTTTAGAAACTTGGAAAAAACAGACGCATTTAAAAAGTAGAATACACGATACTAAAATGAGCAGTATACCTACTCGAAGAATGAATAAACGGATAACAACAATTTCAAGGCTATCTATGAACCCTACAACTGGAAGTCATAGACTGAAACCTTTAAGTAATAAAAATTTTTGAAAAAAAAATTGAACCGACTTCACAGAACACAAACAGAAGAACCTTCTACACACTAAAAAGAGAAAAATAAGAATATAATTTGAAGTCGGGGGAAAACTATCAATCAAAAGTGAGAATATGGTTTTTTGAATGTTACGGGAAAACTGTCAATCCCTTAGGAAAAAAAAATATATGGCGCCACCTTGAGAGTATACATCTTTCTATCAAAAAAAATTTTGGAAATCGGTCCACAATTTTTTTAAAGTTCAGTGATTGTTTTAGTTTTACGGGAAAACTATTAATCCCTCAGGAAAAAAATATATAAAGCGCTACCTTGAGAGTATACCTCTTTCTAACAAAAAAAAAATTTTGGAAATCGGGCCACAATTTTCTTAAAGTTCAGTGATTGTTTTAGTTTTACGGGAAAACTATTAATCCCTCAGGAATAAAATTTATATGGGACCACCTTGAGCGTATACCCTTTCAAACAAAAAAAAAATTTTGGAAATCGGTCCACAACTGACGGAAATATCGGTGAACATACATAAAAAAAAAAAACATACATACAGCCGAACATATAACCTCCTCCTTTTTTTGAAGTCGGTTAAAAATAAAGGACCCTTATTCTTCATAAAAATCACATAATGGAGCCAAACAGGCACCATCAAATAAGATAAAATCGTGCGACTCAAAAGAAAGGAAATATTTCATTTATCAGCGCGATCCGGGTGCCTAATGTATCTATTCTCGGACAAAGGATCTTCTGAAATGTATCAAGTGTTGTTAAAAGTATCTGCAATCGATCCATAGATAACTACTGCTAAGTGTCGCTTTTGTCGTTATATTTAGTCAGAAACTCTTCTCTGCTATAAAAAGTTATGTAAGTATATCGTTATGGAATGAAAAAGTGGTGGAGAAATTCAAGACAGTGTTCTTGAATTTGGAGATACCTACTCGTAGTACGAAACCAGTCACCAAAAAATATAATGCATGTGCCTAATTCTACTATTCACACTGTATGTAATTTATATTTGGAATTGTAACATTTGTATAGGTTAGATCTACACCAAATATAAAAAATTTTGAAAAAAAAAATTGAACCGACTTCACAGAACACAAACAGACGAACCTTCTACACACTAAAAAGAGAAAAATACGAATATAATTTGAAGTCGGTGCCAACTATTCATTTACATCTAAGAAATTCAAAAGAACTTGGGTGCAAAATTGTATCCTGGTACGCTATCGCTCGATTTCTTTTTTTATAGGTACCTAATCGTATTCACTTGGCACCGACTTTAAATTATATTCTTATTTTTCTCTTTTTAGTGTGTAGAAGGTTCGTCTGTTTGTGAAGTCGGTTCAATTTTTTTTTTCAAAAATTTTTATTTTTCACTTTTTAGTGTAAGTAAATAAATACTGTGTAAATAAAAGTGTGAGTGTAAATATTATAGTAAGCTACATTAAGACCCTGCTTATCGTAGTTTAAGTAGGAAAGGATACGAGAAGTCATGGGCAGGCCTACTAAAGAACACACCGGAGTTCAGCAAGGGGGAAAACTATCAATCCCTCAGGAAAAGAAAATATTTTGGACCACCTCGGGTGTAATACCCTTTCAAACTATTTAATGTTTGACTCTGATTGTGAGTCAGGGTGTGTTGTGTAGTGAGAATGAGGTTTTTTGAATGTTACGGGAAAACTGTCAATCCCTCAGGAAAAAAAATTATATGGCGCCACCTTGAGAGTATACCTCTTTCTAACAAAAAAAAAATTTTGGATATCGGTCCACAATTTTCTTAAAGTTCAGTGCTTTTTTTAGTTTTACGGGAAAAGTATCAAACCCACAGGAATAAAATTTATATGGGACCACCTTGAGAGTATACCCTTTCAAACAAAAAAAAAATTTTGGAAATCGGTCCACAACTGACGGAAATATCGCTGTACATACATTAAAAAAAAAAACATACATACAGCCGAACATAGAACCTCCTTCTTTTTTTGAAGTCGGTTAAAAATAAAATGACTACTTACCTAATTGTCCAAGGTTATTGCCTCCAAACTTTTTAAAGATTTATAGTAGGTAAAATATCGAGTCGTGACAACTCTGCTTCCATGTTAGGTTACCTGCTTACCTACATGAAATTCAAACTACAGGCACAAGTCTCGCACAGTGTTAGTAGGTAATAAGTAGGTATTAGGCCTTCTTGTTGTTACATTTATAGACCTAATGACACAATTAGGTACTGAAAGCTACCTACCATCTTTTTTAATTTACCTACCTACCCGCAACCGCTTTTTGAAAGACCTAATACCTATAATACCTAATAAAAAAATTAAGAAAGAGTTATTAATAGAATTTTAACCTTGAACGTGATTTCAGCTAAATTGTATCACTTGTAGGCATAGATAAAATTTCCAAGGGCCGACGTCGTCGGTCGGCGTCGGTCGATAAAGCTTGCGACCCCCGCGTTTGCGCGAGCAAATACATGCAGAGATCAAACGCCGCCGCTTATTGACACGTGCACATCACTCCAAATAACAAAAAGATACGTGATGAAACAGATATAATTATATAGGTGCCTCCTTACCTATCCATACTGTGAGAAACGTGGAAATTAGTACTTTATATTTTACACTGCTCTTGCTCAAAAAATCCGACATTGTAGCGGCTGGCCCCCCTTTTTTTATATTTTTGTCTGAAAACAATAAACCTATGTGAGTTTATTGTTTTCAGACAAAAAAGTACAAAAAAAGTAACAAAAAAGTATTTATTCTTAGTGTAGAATAATCATGATATTAACTGGTGGAAACACAGAACTATATTTAGATATAGTTCTGTGGGTGGAAATCTAAACATAAGAATATTTTATTTTTGAAAATGGAAATAAAAGCAACACATCGCGGCTATAGAATAAAAGTATGAGTCGGACTAGCCCACCGAGGATTCCGTACAAGTGCAAACTGTTAGGTTCTACTTACCTACCTACATACCAAAGTTACACATGAGAAGGGATTTTATTTTTGAAGTGAAAACTTCTTTAGGCGCCTTAGCGACATAGAGGAAATGGTTTCGCCTTACCAATATAGCTTGACCCCTCATCCCTAACAAAATGTTCGTAAGGAAAGGCCAAGAATACTGGTTTTATTTTTAGAGCTATTTCTACTAGTTTTAATGTATGTTTTTTTTTCGATAAATTATGATTAAACTTGACGTAACTTGAGTCAAGAATGAAAGCAGGAAATAATATTGTTCCGCTAGATTGGTCATCTGGCACATAGTGTACCGGTTAAATACGTAACTTGAAATAAATTGTCAGGTAAGGCGCTAGCGACTTACCAATATAGCTTGACCCCTCATCCCTGACAAAATGCTTGTAAGGAAAGGCCAAGAATACTGGTTTTAAATGGGTTCTGCGCAGCAACTTTGGAGGGATAAAATTAATTGTGCGTAATGTACGTAATTGTTCAAGTTTTCACTTCTGTTCGGCACTCCCGGAGTGCCAATTTTTTTTTTATTTTTCGTCTATTTTGATTGCATCGGTGAACGCAATTCCACGTCATACAATAAAATATGAATACTTAGTTTAGTTCCATATAAAAAATTTTGAAAAAAAAAATTGAACCGACTTCACAGAACACAAACAGACGAACCTTCTACACACTAAAAAGAGAAAAATAAGAATATAATTTGAAGTCTTTTTTTAAGAATATAATTTAAATTTACTTTGATGATGCTGTGTGGAAAGTCCAGCATTATTTATTAATTTATTTATTATTTCTAACTATTTAATGTTTGACGCAGATTGTGAGTCAGGTTGTGTTGTGTAGTGAGAATAAGGTTTTTTGAATGTTATGGGAAAACTGTCAATCCCTCAGGAAAAAAAATTATATGGCGCCACCTCGAACCCTTTACCGATACCCTTTCAAACAAAAAAAAATATTTGGAAATCGGTCCACAACTGACGGAAATATCGGTGAACATACATAAAAAAAACATACATACAGCCGAACATATAACCTCCTCCTTTTTTTGAAGTCGGTTAAAAATAAAGTACCTACATAATGATTAATGAATGAATGAAGTAAGTATTGACATTTGCCCCAATTTGTATGAAAAAAATGAAAGCTATGTAAGTGGTCTGTGATGCAGCCTATTAGCGCCTTACTAATAAACGTGGTTTAAAGTTATTCCTCGGAATAAAATAGGAATAACCATACATTTTGACAGTTTACACTCAGGAATAACTTTATACCACGTTTATTAGTAAGGCCGTTAGAGTATAGGACGCCGTTTACAGGATGCCATTCTGGCATAGGTACCTTTTAAGAAATAAAAATAAATAAGAACCGTAAAATCCTTGCCTTTTGCCACAGAATATTAGCTTTTGCTCCGTTGAGCTTGTAAAGGAAAAGGGGCAAGACTAGTAGAATGGTATCGTATAAACAGCGTCATAAGTAGGTACCTACTACTAGCTGGTTTACTCACGATGTCTTTATGTCATTCTCATATAAATTTACTACAACGAAAAACCGTTGGTCTTCGGCTAAGATTCAAACTCCGGCCGGACCTTTGGAATAAAAGGAAGAGCGAATCTAATAACTAGAAGTCGTCCCACTACACGACTTTTGGATCGAGAATGGAGGTAGCTTCATTCTGCCAACGATGATATTGTCACAGATAACATTGTCAGTAGCTTATAGTAGGTACGAGATACGTATGTCTAATTTATTTCCCACAGTCAGTTCACACGCCATGCTCCGACGGATGTTTCAGTATCAGAACAGGAACTAACGTTATCCTGAATCTGTGAGAAATTATTTTGTAATTTTTTTACTAGTTGATACTTCTTCTTTGTTATATTGGTTTCCCACTTTATTTCTTCTTACGCCTTTTTAGAGGCGTACTCATAGTGAGTTTACCTTTTACCACACTTGTTAAAAAAACTTCTTAGCTCTAAAGACAACTCTTCTGTAATCCCAGCGGCCTTATTGAATAAATGCTTGTTGATTTTGACTTTAACTAAGAAGTTCATTTGTGAGCACCATCAGTTACACAATAGAAAGCGGTAATTATTGTAAACTCTACCGCTTTGTCGAAAAAATCGTGCCCACTTGCGAAGTACGAGGATTTAAAGTAAAATCAAGCATGGCGATTGTCTAGGTATCCTGAGAATAGATAAAAATGACAGTAATGACATTAGATTGTGGATAAAAGCTACTTTTATCCAGACTCTAATGTCATTACTGTCATCGCTTCGCTTGCTCAATCAATTTGATATTTTCTTATCAAATTATTGGATAATGTAGACTATTTTTATAGCAGGCAATTGTATGATAAAGTGTTCTATTTATGTCACATGGACATAGTATCAATCCTGAGAACACGATGATTGGAAAAAATAATTTCTTTTTTACAATAGGTACTTAGTTGTTTTTTTCAGCTTTGATCCACGTAGTATTAGGTAGAGATCCTTAACATACCTAGTTCTTATAAGTCTTTTGACTTATAAGAACTAGGTATGTTAATATGAATGCAGGTTTGTTAATACCGCTTAACAAACAGGCAGCGTTACAAACCAATTCTCACCTTGTTTTTATGACGCACGCCAATAAATCAAGGCATTGTTACTAGCTCCTGCATTAGCATATTTGCTCAGTGACAATGACCGTAGAGACATTTAATTGATTGACGCATAAACCTTTCTTAATGTTGTAGAGCAAAAAGTACACATTGACCCCCGTATAAAACAATAAAAAGTATGCACAAAAGGGTTACAACATGTTCCCATTTAAATGTGAGACGCGTTCGGGCAGTTGAGTCATTTGTTACGATCTTTTATTTTATCGCTACCCTTCTAAACAGTTGTTTGTTCCCTAATTTCTATAGTTGCTCTAACTGTTCTTGTTTCAATGTATTTTTTGTTTTAGTTTGAATAGTTTATTCTGTTAAGAGCACCTGTGTTGGTTTACTTTTCTAGTGATATTTAACGTTCCTTTAATGTTGACTTAGAAGTTAGAGAAGTCCTTTCTTTGTTGTTCAGATATGTATTACTGATATAAAACTATTACGCAATATAAAATATAAATACTGTCTTTCTTTAATTATCGCGATTACAAATCATTATAGTTAATTTAAAACTGTATGATTACTGTACGAGTAATAGTCTACGTAGACCTACAAATGCTGCTTAGATTTTTTTGTGAGAAGCCGACTTCATCAGTGACAGTATCAGGTCGGCGTGGCGGCATCGGCAGCTCTAAGCCGAGCCGGATGGGTCATAAACAAAGAAGCCGTCAAATTGCCGTCAAACGTTGTTTATGCGAGTGATTCCGGTCATCGCTTTGTCTTTGCCGCGCGGCCTTCGGACGACACCCTAATAAAAGGCGTGGCAAAAAGGACCCTAATAGCTGCTGATCCTATTTCGAGGCAATAAAATGCAACAAAATTAGCTTTTGTGCAGGTTTATACTGTAACGTCCAGATAGCTACGGACAAGTCGAACCGGCTCGGCTCTTTCATAAGGTATTAGTATTGGTTTATGGGCGTTACTTTTACTTTCGTATTGTTTATTAGGGTGCAATACCAGTTACCTTACAGATTAAGTTTTACGATATTTTATTACGTAGCTGTTTCATTTGAAAATTATATTTTTGTTAAAGCAGCGGTGTCTTTGTAGATATGTACTTCTATTTAAAATCAGCAATATGAATACCAACGTTCCATTGTAAAAAAAACATTTTTATATTTAGAGCTTAATCATTAAGCTATAATAATTAAATGCCTACTTTTTCTCCGAGGAAAGTAGCTCTTTTAGCTAGAGCCTTGAATTAATCAACAAAATATCAATTTTGTTTTCTTACTATTACATCCAAATAAACCTCGAACTAAACCATTATACATAGACTTAGAGACGACGCCGAGACGTGTCGAAATTCAGTGGGACACTTATTAACAGTAGGGTACCTGCTAGCTATTTAAAGAATCGCTGGTTTTTACGCCTACGCTACCTATTTGCGAACGAATCACGTTTTTTTCCTATACTTGTGATCAAACAATCACTCGCACTATAGAATATTAATGCAGAACCTGTTTGAGAGTTCCGTTTGACGTCAGTCTCGTCATCAGGTGGTAATACCAGTCAATAACGTACACGGGAAGTTACCTTATTCTAGTTGATATAAATAAATAACAGAGTTATGTGAGTTATAATTTGAGTATGGATCTTGCTATATTTTTTTGATTTAGTGCCAGAACGAAACACGATTGTATTTATTGCAACAGAAAGCATTTAAAACTCTCATATAACTTAACACAGGTAGGTACCTAGTTACTAGTTAGAGGGACATAAATTACTTGTTGTATTTTATCTTGCCATGTTCGTATTCTCAAAGAGCTATAAGTAGATGAAAATCAGTGTTTACCTACTTCATTTAAGGCATTAAGCAAAATATACGATGCGCTGGTCGCTGAGCCACAAACACAACCTTTTTGATGTCTGCTACACATACAAGGACAAAATGTTTCTATGTTCTGCAAATGTTATTTATCCGGCTCGAAGGACCAATTAGATCTATGTAGGTACGGAAATTAGAACAAACAAACGTGATGATAATAATGTGATGTGATGTGAAGTAGGTTATGTAGAGACAAGCACATTACTGCTTTTTTAAAATTGGAATCTAACTTCCTTTGTCTGTTCCGATAGCTATCTTATTCATTTAACATTCAAGGAGCTTTTCATTGATTAATTTGAGTCTCTATCACTTAAAATTATCTCATTGTTAAGAAAAAAGTTTTTTTTACATCTAATTATAAAATAATAACTATGTTCCTACTTATTCAAATCAAAGTTACAGATCGATTTTGACATTACTTCAAATTAAAATTGGCAGCCTCGGTATACAACTTAGTATTTCCTCATCATAAGTGTTTACGCTTAGTCACTATGCCATTGACATTACCTGTGTGTGTCAGTGATCTCATAGCGGCCACAGCACGTGCTTATACGCTTACCATAGCGTATGTTTTCATACAACACTCACGTTAAAAGGTCAATGACGATAGACAGAATCAATAGTAAAAAAAAAACTTAGCGGGCTCCGAAATCCGAGTAGTAGGTACCTACCTACCTATGGTGATTTAAAGTGATTTTCACATGTGTCAAGGACAGAGCGATAGATGCGGAAGGTCAGATCATCGCAGAAAAACGGTTTGTATTAATTCGGTACATGCTAACATCGTGTTTTGTTGTCAATTTCTGAGGTTTTATGGCGCGTTACATTTCATATTTTCTAAAAAAAACTCCTTACTACAATAAGTATCAGCTTAATGCCAGTGAGGATCGGGTCAAAATCGGTCCAGTCCTTTTCAAAAAATGATTTCAGTAGGTAATATTAATACGTGATATGGGAATGGTAACAGCCGCTGTTGGTTATAGGTCTCATCTCTTTCACGCCACTCCTGGCGGTTTTGTGCCAGCTGGACCCACTGCTCTTCTACCGCCCTCACAATGTCGTCTGATCATCGGGCAGGTGGCCTGCCTCGAGGCCGCCGCATATCTCTTGGCCAACACTCGGTAGGCGCCATGGTCCATCGGTTGTCGTCCCGTCTGGCCAAGTGTCCCGCCTATCTTTTCTTAAGCCTCGCAATCCGTATACCTACATCCTTGACGTAAGTGAGAATGGTAATCAATTAATAAAGAATTTTATATGAATAAAATAAACTCATGTGACCAGACGAAAGAAAGCGGAGGGAGACAATAGTGAGAAAGTACGTAGTGATCGATAAGATAGTGCCTAGTAGAGCGAATATTGGAAGATAAGCTAGCTTTTATGCCGACGTCACATTAATAAATAAATAATAAATAAATAATGCTGGACTTTTCACACAGCATCATCTAGCCCCAAAGTAAGCAGAGCGTGTGTTATGGGTACTAGATGACTGATATACTTTTTTGTTCGTAAATACATACATATTATACATAGAAACACCCAGACCCGAGACAAATACTTGTAGATCATACAAACATTTGCCCCGCGGCGGGGATCGAACCAGCAACATTCCGCGTCGCAGCCGGGCTTTCGCCCACTGCGCTACAGAGGTCGTCTACATTGCCTAGACTACATAGTGATTCGGTAAAAAACTTGTTAAGGTAATAAAACATTCTTACCAAAAAAACATCGATGATGTGCCGGACTTTCCTAAACTATATCCGAGTACATCATGGGTTTAGTTCTTAAGTAAATCAGCAACATAGTAATATACGTTGGCATAAAGATGGCATACTTACATATAGGTAAGTAGTACATTGGCAAAACGGATGGTTAGGTTAGGTTATATCTATCAGTAAAAAAGTTACCGTCCTATCATTTCGGAACAAACTTCTACTTGAACTATTTTTGATTCATGCAGTAGTTTTGAAAACAATTTTTTTTGCCCGTGGTACTACCATCCTGTCTGGTAGTAGTACCACGTGGGAGGATAATTAATCCGACTTGGCAGATCTTAATAATCCTGTAATAATAAGTAGTTACTTTCTTTTTTTCGTTCGTTTGATGAATATTCGGATGTTTCTTACTACGATTTCTGACTTCAAGCGCTAATTTTCGGTTCGGAATATATGATCTTAGGTTAGGACCATGTATTAACGTTGATCTTATCGACCGAATAGAATGTAACTCGGAAACATCGAAATTGAATAAGTATTCGGATGTTCCATCCGAACGAAAAAACTAACGGGAAACTATTATCTTTCGTTGCTGACCGTTGCTTTTATTATTTTTTCTGTGCGGGGGAAAAACTTATTTACTATTTCATTGCGTTGGTCGGTAGGTATGAGTACCTACTCATTGTAAATTCATTTGTGTAGTCTCATTGTCATAAGCATTTACAATACCTTTGGTACTTACCTAGCTTTTTCTACCTTGCTATGTTAGAGACTCGTACAAAATAATAAAGTTAAGTACTTATTCCATTCTACGATCACTTAGGTAGGTATTCCCGGTTTCATCCAAATCCATCCTTTAGTGAAGGCGTGTTGGAAACAGATAGGTACAACCTTTCGGATATTTATTATTAGTAGGAAGGGAAGAAGTATTCACAAAGTTCGCACTTGACCCTTTATATTTTCGTCCTTAGGTAACTACTCGAAACTCGGCCACTTGAACTACGTATAGACAAGTTAAATAAGGAAAACGTATCTCGCAAGTTTATTTCTTAGAAAAAGGCTGTCGTGTCGCGCTTTGAATCGGTTGCGTCATCAGCATCGGAAATTCCTGATCGTGACTATTTGGGCTTGCTGCTGTCGGCCACGGTCAACTGCCCACTATGGCTTTCCCCTACTAAACATCTGGGGCCGTATTCGCGTTCCTTATTTAGTTCGTTTGATGAATTTTCGGATGCTTTCCATTACTATTTCTGACTTCAAGGGCTAATTTTTCGGTTTGGAATATTTGGTCCTAGGTAAGGACCGTGTTTTAACGTTTTAAAAATTGGCACTTGAAGTCAGAAATAGTGGTGGGAAGCATCCGAATATTCATCAAACGAACGAAAAAAGGAACGCGAATACGGCCCCTGTTTCTCCACATAAATAAAAATATTTTTTTGCACTTAAGAAATAAGTTTGTGTAATTGAGAGTTCTCCGTCGTAGCGAACTAGGTATAAACCTAAGTACCTATAAACTTGGACTAGCATTCATCCATACATTTAGTGACGGCGTTGGACGTATGAGAACAATTTTACAATATTGTTCTAATATCTCGTTACAATGTTTTTTTTTAAATAAATCATGTTCATAAGCGGATCTTTTTTATCATTAATCATATCGCTTTTTACTCTGCATGCCCCTTACACGTTATTACAGAAGCTTATTTTGTCCGACGGCACCGTTTATAAAACGTTATCTTCAAATGAGCACAATAACAAGTTTAATAATGGAGGTGATTAATGTGTTCGCAGGATGACGCGCACTTTGCGCCGAGGGCTGGGAGGCGCGAACACGACACTGCGCAATGTTCCTGGCTCCGGGCGCGAACAGACAAATAGCTCGAGCCATAATAGACGCACTTGAAGTCACTACAATGCATAATATAGTATACACTATACAGGCTTACGCACGATTTGATTACAAACTTAAGACCTAAAAAGCGTCAGATAAAGCTTATTTGAGACTGTATACATATATCACTGATAAGTATACAGGGTGTAAAAATACTACTACCGAAAACTAAGGGGTTGCAATCAGACCATGATTCTAAACATATTTAGCGAAAAAAAAACTGTAACAATAAATTTTCATAATTGCGAAAATGTCTCAAATGTAAATATAAGTTTTTAGTTGGTTTATTATTAGATACGATTTAATTTCAATTTAGTTGCTCATAGAGATTTTCTCATAGAGATGATGAAAAGTAGAGTGTATCACTCGGGCGTAAAAGATATTTTTGGATCGGGCGAAGTACTTTGAATCCCTCGCTATGTTCAGGATTCTACTAAAGAATCCCTCGCTACGCTCTGGATTAAAAAAAATGCCCTTGCCGTAAAAATATAAATAAATAAATAAATAAATAATGCTGGACATTTTCACACAGCATCATCTAGCCCCAAACTAAGCAAAGCTTGTACTATGGGAACCAGATAACTGATATACTACATATATACTTTTCGTTTGTAAATACATACATATTATACATAGAAACACCCACACCCGAGACAAATACCTGTAGGTCATACAAACATTTGTCCCGCGGCGGGGATTGAACCCGCAACCTTCTGCGTCGCAGGCAGACTTTCGCCCGCTGCGCCACAGAGGCTTATTTTGCTCCCTTATGATACAATCTACTATTTCATTCCATCTATTTAAAAAATAACGACTTGGTTCGCTTTCAAGTGCACCCAAAGGTGGTGTTTTCTTTGTGAAACTTTAAGCGGGCAGTAATGAGTTTTTACTTCTGTTTATAAGTGGGCCGCAATTCATCTTTGCCGCGCACTTTTTGAATTTGGAACATAGTGTTCAGCGCCAAAGAAATCGATCGCAAATATTGTTTGAATAAAGACTCTGGTAAAACGGCCCATAGTGCGCCGCCGGCTGAAAAAAAATAATCTAATTAATAAAAATATTTGAAAAAAAAAAATTGAACCGACTTCACAGAACACAAACAGAAGAACCTTCTACACACTAAAAAGAGAAAAATAAGAATATAATTTGAAGTCGCTGCGAGGGCGGCTGATTAAGCTGAGAGGATGGTTTAGGTGCTGGGCAAGCCTATTCCATCTCAAACAATGTCCCAGGCACTACAGCGTCCCGTTAAGTGTAGGCATAGGTTGCCTCCTGACGCTGTATAAATCATCTAATATAGATGTAAAGGCCTAAGTTTTTTATTTTCTCATAGAGGGTGATGAAAAGTAGAGTATATCACTCAGGCGCAAAATATATCTTTGGCTCGGGCGACGTACTTTGAATCCCTCCCTCGCTACGTTCAGGATTCTACGTTAGAATCACCCACTTCGCTCTGGATTCAAAAAAGCGCCCTCGCCGTAAAAATATTAATTTGCTCCCTTATGATACAATTTACTATTTCTCTCGTGTGATACATACAACTTTTTACCTTACTAGCGAAAAGATACAAGATGTAAGGAAAACCAATTCCCACTAATTTTTTTTGTCCCGCAAGTGGTATGCTAAAGTCAAAAAACCAGACCATCTTGGCCTACTAATGCTATTCGATTCTCATTGCTTGCAGCATTCTAAATTCAAATCACTTTTCCACATAGTGTGAGCAAAATAGAGTTTTGTCCACTGTTTTTACGCGGCAAAAGCGTCCTCTTTGAGCTAGTGAAAGGCTTATTATTACAAATTATTATCAGTCACAAACTTACGCACGATTTGATTACAAACTTCAAAATACAGACCTAAAAAGTGAAATGAGACAGGCATGATTTACTCTTGCTTGCTTCGCTCCCGGGCCCTCCCGCCCCAAATGACCAGACATTATTTAATTGAAATGGAAGTAAAAGGGTGACAATAGTAATAGAAAACAAAAAGGGTTACTTTTTTGCGACAAGGCGATGAAATATTGCGCCAGCCGTGCATTGTAACAGTTGTCCTTTATGCTTGACTTTACCATACGTGCGAAATTGAGTGCGAATAGTTTTAGGGTTAACGTAGTACTCAACTACCCACTAAAAGCATAATTGCATTTGAACAAGAAACTATTACTCTCTTAAATATCTAATCTAAGTCATCATTGCATTCATAGCACACTTACCGTGTAACCTGTGCTGTTTCCAGACAAACATTTTCACAATAAATTACAGACCTGTGTTAAAAGAAGCTATAAATCAGGATTTAAGTTGTTTACTTGTCTAGTTTAAGTTGTAAAGCGAAGGTAAATGTTTGAATTAGAGAAGTAATAGAATCTCGTTTGACATTCGCTAACTAATGATCCCGTGTCACAAAGCAAAGGCTCGCTCCCGTCGAGCTTCTTAAAACTTCTTTGTCATCGAATATTTTTAACACTTCAATGTTTGATTTGGGCGAGTTTGCGACATCAAAAAAATCGATTGATATGTCACGTTTTTATTGCTGTTTGTATTGCTACCTGGATCTATTATATTATATCGGCAAAAATAAGGGTTTGCCAGCGTCGACAGTCCCGGTCTTTCACGCCGATCGACTGATATATGACAGTTTCATAGAAGTTGTTGACTATATTGTGTAGCAAAATATATCATGACAGCCAAATAATCGATATATTTTCGTAGAAGAGACATATTTTAATAAAATTCAAGTGCGGAAAGTGACGGGAAAAAATCTTAGTCGCAGTTAAATTAAAAAAAAAAAAAATTAACGTAAGTATAATTTCTATTTGAGTAAGTTTTTTCTTATTTTCAGATATTGTAAGAAGCTTTATTATAAAAAAAATATAGAAAATAAATGACTAAATGATAATATTAAAATTTTATTGAACTTTGATGTAACACTCCCCACAGCGAGTGCGAGGCGTGAAATCCAATTGTCGCCGCGGACGGTAGCGAGCATATTGATATTTTAATTAGATTTACAAAGTCGAATCGTAGCTCTGCCGGCGACACCCAACTCTTTGAACCGCTCTAATGGCACCCCGCGGACCGTAGTTAAGGGTTGTCGGGCCCGGTATTGTGCCTACTCAATATTTACTCCCAAATGCATTACTGCAACAATACTAACTTAGTTTTTTAAGTTTTCGTAGCAGCTTCCGCGTTATCGTTTTCAATAGCTTTAGAAATGTCACTCACTGCGTAATTATAGAGCAGCTCAGCAGGTAGCTCCGAGTTAAAGTAACGAAGGCGAACAGAATCATAATTGCCGTTCCGTCTATAGGTGTAAGCCCGTAAAAACTGTTTTTTTTTAATACCTTTTGTTGTAATAAATTTTAAAGAAGGAAATAATTATAGAATTACCTTTACCGGCTTTGATGGCTTTTTAGTATGTTTATGTTGAAAACATAGAGAAAAATTATTAAAAAACACTAAATCAATTTTGAAGTGAACCAAAAATCATTCAGCGCCTTAGGAAGCAGCGCACTAAGTAAATAACAATAAATAAATTAAAAAAACCAGATGTAAGAGAAAATAATATTGAGGAAATAGTCAACTTTTGGAAACATGTGGACATAAACAATACGTTGCTATACATCTGCAATTTTTTTTTCGATTGAAAACAACGCGAACAATTTGTCAGAATATGCAATGAGCAGGGCGCGGGCCCCGCTGCGCGCGCCGCCTCACGCTGCGCAGTCGGCATACAGAACTCTAATTGACACACTAAAATACACGTCATGTCACATAAAAGCGTTTATTCCCTATGCCCTTTGATTTTCTGTTATTTTTAGCAACCCCTCTAACATGAATTTCTGTTAACATCGATATTCTCTTTATTTGGTCTGCTTTTCCAAAAACTTAACACTTCGTACTTATAATTTTATTGCAAAGACTATAATTATAGCAATTATAGTGTGTTTATTGATGAAAGTTGCAAGATTTGCGCGGGACAAACATAGATACCTACTTACATACACACATTGCAAGTCCATAAAAACCGGCCAAGTGCGAGTCAGACTTGCGCACGAAGGGTTCCGCAAGTACCATTATCTATAAAAACGGCAAAAAAATCACGTTTGTTGTATGGGAGCCCCCTTAAATAAGAACGAAGTTCCTTTTAGGACGGTATAGGATGGGGGCTAGACGAAAAAAAGGGTTAGATTTTTGCGTCATGTCACGAGGCGTGCAGAAGCAAAACTGTCCATAGGTTGTTACATTTTTAATACGGGGAGCGCTTCTATTGTATATTTATTAATTGACAATAATTTATTTGACAAACGGGAAAATTTCAAAGTTAAAACTTCGTTCCAACCGAGTGTTCCACGACACTCACGTACGTTTTTTAGTACATATTTGTTGTTATAGCGGCAACAGAAATACATCATCTCTGAAAACTTCAACTGTCTCACTATCACGGTTCATGAGATACAGCCTGATCACAGACAGACACAGACAGACAGACGGATGGACAGCGAAGTCTTAGTAATAGGGTTCTCGTTTTACCCTTTGGGTATGGAACCCTAAAAAGCATGTAAAAACATGCAAAACTCAACTCAATTACTTAATAAAAGTCGACTTTTTTCTATAATAATAATAAATAATAAATAACGCTGGACTTTTCACACAGCATCATCTAGCCCCAAAGTAAGCAGAGCTTGTGTTATGGGTACTAGAATGACTGATAAACTACTTATATACTTTTTGTTTGTAAATACATACATATTATTCATAGAAACAACTAGACCCGAGACAAATATCTGTAGGTCATACAAACTTTGTCCCGCGGCGGGGATCGAACCCGCAACCTTCTGCGTCGCAGGCGGACCTTCGCCCACTGCGCCACAGAGGTCGTCAAGTAATCCTAAAGAAATCAAAATTTAATAAGACCTAATAGGTATAATATTAGCACATTAACAAAGAAAAGAAACAGTATGAATTTTTGCTCGATTGAATTTCTGGTATTTAATTAAATTAAATAGAAGTATTTGAAAATCTGTAGTCATAACTGAGTACATTTTATGAAAAGCCCCCTCCGCTGATTGTCAGCGCCCCACAGATGCCGGCGGCAAATATCTGCAGAATGCGTGTAATTATTTATTTGCCCTCCGAGCCCTCGCCAGGGCCACTCCACTGACTCAATAGCCAAACAAACAAATGCAAAGAGAACACAATGGAAGAACGAAATTCAAGGAATGTTCTTCTCGGTGTCAGTGTTCAGCTCCAGGAACGAATTACGGCTGTTAACGCATACATTTTTAACAAGGCCATGTTTACGTTTTCCTAATTATTTGTTAGAAACAAAAGTGGACCAACAAAGCCGGAACTATCCTTTGAGAACTTACGTAGCATTACTGTTACCGTCAAATATTTGGATATCTAAGAAAACCCAACAGCTTGAAAGGAGGCAGGTAGTCGGTTGTTTGGCAGTTTACATTTTTTAAATGAATAAAGAGCTTAAACGGTATCGTTTTTCATGCAAGCTGTAAAGAATGAAGGGCACAAAAGGCGTCTGATAAAGCCGGAGACAAAAACCTCGCACTGCGTCGCTACTATTTTGACATTTTAATTTCACCCTTGCTCGAAATCCGTTTTGAATGGCGATGGGGGCGCGAGACGCACCGTGCAGTCAGCTCTCGTGATACATGTATCGCAGTCGCAGGAGAGCCTTGATTGACGTTTATCGCTCGGATTAAAATACAATTAAAATTTATTTTCAAATTCCGCACAAAGGTTTTTTATTTATAACCCTTCAATTCAACGATAGACTGACGCGCTATCAATGTCCAATACGGAACCAACCTTCGAATGATGATTTTAACATCCGGTCTCAAATAATTGCGTAAAATTCGACAAGGTAGAATTTATGGGATAGGTGCTCGTTGGAACGGCCCTCGATTAGAGGTAATTTGTGTCAATCACATGTTAGCATTGTGTTGTCCACGTCCGCCTCCGCTAAACCATTTGCCCTAATTAAAATGGAGCCCTCGTACACAAAAGTCAATCGCGGGATTAATGTTTGACGAGCACAATTTCCAGATTGCACTTTTGTGCTTTCCACAGGCCTGCTATTACGATGTCAATCTGTAAAGGATCAGTTTTTGTTCGGTTGTAGAATTGGAATTGAAAAACATGGGTCAGAATTTTCAACCATTATTCCATGAACACATTTTGATCATAGAACAGCAATGAGTACAAAAATAGCATACTTTTTAACCGACTTCAAAAAAAGGAGGAGGTTATATGTTCGGCTGTATGTATGTTTTTTTTTTTTTTTTTTTTTTTTTTTTTTTTTTTTTTTTTATGTATGTTCACCGATATTTCCGTCAGTTGTGGACCGATTTCCAAAGTTTTTTTTTTGTTTGAAAGGGTATACTCTTATAGTGGTCCCATATTAATTTTATTCCTGAGGGATTAATAGTTTTCCCGTAAAACTAAAACAATCACTGAACTTTAAGAAAATTGTGGCCCGATTTCCAAAATTTTTTTTTTGTTAGAAAGAGGTATACTCTCAACGTGGCGCCACATATTTTTTTTTCCTGAGGGATTAATAGTTTTCCCGTAAAACTAAAACAATCACTGAACTTTAAGAAAACGATATTTCCGTCAGTTGTGGACCGATTTCCAAAATTTTTTTTTTGTTTGAAAGGGTATACTCTTATAGTGGTCCCATATAAATTTTATTCCTGAGGGATTAATAGTTTTCCCGTAAAACTAAAACAATCATTGAACTTTAAGAAAATTGTGGCCCGATTTCCAAAATTTTTTTTTTGTTAGAAAGAGGCATACTCTCAAGGTGGCGCCACATATTTTTTTTTCCTGAGGGATTAATAGTTTTCCCGTAAAACTAAAACAATCACTGAACTTTAAGAAAATTGTGGACCGATTTCCAAAATTTTTTTTTTGTTAAAAAGAGATATACTCTCAAGGTGGCGCCATATATTTTTTTTTCCTGAGGGATTGACAGTTTTCCCGTAACATTAAAAAAACCTCATTCTCACTACACAACACACCCTGACTCACAATCTGAGTCAAACATTAAATAGTTTGAAAGGGTATTACACCCGAGGTAGTACAAAATATTTCTTTTCCTTATGGATTGATAGTTTTCCCCCTTGCTGAACTCCGGTCTGTCCTTTAGTAGGTCTGCCCATGACTTCTCTTATCCTTTCCTACTTAAGCTACGATAAGCAAAGTCTTAATGTACTCGTAGCTTACTATATTATTTACACATACACTTTTATTTACACAGTATTTATTTACTTACACTAAAAAGTGAAAAATAAAAATTTTTGAAAAAAAAAAATTGAACCGACTTCACAGAACACAAACAGGAGAACCTTCTACACACTAAAAAGAGAAAAATAAGAATATAATTTGAAGTCGGTGCCAAGTGAATACGATTAGGTACCTATCAAAAAAAGAAATCGAGCGATAGCGTACCAGGATACAATTTTGCACCCAAGTTCTTTTGAATTTCTTAGATGTAAATGAATAGTTGGCACCGACTTCAAATTATATTCTTATTTTTCTCTTTTTAGTGTGTAGAAGGTTCTCCTGTTTGTGTTCTGTGAAGTCGGTTCAATTTTTTTTTTTCAAAAATTTTTTTAAATTATAGTGAATACATATTTTCTCATTTCCCACGTTGCGTTGTTGGAAGTAAAATATTATCTAAGTTCGTTTCACTTGTATATTGACAAAGGGTTAAATAGGGGAATACAGTAAACCGTGGTGAAACATTTTCATATCAAATCTTAATGGGTCATATTATTGTGCCCACACACAAAAACCAATTTCATGTCCGAAATTGTTTGCATTTTCGATTTGCACAAGTCTTGATTTGCGGTCTTTATTATATTTGCAAAATCTTCCCTCCCTTTTTAAATGATGCACAATATAATGCGCTAGAAGGAGAGATCAAAGTTACGTTGTGGGATTTTCAGAGAGAGTAATAACAACCCTTTCGTTTAAGCTGTGACTGGTAGACGATAATTTGATTTCACGCGCGTCTGATGATTAATGCCGTTGCCTTATCGCTCCATATTTTACCGATTTAGGCTGATGCTCTTTTATGCCGTCCCTTATTACGTGTGAACAGGGCTTAGTGCCTAGTTTAAACATTGACATCGTTTTATGAGCATGCAAGTTCTATTGTTGCCTTAGGTTCTTTACAATCGTATCTTGTACGACACGCGCATGACTGAACTCATAATTTCAGATTAAACAACAAGTTTATTATACTTTAGAGCCGTGTTGGTCGAATGGGGTTGTGCATCGACTTTAAATCTGAACATCGTCGGTTCAAATTCCGGCCGTGCATCAATGGATCTTTCGTTTCCTAAAATATATACAAATGGGCTTTAACACGAGCTCTTAGCGGTGAAGGAAAACATAGTGAGGAAACCCGCAGCTTAGTCAGCTTCGCACACATAGACGACGTCTTTTCTGTGGACCATGCTGATTAAGCTGAGAGGATGGTTTAGGTGCTGGGCAAGCCTATTCCATCTCAAAGAATGTTCCAGGCACTACAGCATCCCGTTAAGTGTAGGCATAGGTTGCCTCCAGAGGCTGTTTATAATCTACACTAATCTACACTTCTACACTAATATTATAAAGAGGAAACATTTGTTTGTTTGTTTGTTTGTTTGTTTGTTTGAATTGAATAGGCTCCGAAACTACTGGACCGATTTGAAAAATTCTTTCACCATTAGAATCCTACATTATCTCTGATGAACATAGGCTATAAATTATTTTCAAAAAATTAGAGATCCTTATGAAAATTGCAATAATGTAACCAAAGGTGTAAAAATTTTGAACATAAAATTCTTCATATCGCGTGCGTTGCGAAAACTATTTATGATAGAACAAAAAAATGTTTTACAATATTAAAGAACGTATCAATATCTACAAAAAAGTCAGCAATAGCATATGTCCAACTATTGTGGTTGTGTCAGAATAACAACTTTTATAATTTAAAAAGTGAATAAAAATGCCGACCAAAAGCAGACCACTTTATTCTTATTTTGATATTTATTCTTATCCAAATAAATTCCTTCGTAGTAAAGGCTGTTTCAGTACCCGTCGATTACTTTTTGAATGATTGAAATCGGACATTTTATTCAAAAGTTATCATGAGTTTAAAAAGGTAAGATACATCGCGACCACAGAATAAATATCAGTTAGTACGGTAGGACAAGTGTCTGGGATTTTTAACACAGGTAACGGGATATTAACCATGATTAATAGTTAATACCATAGATACTATTGATCATGGCGTATGCAACTGCGCCGAAATATCGGGAAACTCAATAAACATTAAATCATGGTAAATATCCCGTTAACTGTGTTAAAAATGTTGATAACCATGATAGTTTAAAAAGTGTCTGGGAACTATGGAATGGGAGAGGGGGTAATATATCAATGAAATATATATGGGAGGTAGGGGAGCATTGGGCAGTAGGGAGGTTTGGACACCCCCGTGTCATGTCGGCCATAAACCATCATGCCTATCGTCAAATCGGAATTTGATCAGTTAGAATTGACCATGTATGGGTGGGTTGGCATAACTAATGGTGGATTTGCCGGTGGTGTCCAAACCTACCTTACTGCCCAATACTCCCCTACCTACCTTAGACCTTACCTGCATATTAACCTCTAAACTTTAAAGGATCATACATCTCGCTCCGGGACCGCCATGTTGTTATAAATTTTTTGTTAAATACCTATAATAAACCCGTGCGAAGCCGGGGCGGATAGCTAGTCATCTAATATAGATGTTAAAGGCCTAAGTTGTATTATAACTATGTAAATTGTTCCGCAAAAACAATCTCGTTTTGAATAGTTACCAAATCCAGCCAACAACAGGGGTTAATTGGAAGCAAAAGATGAATATTTAAGATAACATTAATGGGTGATTAAAATATTCAAATTCAAAGGGCGACACGTGCCCCTCAGTAGAGCATAAGCTTTATGAAATAAATAAAACAACAGATATTTAATGGCTTGCAAATAAATAAGATATTCAATAAAGTGTATAGAAACTTATAGTCTTTGTTAAGGATTTCATAAAGGTAATTGATTTTACCAATACCTACTCGTTTAAGCAAAATTAATGATCGAATAAAGTTTTAAAAACTAAAAATAAAACCGACTTCAATGTTTGACTCAGGACGCGGTGTGACTCAGGGGGTCAAGTAAGGATAAGACCACCCTATACATCGAAATAGAATATAAATCGAATCGACAGATACCTGCGTATAATAGAATTATTTGAAAATTATAGACTTCCTGATCGGAAGGAAATTAAGTACTTGACATAAAATGTATGTAAGTTTACATGCATTTTATAACATGGCTAGGAGCGAAGGTTTTAAGAGTTTTACGGGGAAACTATCAATTTCTCAGGAATAAAATTTATATGGAACCACCTCGGCAGTGTACACTTTCAAACAAAAACAGAATTTTGCAAATCAATCAATAAATGGGGGAGCAATCGCGTAACAAGATACAAAAAAATAATTTGAGAACCTCCTTTTTTGAAGTCTGTTGAAAAAGTACGTAAGTGTCGCGGAACACTCGGTTGGAACGAAGCAAAAAGTACTTTTCTATACTGGGAATTTCAACTTAATATAATAAATTACTGTCAATTAGGTATCGTAGAAACGCTCTTCCGTAATAACAATGTAACAATCTATGGACTGTGTCGCGGCTGCGCATTTATTAACCGACTTCAAAAAAAGGAGGAGGTTATATGTTCGGCTGTATGTATGTTTTTTTTTTTTTTTTTTTTTTTTTTTTTTTTATGTATGTTCACCGATATTTCCGTCAGTTGTGGACCGATTTCCAAAATTTTTTTTTTGTTTGAAAGGGTATATATACTCTTATAGTGGTCCCATATAAATTTTATTCCTGAGGGATTAATAGTTTTCCCGTAAAACTAAAACAATCACTGAACTTTAAGAAAATTGTGGCCCGATTTCCAAAATATTTTTTTTGTTAGAAAGAGGTATACTCTCAAGGTGGCGCCACATATTTTTTTTTCCTGAAGGATTAATAGTTTTCCCGTAAAACTAAAACAATCACTGAACTTTAAGAAAATTGTGGACCGATGTCCAAAATTTTTTTTTTGTTAAAAAGAGGTATACTCTCAAGGTGGCGCCATATATTTTTTTTTCCTGAGGGATTGACAGTTTTCCCGTAACATTAAAAAAACCTCATTCTCACTACACAACACACCCTGACTCACAATCTGAGTCAAACATTAAATAGTTTGAAAGGGTATTACACCCGAGGTAGTACAAAATATTTCTTTTCCTTATGGATTGATAGTTTTCCCCCTTGCTGAACTCCGGTCGGTCCTTTAGTAGGTCTGCCCATGACTTCTCTTATCCTTTCCTACTTAAGCTACGATAAGCAAAGTCTTAATGTACTCGTAGCTTACTATATTATTTACACATACACCTTTATTTACACAGTATTTATTTACTTACACTAAAAAGTGAAAAATAAAAATTTTTGAAAAAAAAAATTGAACCGACTTCACAGAACACAAACAGAAGAACCTTCTACACACTAAAAAGAGAAAAATAAGAATATAATTTGAAGTCGGTGCCAAGTAAATACGATTAGGTACCTATCAAAAAAAGAAATCGAGCGATAGCGTACCAGGATACAATTTTGCACCCAAGTTCTTTTGAATTTCTTAGATGTAAATGAATAGTTGGCACCGACTTCAAATTATATTCTTATTTTTCTCTTTTTAGTGTGTAGAAGGTTCTTCTGTTTGTGTTCTGTGAAGTCGGTTCAATTTTTTTTTTTCAAACATTTTTATTTTGAATTTAAAAACGATTTGAATGCATAAACAAATGAGTGAATGTACTACGATAATTTTTTGACGATTTCTGACTTTTCTTGTACTCAAACTTTAAATGGATCCATAGAGTCTTTTGATCCCTACATGAAACTGAATCGATTGGCATCAAAAATATTTTTGTTTCACTTTTGGCATTTTAAGGTACCTGCCCTCCGTGGCCCATCTCAAAAATCCACCTGTATAAGTAGAAGACGAGCAAAACAGCGTAGGTACCTAAAGAAAAAAGTTAGCTTAGAGAAATTGAGGGTGGCCTGTGTATTGATCGCATGCTTCGGATGAAAGCCGCGTAGCACGCATGCGTAGCACTTGTAGCACTCAAGGCGCAAGCGTGTAGACGTATCTATAGGGATGTTTACGTGATTCATATCAGATTTTATTGTCCGGTAACACTAAAACGGCCTCATAGGCCATTAGTATTAGGCCCTCCGAAAAAAAAAAAAAATCAGATTTCTGTATGTGTAGGGAGGGAAACACACAAATTGATACTGGCTCACTCGATTTTCTTTATATTAAAAAGTAATGTTTAAACTTCTTAAACACCAACGAAAAAAACAGTAGGTAATGTTTTGAATTTCGAATTCGTCTATGTAAGTATAGGTATTTAATATTTTTGTTTCTTTAGTATAAAGGTTAGATTTTGCGATCGCTATGATGAAATGAGTTTTTTGACGTATCAGAATTCTTAAGGCCGCGTGTACGGACAGGCTTGCTGACAGGACTGCTTGCGACACGTCTGGCGTGGCTTCGTGCGACGCGTTAAGCTTTTTGACTGTTTACGGAGAGGCGACGGATGCTGCGGCATGCGTCATCGAAACGCCTAAACACAAATATATAGCAATGTATGGTGATGATTACGTTCAGGCGACGGCGGTGGCGGCGGCTATCACCGCGGCTACGGACGCGGCGACAGCAGCGGCGGCGACCGCAGCTGCGGCGGCCGCGTCGCACGCAGCGCCGCCTGTCCCGTGTTTCGTGTTTTGCTCAAGAACCTACTTGAAAATTAATAATATTTTGGTTCAACACACTCAAATCCTCTTAGCTAAAAAACTTGATGCTATTGTTGCAAGAAAAGTGTATCCGTCTTCGTTCTCATGTTGGGGTGTATGTCTAAGTAATCAAATAACATTAATGCCTATCCTAATCCGAAGATAATGCCTTTGTTCGACAGTTTCATGCTCTGCTACGCCCTCGCTCAAATATTTGTTTATCTTTTACTTACCTACTTTTATCGCGATGTACCCAATGGGCTATTGTTGAAAATTGGGTGTTTCTTTTTTAAGAGAAACAGATTTTTTATCATAAAAATGTTAAGGACGTAAGCACGTGTCGTGTGATTGATCACCGCGCTACTCCCGCTGAGCCAAATCCTGTTTCTTGCAAAAAATATAAATTCTCATCATAGAACTGGCTAAGTGCGAGTCAATCGCATTAAAGTACAAACTAACTTTCATAGGATATAAATTGAATTTCAGGGTACCCTGTACCTACTAGGTTTTAATCTAAATAATTATGCGGCTTAAACTGCAGTATCTTTAAATTGCACAAAACAGTTCTTTTCATGTTAAGAAACACCATAAAAGGAGTATTGATAGAGTTCCCTAATTTAGAGTGTCGGAATAGTTCTTTATCCCATTAGATTCCATTTGAAGCTTAGTGAGCTTACATCGACCTACGGCCATGCACTCGCTATCCCTAAGTGTGAACATCTGTATTTGCGTATTGCGCTCCCACTCCTATTGATATAAAGCCGTATTCAAATAACTTTAATCGCCTAAGTACACAAATCCATTCTCGCTACTAACGAATTATAATTATTCATAGGCGACGACAACGCAATCCTTTCCATCTATAGACCATGCTTGCATAATGGCCCGGCCATTGATTTACAGCACTAAGCATAAAATATCGCTTTAGCTATGCAGATTTTTAATGCACGGCGGAGTTTATTTTCAATAAAATTCGTTTCAAGGAATTTTTCTGAAAAATATTTGTGAGGAAATACAGGGCGTAAAAAGACTACTCCCGAAAACTTCAAGAGGTTAAAATACCCATCGACATAAACAACTTTTTGTTTTGTTTGGGTACTTTAACCCCTTGAAGTTTTCGGGAGTAGTCTTTTTACACCCTGTATAGCTTTAAACTACAAGATAAATAAAAGCATACACAGCGAGTTGTTTTCAACAACTGCAGGAACAGTGCGCTAAATAACGATTAACCCTTTTCAATTACTTACTTTTTTAGACGGGCTTGACTATTATGTGATCAATAAAATGATCTGCATTCACGCTTCGCGAGTGCAATCGGCTGTGAATGTTAAAGCGGGTTCGTTTCACGCGCGACGGCGCAGGTCGCCGTGACGTGTTCTCGTGTGACACGCCGGAGCAGACAAGGCACGCATCATTACACCTATCACTCATATTTCTATGAGCATCACAGAATAGGTATAATATGGATTTCCTAAAATGTCAATCACTGGTTACAACGCTTGTCTATTTTTTAGGCTTTGCTGAATACAGTTGTCCTTTTGGAAATTCAACATTTGCTATGTAAAGTACAAGATTAAAAATCCAAGTTTCTAAATGCTCTGTCTAGGTACATTATATGGCAATATTTTGGCCGAAATTGAGATAGAAAATGGAATCAATAATTGATTAGTGCACGAAATACAATTGCCTTTTCATTTTCACCAGATGTGCGATAAACGTTATCAAGAGGGTTAACCGTGACCTCATAAAAAGCGGAATTTATTACATCTCATGACCCTTGCCCCGAAACTAAGACAGCGGAGGAAATAATAGAAAAATATCGTAATTAAAATACAACCCTTCCTGTTGGACTTTTTTATGGAGGGATGAAATTGGAACGAGGCGCGCGTGACCGATGCGATGATATACTGAGTCTAGAGTCGTGGCAAGGGCAGGAGCGGCGCCGTGTCGGCTTCGAGCCGTCGCCTGCGAGGCGAGCTAAGCGATCTATAATGGCTCGCTCCACTCGTTTGTTAACTTGCGACCCGGAACAAGTCTTTTCTATTAAAAATATCAACTGTTAGCCTGTTACTTTGGTAAAATGATAAAATATGCCTTCCTACATTTACAGCTCAATGGCTGCTACATCTGTCAATGTGTTTTCACTAATGGAAAGAAAAAAACATTAGATAAAGCTTTTTAAATCAATAGGTGAATATTAAAATGTATAAAAAATAGAAACATGACATAAGCATGGAAAAATCTCAGTGTAAAAGCGGCCTAATGTAAAAGGGAAATACTAATGGTCTCAACAAAATAAGAGATGAAGAATGACTTCAATTTACAAACAATATAGAAGACGCTAATTTCAGCTGGATTGGTATTACTGATAATTTTGTGGTAAATAACAGAAGCTGGGTTAGTCGGCTCCGAGTCGGACGTGACCGGGCGGGGCCGACTCGACTGCCTCGAAACTATTTCACAGTATACACACATCCAGTATCTCAGCTCCAGCCCCCGTAGTTTAAGTGATTCGGTTGTCAATAGTTCATTCAACTTTATCTTCAGTTTCTTTCAAAGATGGTTGAGCTTACCTATCCCACTAATATAATAAAGCTGAAAGTTTGTGAATTTGTTTAGATGTTTGGATATTTGGATGTTTGTATGTTTGTGTTTCAATCACGCCTAAATACTTCTCAAATCTTTTCAGGCTAGCGTTTAAATAATTTTAATATAAAATATCATTGATTGAAAGTGTTTTATGGAATTTTTGTAAAAAGGTTCTATCACCACTGCTTTCTGAAATACCTACGTATTCGTACTACTCCAGTCTGCTGTGGTCACGTTTTATATTGCTTACATAATTGTGAAGCGTAAACTGGCAGCCGAATATTACTGCTCCTCCCTCATTAGATTCATTCAGATGAATGCAGACTGTGATACTACATTGACTCGAGCTTATGACTCCAAGATTAAAATGCTATGCCTACGAGTAGGTACTTTTGAACCTTACAAATTAGCGGTGACGGTAACTAATAATACTTATAAGTACTTACTTATAACTTTTATACGCAGGATAGTAATTTGAAAAAAAAAATTACAGTCACTCGAGTCCCTCCAAAACTATCGATCTGCACTTTAAGAATACTTTATGAAACATACGTTATTATATGAATAAGAATAATAAAGTTTTATTTTATTCGCCCAGTAGTTTTTTTTTGGTGGGTGCTTAATATACTTTTTTGTTTCTATGTATCTTAATTTAGCTAATTCTAACGTTTTGTAACAAAACTACAATAATTTTGAGAAAGCAAAATAAAATCCGGATTCACCTTGGATTCTCAATTACATTTGAAAAAGGAACCATTGTGAGCGTTCTAAGATATTTTTTCTTTTATCGAATTACTGACAGGACTAAACATTTCAATAAAACTTGAACTTGTACAATAGATTAGCTAAGAATGGAGAGAAGTAACATAACCTTGTGTTATGATACGCCGCGCCGCCTCCGTGTTTCAACTCCTGTAATTTTGAATTTCTGCTCTAAATGCAAAAGAATAAAGTGTAATTTTGTTTGCAAGTAGCTAGTAGCCGAGGTGCGATGCGCAACTTGCAATATTGTTTGTTGTTTGTTAAAGTATGCGTGAACAAGAGATCTTCAGACAAGTATTGATTGGTATTCAATAGCAGTCCCGTGAATGGCTCTTTGACAATGCATGCTGCAGCTTATGCATTTTATTACAAATAAAGCATTTTGAGCAAATACTATTAAATAATTTATACTTAGTAAAATTATTTATTTTAAACATATACTTACTTAGGTAAATTTTAATTCTACTCATGTAAAAAAGTATTGCAATTTTTTGCCGTTATATTATTGACCTACCTAAACTAATCAAAATAAATGAGAAGAATATGAAGTTTATAATGAAGAAAATATTCTAAATTTTAATGTCGCTATCAAAACTAAGGCGAGTAAAATATATAATGAACGATGACTTATTTTCAATTTCAGAAAACGTATTACCTTTTGCAAGCTCCTTGGTCGATTTTTCGTTGACTTGCTCAAGGTTTTACTTACTCTACTACATATCATTATGTTCAATGAACTATGCCAGATCATTTTAAGGCACTATAGTGTGGATATTCACTACGTACACACGCCCGAGCGAGTTGCAAAGCCGCCGCCTCCTCCGGTGGTCTTCGCGCTCGCTACCCTTCAATGTCATCGCCATCCTCGTCCAAATAAACCTCTCTTTCAACTAAACAATCAATGAAAGATACACTCATTGTAACGAAGTTATCTCAATCTCAATCGAGTGCATTCTACCGAGCGTGTTCGCTCCAGTCCGGCAGACATTTCGACGTCGGACCTTTGTTAAATGTTTGTTCGGATTGTCCATTACTATACAGATATCTAAAGGGATTTATTGAAAGTATTTGTTCAGATATAAAGACAGTTGATCAAGTAAAAGCTCCATTCAGTGTTTGAATAGACGATGGAAGATAGTTTTGTTAAAATAGTTGCTCCTAAGCGCCACTAGGTAATGGCTTTTAGATATGTTTATTGAAAGCGGCTATTATAAAAATAAGTTTTGCAATGGTTTAAGCTATTAAAATATTATCAAAAAGCAATAAACAATGATAGTTCGTTCACATTCCCGTAACCAGCTTTAGATAGACACTTGAATTGTTTAAACTCTCAAAACGCCCATTAAAATAATGAGCTAAAGTTTAGAACAATCAAAGGTGACGTGGAAAGGCGAGGGAGGAGAACAAAAGTCGCAGCCCTGCGGCACGCGCCACTTGATACTCGTTAGCGACGGACTGTACCCCCGACATTCATCAAAAACGGCAAACGTCTTTCAGCTACCGTCATATTCGCTGGCTGTTTAGCAGCAGTAGCTTGCTTACTCCTCGATCACGAAATAGATTGGATGGTTAGTTTAGTGGCAATAACAACTGAGAAAGAGAGAGATAATTAGTTCCAGCTATACAGTAATTATGCCATGGAAGCCTTCAGGCGGCCTAAACCTCCGTCTACAGAGGTTTTGTGATCATTATTAAATACAAAATATGCCAATGCATGAATGTTACGAGCACCGCTCGAGCGGTGGTCGCTCTTTGCGAAACAAAATGTACCTACCTATACGTAGGTATCAAATAGGGATGTGACCAATGATATTTTAAATGATGTGACCATGAGACCCTTTTTCGTATTAAAAGGTCGCTTTCTTATTTATTCGGTTTATTCCGTATTTACACTAAAAGGCGTAATACAAATACCCTAATAAAAGACATTTTATTATTCACTAGTTGACCCGCGCGCGCCTTCGTCTGCGCATTGTTTCGTCAACGATCTTTGGAACTGCCTTGCACAATCCCTAAGGGGAGTTTTTCAATTTATACCGAGTTTAGAGTGAATCGGATCAAGGAATAAAATTTTCCATATAAACTGGACCACCCTGTATACCATTTTTCTGTCATAAGAACCTTCTCCTGACAATAACAAATACAACAAAATAAAAATTCGTGAAATCGGTCCAGCCGTTCACGCGTGATTGCGTGACCAAGGGATATAGGGATTCATTTTTATATATAGAGATAAGTAGTTTAAGGATGAACGAAGACGCGATGGATAGGTATCAATCACTTTGTGGAGACTCTGTGGATATATTTTAAATGAAATGAGCACAACACGTTTTGCAACATTATTTTACGTTGCGGCCCCTCCCTAGTAGGTATACACAACACAGTACACTTAAACAATACAACAGTACGTTGCCATCATGCTAATTGCACCATGCGTTTGTATTTAGTTTTAAATTCAAAGCATGGAACGCCTGTGGTAATATTTTGATGAAATTAATTTTGCAAAATAAACGCTACGGTGGTCCTACGGTAGAACAAAAGATATCAACGCGCGCGCTTTGTAAGTTGTTGATAGTAAAGCTTTTAGGACATTTGTTATTTTTTTTGCACTAGGTTGTGTGGGTTCGATTCCCATCCAGAAAAATAGTTGTGTGATGACCTTAGACGTTTGTAGCAAAATATGTCTGAATATTAATGACACAAAGTAACCTACCTTTACAGTGGTTGTACCTATTACCTTAATACGTATGCTTTATGGCGTTTCCTATGATTTCCTATGATATTTATTTATTTATTACTGTTAAATAAGTACTTACTTGGTACAACCGCGGTTTTGATCGCGTGGTAACATTGGATTTCGTTGTTCGAAATTGAAATCTCATTAGATTTTTGGCACGGATTTATATAGCCTACATTTCTTTTTAAAACATTAGCTATGCCATCTACTAATATATAATCCATGATTTAATATAGGTAATTTCTATAGGCAAGTAGAGATTCGTAGTCTCTGCGTACCCCAGCGGAAAAGAGGCGTGATTTTATTTAAGTATGTAATATACATACACTATCACATGATAATATACAACATCATAAGTACCTATACATTTAAGAGAAGTCATACAATAAAAATTTAAACATTCAAAGTGCCTAGGTTCATATAAAATTGTAACCAAACTTATCCCGCCGGAACGAGCTAGGCCTAAAGGTGCGATACGATTTAGCATCGCACGTAAATTTTTCACGTGTGAACGGTCACCGTATGCTAAATGCATTCAATTTCGTTGCACGGTCTTCATTTAATACTATCAATTGCAAACCAAACGATAGTTACAAATTAGTTATTAAACTGTGTAATATAATGTCAGGCATTGAGAGGGCACACGCTCTACAATGTGTCGGCAATTAAGCCCGTCGCAGACATTTAACGGCTAATGTGTCTATTAACAAATGTATTTGCCGTGTTCCGGTTCGCTCGTAAATTCTTGACAACTGGAGCAGTTGGCTCTTGTAGTCGTTAAACGTATATCAATCAGTTTAAAATTGTCCAAACATGACATTTTCAATGACAGGTTTTATAAGATCACTTAGGGCTGATCTTCTTGAATGGAGGATCATCAACTCATTTCCATTTTGACTCATTATTTCAATTTGTTATTATTATTTCAAATGTAGTTGTCACTATACCTAAGTAGGTACTTTTATAACGATAATCTTTATAACGATATTTAATAAGAAAGTGTTTGCTCGGGACTATGTAATAAGTAATACATTTTTCCTCTATATTTTCTTCCATTATGAAACTTTATTACAAATAGGTAGGAAGTATTACTATTGGAATCCATTAAATTGTTAAAAAAGCTAATGATAAGGTACCTACCTACAAGGTCTCTCTTCTTTAAAACGCGCGTAATCAGCAGTTGTGAAACTGACATAATATGGATAAACAAATAAGGAAATAGCGTCAGTTAAAACAACATTCCCTATGTCGTGTGTCAGTCGCTAGGTAATTTATCACGGGAGCGAGCAAGAACGTGCCACCCGCGCGCCTCGCCTGCATCTCCTAATAACTTAACCCCCTTTTGTTTTTACACCGAAAGCTCCCAGCTTATTTACGAGATCAACCGATTATGCCGTGACACGAGCCCGCGCGGCATAATAGCTCTCAATAATGCAGGATTTTATTTAATGCTTCGTCTCGTATCTTTGATTTGAAATCTCTTTCATCGTTTGTGATAAACCTTTTAAGTTAAATTGATATGGTGTTGGTGATGATATTTTATAACGTCACCAAGTTAAAATATCCAGTCAAAGGGCACTTATTTTTTTCTCCTGGTGGTCTGGTGATGAAGAATTGTCACTCATTGTCTCGTGGTAGGGTACATTATTTCCATCGATTTGGACAACTAGGTACTTACCTAAAGTGCAATCAGTTAAAAAAGTATAACACACAACAGTGAATCACTTTAGAAGTATCTCACCCAACACCCTATTGAACCATAAAATAAAAATGATTTGAAGTGTAAACAGAAGCATTGCTAAAATTTTCAATTGAATTGTATCGGACCCTCCAGTAATGAGATGCTACATGTCGAGATTTGAAGAGGCGTCCATTGAATTGTCGAAATATGCATTTCACGTCCATCGAATGCTTGTAGGTACGAGTGTCGTATTGCCTGTCATTTGAATATTGCAAATAAAAAACAGGGTGACACATCGCAACTGGCTATTGTTATTGTCGCCGTTCCAAAAAGAAAAGCTAGTACTAAAACTCCAAGTGACAAAAAGCCCCTGGTGCATTCCACGATAGGTAAGTTAGTATAAATATGCTTATAACAAGTTGTTATATAGGGTATTTTATTTTAAACTACACAAACTGACAGGGCCTCATTTTTGGGTTGTAAATAGACGTTTGACCGTATCAATTTAATTCCTAAGCCTATTTAAGTTTTCACTTCAAAATTTATCATTTATTGATTTTTAAAATTGTTGCATAATGATTTTCAAGGAGAACAGACGTTGCACCAATCACAGCGCAGATACATCACGAATGGGCTAAGTTATACAAGAAGCCACAATCAATTGAAAGGATAGTCTTTCTCGATTTTCTCGGGATTTTCATAACAAAAAAAAAACATTACATAAATATTTATTAATTTATTATTTGAACCCAATTCCTGAATTAAGTTAGTAGAAAATGAAAGACCCTATATATATATTTATACTTACGGTAGAATTCTACCAGAGTACCTAGGTTAGTAATATACCTATAGGACCACGCAGGATTTGTAGCTTGTAGCACAGAATACAGTGTAGTAGGTACGTGAAGTCGTTTATGTAGCCTTCAAAAACTTTTAGTCATAGGTACAATACAACCGATCTTTGTCCCTCTGAAGTTAGGTGCAACAAACGATTGCGTAGTTTTGCGCGAGTAAGCGAGATAGCACGATGTATCGAACTAAGCGAGTGAGCGAGGCAGCTATACAACGCTGTCTACGTTTTTAGGCGCTATCAAATTTGGGTTCTGCGCAGCTGCTTCAGAGAGACAAAGATCGATTGTGCGTATTTTACAACTGATTGAACGCCTAGGTACAATACGTACAACCGATCTTTCTCTCTGAAGTAGCTGCTCAGAACCAATTTTTGATAACGCCTACCTACTACTAAACCTGCGCAATCGTTTAGTGTACCTTATTTCAGAGAGACAAAGACCGGTTGTGTGTATTATAGCTTTTGTTTATGTTTAGGACTTTTAACATTGATAGGTAGGTAGGTATGCTGACTGCAATACCTACATTTTCTTTTAGGATTTTAAATCTCGAATAGTGTGGAGCTGACTATTCTGTGTGTTACCTCACAATTTTACTTAAACATAGGTAGGTACTTACTTACCTAATTACATTCAGTTAGGTAGGTACATTGAACATAATTACCTACCTGATTTTTTAATTAAATTAGAACCCTTCTACACATTTTGGTTCTGATGACTATAGAAAAATTCATGCGGGTCGCTCGTTCAAGGAATGATGAGCAAGAAAAGTTTGCGGTTTGTCCAACACTCAGCCTGGATGGTGGCTGATGGGAAGTGGCGACGACCGACGCTGTTCAGTAATTTCGCGGTTTCCATCCGACAAGACATTATTCTCCGGTGGGAATGCGGTTGTAAATCAAAAAACTCATTAGAGCCGCCTCAATAGCAGAGATGTCATCACCGCAGATACAAAGTAACATTTCATCTCATTCCGTTTTGAATCTCATCTAAGCTAATACCTACTTAAAAAAATCATTCAAAGTGATCCCAGCGGTCCTACTGAATAAATGCTTTTTGACTTTGACTTTTGACATTATTTCCCTTTTGACACCGACCCGACAGTGTGTGCATTACATACATACCCAAAAAAACATTAATTACCAACTCAGTGGTAATAACTTAATAATAATCTCACCAAAAACATTGCATGTAGAGATAATACTTATTGGTTGCCAAAGAGTGAGTTCGTATGAGTTAGTGGCCAACTCTGGTGACGGAGTTTTTAGGCCGCCTTAAGGCCTCCGTCATGGCTTAGCGACTTAAATAGCCGGGACCGACAATTTAACTTGCCCTCCGAAGCACGGAAGCGCTCAGATGAAAATACTACTGGCGGTCACCACTTACAGACCGTTTCGACGACGATCTATCTAGAACGACTAAGCAAGCACGACCACGAGCGTCTACATTTCTCTGTAAGAAGTTATGAGATCTCTACTAGTAGAGCCAAGCCCATAACTGAGCTCCGGTTTGTGCTGCGTTTCTAACTAAGCCCTCTTACTCTTACCTGCGTAGGTAGGTATTTTAGCATTTATGCCCGGTTTACAACGCAAGCGGAGCTGACTCCGTACGAACTCGAACTAGCGAGCGTGTGTAGCCTAATTGTGTTATAGATATTGTCTGTGGTTGTAGGCATTTAATTCTACTTCCACCGACCTATACCTACCTTTTGACATAGAATACAGAAAGTTGATTTGTTAAGTTCGTTACCTTACCTTTAGCGTAATACCTACATAACGATGCCTTAACTTGATAAACGAATGGAAATATGCCTAAGTAAGTAGGTAACAGTAGGCATTCTGAGACAGTCATCGGTACTAACCTTATGAGGACTGGGAAATCAAGAGTCCATTCTACTAGGCCAACTTTTGATTAATATGGTATCAAGATTTCCTATCGAACTCCAACCTAAGTAAGTAACCTTTGGATTATCCATACTCCATACTATAATAATAATAATAATAAGGCCGCAGGGCACCTTTGAGGCGAGGTGTCGGGGAGTAGCGACCCCGCGGACCCGAGTGCTCCCGAGGGAGGTCACCGTTCCTCACCTCCGCTTGCCTTCACTGGCCGGACGGAGTGAACACTGACGAGGAGCAGGTCCCTCACCTCCGTGTTGCCTTCACTGGCCGGACGGAGTGGAGTCGCTAGAGCATTGCTCGGAGGCTGAGGGGTGTTACGTAAGATGGCGAGTGGGCACGTGAAGCTGGACCCTCTGGGAGCTAGTGATCGTCGTTTAAAGTCCGGTAGCACCTTACCGCCTTCCAGCCGCTCACGTCATGTTGCCCCCTTGTCGCACGAGCGACTGGTTTAAGGGGGCCCAGTAGTGAGTTGGCGAGTCTCCACCCGCCATTTTTACATGTTCGTTAACATTGTATCGGCGGGTGTCATAGTTCCCATAGTTGCCCCAGTACCCAGTCCACTACCATCCCACCCCATAGCCCGGTAATTAGTTTTCCATATCCTCAATAGTTCTGCACAAACCGGAGACTGTTCCTGAATGCATTTTTATAGTGTTGAAGGGATAGTAGCCGGTATGTGTCTCCATCACACAAGATCAAAAGTGTCAAAAAGGCCTCTGTGTGTTGGCTTCGGCCCCATGCATGCCTATCAAAGGTCCGGGACTCTATAGTTCTGTGATGTTAAACTTTGACAAACAAAATAATAATAATAATAATCAAAGGTCCGGGACTCTATAGTTCCGTGATGTTAAACTTTGACAAACATAATAATAATATAATATATAATAATATAATAAATGTGAAAGTAACTCTGTCTGTCTGTCTATCTGTCTGTCTGTTTGTTACGCTTTCACGCCCAAACCACTGAACAGATTAAGCTGAAATTTGGCATACTTAAAAGTTGTATCCCAGGGAAGGACATAGGCTACTTTTTATCCCGAAAAAATGAAAAAATCCCGAGGGACCGCGGGTCACACCGCGGGAGCGCAGCTAGTATAATAGATAAAGTTGCAAGTGCAAACTTATTGCACAAAAACAGTCTATATGTAGGTATGGTAGGTATCTTGACCGCATCGTCTGTTCTATTTCTGTAGTAAATGAATGCAATAGGTAGGTAGGTACCTATATGGATCATGAAATCGAGGTTGAAGCAGTCGCGGTCGACACAGGAAACCACAAACGATCCGTCTATATACCTATCTACAGTGAAGATATAGTTGGATGCAAGACCAAAGCTTTTACATTAGAACATCGTTTTAACTTTTACTAGAAGAATTAGAATTCTTACTTACCTACTTAGGTACTCCTATGGTGCAGGGACCCAAAATGAGTCTTGGCCTCCGATACGAGAACTCGGCACATTCGTCTGTCCAATCTGGGGTCCAATGCAATCTCCTACCAAAAGGCATGATGTCAATTTTTCTAAATCTGTTCTATGTTGTTCAAAATGATATTTTGTTATGTGAAAAAATATCAGGCTTGACTTTGCAGTAGCTGAACGCGATTTGAGAGTTAAAAAGGTTTAAAACCGGTAGGGGTTTGCTCTCCGATTATTTATCGACCACATTTATCTCTAGGAATAGCATAGTTTTCGAGAAATTAATAAAAAATATTTCGATTCAAAAATTTGATTACAAGCGAAATGAAACGTTAGAATGGACAATTTGACAGCTAAATCTGTGTTGTATTGTCTATGGTATAGAATTTCATGTAAAATTGATGCAAACGGAACGTAAAACATATGTCAGTGTCATTGTAGATATTGTCATTTTTTGCGGTCATTGTGTGTTCATTCCGCTCTCGTTTGAATATTGTTAGTGTGCTTTGGATCATGATGGAGGAATCTCAGCCATTCACAAGCCGTTCTGGTGAGGAACCATCATCGAGCTACTATGAGGAACTTGAGGTATTATCTTCAAGCTTCTCTTCGTTTGAGGTGGAAGAAGCACCACCAAAAACCCAGCCTGACAGACCTGAAGCATAGGTAACGAGGAGCGAAGCGACGAGTGGTTAGGTGTATAGTGCCAGAACCGACTTGCTCCTGTTGTACCTTAGCTTTATTACATAGGTAGCTACTTTCCGAGTATGATTGTTATACCGTTTTGTATGTTTGAGGTTAAGTTATATTAATTGATTTTTCTCAAGAACATTGCCCTTCCTAGTAATGCAAGTGGTATCAGGGGGGAAGATGGACCCCACCCCCTCCCCCCTCCCCCCAACCCATAAAAATCATGTACTAATGACTCTAAAGTTATACCCGTTTATTGCTTCATGTTAGTAAATAGATCTTAAAATAAAATTGTGTTTCATAACATGAGCCCCGCTGGGGCACTGCAACATTTGGTAAGTACTTATTTTAGGTATTTCTAACTTACAATCTAACTTAACTAACAATTAGGTAATTAATAAATTGGCACAGCCTTTTTCTTAACTTTATCAAAAGAAACATTTTTGGTTTAAGGTTTAGGTACAATTGAATATATATTTAGGAACCTGAGTTTACTTTTTGCATCTTTTATTGTATCTTTTATTGGATTATATTAGGACAATAAATGCAGTTTTCTCAATCCTTGAATCCTATTTTATTAGATCAGTTAAATATTTCGGCGATTCTTGATTACTGTCATCATGCTTAGTGTCGGCTTGTAGGTAGGTCCCGCAGATCAGCATCCGTCCGGTCACATCTAGGCTAGTATCCTGTGTTTATTCTACCTTCTTATCTATAGGTACCGAAATGAGATCAATCTCATTATCACGTTGCGGTTCAAATCGCAGCGTGTCAAATTTCTATTTACCAAAAAACTCAGTAGGTCCCTAAATCTTTTGGAAAAATCATCGAGTTTGGATTCCTAATAATATTTTTTTAGGTTGTTTTGGTTTTGTTCTGTAGGTAGGTACCTAAGTCATATTATTATTAATATGATAAAATATTATGGTAGGTATCCTGCTTGCTGACTAGTATACCTACAAACATTTTACATTATAAAAAAAAATGGATGTCGAATTATTCATACATATTTACAAAATACAACAGAATTAGTCAAGCTATCTAAGGATCGTTAGTAACGATCTATAGATAGCTCAACTGATCCAGGTCACTGTCAGTCGGAAGCGTGCCCAAAACACTAAATTATTAATAAAAAAAGTCAGTTAAGCATATTTTTATTATGTTCTAATACAATAATGATGTTTAAAAATATCATATAAAATTAATAGCATTGATTGATCATTGGTACAATAGTAGAGTAGGATATCTCAGCCAGTTTAGCATATTGGCTTGCCATCTAGCGGCGAGTAGCGTTTCTACACCAAGCCTGCCATCTAGTAGCGAAATTATCACTACTAGATGAATGAACCACGGTGCCTGTGTATGTAATCTATGGATACTTTGATTGATTTAGTTCATTCATTGATTGTCAGAGTCAGTCGCAGTCAGTGTCATCTATCAAATGAAATCAAAACATTCAAATATCAATCAAAACAAGCAAAACATGGATCAAAATGTAAACCGTGTAAACCTTATTGTAAATTAAATCTAGTCGTCGTCAGTCTTTTATCCCAACCACAGATTAGGTAGAGATAAATCAGATAGACATGTCAGGAACATTTTGGTGTAGACTTGTGTCACAGCCTATGTAGTAGTTACTTACTCCTGATTGGCTATCAGAAAATGATGTATGACATTTAATTTTATATTTCATTCTTGTTTTTTTTTTTTACTGCACTGAGCAGAATGATCATTCTACCATATTAGCTGGGGTAGTACCTACCTACCTATTGTTTTCGTTCCTATCTTAAGGGAAGGAAGGTGTTGTGCTGATAGAAAACAACGAAAGTACAAAGATTCATTTATTTTGTTTCTACAATTTTTTCTTATATTTAATATGTGCTTTTTTTTGCATTTCAGTAAGCAACCTGTTTTCTAATCTTACAGTATCGGTCGAAGTCGTGATTTAGGAGTCACAAATCGGGCCTCAAAATGCCTGTGGCACACTTGGAGTCCTGAAATCTCGTTCAAGCTCTTGTTTCTCAACGCATCACTGTTTATACAATCGAGCCACTTTTTGAGTCTTTGACTACACACTGGGAATTTGCGTAATATAGCGTCCTTTCGCGTATTGGTGCAACCTGGCACAGCACAGCACTTATAATACATCGTACTGAAGGCACAAACCGTATATTTGCAGCTAATGTGGAACAGAAATACTTAGGCGGAAATTAATCGACGCAAACTACTCGCTCAGCACAATAACAACAAATGCACAGACGGTTATTTAGAGAGATACAAACAAACAACACACTCATTCATTCAATAGAACTCAATCGTTCATGACCCAAAATAGCGACTCATTCGCTGTCATACATCATTTTCTGAGCCATGCACAGATTATATACAAGTCCACGCTTTTGATTGGGAACATTTCTACCCGTGATCCCAACCACAGCTCTCAACTCAATCGCTATTTTAAATTGATTTGCCTTGACCATTTGCCATACAGCCTATTCACAATATCGACAGAGCTCAAGTTTTAAAAATGGAGAAACATTCCTCGCCTAACTTTCCGACGACTAAACATTTACTCGAGGACTTCTCAGATACAGAATTTATGCCTCAAAAATACTCCAGGGATCTTGTGCTAGACGATGAAGAAGTGCAAACTGCACACCGCTGCTTCCTGAACATCAGACAACTAGATAAGGACATAAAACAGCACAGTAACTTTAACTGCAAACTTGAGGAGCTAAACCAAAAGCTTATTGAGAATATTGCTAGTTTAAAGGCTCAAGCAAAGAAAAAATGAATATTTACTAACTGCCTGTTCACTACCTTCTCTACCTAAGCTGACAAATAAGTACATCTTATGTGTTATGTTAAAGTATATGATTTTTATGTAAGTGAAACAATATAAACAATCTCATGATTTTATATTACTTTATTATACTTCCGAATTGCATTAGTTCATCTTCTGTAACAACACCTAAATAGAACAAGCATACTAAAGCTGCCCCTTGCTCGGCAAACTTCTTATTTTTCTCCCAAAATGTTGATGCATATTTCTTTTCATTAAAAGTTATGATGCAACGGAACAGTTTGGCTATTTGTTGTGTTTCATACAACGGTAATTTGATACCATTTTTACCTGCCCAAGCATGAAGTTTTGCTTTAGGCAAGTTTAGGTCATTGAAATTAGCTCTGATGAAACACACCTGCAATTAAAAATAAGTTTTTAGTAAATATTGCAATCTAAAAAGTTACAGCTAAAAAGGCGGCGATGGGCTTGCAACCTGTCACGTATTGAATACTAACTTCTGTAAGATGTGGGCATGTATCAAATGTGTTTGGACATGCCTCTGACTACCCCCCTTAGACATCTTCATAGGATCTGGAATAAGTAACATAAAAAGATCTGAGAGAATGTTTACCGCACATTGGGGATACAGTTGTGAACCTGTTTATTTATTTTATTTAAAAAGGTACAGAAAATAAAACTGGCAAAACTTGCCTTCATTTGTTGAACACCTACGAGTTCTGTATCACTATGTTTGCTTCTTTTATGAGGTGGTTCTAGATCATCAGGAGTGACTTGCCATCTACCCTGTATTCCTTTCTTCTGATAACTGGACTGTTTCTCTCTACAGTAATCACCTAAACCCCAAATATCACTGAAAGCAATCAAATAAAATGTTGCAGCTACATGATGAATTTATGATTGTCTCAGCAGTCAATTATTTACCATATTTGCTCTAATGTTTGACATTCTAAAAACATTCTGCCCCTTGGAGTTTCTTGCAGTTCCCGCAGAATATTTTGAACACAGTACTTTGAATTACATGGTGAATTGTCATAATCAATTGCAAGCTTCAGATACTCTTTTATGACTGTGTCCATAGGTAACATGCCTTCTTTTCTAAATATTGAGCAATTCCATTCAGCAGCTCTAGCTAACATTACACTTCTACATCCAGTGACCTCTTTGAATTTCAGTATATCACTGTGTTTTTCTATCTCTTTTGATCCTCCACTGTAAAAAAGTACCATAATTACCATTTAATGCAATCCTACTATGAAAATTACATGGACAATAATTCATACTTAGCAATAACTGGAATGGATATTCTTTCTGCTACATATTTGATAACATCAGGATGCACTGCATGTTGAGGCCTTTCTTCCTTAGTCCTGCCGTGAATCGCAATTGCTTTTATTCCAGTACTGACTAGTTTCTCTACAAGGTGTAATGTTTCTTCAGCAGTATTGAGAATTCTAATTTTACAACTCACAGGTATAGAGAGATTTGATACTAAGGTCCTAAGTATGTTGCATGCTTTTTCTGGTTGCCCCATTAGTGCAACACCCATACCACCTTTAATGGAAAACTCTTTAGGGCATCCCATATTAATGTCTATAGCAGCTACATCTTTTTCGCTGTAAGTGAAAAGCAATAACTGTTAGGTACCTAAGTTGAGTAAAACAAATAAAATGTAAATCTCATACAGTTAGTAGATCTTCTTACACAACTCTGGCAACTTTTAATGCACGCTCTGCATCACATGTACCAAGTTGCAAAACCACTTTTTGCTTTTCTTCAGCACAGGTTCGGAATATAATTGTACCATCTGTTTGGTCCACATAATCCACTGTATTGAGAATATCTGAAACAAAGGTACTTAACAAAAATAGTCTAGAATTAATTATAAGGAATATAAACAACCAGTTTCTAGTTATTTTAGTAGAAAAAAGGTCTATTGGTAAGGTAGACTATCTAGGTGACAATAAGTATTTTTTTGTACTTATAACTTTTTTGCTAGGTGGTATGCAATATAGAATTATCGATCCATCTATCTATTTATGGCAGGGTTTGAAAAGTAATTTAATGTCTATCAATACAATCATTCCTTCAAATATATACAATTGCAATGACAACCTCCGAGGTGCAGTGGGTGAAAGCTCGCTTGGGATGCAAAAGGATGCAGGTTTGATCCCTGCTGCAGGATAAATGTTTGTATGATATAATGTAGCAAATATTGATCTCGGATCTGGGTGTCTTTATTTTAAGTGGTATGAAATTCTGTTAGAAAGTAGAGACGAGCAATAGAGGCTCTATTGGTCATCTCTACTAATACTCTAATGAAATGAATATGAAATAAAAAGAAATTAAATTGGTGACTTTGTGAGGTTTATCACTGACCATTGTATCTTCGTTTCGATCTCAAAAATTTCCAGTCAATCAATTCTTCGGTATAGACAATGTCTGCACCATAGCGCAAAGCTAAAAGACGCATGGGAAGTGTACCAATCCGTACCATTGGTGCAAGTATTGTTTTATACTCATAATTCAACATAATTATCTATAAATTCTGTTAGCTTGAAAACTACACGCAGGAAGTCAGTACTATCCCAGACCATAGTACTACTATCTAGATAGCAGTAGCAGTAAGAACCTAAGAACCACAGGTAAGAACTGTAGCCACATTAATAGCGTGGCTGCCTGGCTGGTAGAGCACGCTCTATAGCACGGCACGCGTGTGGCGCACAAACTATAACCACAAACTTTAGGTAGGATACTTAACGAATGTGTGGCGTGTAACAGGGACATTTGTTGCTACCTAATCTGTGATTTGTTGTTCTGTCTCCACCACAGAACACTATTACCACTCGAATCAATCAAATCAATGACAATTACATTTACAAAAATCTGAAGTTCTAGTGTTGTAAACGCGCAAAGCGTAACGCGAATTACTCTGGCCGAATTTGACATAGAGATAATTTGAGTTGAGAGATCGAATCATGTTGGTTGATTTTGTTACCGATCGGGCGATATAGTCGCTCAGCGACAAAGCCCTTTTCTTTTTTTTTGTAAATAAATAATAATAATAATGTTGGTTGATTGAAATTGATTGACTAGAGTTTTTAACAGTCGGAATGAACTATTTTTTACGTACTGCAGTCTGACCACAGAGAAAATAATAATACAACGTAAAAGTCTGATTACGTCAAAATCATCAATCAGTCAACACAACCACAGATTAGGTAGAGATAAATAACACAACAGTCAGTCAAGTCAATCATAGGATGCATCATGTAGCAATGTCACGGTCATGCAAAATGCAAATTGTTGTTTGTTTTTGTTTTCTTTCTTCGATTAATTAATTTTGCTAGGCTGAACTGAGGCGGGCGAGATCGAAACTTTTACTGTACGAGTTACATATCCTTCTCAATTGTTTTCAAAACCAAAATGAAACCCACGGTTGCTGCTGACGAGATGTTTCCAGAAGGAGTAGGGCCATACATGGACATGGAGGAGGTTGGTGAATGAATTGTTAATCTTATCTTGTAGTTGCGCTCCGTCGTGTTACTTTGTTCTAGACTATGATCTACCTCTGCATCAAATTTAAATTCATTTCCAAATCCATTACCTAGTCGTTTTTGCATGAAAGCAAAACCCTAACGAAAACATAAAAAAAAAAACAATTGCCTGGCCAGTTTATACCACAAGAACCACTAAATAAAGACACATGACCATTCAAGTAAGGTGTTTTTAGTTAAAAATAACCTATTTGCATTACAGGCTGGCGGACCATCAAACCTGCTCATGGATTTAGCAGCAAATGAGAAGGCTGTGCACGCAGATTTTTTTAATGGTAGGTATGTGGGTGGACCTAATCTGTAGGAGTACATTTTTCTACCACCAACATGATCTTTCTTATGAGAGAACTTGGCGTGATCTGCTGGAATACTAAGGTCAATATTTGTCCATGACTTTCCTCACTTGTTTTCTTTTATAACTACTTAATATAAAATCTTCATATTAAAAGAGGTACTATCCCCAGTCAGTCAATATAGCTGTTTGATTTGATAATGCAAAATTAAATGCTCTATAGTTAATGGATCTTGTGAAAGCATAGTGAAAACTTGTTTATTTGCTCTTGTATTGTATGTTGTTATAGTGCTTGTTCCTATCTATTATCTATAGAAAAGGTTCCTGGTAAGTTAGTTATCATCTACAAGTGCTACACACAGAGCATTCACCATCCCTGAGTGCACCCTATCATCAGCTATCATTAGTAGACTTATTGGACACTTTCACTATTAGGTTATTTTGTCAGTAATAAATTAACACATTACTCAGATAAATATCTATTATTCTACACTACAGCATATTTTACATCCGATATATATTATAATGAATTGTATTTTGTTTTCAGATTTCGAAGATCTTTTTGATGATGATGATTTAAAATAATATTAATAAGTTGTAAATAAAGCTTAATTAAAACAAATTATAAAGATCTTATAGAATGAATTTTATTTCTTTTTACATCTATATAACAAATATTATTACAATTCCCTAAAATGATATTTTATTCAAATACTCTCATTGTGTAAGAGTTCAAACAAGTAATATCAATTGTCAACAAAACTGTTTATACTAGCAGCAAAATGCATTTATGGCTTTTAACAGTAAGTGGTAGGTTGAACAAACATAGTTGATATCTTTTTAGGAGCATTACTTCTATCTTTATTCATGTGCACATGTAATTACTAATTGTAATTATACAAAATTACTAGAGTTGATGAAATATAAAAGCTCTATTTATATAACTATTAGTACACCTCTTCTATAATAAAGACATTTCTATAAAGTAGTAATGAACAAACAAAGACAATGAGCAGTGCCAATAATTATAATGTACAAATAAATTCATTGCAATGATTTTACACTTATTACAAAACAATAAACATACTAAAAACATGGAAGAAAAATCAAACATATTAGGTAGTAAGTAACATATCTAAATCTGATGAATATCAGAAGGACAACCTATGTAAAATTCCAGGTTTAAGAAAAGTCGTAACTAATATGGAAGAAGATAAATGCATGTATACCAAACATGTTTTGAATTTATAATATAATAGCTTCCAGGAATATAATTTCTAGTAACCATAAAGGTTTATGCACAGGTATTTTAGCAAATTAATATAGATGCAAATTATACACTTCTAAAATATAATACAAACCAACTCATTCAATGGTGCACTGCAACTTCAAGTAAGAAATCTTGCTACAAAAATTACCAATGCTTATAAAGCACAACAAGTTATGATTTATGGCATGATTGCTTACTTAACTTTTACTGTACAGATTTACCGACAAATATTAAAATAAAAACGAAAGGATTCATATTACTAGTATATTTTATCTGGGGTATTACTGTGTCATGGTGTGCCAGAATATTACTGAATTAGTACTTTGAAATCATGTGTTATGTGAGCAATTTTGGAAAAAACATCATAGAAGGGTTTTGTATTTGCTGATCTAGCTTACCAATTTATAACATCTATTTTGCAATTCTATATTAGTGTTGTCATGTGCAACATTACTAAAATTCCTATCTAGTCTTGTGTTAGACATCAACGTCACTGCTGTCATCACTGTACTCGTAACCCTCTGGTTCTTGGTCATCCCCTGCTTCATTTTCTCCTTCTGCTTCTACAGTTTCCTCTTCCTCTTCTTCTTCATCATCACACTCATCATCAAGTAATGATGCAATGTTGTTTATTTTGCTGAGATCATCACCTTTCGCCATTTCTGAAACCAATATTCAGTGAGGTTAGAGTCAGATTACATTATAACTCTTTTTATTAAGTTTTAAAATTAGCTTCATGTCTAATAATAATACCTGTTTTTTTTAGAATTATACAGGGTGTAAAAAGACGTCTACCGAAGCCGAAAGGGGTAGGTATAGCATCCCAACACACAACCAAATCCAAAAGGATTTTCCGAAAAATCATTATGTCCAGAGAAAACCGACCTCGCACAGCTGGTCGAGCGTATGTACCGGGCGCGTTTTTATCCCTAGATTGCTGGATTTTGGGTTTTAATTGTTTTTTTCTTTTATAAATGAAATTATTAGGCATATCTACCTAATAATTTCATTTATATATATTATTATGTTGTACTAGTAGTAATTATCTAGAAAATAAAATAAAATGACGTAGCTCATGATGTTCAGAATCATGGTCTGATTGAGTCTTTTTACAACCTTTATTAGATTATAAATATTTTGGAAAGTGTCAAATTCTGTGTTGTAATTATACTCATTTAGAAAATATCATATTATTATGAATTTAGAATAGAATAGAATAAAGTTTTATTTTCTCCACACCATGTACACGTTACAATAGGGACTTAAATCTACATAATTTGATGTGGGTGAAAATACGGCTACCCCTCAGCATTTGCTCCAACAGCTCGAGAGGTTCAGGTTTTGATTCTTATGCATCGTAAAATGTTAATAAATATTGATATTGTCATACTTACGTTCCACATAACTTTCTAATGATTTGGGCACCATGCTCTTGGCTCTCTCAATATCTTCTTCTGTGCAGTCGCCTTTATCTAATCCTGAAAGAAAAAATAAATGGTTACGAAAACTTACACTAGCCTGAAAAAATTAAGTCTATGTCAAGCAGATTTGGATGTTTTTGATAATTAGCTAGAATAGCACTGAATTCGCAAACAATTATTAACAATTCAAGAATACATACCAAATAAAAGGCCCATTCTTTTGAGAATGTCGATGTCGTCGTGAATTTGGAATCTTTTGTTAAAGTTAAACATATACTCTGACCTGAAAACGAAACAATATACAAATGGTTTATTAACACAATAAAAATGCTCAAAAATGTATCCCAAGGACATAGACCCAGATCTTCAAACTATACCTACTGTTTGTGGGCATTTTTATTTTTTAGTTTACTTAGTTTAAGTATAAGGTTGTCTGGAAGAAATCGCCTTGAGCGATAAGACCGCCGATTGTAGGACAATACTGTCGAAACTTAGCATATAATTACTTCATGTAACAATGTGTCCTCAATAAAGTTCTTGTTTATTTATTTATTTATTTGCTGAACTCATATTCATCCCTTTAGATATCATGGAATTGTATATAAATAACCTGGCCATAGTCTACTATCCTTTTTTGATACTGGAAGTAACCTCAGAAGAATACAATAAAGGCTTGTCCTTTGTGTTTGGTTATCTTTACTTATTATAAGTTGTATGTAAGTTTGCATGTAGGAAGATATTTTCGACAATATAGTACATTTTACACTTACTTATCGTTAGAAATACTGCAGTCAATCAGCGCTTTGTCACTTGTGTTCACCACAATAAATGGCAAATGGATGGCTGACGAGGGCGAAGGTTTGATTCCTTTGTTTTCCGCATCTTTATTTCTGTCTATCAAACTTTTGAAAGAGATGTGCTGAAAAATACACCAAAAAAAAAATTTATTAACATTAAAAATAGTAAGAATCGTCCATACATGCGTTAACCAAGAACATTCATATATATGTAGTAGATTTAACTAGTTATGAAAATAAGTCGCAGTCTTAAATCAGTGATAGCGGCTTTGTGCGTTTCGCGATGTCGCTGGATTTACCTTCGCGCTGCCATAGACCTTAGTATCTTTTGGTGTGTTGGTTAAATTCTATATTTGTATACATAAAGAAAAAAAAACCGGACAAGTGCGAGTCGGACTCGCCCACCGAGGGTTCCGTACAAAGGACTATGTAGGTACGTACGTACCTGTAACATCTTTTTTTTTGCGTTAAGTTTAATTTTTTCACAGCATAAAGGGACCGTAGACCTGAGTATACGGTTTTAATTTCAACTCGATACCTCCACGCGTTCCCGAGATAAAGGGCCTTGACAGACAGACGGACGGACAGACAGACAGACAGACGGCACGGTAGTCATTTTCTCATATCTATAGGAGCTCCTTACCTTAAATAATCTGATAAAAATGACACTGTGTCGTGTTTGAGAATTTGTATAGAGATTTTGAGGGTTCGCGGTATTTTATCCATCTATTTATACACACATAGATAATATACATCACAGAATTAATTATTCTAATTCGTAATATCTAAGAAAAATACAAGGACACATAATAACATTCAACGGAAATAAAAAAAATCTTATAATTTAGAGGTATTAATTTCAACTGTAGCAACGTTATTATTACCTGCAGTATCAACTCCTGTAACTGTTGCGTTTTCTTCTGTATCTGATCCAACTTCGATTGCTTCTCTTTTTCTAAAGAGTTGCACTCTTGTACACTGTTTGTGGGAAGGCCCAGCCATCTGATTTCTTTTTTCTCTTTAGAAATTATGTTCATAGCCATGAGTACATTTAGTGCGTCGTAGACCCGCCGCCGAATATTCTTTTGGTCATATTGCTGTAAGGTTAGATAGATCTGAATTTTGTGGTGACACAATTCATAATTTATTTTGTTCTTTTAGTTTATAAAAACAGAACAAGTATTTACAAACAACCTAAATAACAGGATCAAGCCCGTGATCAAGCCTATACCCAAGGTGACATAACATCCGAGCTTTTCAATTCCTGCTTCAAAGTAGTTAAACCCCGACAGACGCCTTCCGGCGGCCTAAAAACTCAGTCACTAACTCATACAAACTTACGTTAAATGTGACCCCGGCAACTAGTACAACTTACTTGACTATCACCAGCACCGTGGATTCCTGCCGCAAATTCCAGTACCAGCTCATCAGCCACCTCGTTGTAAGAAGTGAAGCCCTTGGTCCTCACTTTTTCACAGACTTTCATGGAGAAATGCCTCAGCCCTTTCCCAACTTTGTCAGCGTGTTTGCGGCGTTTCGTCGTACTAAGAATGAAAATTAAATTGATTTTAATTGTGCGTCGCGGTGTCACCGGCGCGGCGCGGTCTCTTGGGAAAGTTTAAATATTACTCTATTCTATTCAATTCAAACAAATCTTTAAGTGATAATAAATGCTAAGTTTGATTTTAGAAAACAATCATGGGTTATGTTTATATCAAACACTTGACAAACAAGTGTTATTATTTCATTATTTTCAGCCTGGATCATCCCACTGCAGGGCAATGGCCCCCCTATCCCCCTTCCACTTTTCGCGGTCTAGTGTGGTTGTATGCCAATCTTTTGCGATAGAGTCCAGCTCATCCCGCCATCTCAGTCTGGTTCAGCCGCGATGTCGTTTACCGTCGTTTGGTGCCCATTCTGTTACGGTTTTCGCCCAGAGATCGTTAGACATGCGTCAGACGTGCCTCGCCCAATTCCATTTCAGTCCAGCAGCTTTTTGAGAGACGTCAGCAATTTTAAAGTTTTGGAGCGCAGTGTGGTATTACAGATTCGGTCGGTAAGTTTTACATCGAGAATACTGCGCTCCATTGCTCTTTGGCAAACCTCTAGGTCAGACCTTTGTTTGGCTGTCAAGGACCAGGTTTGGGCTCCATATGTGAATATGGATACAATACCCTTCATATGGTTTTAATGGCCCAATAGCTCCTCCAGGCATTTTCAGTGCGTCGAGCAACTTCTTTTTCTTGTCTTGCCTGGAAGGAGACTATTTGGCCAAGGTATATGTAATCATCGACGTATGCAATCTCTACACCACTAATCTCAATATAATATAATATAATAAATCTCAATTTTACGTCTTACGCCATTGGTCATTAATTTAGTCTTTGCCATATTCATTTTTAGTTCGACTTCGAGGCTTGCTTTGCTAAGGTCGTCTAGCATTTTTGACATCTCAGAGGCAGGAAGCCAGAATAAAACGATGTCGTCAGCAAAACGAAGATTTGTTAGCTTTCGTTCACCGACGACGATTCCCGCATCTGCCCAGTCTGCTAGTTTCCTGAATACTTCCTCGAGCGTGGCAGTAACCAGTTTTGGAGACAGCGGGTCACCATGTTTGATTCCATTTTGGATCGGAAACGTAAGTCCCACCGAGTGAATTTTAATCACTGCTATACTATTGCTGTATATGAGTTTAAGAAGTTGAATGTATTTACTTTCAATGTTTTGATTGTGTTATGCGGTGAAAATGGAACTATATGTGATGCTAGTCAAGTGTTAAGGATTTTAAAATGTGTCAAATACTCACTAGACAACAGACACATCATTATCGGAGTCATGTCTCCGGCGAGTGCCATGTGACATGCTGGTGGGCTCCTGTGTGCCGCTTGAACTGGTGACCCTGAGTTCTGGTGCCGGCCCGGGAGCAATGCTCACAAAGGGGTCTAGAACTTTCACTTCCTGTGGTGACTGTTTCTTTTTTGGCTGCAACTGAAAAAAGTTACTATAAGTTAACTCTAATTTTAATCTTACAACATATAATTAGTACAGCCATATTATGACTCATGAAATGGTTGGATGAAGTGGAGTAAACAGAGAGAGAGAGAAAAATTCTATATTTCGTAAGTTAACTAAACATAGTTAACTTACGAAATATAGATTTTTTTAAAGCATCAATTTAGTTTGTATAATTACCCAACAAAATAAAATCAGCAAAAGGCCAACTTATTTTTTGAAGTTATCATGGTAGGTTACACATACACATACAACTAACTAGTGTCCGACCGTAACAAGGTTTTCAGCCGAAACCGAAACCGTAACCGAACCTTCGGCTTTGACCTCAGTTTTGGCCGAAACTGAAACTTACATACACATCTTAAAATTTTCGTCCAAATTTATAGCAGAAGTTACTATTCCATACGTGAAAGATATACCGTTTCGAACTTGTGTTGAATAGCGCGTGGGAGCAGTTTGTAGGGGTAGACGGTATAAAATCAGAACAAGGGTCTTTAAAAAAACAATATAACGTGACTAACATGAGCTCCAATTAGTTAAGTGTTTTGATGATTTTGAATTTCAAGATATTTACAACTGACTGACAATTTAGTTACGGGTCTTAATCGCGTAGGTATTAACTTATTTATTTATCTCGAAGTTTTGATAGCATTACAAAAAAAGCTGAATTAAAATATGTTATCAAGTCGTGAAAGTTTAAAATGTATCTAAGATGCTCACAAGTTTACCAAGTCTTGGTATTTCTACATATTACCCTTCTACTATTGTGATAGGAGGTCGCAAAATCGAAAAGGTGGTGAAACGGCATAGTAAGGAAGGCCTACTCATCGTCTTACGTAGTACTTAATAACTTATCATTTAATCAGCAAATAAAATTGATAACAAAATAATTTCTATATACGAGAAAACAAAAAACACACCCAATCTCAACACAACTACCCCAAGCATCAGCACGCGGACTCAACTGGCGATAAATACGAGCCACAAGCTCACTTGAAATTATCCGAACATAACGCGATAGCCCACAAAAACTGAGTTTCAGGTTTTTGGCCGAAACTGGCCCAAACCGAAACCGAAACCGAAACTTCGGTTGGACACTACAACTAACACTTATTTTTGGATGGTTTGATTGTTGCCTTCATAGCACAGAACTAAGAAGCCAGTGGCAAACTCTGGTGGGTAATTGTTACCAGCAATGATGAAATTTGAGAGGCTTACAGCCTCAGGAGGTGGTGAAATAAGCCTAAGTATTATGGATTTAAATCTTTAAATGTATAATAACTTACTTCTCTTAATAGTTTCTTTTCCTCAGGAGAGCCTGGTTCAACTTTTGGGGCAATGGGTGTGAATGTAGGCTTGGGAGCTGGAACTTTCACTACCTCTGTAAAAACACAATGAGGAAATGAATAGCAACATTTATGGATTTATAATAAATAATAAAGCCAAAAGTTTGTGAGTATGTTTGTGTTTCAATCACATCTAAACCAGTGAACTGATTTAGATTAAACTTGGAATAGGTGTAGACAGTGACCTGGAATAGCATATATTATGCTATTCAAAATGTTGGTACTACGCAGGCGCACATAGTATGTATCTAGTCCATAATAAATAGAATATCATAGATTACAGTTACGAGACATAAAGTCACAATTCTCAATGTACTTGTGATGAAATAAATACCTACTTGGTAGATTTTTCAGGCAGCCTAACCTAACAGCTCTAAGCACAGGCCCCTGAAACAAGTTAAATTACTCCTTAGTAATGTAGTGCTTTGTTCCAATTTCACTTTTCATAATCTAAGTATAACTTAACTTTTCATAATAAAATTATTATCAAAAGTCATCAGTGTAATTTAATTGTATTAGACAGATAACATCATGGTTTTCTTTAGGGTTTTTCAAAATCTAAGGATAGGTATGGAAAATTAAAGAGAGGCCTAACCAGCTGAGGTATAAAGCTAAACCTAAGGTACATTTTTGATCTTCAATAATTGAGAATATGTTGCTATGAGGTAATGCAACTGCATCATAAGTTCCTATCCTAAGATAGAGAGAGGTATTTGCTAGATTTATACATTGACCATACTTACAATAGTTTTGGTACATAACAGAGAGAGATGTGACTTACCTTCCCTTCTTGAGAAGCTGGAAGTCTAATCACCTTCACAGAATTGGGTTTTATTTTAATTTGTGGGATAGCTTGCGTGTTTGTATTCTGCACTACTTTCACGACTTGAGGTTTCCCTATAAAATGAATAATATAAGTACTTGGAATAAGCAAGGTGGGCGTTTTTACTACAATACCTACAACCTATTATCCAACTATGAAAATCTGAACTATCACAGTATGATCTTGTTGAATAAACATTCCGCTACCGAAAAATCAACGGACGTTTCCACCCTAACCTCGTAAACGCCCAAAGTAACAACGTACTGCGTCCTACTAACTATATGAAATCATGAGGTGATATGAACCAAGAACAATGCTGCATTGACGAATGGAAAGATGTGTAAACTACCACGATCTAGAATAACTCACTAGATACTGGTAAAAATAAAAATAACTACGGAACTAACTACCATCCACGAAAAGTAGCGTCACTACTAACCATTAGCGTCGTGGATAAGGAAATTTACTGTACTATCTGTCTGAGACATTTCTTCTGAATTCGGTGTAATCGATTATCCATTTAATATGCACAATTAAGTATAGCTTTTGAAATTGGTCGACGACCAAACAAATTAAAAATACCTACTCAAAGTTGTATGGTCACAAATTCACAGGTCAAAATGGCGACACTTTTTTTATCAATGATTTATAGTCATATTTAAGAAGTACAATTGCAAATCAATCGTCATTGATCTCGACAATCATTCTTATTAGTACTCAACAACAAAAATCACTAGATTTTGCAATTATTTGCAGCAATTCTAGACAAAACTATCGTCTAACGAATTATGGCGGGCTCCAAGGTTTACCAGCGACCAGCTGATAATTTCGTGATTGGTCAAAAAAGTGCTCACGTGGTACAATCTGTCAACATTCTAATATTGTCTGTGGTTTAGGGACCAGCCCACAGAGAGATCGAATCTAATAAAAAAGAAGTCGTACAATCCTAGAAGCAACCTGTAGCCATAAAAAATAAGTGTGTGAATCTTATTTTTATATATAAGCACGTATCTTTATTCGTCGCTGTAATACTAATATTTTTTTACCAGCTTGGTAGGCCTCTAATATCTTCACGACTCAGTACAATTAATACAGTAGTTCATTCATTCACTCAAATTCACCACGCTGTGGCTACTGCAAAGAAATGAGAGTTTTGACACATGATTTTGACATAACCAAAGAAAGACTACGACAAACGACAAAACACATGGTTGGTGGTGTTTGGTCTTGTTTGTTTTTTGTTTTGTTTGTATTGCTGTTTTCATTTTCATTAGTCTTGAATGAAAACCGTCTAGGAAATTTAAAATTACTCAAAATGTGGAAGATTTTCTGTATTTTCTGTGTTATAATAACTTTACAGAATGTTATGTCTATTGAATGGAATGATATTGATGTACCAACTCAACATATGAAATATGTTTTCAATTCGTTCGAAAATGTAGCTAAATCTTGCCTGAAAGATGTTCAATGCCGTCATAAACATTTGGTTGGATTGAAAGCGTGCTGGGGCTATGAACAAAACTGTAATATTGAGAATTCCTACCCAATTAGACCGGCTTGCCCTGGCGATCACCGAGGATGGGTCAACACTAAAGAAGCACAACTTGATACATTTTACACTCAAGCTGATTTCGGTGAGGCCTAAAATATCTCCTAACATTAAATCCCTGCTATGCTATAAAGGGACAACAAGCCACGAAAGGCAACTAAGAATCTAGCTACTTAGAGGAAACTAGTTATTTTTCTAGTCCAATGATGTTCTAATTACAAAAACTTAGGCCTTCACATCTACATATTAGATGATTTATACAGCGTCAGGAGGCAATCCATGCCTACACTTAACGGGACGCTGCAGTGCCTGGGACATTGTTTTTTGAGATGGAATAGGCTTGCCCAGCACCTATACCATCCTCTCAGCTTAATCAGCCTAGCCCACAGGAAAGACGACGACGATACGTGTGGAGCTGACTTAGCTGCGGGTTTCCTCACAATGTTTTCCTTCACCGTTAAGAGCTCCTGTTATAGCGCATGTAAATTTTAAGAAACGAAAAATCCATTGATGCACGCCGGGATTCGAACCGGGATTAATTACAAAATACAAGCAAGTAAGGAAGCATGTGCTTGTGAGTTGTGACTATCCCACCCCCATCAGACATTTTCAAAGAATCTTATTATCCATACTAATATTATAAAGCTGAAAAGTAGAGAATTAGCGAGTTTATATGTTATGTTCCCCAAAACGCAACGATAGCGCGATCTAATTTTTCCTGTGGCGCCATCTATTATGTAGTAAAATGTGTCTGTCTGTCTGTCTGTTTGTTACCTTTTCACGCCTAAACCACTGAACAGATGATGCTGAAATATGACATGGATAAAGATTATGTCCCAGGGACGGACATAGGCAACTTTTTTTTTTCAAAACTAATCATGTAGGGCGTGAATTAAGGGTTGAAATTTTGTATGGGGACTTAAAGTGAAGTTCCAGTTGAAGGCCACTAGATGGCGTTGCTGTCCTATGGCTGAGGTCGAGATGGCGCTATTATTTCATTTTTATTTTTTTAAAAGTATCAGAAGAGATGCTTCTTAACAGCAGTTTTCAGTTCTGTTTTTATTGCTGACGAAGTCGCGGGTACCAGCTAGTGTCTGTTATAATTCCTACTTGGTTGGTAAATTATTATTTACTTTCAGGCTATATCAAAGAACAGATTGATGAATTAATGGTCATGTGTGAGGCCTCTTATGCAGATGACACATCTTTAGAATGCTCAAAATACTTAAGGTAAGAGAATAGTTATCACTCTTATTACTTGCTTATTGTATAGTTTACACTAGTCACTTTTTTATAAAGTGCAGTTTTTTTTTCATAAAGATTTAATTGATCAGAATACACAGTGTACAGTAGCTTATGCATATCCATTACTTAATAAAATAATGATTACAAGTAACTATGAGGTTGGTATGGTTGGTACTCCTACACCAAAACGGCTGTACAGATGTGGCTGAAATTTGTTATTGAAAGTAGGTATTTCTAGTTTGGAAGAAGTGAAGTATTCTCAAGGGGTAGTTTATGGCAATAAAGTGATTAAGCCACAGGTTAGGCCATGAGCCACGCTTCTAAACATCCAAACATTAAAATTGGCCACTTCCTCACACAAACTCACTGTTTCCTCTCAGGCACCGATTAATATTATTATCATCACTCTAATGATGTACTGTAAAAAGTATTTGTTAATAATTATGTTATTTCAATACTTTCAGATTCTGCCGTGGAAGAAACCTTATGTTGAACTTCACTGGTCTCATAGGAAGAGGAGATAATCTTAGATATAAAATGGACATTCTAGGTCCTGGACAAATAGGTATTCATATTATTTACAATCATAAACTAACATAATTATGTAAGTGTTTGATGCACCTAATTAGACTAAATAGTAAATACTCAATTTTATTGAATTAACTTGACTTTTCAGCCAGAATAATAATTATAAGATTTTCGTATGTCATTATTATTATAAGTATTTGAAATAGACGCAGGTTACTCTCCTGCCTCTATTTACACAGAAACTCGCAGAATTTGCTTTCTCTTTAGGGGTTCTAGATTATCCTATGATCTGATGTTGCCTGAAATAAAGTCATCTATATTTTAATGAATATACCACTTCCCTTATATTTTGCAGGTGGTTATTGCAATTTCCATTCCAAAAGGTTAATGGATGAAGCAGAACATATGAGTGCCTTGCAGTCATGGGCACCTGAATTGGTACATTTTGTCAAGACTCCAAATAAACCGATCACTGATGGGATGTGTGATGTTGTTATTGATAAACCAACATTCATTATGAAGTTAGATGCCTGTAAGTTACCTCTGAAAACAATACTTGTAAGTTTAATGTACTTGATGTAATTTAAAAGTAAAATGATCTAAAGAATCTATTCAAATATATCTGCAAATCACTGAAAACTAACTAATTTGGGGCAGACAATAAATAGTGCATTTTCTGTTTCAGCTGTAAACATGTACCATCATTTCTGTGACTTCTTCAACCTATATGCCACACTGCATGTAAACTCAACGCATCCTAGCACATTCTCACGAGACAATCATATCCTTGTTTGGGAGACATTCACATATGATTCAGCTTTTAAAGATGCCTTCAAAGCTTTTACAAAGAACCCTGTCTGGGATTTAAAAAAGTTCAGAGGGAAAGTGGTGTGTTTTAAGAATGTAGTGCTTCCTCTTCTGCCAAGAATGATTTTTGGACTCTATTACAACACCCCATTGGTATGTTCGGTCAAATCATCAGTTAATTTAGAAAATACAATTTATTTAAACTAGATAGATGCTTCTACTGGACTTATTAAGTCTAGACTTATTACTGGGATCTTCGATCAAAAGACTGGAATGATATTTTTTTTTAAATAGACCTCAGCTGTTGATCTTGTAACTACTTGTTACATAAGCTAATTGATGATAATATTTATTTTTTATTTCAGATCTATGGATGCGAGAAGAGCGGCCTATTCCACGCATTTTCCGAGCACATCATCCATTCCCTAAATATAAAACTTCATCCCAGAAAAGACGACAGAGTGAGAGTCACTTTACTTTCCCGCGGTACCACTTACAGGGGGATATTGAACGAGAATGCAATACTGGATGCTTTGATAAAAGTCGAGGGCTATGATGTCCAAAGGGTTGTGTATGATAGAACAGTACCATTCACTAAGCAGTTGGAGATCACCCACAATAGTGATGTGTTTATTGGAATGCATGGCGCGGGCCTCACGCATTTGCTTTTCTTACCTGACTGGGCTGCTGTGTTTGAAGTGTAAGTATGCTTTTATGTACAAGTATAAATAAATAATGCTGGATTTTACACACAGCATCATCTAGCCCCAAAGTAAGCAGAGCTTGTGTTATGGGTTCTAGATGACTGATATACTACTTATATACTTTTTTCTTTGTAAATATATACATATGATACATAGAAACACCCAGACCCGAGACAAATACTTGTAGATCATACAAACATCTGTCCCGCGACGGGGATCGAACCCGCAACCTTCTGCGTCGCAGCCGGGCTTTCGCCCACTGCGCTACAGAGGTCGTCGAAATAAATGAAAAGTATAAATAAACTAGCTGCCCCGCGCGACTTCGTCTGCGCATAGGGATTCATTTTTTCCGCGCAATTTTTTAAAAATTTTCTGTCATAAGAACCTTCTCCTGACAATAACAAACACAACAAAAAAAAATAGTGAAATCGGTCCAGCCGTTCACGCGTGATGCCGTGGGATCGTGGGATCAAAGACCAAGGGATATAGCGATTCATTTTTATATATAGAGATGTATAAATTATATAACACTTGTTTTTTTAGAATCATAGCTAACACATAAGTTCTGCCAGACACAGATATAGGTAGCTAACACTCTACATCTACATGTTTAAAAGTGATATTATTATTATTATGGTTTAGTAGAAAATATTTGTGTAACAGGTACAACTGTGATGATCCAAACTGTTACAAAGATCTCTCCAGGCTGCGTGGACTCAAGTATGTGACGTGGGAAGACAAAACCAAACTGGTTCAACAGGATGAGGTAAAAACTGCAAATTCAAATGATAAATTAGTAAAAATTCAATGATGTGCTGCATTTGGCACATGCACATTCTTTAAAATGTCCATGAATTAAACATAGGGGAAAATTAGTGTGTTGAAAGTAATACCCAGCAGTTGACTCTCGCCTTTGTCGTGAGTATTAAAAACTACGAGTATTATGATTTATGAAACTATACTACCCAGACCCGAAACAAATAATATATTTACATATCATGCAAAGAGTTTTTCTATCTATCTATCTATTCAGCCGGTAGCACCCACTGTTGGGTATAGGCCTCTTCTCTTTCACGCCACTTCTGGCGGTCTTGTGCCAGCCGGATCCACTGTTCTCCCACCGCCCCCACAATGTTGTCTGACCATCGGGCAGGTGGCCTGCCCCGAGGCCGCCGCATATCTCTTGGCCACCACTCGGTAACCGCCTTGGTCCATCGGTTGTCGTCCCGTCTGGCCAAGTGCCCCGCCCATCTCCACTTAAGCCTCGCTATCCGTATACCTACATCCTCGACCTTAGTGTGGCGTCGAATCTCGACGTTTGGTATACGGTCCACGAGGTGGATACCTAGCATGGCCCGCTCCATGGCTCTTTGAGCAACCCTTATCGTGTGCATGTGCTCATTTGTGAGAGGCCATGTTTCGGATCCATAAGTAAGAATGGGAAGGACACATTGGTTGAATGTCTTGGTTTTGAGACATTGCGGGATTTTGGACTTGAAAACATCTTCCAATTTACCAAAAGCAGCCCACCCCAGTTGGATGCGCCTAGCAATTTCCCTCAACTGGGAGCCCCGGCCAAAGGACATACGGTGACCAAGGTAAACATACTCATCGACTGTCTCTATTCGGTGGTTGTCGACATCGATGTTAGGTATGTGGGACGGATTATTTGTCATTACCTTAGTCTTCGACATGTTCATCCTAAGGCCGACGCTCAAGGAGGCCTCATGCAGTTGGGCGAGCATGATCTGGAGTTCTGCGGCGGACTCGGCAACGAGGATAAGGTCGTCAGCAAACCGCAAGTGTGACATGTTCCGGCCGTTAATCCTAACGCCTCTCTCTTCCCAATCTAAAGTTTTCATAACATCCTCCAAAAGACACGTGAAGAGTTTCGGGGATATCGTATCTCCTTGACGTACTCCACGGCTTATGGGTATTAGGTCGGATAATTTATGCATGCGTACTTGCATAGTTGCAGATTTATAAAGCTCCCGAAGAATATTGACGTAGCGCTTGTCAATATTGCAACGATGGAGAGAGTGAAAAGAGTTTTTGCGCCACGAGAATTGAACTAAGCCCGCGACGTGGCCGTCAAGTAGTCAGTAGGACAAATAATGAGGATTTGTAACTTTGGTTTTGGTCACGTTATTGAAGAGGCTAATGATTGTCTCCTTATTTGCAGGGTCATGGGCCCAGTGGAGCGTCACACGCAAAGTTTACAAACTATTCCTTTGAAGTAAAAGAGTTCTTGAAACTTGTTGAGCGCTGCGCCGAGCATGTTCGCAAACAAAAACAATTCATCGATTTTATTGAAAAATCTAGTGCAAACACTCAACGCGAAGAACTGTAACTGTGGGATGGCCAATAGCCCCAATGTAAGTTTTTTATGAAGCAATTTTGGATTACGTTAGCTGCGTTTGCGTATTTTTGGAAACACTATCGCTTTCAGTAAAAAAAACATCTTATAAGTAGATCGTCATTACTTACTTAATTTACTTATAAAGTAATTTTGACTAGTTTTTATATTTAATTTAGCTTATTCTTGATACTTATACTCACTCAGCAATATTATAGGCGTATTTTTGTTCTTAAAGCAAATGAATAAGTAATTATAATTTCTTAACACGCTTAATAAAAATATCAAATAAAAAAAATTTATTTTAAGAGCAAGTATTTAAAGTATTATGGCCAATCAATGTACAAATAAGTAAACGAATGAAATTATTGAGCTTTGCTCGTTCAAACAAACACATTCCATTGTGATGCTGTTGATGTGCTGTGATTATAAATTGCTAGTTATTATGTAATTTTAGGAAAATATTTCGAACAGTGTGTGAAGATATTCTCTTTTCTCCCTTTCTTGATATTGTGGACTAAAAATGACCCAACTTATTCTGGTTATTTTGTCACGCGTACCATCGGCGCTGATAGATGCTCAGCGTCATTTGAATTGGCATTGCTGCTTTCTCTCATATTTGTAATAAGTCCCGAAAAAAGATTTAATAGAAAGGGTTTAAAGTCCGTCCATTTCATAGTCTTCATCCATTTGAGTTGAGGATCGCGTAAATTGAGTCCCGTTATTTACGTTCAACACACGCTTTGCGCTGCCGTGTTGTAAACAGAACTTTTGTATAAAACCGAATGCAGTGTAAATTAAATTACGCGACTCATTTTACGCAAACAAAAACGCTCGTTTTGTCTTGTCACCCTAGTAATAATTATTGTTAAATAATATTTAACTAATGATCCTGAATAAAGATGCAATCTGGCACAATTTATATCCGAGTGCACCGCTAGTTTAATTGTAGCGTCGTCGAGTCGTCCGTAATAACAGTTTGCGATATTCAGATAAATTGTTTAAAAGATCGGCCTGGATCCCAGTACGGCTGAGTTATTGTCCGTTAATCTCGGAGAATGTTGAACAATAACAGTAATGATTGTTTTCGATGGAATATTCCTTGTATTTGGGTTAGCGCTTTCATCATTCCGGACAAACGTAGATGTCATACATGTTGTTCATTTAAATTGAAATGAAACTGTTGTTTTACAATACAAAATACTTTTTATTTTGTATGTATATCGTACTGTTTAAGATTTTGTAAGAATACCTACTGTATCCCCACGTAGGCAAAGACATGAAAACTGCATTATGTACCTATAGGAAGCTTTATAATCTCAAAGTTTGTATATTTGTTGGATGTATCGATTTAGTTTATGCTATCGTGGTATTGACATTTTAAATAGTCTATTCCTTTCTCCTATCCTATCTATTCCAAGTTTCTTTCAAATCGGGCGTTATTGATACACAAAATTAAAATTGAGATTCAGATTGAGATTTATAATATTAGTATGGGTAGGATGTGTTGAAAGATCATGTACGGGAATATTTATATCGTAAAGCAATCACATATTGGAAGCAATATTTACAGAGGGAAATTAATGAGGTTCTCTCGTTCCCGCCCCGGGCCGCGCGCGCATAACTTTCGGCACAACCACAGATTGTATCGCGAAAACAATCACACTCGTAATTGAAATTGTTATAAGACGCCTGTATATTTAATTTAATATTGGAATGTACACGCGTAACTTATTGTGTTACTTAACGAATGAGTAGGTACGGCAAATAAGTTTTTCCCCTCTATTAAAAGTTTAAGGTGTTTACGATCTCTGAGAACTAAGAACACGGAATATGATTCATTTTAATTAAATTTGCCTTATAAGGAATCTTAGGCAAATTGTCTTATTAGAAAATGTACTTACTGTTCTAGATATCTCTTATTACAATCAAAATGTATCATTTAAGACACAGTGATTTGAGATAATTCGTAATTGTCACTTTTATATCGACGAAAATAAATGACAAAAAACATAACCCTTTTTTGACAATCGAGTAAAAAATAGAGGAAGTCTGTAAGTCCTTTATAAATACTTCGATACGAGTGTTAGAACTTCTGTCCCATAGAAATGCCATGACATTCGGCACAAAGAGATTGTATCGAGCTAACAAAATTTATGTTATGGCAATATTATGTGTACCTAATGCTATGCTATGTAATGAATTCATGAAAGTTAATAGTTTGATCACGTATATTTGATTGAGTTTTTTTGATAAGTTTTATTTAGTATCTAATACGGTGATGGTATTTTAAAACATTTAGTTATCGGCCTAATGAATTAAGTAGTTGTTAAGTAAAAGGAAAATAATTTTTTATTAAGTATTTTTATGTGTACTTAGACCCACAAAAGTATGCAAGAGGCAAGAATGCTCATTTAACAAAATGTTTTTTGTTTACTAGTCCTAATGATCTTATAGGTGTCCACTGTGTCCAGGCTAATAAAAGTATTCAATTAATTTTAATAAAAAAGATTTACACACTTTTAAACGGTTTTTTTTTCAACCATAATAACATTGGTATTGCTTTTTACCCATAAACTCATAAATTACATTTAATCGTCCCTTTCTTATCAAAAGTTAGTATTGTATAAAATTATCAAAAGTCATTTTTCCTGAAATACATTCAGATGATATACTACGCCCTTATTTGAATCTATGGTTAGATTATAAAAGCTATTTTAAGTTTAGTGTGATAGTCCATTGAGTAACCAGTCCGTGGTTTTACTCCCTGAATATCTTTATTAAAAGGAGCATATCACACACAATTTCTATTAAATCAAATGTGAAATGCACCTATGATCGTTATCTTTTTATGGGTATTGCAGAGGCGTGTCGGTGTTTAGACTCGAGCACTAGTCTATAAACTTAGACGGTTCTAACACTGGACGTTAGTGTTATAAAATTATATACTTTATTACATCAAATTGCAATTGGGTATACCTACTCATGCATTGACTACCATACATAAAGATTATGACGTGCACACTTTACTACATCACAAATAATACATAACTTTTATGATGTATAAAAAACTACATTTTATGAACCTTTACTGGATGCAGTCTTCAGCATGGTATCTTGTTTCTTTATGAAAAAACTTCAAAGTTTAATTTCCCCTCGTAAATCGGGATTTGTTTGACTAAGATTTTCTTGACTGTATTGGCAAGATAGTATTGTATTGTCCAATGGAGTAGTACTCCTAGGCGACAGTCCGTAGGCTACACGTAGTCGTAGGGCCGAGCAAGGCCGGTGGCTGGGCGAGCCCGGTGGTCGGCGATGCGACGACGCCTCTGATTCATGTCCAGATAGCGATCGCAGGCGCCGGCGCCCACCGCTATTTTCTATATTTATCACCATTTGCACCATTCGCGCACACCGCTCCTTTGAATCAAACTAAAGCCACGCAATTTCCAGTCAAATGGCTGTCCAAGGGATATTAATCACTTTATTAGTGTAATGATTTTAGATAGAGCACGAATAATGATTATTATAGATTTATTGACGATTTAAGATCGCCTTGATAGTTACTTTTTATTTAAAAATCTTATTAGAAAAACGTGCCATGATGTTATGATAATATCTTGATAAGAAAATCTCAAGGCTCATCAGTATTTCAATAATGATTAATAAACCACCATGATAAGCTTGGCACGAAACCAAGATTCCAACAAAATACTACTAGAAATTTGGTTTGCAGGTAGAATAGTTAGAGACTCAGGTCTCAATAACAATGGGTCTTGTAACCGGCAAACAATTCAATTTCTCTAGCTAAAAGTACGTAGAGCGGGACGATAAATTGAAACTATCTCAAGCCAGTTACACAACGAATTGAAGCATGTTTACTGTGTCAAGTGGATTAACGGCACCTGAGAATGTCAGACAACAGAAAGAATTAATCTTAAGTCTCCCGAGTATTTATTCGTGTAATAGCTCTGCGAATTAAAGCAACAAGCCTCGGATTAACAATAGCAACAACAAACAGAAGGTAACAGAAAGAAGACAAACATTCGTGGCTCTTTCAAAAATATACAATAGTCGTCATCAATTACAGGCAATAGATCGGCCAACATCATTTGTCCATCCGTCCGTTACTCGGCTGGGCATTCCCACGGCTCTCGGGACGATCGTGTTTGTTGTCGGAATATGTCCAACGAGAAATACTAATAGAAAATTGTTTCTGATTGCTCCGCTCTCTACTTGCACTAGTCGCCTGTTTGAGTTCGCGTCCTCGTTTCACTAGAATTGCTCATTTTCAATTGATTACCTAATCGGAAATAACTATCTGAAGAATTGTTTTTGTCATTGTTGCCGCAATTTCTTTGTGCGTACATGTATGTTGTTATCTTACATCTCAAATGAAATCTTGCCTATAGTCAGACATAATGCATACTCGCGGATTAAATCCCGGTTAATAATTATGCAAAACGATGTATACCGTTGTTCTCCCGATGTTATCAAGAACAAGGCCGAAGAGAAATTGCTCCGATCAAAAGATAATCTCTCCGGAACCAAAATTGATCATTGATAGTAGGAGGCGCGAGCGCCCTGCGCCTTCGCCCCGGCCAGCCGCCCGCGCCGCCAGCCCACGCCCAACGCAAATATTTAAATCTTTTTTTAATTTTACAGACTTTGTTTTACAAAATTGGCAATTTATTTCAACACACGAAGTGAATCGATGATTCTGATCCTATTGGAAATTAATTAGATCTGATTAGGATCCGTGTAAGTGAATTCAAGCAGGATTCGCATCGTGTCGTGCGAGCTCCGTGCCGGGTGCGAGATATCCGCACACATTATTAGCTTCCAGATTTAGGTCGCCTCGCAGTATAGTCTCATTCGATCGCTCGGTCAATAAATATCAGATTAAAGTGCCGCTATTGTAGCCTTCACGCACAAACTAGTACCGTGGCTTTCAATAACGGTTCGTACTATGCAGATTATCACTGGGGCGATAACCACGACGTGAAAGCGATAGCGGTGACACGATGCATTGGTGCGGGTGGCGGCCGCGGCGCAAGTGCCTCACGCGTGACGTGCCTCCGCCGCCATGCCACCAAGCCCTGCCCAGCGTCAACCGCTGCGGTGCTCTGATCTCCTAGTCACTTTAGATAACTTCATGCTCACCTACCTGTCTTTAGTCATCTGTTACTGGCTGGATGTGTACGCGTTATGGACAGTATTGCACACATTGCTTTTTTACATGAGTTAACTATGACAAGAAGAAAATATAAACTGGGTAGGTTATCGTTTAACATTAAAAAGGAGGTGTGACTGAAACATAATTTCACCAAAAAGCGGGCGATGACGGGAGGAACATTACCTAGGTACCTAAAAAAGACATTCTAGTCCCAGTTAAGCCAACTCTCAGTAGGTAGTCAGCGCAAAGCTTAGCCAATTGAAAAAACAACAAGAACAAGGTTCATGTGCTAAAAATGTGGAAATAAAGATAACGCAATTTAATAGTTTCAAATAATAACTCGTTTCACAACAAGATATTTATTGTGGCTGAGACTGACGTCTAGCCTAGAACTTGTCAGTACCTCTACGTTAAAAAGGTAATGAGGTTCATTGAAAAAGTGTGAATCGAGATGTCACTCCGTGTTGCAACGGAACCTCTACCTGCCTTATTCAAAGAGACATGTGTTGTCCAGGCCTGGCTAAGGTTGTTGTGATGAAATAACTAAATTACTACTGGTAATAGCAAACCTTGAAAATAAGTATTTAATCGCTCGTTTAGGAGACGAACAATGATTAAAGGATCCAGGGTAAGCTAAACAGCACTCGGAGTCGTTAATCAATTAAGTAAGCGATTATTCATAATCTAACACCACCCCGGCACACTTGCTCCGATTTTGTGTTCACGATTATGACTTCAATCGTTGCATATGAAAGAGTAGCTAGGTACCAATACTTTCGAAAGAGTATTCAGACTTGCAATATAAATATACCTTAGGCCGATACAACTTCTGTGCCTATTGAGCTACTGTGCAATTAACTATCGTAAATAGATTGATTGATGTGAAGATTCTTAAAATGTATTGCCATAGAATTATATAAATGAATGATCTTTTTTGTTCAAATATGTTCAAGCCAGCTGACGAAATGTGTTTGATTTGATTGCAGCCGATAAAAATAAATATCTTTATCATTCACATTCTTTAAAGATCAAAGGTGAGCGTTGCTACGGTTTTGTGGCAATCAGCTTTTGAGATATCTATGTCTTTGTAAGTATGTAGGCAAAACTAAGTAAGTGACCCCAAGTGTCAAGGTATCGGCATATTCCAATAACTGTCTTTGAGTAGTACTCAATTAAAGTGGCAAGGTCAGTAGTGGAAAGCATTCTTATATTATGTCCACACATAAATATTATTTTTGTTATTCGATTCTGATGAAATTATTGGTATTTCTTCATAAGAATACACAGGTTAACAATATAAGATTGAAAAATTTGTGAACGGATAGAGATTATTAGATGTCACTGCTGCACCCTAAACAATAAAAATAATATCTGAGATCATTTTTGAAGTTGCGGGGCAGGTTCTAACCACCATGTGGGTTTAGAAAACATTCAACCTTTTGTCCACGTGCGAGTCACCTATTGTGATGACTTGAGTGTCTCTTCTTCTAGCGTTTCAAGTGCTTTCTGAGCTTGAATAAGTGCTCTTCAGAGCACTTCGCTCGTATGCTTGATATGTGATATGAACATTTGACAAGTATTTGATCGCGATTGATTATACTTACTGATTGAGTTACTTATTTTATTTTCTGACTAGAGCAGAGCATCGTTTGCGTTCTTTTACAATGTCGAATGTAAAAGACCGTTGCATTATTCTGATACTCGCATACCTACCATTACCTAAACGTCATCCTTCTAGCTTTCTTTTAAATTAAAAAGATTGAATTCTCAGGAGTTTCCTTCAAAATTAATTCCTTCTGATTTCATATTATTAGTTTAGACATAGTAATAGTATGGTTTTAACATGAGCTATTTATTAATAAGTTATTATAATACGTAGTATTTTGTCAACTCAACATATCTGTAAATCATTATCAAACATAAATCATAATATTACTTACTTTCTTTATTCATTACCTTACCATCTAGTCAATTAGATGGTAGGTAAAGCTGTTACTGTACTGCCTTGCCTGCTTTGCTGCCTTGCTGCTGTTATTATTATAGGTACCTACACCAAAGTTTAATCTAACGTAAAGTTACTATGATACTAGGAATATAAAAGTATGTGTGTATTATTATTCCACATTGTCAGGTGGTATCGATTTTAGTATCTCGATCAAAGCTCGAACTGACTGGGACTTTCACTCGACTTGGTGATTCATCTATCAATGTATTGTGCATAGCAAGTTAGCAGCCAATAAGGCAAAAACTTAGCGTAAGTAGTCGCATTGATTTGGTCATGCTTTGTCTAGATAGCGTAGATACATATTCAGATTTTATTTCTTAGTCAGGTCTTCACCTAAATGTCAACTACCTGAAGAATTCATAGATTATGACGGCTCTAAGTAGACTTTTTCTAGGATAATTTTAAGAAATTCAAGATCCTATGGATATTTATAACATCAAAGGCACGTCCAAGTACTTACCTACATAATTTAGAACATTAATGTTTTACAGAAGTATTCCATTAGTGACTAGATGAAAGACAATCTTCGCCTATATTGTTAGCATCTGAAAACAGATTTTTCGCAAGGAAAAAAAAATCATAAATATTAAAAACAACATTTCAATACAAAGAATCTGTTCGATATCTGGTGATAACTTATTATCACAGCAAGTAATTTTGTGCTTGTAAATTCTTACACATTTCGCGCGTTGAAATCTTTTGGATACCTAATTTTTGCTTGCGGCGATTTATTATCACCGTATCAAGATCCGAGCTCTAATCAAAACAACGTGAATGCTGTTTTTTTTTAAATTAAGGCAATTATTAAAAATATGCGGATGTGCCTCTGGCCATCCCCTTGAGACATTAACAAAGGATCTTGAATTACTCTGAGCTAATATTTAGTTACGTCTTGGAGATTCAGCCGTGTTATAACGCAATGTGTAGTCTTGAAACGGTATGTTTCATAATAAGTTAAGAGTCGAGATAAAGTCTTGATTTTGTACTGTAATTAAGGCAGGCTGAAATTAAGTTGTCTGTTCTAACTTTTTATGATACACACCGTACAAGTTTTACGTTGTTTTAGTAAATAGCTTTACAAATCAGGCGTAGCGAGCTTTGCGTAGAGCTTATCCTTACTGTACAAAGTGTTCGAATGTCTCAGATCTCAGTTCAAGGCACTTGTTACTGGCGGTGAGCTGACTACAATCCGCATACCGAATGCAGTGTTCAGGACGAATCATTCCGATAAGACGGAGGCTCGTGTCCTGCGAAGAGCCTAATGGCCGACACCGCCGCGGGCGCAACGTGCCACACAGTTTAAATTGAACGTCAAGCTATCGATTTGCATAAATAACAGCGTTACTATTTTCAATTACCTTTTTGACTGTATGGATTGTTTTTTATCACTCAGATTGAATTACAATTTAAAAATACAAAACTAATTTGCGTTTAAGGATGCTGTCGTACATGTTACGAAAAGGTTTAACCTCAGAACTTACATAAAAATGCTATACAGAAATCATATTTTTAATATGTCCTCGTATGACAGGGGTATTTAAGGGAAAGCTGACGATGTGAATAATTTTTTATTGCGTCGATTCATTTATTATTCGAGATTTGACTTCCATAAATAACGTCCCTTATTTTGACAATATACATTGTAAGCAGCATTTTTGAGTAATACTTTACTTTCAATTACAGAGATTCTTACTTTTCGTTTCCATTTATCATTTTAAGTAACATACTTATGATTTTAATTGAAAATTTTGCCAGATATTTTTCATATATTTTATTGCAGCTTACACGATGTGGTGGTTTAATACTTTCTTATGCATGAACGGCCATATTCAGTTGTAAGCGCTGTAAGTAACCGTCTGAAATGTTCTGTCAGCTTTGAGGAGGAACAATGGCTCGAGTGCACAATACGGGCTCGCAGCGTAGTCGCGGCCACGCCTGCCGCTTTCCGCGAACAACTTGACGGCTCTGATAAACGCGTACCTTTTAAATATTTATGAATACGACCCATTCGGTACCTCGTCATTGAATGATAACATAATTAAGACACAGACAGTGCTTATTATGCAGGCATGGCTTCGCAAGCGTTTTCTACGATGACGATGCTGTATTAATAATCTTGAGAGCATTATTTATGCAACGTTGTAGGCTGGTTCATTATAAAAAAACCTATTTGTTGTTAATTCTAACGGGTTGAAATCTGTATTTGTAAATCTTTCACTTTTCAATTAAGTGAATCTCTAAATGAAACAAATAGTGTTTGAATCAAAGGGTCTTAATTTGTTTACATTTTCTTGAGATCTGGTACGGTGGTAGCAAACAGGCGCGTTAATTGCTGCCGTGCACGCGACGTGCCGCACTCTCACCGTTACTAACTTTAATTTTAAAAACTTAAAAGTACTTACGAGATTCAAGTCAGTACCTACCTACCTGCTAACTAAAGCTGAAACATTTAAGTACACTTCTAATTGATTGATGTTCACAGTTTTGAGATATAGTCAAACAAAGCCAAACATAGGAAATAACATTTTGGGGCTAGATGATGCTGTCTAAAATGTCCAGCATTATTTATTTATTTATTTTTAATCAAATTTCAATGTGTTTGCAGTTTTTTACAAATCTCAGACTGGGAGATTTCAATGGTCTTGAACATCCCAAAGCTCATATTTTATTAACCTGTACCTAAGATCTGAGAACAAACTGCTATGCGTGATCTAAACAGCTCTTTAACACAAAGCCGGCAGTCTGCAACTGCAGTTCTACCGAAGTAAAACCTGGATAGTAGAGTCTATTCGGTACCCGCAGTGCAGCCGAGACCTGTCGCATTCTCACTTAATCGAGTACGATTAGCGTACTTGGAAAATTAGCTAAGAAGCATGCGGCCGGCCTGGAGAGGGCAATTAAAGCAATCATAATTCTTAAACAAAACGAGAATAATGTCTACTTAAACTTAAACACCACCATTTATACACTATAATAATAGCCATGCGACATTTCCGTAAATACAACGAACTAACCGCGCGTATCAAACAGTCAGTAGGTAGGCACGCTGCCACATTACGGCCATGTTAAAGGTGAGATGCTATCTCTCGAAGCTAAATACTTTACACCGAGTTATGTATGCCTAATTGACACAAAACAATGAGATAACCGGAGATAGCTTTGCTTTGTTAATGCACTCGTTAGGCTACTTTACATTGCGCTCGCCTAAATAGCAAAGAATAAGAATAAGAATAAGAATACATTCTTAAAAGAATTAAATAATTTAAAGAATTCATTTATCTTCAAAGAAGAGTATTTATTAATTCTACTCATTATATTCTTGTTAAAGCAGCTTTAGTCTTGTTTTTAATAAAGTCGCAAGTAGTATAAAGCTTTATAAGGTTGATTTACGGATGCTAGCTATTGTTCAAAGTACAAATCCTGGCACTCGTTTATTTGAATAACGGTTATCATTTCGTTAAGCCACCGTCTCTGCTAACCGGCTATTGTTTCAGACATTATGGCCCAATACGGTGCGCACACCTGTTTGCTACCTCATAGCTGCTAAATTTGCCTGGGCGTTAGGTAACCGCTTCTGATTCCCTAAAGCGTGTTCATGTTATCAGTTGTTTAGAAAAGACCAAACATGCAAAATTTAACGATTTATTTTGTCATTGTTGGTTTGTTTCACTCATTAACTAAATAACATTTCAATTACTTTACTTTATAAAAAAAAAATTGTGCGGATGGATGTAACACTCAATCCCTACCATACCTACTAAAGAAATCCTGATCCGCAAACCACATCAGTTTAGTGTGGTTACTTAACCACTAATCCTTAGTTACTGCGTTATGATAGTTTACATAGTTGGGTAAGCCTATTTAAATGTTATTGTTGGAAGCAAAATCATTATGTCTTTAATTGATTTGGGTGAACATGTTTAATTTTATAGGTATAAATTAATGTTGGGTTCTAATTGCTACAAAAGTTAAGATTTTTAAGAAATAACTAAACTTTTAACAACCCTTGCACTATAAATTGGTTAGTGCCCATTAGGTCAGCACCAGCTAAAGTGTTAGGTATCAGACTGTAAAATAATGCACATTTTACGAGTGTACTAAGCAGGTGGTAGAATGCCTCCGTAACAAGATAAGGATAGAGTTCCTTATGGCATATAATAACCCTATTTTACGAACAGTACCACACCATTGCTAGCAGCGACTTCGTCCGAATCCAGTATAGGGTCAATCCAGAAAAGGAGCGTCTACACTTGCAGCGTGCTCTTAAATTGGATGTGCGTGAGGAGGTAGAGGCGAGTATGTTGTCGTTTGGGGTGCCGTTACAATGTGTATCGTGTAGATTGCGATAGTGGAGTGGTATGGGACAACAGCGGTGGCTGAGGTGCGACAGGGCGTGCGACGGACCGTTCCAATTTACGGGTCACGAGCGGACCACTCGCGCGCCGACCTATCTGCCTTTACTCCATAATTGAATCCAATGGCGTGGGAGACTCGACACGGACAAATAAAATATTCCATATTTATCTCTGCAATTGTTAATCTTGTCGAAGCGATTATCGTAACTCATGGAAATAATGCTTTCTATTTGATTTTTACATGTTCTATATTATGTAAGTTATACTTTTATTATCAACTAGGAAGAAAATGCCTCAGCATAGCCAGGCAAATATGCTGATTACTGCTAACTACTTACGGCCCTACTATTAAACATGGTGTAAAGTTATTTCTGAGTGTAAACTGTCAAAATGTATGGTTATTTTTAGTTTATTCCGAGGAATAACTTTATACCACCTTTATTAGAAAGACCGTGTGTGTTTACTAATTTAAAACAATTATTTTCAAATGATCTTGTCCTTTTTAGGTTGCATAAGTGGTTTTACGCTGATTTCGTCTATCCCCATATAAGAGTTAATGCCATAAACGGATCCATAATTCCAGCAGCCAGATGTATATGCGGTTTAGGCTTATAAGAACCTGTGAGCCTTTTTTGAATATGCGTCGGCGTCGGCACAGGCGCCGGCGCGGGCGCAGGTGTGCGCGATTGCCGCGGATCGGACACCGATAACGCCATTTAACAAAAGTTGCCAACTACTGTATTTTTTGTGGTTAGTATTAATCAAACAGGAACGGTACGGACATAATAATATTAAATATAGTAAGTACGTACTTGTAAGTATATTCTATGAGAATGTTGGTCATATGCATAAGAATGTTATATACCTACTAAAATTACGTTGAGAAAATACGATATATTTTATAGTGTGTTTAATAACATGCCTGGAAAATATCATTTATATAGTACTTAATGACTTCAAGTAAGTATATTAATATTACCTACCTATTGTTGGTGCAATAATGTACTCGTAATTTCCTCTATTTATCTCTTTACAATGCTCTCTTTAACTTTTTTATTCTTAGTACCTGAGTATATATTCGACTATTTGGGCAGGAAGGCGGCTAGATTTGTCTAAAAGTAGCTAAGTTGGCATCAGAACATTAAACTTGAATACAAGATCAAACTGCGAACACTTGTGCACTATTGCAACTGATTGCTCGTAAAATTGCCGGGAAATTTATCTATAAATGTCTTTACGTTTAGTTATTGTTTTACCTCGAGAATGTTCTACCTGACCACTTTACACGCTCAATTGTACCTACTATCGATAAATAGCGGAGTAATAGGTTTCACAATCGTAGGGTCAAGTTTATAAAACTAAACAATCGACAGAACGGTGCAAGAAGCCTAGGCTATAATGGTTCCTGTGTACCCAGCAGGCACATTTTTCCTTAATTGTGTAGCTATTGCTCCAAATTTAGACAAAAGCCGCGACTGTGTTGGCGTGTATGGAGAGCGCATTATAAGGCACATAAACCGCGATACTACCGCCGGAGAGGTTAAGGGCACAAGACACCACGTGGGAGGTGCCAGTTTAAGAAACCCGAGATCCTGTCTTGTTCACAAATGGCGTCCATTTTCACTGCATCTTTGTCCTGGAAGAGCATTATGCAAGTAGGTGTACCTTAGTTTATTTTATGAAAATAGATTTCATTTAACACTACTTAACCCAATTTAGGTGCTGTTGTTAAATTTACAATTCTTGTTCTTTATCGAACTGATAAGGTATTTATTAATTGAATTAAACATATTTTATAATAACAAAGATGACGTGCTCCATTATTCAGAAGATCGCTCTATAATCCTAGATCAAACAAATGTCAGTCAGTGCATTATGTAACATTCCAGAGTCAAATATCATAAATAGGGGTGTTTTATATGGCGACTGGTAAGTGTTGCACGACTCTGCGAGGCGAGGATAGTGTATTACGTGTGAGTGCGCAAGCGCAGTCGTGCACACGAGTCAGTTCATTATCGCGCGTGATGCATCCGCGCGCCGCCCACCCTTCCTTCGCCGCTCGCAGACACAACTAAATCAATGCTGATTTCGTGTATAGGTACACCTTCCACACTTGGCATTATGATGTTAAATTGACACAGCGCAAATGCAAACATCTTGTTTATTGCACGAAGAGGCCGCCGGCCGTAACTAGAAACCTTCGTTTGCCTAATAGGAAAACTCCATAGTGAGGATAAAGCTCCGTTCGGTAGGCATTGTGCTCTCACTATTAGTTCATAATGTATTTCGCAAAGCTTCAAAACAAGATATTATGAAGGAACCCGTTTCCCGTTACATTATTTATAGGTAGGTTAGTAGGTACGTTAGGTATAGAAGTAAACAACTTTATCCAACTTTGGTAGGTAGAAGCAGATTGTTTTTCACAGGTGTGAATGTTCCTTCGCTCTGGATAGGGTTGACCTAACATCAATTAAAAGTGTCAATGATGAATTAAACTGAATAAACCTTTCTACACACCAAGTACATATACCGATAAAATATACCTACTGCTTGCATTGTAAAAGTAACATTTTACACGTGTAATATGTTTTCTCAAGTTTAGGTACGTAACGTACCTAAACTTGATGAGAAAACTTATCCCAAGTTCGATTTAATAATAAACTAAAATCAGACAAAAAAATGTTTTTGTATTGAAAATTTTGGTACATAGGTAGGTACTCTAATAGAAATAAAAATTACGGTGCAGTATGACAACCCTAAACTTGTTTTGGTTTCTTCATATTCTTCAAAGACGAAGATATTTTCCATTGCTAAATCTGACACATTGTAATGAATGAGGAAAACAGCACAGTTGTGTTATAGATAACACGTGTGTTTACATTCAGCAGCCGCGTAGGTATATATTTTTCAAAAATATTAAACTAGGTTTTACTAGAAAAACACTCCCACGCAACTCTTCGTTGCCGATTTACTTATAAATATTTGTGTAATTTGAAAGTCGATGCTTTATGGATTTTATCTTATAGGTGCACATGCATCGTAAATCGTAGTGCGAGTGTCGTGAGACGCACAATCTCTGACTATTATTAAGGACTTCGTCAACAAATCTCGAGAGGCGATTCACCGTGGTCTTAATTCCGAACAGTGATTTACAACTTGTTAATAATACCGCAGGTATGAACCGCACACACATAAATCAAGATCTGAACTGTAGCTTATACGAAAATATTGATTGTAATGCCCTGGTTTACGTGGATACTACTTTACGGGTAACTGATTTTTGTATGGAAGGGTTTTATGATGTAACGGTGCCTCGGCCCTTTTAAACTTAGCAACCAAAAAAAATAATATTATTCTATTAACACGAGACGTGTTCACTTTAATTTTTATTTTATTTAACTAGACATTTTTAAACAATTAGGTACATTTAACGCAACGAACATATCCAGAACTTTCTGATTTAGTAAAAGGTCTCGTTTGCGTGCTTTTTTGGCGGTCATTAGAGTTCAGTTAAGTTTAAACTAATTGATTGTTTGATGCGTTAGGCGTGTATCAAGAGCGGTAGTCATTACCGCAGTGACAGATGGATGTAATAAATACAATTTTAACACGGTTAAATTCAGCCTTGCTCAAGAAACGATCACCATAGTTTATCGGTCTTAATATAGCGGTGTTGCAGAAGGTTGTCTATAAAGTTTCTCTAACACTGTCAATATCACGGTTGAAACTTTTAAGGAATCCGTGACTTTAAGAGAAAAGAATTTACATTTGAGAAATATCAAAGTCGGACACAATTAGTGACGCAGGTGTAATTTGTTTTGATGGGTGTTCTGCCTTATTGGTGTTTCTAATTAACAAAGTTAATTTAACCGCTTTATCGCACTTCCTCTATAGCTTATTAAGATTGGAAGCTTTAATTTGTACAGAGCGATTGAAATCTGGGTTCGGCACGAGCAGATATATGCTTGGACTGTTTTGGTTTAGGAAGGAGAGCAGAGTTGATGCGTGGAAGTCACGGCATCGGCACCTGCAGCGCGGAGGAACAATGTAGAGCGTCGGGCGCGCAGGCTCAGCCGGGAGAGCGCCGCGGAGCCTGCGAGGTGAGCTCCGGGGTCACTGCTCTGACCTGCGCGTGGGCGCGCCCGTTTCCGCCCGCGAAACCAAATCATTGCGCCCCACACTTCTAATCTCCGACGATATAGCACCTTCACGCACAACACACGACAACCACTCTCTGATTGCTCTCATGAATTTATGATTTTATTATGAATGTAAAAGTTTATTCGAGCATTATAAATCGTAGAGTGTTACCTTTACGACATTAATTAATGGTTCTATCATGGGACGGCTACGATTTGTCATAACAATTGTGAGCTTGTATAAATGTAATCTGATGCCAGCTACAAAATTTTGGTTAGTTGGTTTGAATAGGTCATTCTGATAAATGAGTTGGTCTAACAATTTGTACTTATGTTTCCAACTGTACCTACCTACAGATTAATGGATTTTAGAATAATAAAATTTGTTGTGTTAAAGAATTGAACTTGAATTATTGGCTAGACTTGAGTGTCTATACAGACAAGTTTATCGATAGATCTGAGTTTACGACCTCCTACTCTCGGGCTACCGAGCAGTTTCGTTCCAATCGAAGTGAATTCGAATAGAATAACGTCGGAAACATACGAATGGCTATAATTTATCTCGGAAGAGAATACAGAGCCTTACATAAATGCAAAAGATTTTTCCGGTTTCATTGTTAGTTAGTGCGTGCATTGTTCTGAGGCACTATCGGTACAATTAATAGTTTAAAACAATTGCGTTAACAAAAGCTCCGTTAGGTCACTCCATCTGCGTCAAGCTTTGTGCCGAAATGTGTTTATCGACCATCGTCGGATTGAACACTTGAGCGTCCTGAGACCGAGAAGCTAATCTAGAGTGGAATTGGCGTTTATTTTATGCAGGTTCATTTATTTGCTTATTTAGTTGCCAGGCTCTGTTTTTAATCAATTATTATATTTTAAATTAAAACATCCTATATGTACTTGTTCATTTTAATTATTGTATGCATTTTTTAAAGCGTATTATGTCATCTATTATAGTATAGGTATTAGTGGTTGATTGATTCCTTGGTAATATTTATAACAATAAGCCTAAAATGTCAGTTATTAATTTTATAACTTTGGAGCGTGACAAAATTGAAGCTAAAATGTAGAAAGATGTCATCGTAAAATATTTATGCGGCTGTTAGGTGATTTGTCATTTAATTATGCAAATAATGTAGATTAGATATCATTTTTATAGATTACAATATCGAAATATGTAATGCGTGGGTGTTTAGATCACATTTATGTAATTTTACGAATTGGTCTCCATATTGTTGTATCTTTGGGATTCAAAAGCACATTTGCATACACTCGTAGGAATCACAATGGTGGATTTAATTATAGTTCATTTTTTATATGGATTAATAGCAAGTCTAAATGCGAGAGGGCTGACGTCCGAGAGCGACTTGTCGACGAGTTGAAGACACTGTTATTGTTGTACTTTCCAGTGACATTTAAATGCCAAATGCGTACTCTACTTTCGTTACTGAACTAGAGTAGTGCGCTCTATTCAACAAGTTGCTACGTAGATTGACACTATTTAGAAATAATTGTGTTCATAAGATCTAGAATGAGGATCCGATTTGTAAGCCTATTTGTACAAAAGTTCGATTTCCTAAGTTCTTTGTTGTTCCATTGTGTTTTAGTACAAATATATGAGTGTGGTGTGGTGAGTACCTATTATTACTGTGTCGGACAAGTGGGATATAGTACTCTCGACTTTCAATTTGTAGTTTGTAAGTTCCCTGGGCGTGCGTCATGATTTTGCGTTTGTAAAAATTGGGTAAGTCTTATCTCAAATAATGTCCCTTGAAGCTTCCTGCCCAGAAGCTGTAGTGCAATAGTTTCTCGTTGAATGTCAGCATTGGTTGCCTTCTAACGCTGTATAAAATAAATTATCTAGTAAAATACCTTTACTTTTTAAAAGGAATTACAATTTTTCAGTGAAATGAATACCTATGCATTAAAGATAATGCATTCCTCGTAAGCTACAACTAACCCAGAATCTGTCCATCCATTGTTAGAATAAGTTTAACACATGCATTAAAATAATAATAAAGCGAGAGAGAACTTTCATAAATGCGTTCGTGGTAAACGTTTACAGTCCAATATTTTTTGGCACCAGACCATTGTATGCAAATGAAGTAATGAATGTTTTCACTGCAACAAAACACGAGTAACGGTTCCCTTAAGTGAAGATTTGTCGGCCAATAATAATTATCAGGCTTGTAACAAATCCACGAGTTCGTTCTGTATCTACTTATCAAATGAAGTGTGGGTTTGTATGGTAATTCTTTACCGTTCTTAAAAGCGGGATGGAATTAAATTGTTTGTTAGAGGAGCGGACACCTGCAGTACAATGGCACTAAGCAGTCCGGAAACTGGGTAGGTACTACGAATCCATTACAAAAACAGTTAAGCGGTTAGATACTACCACTAGACTATGTGTAATAAGGTAGTAAGTAATTCGTACATTTATGAATTCCATATTAATTTACTAAACTCGTAAAAACTGATGATCGTTTAGAATTGGTCATAGGTTCGAATCCCGCATGGGTGCAATTTTTGGGGTACATTAACACTATAAAAAATAGTCTAAACCGATGATCGTTTCATAACTCTGCTACATAAACTTAGTCGCGATCAAAGTGAACTTCATTTGTCTAAGATATAATCTCTTAAGTTATTACTTATCGAGTGTCTATGAACCGGTATGGCTTGAGTTGTCGATATCACAGTTTCATCGGGGATTCCTCCAAATCTGGAGGAGCGATAACGCGGAACAAATCTTAATTTCGTCAACTGAAAGTGATATGAAGTTAGTGTGACCAGGCTTGTTTTGTCAGATTATTAAGTTACAAAGAGGCTTGCCAAGGACTGTGATTAGGCTCTGCAATTTTTATAATGGGCTTTTAAATGGTCATATTTACTTACTTCCAAATAGGTACCTACTAAATTAGAGATTAAGGGAACCCTTTATGATCGAAAGCATAAAAAAAAAAAACTTTTATTTCAAACTGTTCCTAAAAAATATTTTGGTAAATCAATAACGTGGAAACTTAAAATAAGTACCGATTCCTATTTGTATTAAATCTCATCTGCTAGAACTTACGCTATAAACAGACGTCACTGTATTATAAGTGTTGTTTATCCCATGAGTTTGAAAAGCAAAATGGAGTTCCTACGTAAAGTGGCAGTGGCGATGACTGGCGACTGATTCAATTAGTGATTGCGCTCACTTGTCGCAGGCTGCACCATCAGCCAGCGAACACGCCGGACACTGTCTGTAGGTACTCTGCTTACTTTTAAGCTTAGTACACACTTTTGAGATGAAAAGGCTTAAGTATTCATTTTTAAAACTTGAACATTCTTAAAAACAAACAAATTAAAATGTCGAGTGACTTGGGACACTTCTGCGCCTGTTTCAATACTCAATTTTGCCATTCTAAAGTTCACCGAAGTCAGCCTAAATAAGCGTAAATCAGCGTAAATTTTTGTTTCCTGCGATTTTGTTAAGTGTGCACGCCGCTTTACGACGGCCACGATACGATCTACTTTTCAACCGAGACAATGTCGTGATGTTTCAAACTTTTAAGCTCTGATCTAAAAAAGCAAATGGTCGATGTTTTATGCCGCCATTACCATTAATCGACCTTTATTGTTGGGATTAGAAGATAACATTCAGAAAAATAAAAAGCCGAGTTGAAGATAGATTATTGATTTATCGAAACCACGTAATTGAGAAGTAAAAGTAGTAGGCATTGATCTTATTGATTACCGATTTCATGTCGATGAAATGTCGATCACTCGTAATAATGCTAGGTGATTGGTACGAAACAGATACATTTTATCAATTTCATTACACGCATGCTAAAAGGAATAATTTTGATTATAATATACTTTTCAACACACTTGCTCATAAAGTGGCTCTATGGTCACCGCAATTAGGCACATAATGACACCCATAATCAAACTGTGACTTTTTCATTACTATAACTCACTAGTGAGTAATAGATTTGTTTTTTAATTTTATTGGTTGAGTTGCTTTGTTCTTTAAAAAGTTTTTATTCAGAAAAAAGATCGTGTTCAATAGAACAAATAAATTAATGTTCCTATTGCTTGCTCATTTCATGCAACTTCTAATTTAAATAGATAATTTTAACTCGTACGTGTTTAATAAATAAAACTTTCACTCAAATATAACTTTTGTTTTCTCTATAATAAAAGAAAACTTTAAATTCCCCATTTTGTACGTGGCAGAATAGGCCGCAAACCCTATGCGCGGCGCGGAAATATAGTCTGTGGCCGATCGCAATGCGCGCGCATAGGAAAACTGATTAATTTTTCCCGCAATAGCGAAACATTTTTCACAACTCGTTTTCACTGTTGAAAATGAGTTTTTATTGTTATTTTATTCACAAGTGTGTTGAAAAACGTCGTATGATACACGTGTGTATTGATGATTACCGTCCTCGGTTCTGTTATGAGCCTCGCCTAACGGCTCGGCTCATAAAAACACCTCGGCGGTAATCACCAATATTACACACTAGTACCATAATGTACTATTTCAACACACTTGCTCATAAAGTGGCTCTATGGTCACCGCAATTAGGCACATAATGACACCCATAATCAAACTGTGACTTTTTCATTACTATAACTCACTAGTGAGTAATAGATTTTTTTATTTTATTTTATTGGTTGAGTTGCTTTGTTCTTAAAAAAGTTTTTATTCAGAAAAAAGATCGTGTTCAATAGAACAAATAAATTAATGTTCCTATTGCTTGCTCATTTCATGCAACTTCTTATTTAAATAGATAATTTTAACTCGTACGTGTTTAATAAATAAAACTTTCACTCAAATATAACTTTTGTTTTCTCTGTAATAAAAGAAAACTTTAAATTCCCCATTTTGTACGTGGCAGAATAGGCCGCAAACCCTATGCGTGGCGCGGAAATATAGTCTGTGGCCGATCACAATGCGCGCGCATAGGAAAACTGATTCATTTTTGCCGCAATAGCGAAACATTTTTCACAACTCGTTTTCACTGTTGAAAATGAGTTTTTATTGTTGTTTTATTCACAAGTGTGTTGAAAAACGTCGTATGATACACGTGTGTATTGATGATTACCGTCCTCGGTTCTATTAAGAGCCTCGCCTAACGGCTCGGCTCTTAAAACAACTCGGCGGTAATCACCAATGTTACACACTAGTACCATAATGTACTATAATATATAAAAAAAAAAAAAAAAAAAAACCGTTAAAAATATAAATGCATACGAGTATTACCTTCTCACTCATAGATCAATCATTTGCATTTTACTGACGTGGAGATAAATGTCAACTATTTATTATTTAAAACGCTTTGTAACATTACCTATTACGTATCTGTCATTATTATCCGATTAAATTCTGACTCTTGTAAAATTGATTGAACAAGCGGAGTAAAGTGTTTTGTTATTGTATCGAAAGATCGTGAAATACCTAATACGAATCAGTAGGTACAGTCAGCTGTCGATTAACATTTTATGTTTTACAAATCTGAATATTTCCGAAATTGGTAACGTCATGACCAACATTTCTACTAATATTTGAAGATAAAGTCTTGGTTCATAATAATTTCCCAAGAATAGTTTATTATTTCTTGGTTTTCGAAAACTAAAACCGTTTTAAAAAGTCCAACTGTTAATCGACTTTCGTTGCTGACTGTACTACCTAAGTACATAGGTAATTACTTCTTTGACATCAACTTAGTTCAAGCCTTATGGAAGACTATAAGGATAGTTTACTTCTGTTATCGATAAATCGCCAATGTCGGGGACAGATTTAATCTCTTAACTAAGAATAATGTGATCTCGGATCGACAAATGAAGTTTTATTATACTAGGAGCCTTGTACCAGTGCGGTTAGTGCTGTCTGTAGTGGAATTGTTTGTCTATCATCGGTGCATACGTAAATTTGTCTGTGGAGATATGTAGCGATCGTCCTGCCAGTCCGGTACAAATATTGTCTTGTCACTCGGGAGGAGTTACGCGCTCCATCTAGTAAAAGCACTGCTTTATTTGAGACACCCTCGCATATTCCTCTCCTTCAGCCAAACATTACCTATACCTACTAGCAAACATAATTATAAAACATTAAATAGAAATACCTACGTAAAAGATTAATAAGACATTTTATTAGATTTCCCAATAAGATTAAACTTATTGGAAACCGATAACTAAATTAGAACTTTTAATCATTTTAGTACCTACCTATTGGCAGTAAAAGAGTATTCCACATTTAGACCCACAGAACTTAACTCACGAATGTTCATCACGTAGAATATAAAGCCGCGTCTTCAACTGCCAGTAGGTAGGTAGGTATTATTGGTAGCAGGTAGAGAATGCCTTCGGCATTATGTTCGCCAATTGTGCAATATTTAGATTTTTTGTGTAATAAAGTATTTAAATAAAAATAAATAAATAAATAATTGGTCGGTATGTGTACTTAATAAAAAAACAACACAATCATCATAAACTTAAGTAGAAACATTGATGAAAAGCTTGCAGAAAAAGTTTCTTTAGGGGTTTGAGTAGTTGAGAGAGAGTAGTTGCAAAAGAAAGAGATTTGCTTCATTAACGTTTAAGCTGATTATTACAAAAACGTAAAACCTTGGTTGAATCCCATGTTGACACACGTCAAAACAAAACTGTAACCACAAAAAAGCGTTCTATGTACGAGTATTTAAAGATCGTTTTTCTAAAGACAGTTTTTTAGTTAGACTTGGTCTAAACTCGGCTCATTTTCTTGTAATGAGCCCCAAGGTTTAAATAACCTTTGTATTTTTGGTGTAGCATTTATATGTGCGTCGAAAACGCGGCTTTCGTTGTTTATTGGCAATGCTAACAAAAATGAGCCATTACGTTTCAAACCTATAATAAAGATAATTGTCAAAAAGCGGACCACTAAGTATAGTGGTGTAATTTGCTTTTGTGAGCAGGTTGTCAGAAATGGTGACCTCACGTGTGAGAGCACTCGTGGGCGGGACCATTTTGACTTTTGGTAATTACATTCGGACACCTTAGACGGACATTTGGATGAAATAGCCAATTATTATGTTTCATCACAATATGTATTGTACAGCGACTTGCTTATTTAAAATATTCGTGTCGTAGATGGTAATGCCGTTACAAAATTTATGATTCTGCTATCATGTTTCTATGTAATTATTGTAAGCCGATGTTGCTGAAGATGATGAATTTGAAGCGAGTATTTTCAGTGTTTTACTCCTCGTACCTTTTAAATCCGTTGTTATACTACATCCATAATGCAATTAATACCAATATACCTAGTCAATATAGGTAGGTAGATAGATAGATAGCGTTTATTGTTGAGAACATCACATTGTTTCCGGTTAGTAGTGCCTTATATCCTAAATTAGGTACTCACGTAACAAAGTGAGTAAGTATTGAACTTTTAGCAATAAATTATTGTCGAGTTCGGCGAATCATAAAAAATGATAACATCTAAAAATAGCTTATTAAGGGAACGAACGACCGAAACGAGACCGCTTAAAATTAAAACATATAAATTACAACATTAGAAATCACTAATTGCTCGTTTAATGTCTGTGCGAGATCGATATCCTAGTTTCACAACACGAACAATAGAAAAGGTCAATTTGAAATCGTTTAACATTTTTGGTTTTTAAAACGCTTTCACTGCTTTAAGTGCGGTTCAACGGCGTCAATTTAGGAAATTGGAAAATATATCAAATCGTTTTGTTCGAATGACTAGAAAGTTTACGTAGACATTACCAGCGAGCACCTACCTTCTAAACTACGAGGTATAATTTACTCTACTGAACTGTCAATTAGGCACCAAATTAAAGTTACTCAAACAGGCATTAAGTCCAGTGTTTGTTGCGAGAGAGTACCATGTTACTTTTTTGGTGCATAAAAACATTGGTTTAGCGAGTGTGGCCGCGGGCGGGCGCGGGTCGGTCGTGCGCCCGCGCTCGTGGACCGATGATCATGCCCTGCAGCCTCCCGACCGCTGACACACGATCTATTTCCAATCGATCTACAATTCGCTTCATTTGCATGCTTCACAACTAGGCACTGCCTGGTCAATACAGAATAATAAGTATTTGTGCTGTAGGAGCCAGTATAATTATTTTGTAACAAAAAAAGTTTCAATAATGGAGCTTTGACAAATTTATGCTTTTTTTTATCAAATGATCCTTCCAAAACAGTATTTTTACGTGTAAGTACTTAGTAAATAACAATTTGAAATACTAATGTCGATTAGATACAAAATTGTGCTATACGAGAATTTAAATTAATAATTCCTAAATTTTTTTCTTTCTTAGGTAAGGTAAAAAGCTTTCTGGTCCACTAATCAAATCCACTAAGTAGACTATTTAATCAATACATTATTCAAGGAGAGTTAAATGAAGTACGTCGCTTATAGATAGATAGAAGATCATTCTTTATTGTTACACCTTAAACTATATTACAAAATTAAAAACTAAAAGAAACTTAAGTCTAATTATGGTGGCACAATGGCTTATTTTGATGATGATGATGAATGGCTTATTTCGTCCACCTAGACAGCACTCACCATAACGCCCCATTTGAAGACTAAACTGTACCTAAACTTTAATAAGGTACCTACTTTTAGTAACCTGACATGAAATCAGAGTATTAGACACTGATATTATTCCTGATGTATTTAATTTACGAAATGATATTCGACTAATACTCTAAATTATCTTATGTACTGTATAAAGAAAATAATCATTAATGCTATGACATCAATCTGAATACATAGGTCACCAACCGTGGCAACCGACTTACAAGTTGCAACAAACAAAATATTAATATATAATAACCTACTTTTAATTAGGTGTCTCGAAATTTAATTATCAAGTAAAGTATTTAACGAGGGGCATTCATTAAAAGCGCGGTGACAGCTAAATAATCATAAATTAGCAATATCGGAGACATTGTAAAACGTTTCATTCTAGTATTTGGATGCCATCTGGGTAGAGATTCTCGGAATAAAGACAAAGAAACTCGTCTCTCACAAACTATGGTTATCTAACCCTTATTCGCCTCTTGTTTTTGATGTTAGAACTTTCGAAACATCGCATGTTTATAGGTGTACCCAAGTGATTTTGTAATTATTATAAAAGCATGTGACGCATGTTCATTATAAAAATATTTGAAAGAAAAATTACCGGAATGTAAACTCAAAGGCGCCGATGCTACTGTTGTGCCGACTTTATAATATACATAGCAGTAATTCGTCGAAATTCTATGCATAAGGAACTATCGTTAATTTTAATTCTTAGACATGAGGACAGGTTCTATCTTTAGTTCACTGGAATAAATAACTTTACAGTTTGGCTTGAGTTATGTAATTTAAAAGTCTCGCATTCATATTTTCAAACCTATATTATAAATTACTTACCTATGCAGGGTGTAAAAAGACTGCTACCGAAAACTGAGGGATTGCAATCAGACCATGATTCTAAACATATTTATCGAAAAAAAACGCAAAAAAAAATTTTTGATTTGGATACGTCATTTTATTTTATTTGCTAGTTTTTTGCTACGTACAACATAATAAGACCATACCTACCTAATTATTTTATTTAAAAAAAAAAAACTATTTAAACTCAAAATCCAGCAATCTACGTATAAAAACGCGCCCAGTACATACGCTCGACCAGCTGTGCGAGGTCGGTTTTCTCCGGATATAATGATTTTTTTGGAAATTCCTTTTGGGTTTGGTTGTGTTTTGGGATGCTGTACCTACCCCTTTCGGCTTCGGTAGACGTCTTTTTACACCCTGTATATTAAGGTGTAACCATAACCAGTCAGAAATCGATTGTTTTAAAAATTATTTACATAGAGATCTTAATATACCGCTTTCAATCAACAGACACAAACCATTTCACTTACAAATATGACTTATGCTCGGCAAAGGATACAGGAACGTTAAAATAAAAGTACTTACTTATAGATTTCTAGGTACATGAGATGCATTTTTCAGTTGTTTTTTTGACTTGCATGATATTTAGTCTATAATAATGATTGTCCATTAGATCGTCTCAGGTGCAGGCGCGGGCCGCAGACGAGCGTTCACCCCGCGCCCGCGCAACACGCGACGTTTAATGTAGATCTTCCCACGATTTATGCCGAACCTTCGATTTCTTCAAACGGACCTCCAACTATGTGGGAAATGGACTATTGGGACGATGAGTAGATTGATATTATATTGTTTTGAATTACATGGTGCTCTTCGCTGTATTCTCTGGCAAAGTTCTTGCTTTGTTAGACGACGCTGTCGTACCTATTATTTATTTAAGTGTCATTTAAATAGAGTTTTTGATAGGCTTCGGTAGAAACTTAAGTAGGTAACGAATTTACGCTTGAGACACGAAGAATTCAAGTATAATACTTATTTGCGCTGAATGCCAATGTTGCGGAATAGGGTACGTTGTCATGTAAAGAAATACCTATCTTAATCTAGAAATTGGAGAAGCTTTATCTAGGTCTAAATCTCTATTTTAATAAAGTTGGTTTACCTTTTGTACTCGGAACCGTTTTTTATATTCTGACATTTGAACAAAGAATGAGAAATTTTAATTTATTGCAGACAACGGTGCCTCTATAACATCTATGTTCCAGTAATAAATAATGCACTAACTGTAACCAAATACTTAGAAGATCCGATACGATATCGCAGCATAAAACATTTTATTGCCTCGCTTAATTTTAACTACTAGCGCTAAACGATCATAATAGTGTTGTTACAGGCATCTGATTAGACGTAATTGTACGGTTCTCTCACGAGCTTTGGAGAGAACAGCCGGGTCACTTGACTGTGATGATAGCAAAGTCAGGTCTGAATCTTTTTAAAAAACAAGACGTATTACAAAATGAATTTGAAAACAATGTGGTTCCATTGGCGTTTACAAAGCAGAGGATTATGCAGCAATCCCGTAATGGAGTGATACATTAGACTCTACATCTTGATGGCAATGCCACATAATTGTTTTGTTCTTGCGTATATTTTGCGATGCTCTACCGATACAGCTAAACGTGACTAAACCAACGCGGTTACTTCACACGATACACGGCTATTCACAAAAGAAGATACGAGTACTTACTTAAATAGCCATAACTCATTCCGAACCTTATTAATATTAGATGTGATTTATTTAATGAATGTTGTAGTGTATTTTGTTAGTGCAATGCATTATTGCTCTTGCCTAGATTTTCAGAAGATAAAGGAAAGAGCAATTAGGAATTACGTTTTAGTAGGCATTTAGTTACATGATAGTAATAATGTAGGAGTATAGTTTCTATCCGGTAGGTACTAGCTCTTTCTTATAGTTGAAAATATTATTTATTTTTATCACAAGCTTTATTATTTAGAACTAGTGGACCCATTCTGCGTATTCGTCTGCGCATTGTTTCGTCATACAAACTTTAGAGATATAACTACCTTGTTCCAATCCAACCTATGAAAACACTGAATTTATTTTGGATTTGCTGTCTTTGATAAATATACACAAAACAAGTACTTACCTATCTAAGGGGTTGGGTAGTTTTGAAAAAATAATAAATACGTGTTTTGCTATTTATTAAAAAAAAAACTATGCATCACAACCTCATAAATAGTATTTAATTTAAATTGTTCAAAGCATAGATTTAGCAATCCTATATACGAGTATATGGTTCAAAGCATAGTAGAACGAAATGACATCGCCATTTTGAAAAGTCAAAAGTTATTGGTTGTCATGGCAAATTTAGAGCAGTGTTCTTTGTGTCAAACAGAGTGCTTACTGCTAAATTTTTTTTTGCATTATTTCCGTTTTCCTTTTTATGTAAAAGGTTTTTTGGGATAAAAAGTTTTTGGTTTTCAGGAATGTTTTTTGGGATAAAAAGTAGCCTATATGCTATTCTGGACCTTTTTCACCTTACCAAATTTAATTATAAAGTTTCGTCGATTCAGCCTGATCCTTACACAAACATACAAGCATCTAAACAAACTCACAAACTTTCAGCTTTATTATATGAGTGGGATTTCATTATTTCGATGGTTTACTTACAGGAACGTTTTAAACTAGATTCCCTATAAGATATTTTGTTTGTATACCCCCTTAACAGACTTAGCCCGACATAGCCCCCTTAACGTTACTCAGTCATCTTTATCAAAAACAAAATCTGGTCCCTACAGGTGAGACAGGTGTCTAGACCGTAAATAAAAAAAAACATTATGCGGAAGGGTAAGCGATGTCCAGTGAAGTATGTGATCAAATCAAGTAGCGGGTGGTTCTCGGGTTACGTTCCGGCTTGTGCCGGGTCTGGACCGTTGCTGCGGTCCGCTAGCTAGACCACCGACACCCTACACTAATTGACGACCATTGACACGGGTAGAGTTCGCGGATTGTGCACTGCTTTCTCCTGATATACGAGATTGCGGAGTTCTCGGGTAACTTTGATGGATTGATTGTACTCGTTTATAGAGAGCTTATGTAGGTAGAGTGAGCCGTGCTGGTCAAATGGGGTTGTGCCTCGACTTTCAATCCAATCGTTGTGGGTTCGAATCCCGGCCGTGCATCAAGGGATTTCATTTCGTTAAATTTATATGCGCTATAACACGAGCTTTTAACGGTGACGGAAAACATCGTGAGGAAACCCGCAGCTTAGTCAGCTCCACACGTATTGACGTCGTCTTTCCTGGGGGCCAGGCTGAATGAGCTGAGAGGATGGTTTAGGTGCTGGGCAAGCCTATTCCATCTTAAAACAATGTCCCAGGCACTACAGCGTCCCGTTAAGTGTAGGTATGGATTGCCTCCTGATGCTTTACAAATCATCTATTATAGATGTAAAATCCTAAGTTTTTTGTGTAGGTAGGTAGGAATAATGTTAGAGGCTTATTATAAAGTACCTACTCGACTTAACATCTCTTATTCTTGAGGTCTGATTTAACCGGACTATGTCCCAAGTACAACAGCGTTAGATGTAGGCATGCCTACGTTGATGCATGCATAATTCCTTCTACGACTACTACAATATACTTTCGCAGGTTGGTTACTCGTATTGATGACGTCTATTCTGTGAATAAGGCCAATTAAACTGAGTGGATACTTTAGTTGCTGGGTAAGCCTATTTCTCAATAATTTGCCTCCCAACGCCAAATAAATAAGCAAGTAAAAAATATAAAAACCAAAGTTGTAGAGTCGGTCAATATTAATTCAGTATTAGTGCTAATATTGATATTTGTACATACATATTTATATCTACAGATGTATAGTTTGTGTAATCTGATGTGTTACAGAGGCGCGCAGTATCGGTAATTGTCACTAATCTAAATGTACGAGTGCATAAATTGTCGCGTTGCGTACTTACCGCCACCTGAACAACACAAAACCAGCCCTTTTATCATATTAATGACGACAATGCTATCTATTTGCGTATCGAAAGTCGATCTTGAAATCATGGGCGTCGTAGATAAACGCGCTGAATGAAAACGCAATTGCTTTTAATGCTTAACAACTTTCCAACGAAATCATAATTTAGGTACCTGGGGACATTATAATTTATTTTACTTACAACATGAAGATATTAAGGTAAGTATTTAAAAATTCAAATACTTACCATAATCTTTTTAAACTAAATTTTTTGAGTAAAGATTCAGTTTGAATAACAATCCATAAGTGCTAATAAATAAAGTATACTTATAATTGTTTTTACTCTTTTGTCAAGTAAAAATGAATAAACTGCTGAACTCTTTCACGTTCGTGTTTTAATAAAAGCGGAACAGTACGGACGGAACAGTACAAGTAGGAGGACAACCAAGTGATCCTATAAGGGCTAAGTGTTTTCCTTTGGCTAACGGAACCCAGAAAAGACTTAAACGCGCTAATTTTTTTTTTAATCTATTATTATAAGAATCTTTGTCCTGACTGACTGACTGACTGATAGACAACGTACAGCCTAAACCGCTGGTCGTAGAGACTTGAAATTTTGAGGGTATGTCCGTCTTGGTGCGTAGGGGTGTACTAAGAAGGGATTTTTTGAAATTCAACCCCTAAAGGGGTGAAAAGGGGTAAAAACGATTGTATGAAAAATCGTATTCCTGGCACTTGGAGACATGAAATTTAGAATTATGATAGTTCAACGCTTTTAATGAAAGTCTACATTCAAAAAAATTCAAAACTAGAAGGGGATGTAGGGGGTGTTAATGTTTGTATGGGGTTTTTTGAATGCGTGGTCCGATTTGCTTGAAACTCGGTATGATTATTTAAAAATGTAAATATAAAATGTCCGCACTCCAATAATTTAATAACTACCCCTAAACCGGGGTGAGAGGGGTGTTAAAGTTTGCGTGGGATTTTTTAATACGTGGTTCAATTTGGTCAAAACTCGGTATGAGTATTTAGTAGTAGTGTAATAAATAATATCTGCATGTTTTTTTTCAAAATCTACCCTTCAATGGGGGTGAAAAAGGGGAAGTACAGTACAGATTATATGTGAGCCATAAGTCCATTGGGAGTGGAAGTGGGGTATTTGGGGAAGGGATAACGTATAAGCGATAAGCGGGAAAAAGTGGAATGAAGCGGGATAAACCGGGAAAATGCGGGATAATGCGGAGGAAAAGCGGGAAAAAGCGGAATAATGCGGGAAAAAAAGGAATAAACAGGGAAAAAGCTGGATAATGCGGGATAAACCGGGAAAAAGCGGGGAAAAGCGGGATAAACTGGGAAAAAGCAGGATAATGCGGGATAAAGCGGGAGGAAAGCAGGTTAAACTAGGAAAAAGCAGGATAATGCGGGATAAAGTGGGTAAAAAGTAGGATAAAGCGGGGAAAAAGCGGGGTAAACCAAGAAAATGCGGGAGAAAAGGGGGATAAACCTGGAAAAAGCGGGATAATGCGGGATAAAGCTGGGGAAAAGCGGGATAAACTGGGGAAAAGCAGGATAAATTGGGAAAAAGTGGGATAAACCGGGATAAACTGGGGAAAAGCAGGAAAAAACGGGTTCAAGCGAGAAAATTGGAATGATGCGGGATAAAGTTTGGGGAAATGGGATAATGTGGGATAAGTGGGAAAAAGCGGGGAAATAACGGGAAAAAATCATAAAATCATATTCCTGGCACTTAAGAGACATGAAATTTAGAATTATGATAGTTCAACAGTTTTAATGAAAGTCTGCATTCAAAAAGCTACCCCTAGAAGGAGGTGTTGATGTTTGTATGGGGTTTATTGAATGCGTTGTCCGATTCGCTTGAAACTCGGTATGAGTATTAATTAGTGTAATTACAAAATGTATGCATTCAAAAAAAATTCAAACTACCCCTAGAAGGGGGTGTTAATGTTTGTATGGGGTTTTTTTGAATGCGTGGTCCGATTCGCTTGAAACTCGCTATGAGTGAGTACTGAGTAACATTTTTATATATTTTTTTATAAACTCCACTATAAAGTGGGTGAAAGAGGGAGTAACAGTTGCTATGAGAACCATAAGTCCTAAAAACTTGAAACTTGGAGGGTACATTCTTCTTCTGCTGCATTTTAGGATTTCGTAGGGGTGGGGTGAACTTTTGTATTTAGGGGGTGGGTTGAAAGGGAGGGCTGTAAATAATTCCTGAAACAGGGTGTTGGCGGTGATTAAGTATGTGTGGAATTTCTTAAGTGGGAGTGAGATTGGAAGTGGGGTTAATTCATTTATAGATTTGTGGATGGAGTGAGAATGGTAGTGGGATTGATGGATTTGTGGATTTATGGGGGCGTCAGATTAAAATGTGAGAGTGAGATTGTGAGTCACATTAAGAGTGAGAGCGAGATAAGGGTTAGATTGAGGGTCAGATTTAGAGTGAGACTCGGACTCAGACTCAGTCATCAAAGTTGAACTTGCAGTCACAGTCACTCAGTTTAGTCAATGTGATGAAAAGCTTAAGCTTACCTGCTCAAGTGATAAGGGCTATGTTGATATGTACCACGCGAACGAAGTCGCGGGCGTTCCGCTAGTTTTAAATAAGTATTATGTATTTTATAATTGTAATTGTTTTAATTTTAAATAAGTATTATGTATTTTATAATTGTAATTGTACAGTCAGCAACGAAAGTTTAAAAAATGAAAAATGTATTTATCACACTGCAAAACAGCGGTTTCACATATTCCAAACATAAATCGGTATAGTAGGCAATAATTCAAGTGTCAATGCTGAGAGTTACAATAACAACTAACATTAACATTTAGATTTTTTGAAACGCCTTTTTATTTTTTAGATTTCTGAGTAAAAAATATACTTTTCCTGTGAAATTTTTATGGGATGTTACGTTTAATCTTCAAATATTTGTAAAAATAGTCATTATGTAGGTAACGGATTTCAGAAATATTTCGATTTGTGAAACATCAAATGTTAATCAACTTTCGTTGCTGACTATACCTATGTTTTGTGTTAAGCCTCAACTTTCAAACCCAAGGTCGTGGTTTCGGATCCGTGGCCATTGAATTGTTTCAGAAAAAAAAACTTAGTACTATACCCATTAGCGTTCTAACAAGGCTTGCAACCTTTGGCTTAGGTTTGCAACTCAAGGATAGAATGTAAACTCCTGTTAAATGTGCATTTATCAAATATGTGGACGTGCTTCGATTCCCCTTGACATTTTCAAAGGATTTCGAATCTTTTTCCAATAAATATAATTAAATAGATCTTCATCCTATCCTAAAAATTGTGCTAAACTTCCTGTCAACAACTATCCTTGTCAGCTAAGAGAATAACAAGCTTTTCGACTCACAATAAAATGTAAATACACCATAGTTACATTGACTTTCAAACCTATCTGTTAACATAAACTGGTACCTAAATATTTAAGACTCTAATATTTCGGACAGATCACTGTGATCTTCATAACGGTCTCTTACGGACAGAGTTCACGACTCTGTTTTTAGTACAACGTTGCTATAATAATGGTTGTTTACTGTGTTCTTGAGTTAAGCTGCAGTTTCTAACATAGCTGCCGCCCGTTAGAATAACTGATGGTGATTGTTAAGCGTGGAAACTTCATATTATTCTATTTTTTTTTAAATTAGGTACATCAATCAAAACTTTTATCATAAAAAAGAGATACTCACGTCCGTATTTTAAAGCCCTAGCCTACAGAACTCAAGTAGATGTTGATCATAGCACTATAGTGAATTCCTTTAGCTGGCTGTAATGACTCACGCCGCCCGCGCCGCTCCAATCAATAACGAGGGCGAATATTTTTGAATAAGTAACAAATATTCCAGTATCGAATGAAGCCATCTGCAGAAACTAACGAGTGCCTAAGACCTTCAATGGTGCACACTTGCCTTCATTTTATTCAGGTTTCAACATAAACAAAGCACAAGTTCACGGCGCGCAATCCTTCCGACATTTTGAGGAAAATCACTAGTGAATAATAAGTGCATTTGTGATATAATGCTGCAATCGATCATAATTAATCACACAGTTATTAAAGGGAAAATATGTATATTAATTTATGCGTATTTTTTATTCGTGGAAGAATACGCATTCATTGATATTTAACGCAAGATCGTTGCATCATGTGATGGGACATTTATGCACCGAGCGAAAACATTGCATAATTCACAAGTTCAACTTATGTTGGAGTGGAGGACGCGGTTACTAAATAATTGATGTTCGAAAACTGATAACGTTTTCTTATTTCAGTACTGCAGTTCTGGCACATACCTACAATATCGTAATACGAATGATTATGAGAAAAATCTAATACTAAACATAAGCTAAACTGGCTTGAAGTTTAACTTAAAGAATACCTTACATTTTATTCGATTTAGATTTAACATAAAGTTGAAATACTTCAAATGGTTTTTTCACCTGCAAAATTAGATAAAGACAAGCTACGTTATCAAATGTGCAATTAAAACAAGCTTTGAGAAAATAAACAACATTGTTGTCGATGCTTAGTTGCTTAATGGTAGCAAGCTCTTGTAAATCAGTCTTGTGAATTTACTAGAGCACTGACTCAATTAATTACTCGGGTAACGGGTCTAGGAAAATTAAGGTGCGTACATTAATGTAGATTGATGGTGTCGTATAAAAATGTTGCAGAGTAACGCACTGACGACAATAAGACGACAAAGTGGGTACCTGCGAGCTGCGACGCCGCCGGCCGATGCCCCGGGCGTGCTCTCTTTACAATGTTTGCATCCACAATCGTTGATTTGCGGCGAGCTCTCGAATAAAATTAATCATGCGATATCGTTTGGCGAGCTGAATTAAATTGCAGGCGTTTAAATATACACACGTGATAATGATAACTTAGTATGGATCGTCCTTTAGTCGCTTTTAATGCTACAATTTGTAGACGTACCTAAAGTAACTTAAAGTAATTTTGTTACGACCATGTTCTCTATCAGTTCTGGAATTTATTACCAGCAGTCACCTGTGTGATGTTATGATATCAATTTAACCAATTGAACAGAACACCTAAAAACATTTACGATGGACACAAAAGTATGATACAAAAGTTTCATTCATAAATCATGGTCATAAATACTGTCTTTTTATAGATGTATTACCTACTCAAATTCTTTCCTCAATGAGATAATAAAGATAAGATTTTTTATGTCGATCGGGAGAGCTCGTGCCACCCATGTTATATTGACGTAGCATGCCGGTCACGTCGGACAAGGCTTATTGTTTGGAGCGTTTGATGCAGGTTATCGACATACATAAAATTGTGTAATTGAGTGTAAACGTCTTTGAGGCGCTGTGGGCTAGATGTCTTCCGGTCGGTGACACCGGATTTGATAGCAACAAATCTCGCATGCGTTCAGTAAATCATGATGTTTATGAGTCACTGGAGTCGCGCGACACAGGCTACGCGCCCCGACCTCCGCACTCAATTGCAATTCTGAAAACATTGTTTATATTTCTATTTGATTTTTCAACTTGTAAAGTAGACATGCATTAAAAAATAACTATGTAGATTAAGTAAAAAATATGAAAGTATAAACAAAACAACAAAACTTTATCGCAAGATAATCTAAAAACTTACACTTTTAACTTACGCAAATAAACCAGCGTTTAATAATGGATGTCAATATTCTATGGAGTGGGCAATTAAGAAATGGATGTCTTTGTCATCTCATGAATAGATCTTTGTTCTCTCGTACATCCTACTACTTTTGTACTTGCCAGTACTTAGGTACCAACTACCAGTTTAAGAAGCATATAGTGACTGTCCAATGTCCATAATACTTAAAATGAAATGACTTAAAATTCACCAAAATGCTTCGAGCTTTTGATTAAATGTTGAGTACTACATTTACTACAATTAACTACATTGACTACAATTAACTACATTTACTACAACTACCTAATCGTTCTCTTTTGAGAATTTTTTGTTAGTATTCAGTAATAGGTGTAGTTTTATGTCGAACCAAGGTTACGAAAAGTTACGAAAAAAAACACCTGTAGGTATCGTCGAGTTAGACGGTGTCTCGGCTTTCAATCCGAAGGTCGAGGTTTCAAACTCTGGCCGCAAATCAATAAAATATTTTGAATATATCTACACAGATATAAGTGCCATGCCAATGAAGGAACATATTATAAAAGTTGGTTTTTTAAATAAGCTACTTCAAACCTTCTTAAAAATACCTAGTATAAACCTACTTACAATGCCTCTAGAGACCTCTAACCAGCTTGGAGATCTTTAAAATATCTTTAAAGTCTTTACAGGGTGGTTTTTTGAGCTTGGATGGCCAAGTCCGAAACCACATGACTGCCTAGTTCGGACTAGGCTAGTATTTTAGTCGAATAGCGAGTACTTTAGTTGCCAAACTACTCTCTACTGCCCAGAAATCAACTATGACTACTGAAAAATAATTCTCTCGATTTCTGTCAAAAGTTAAAGATTTAGAAAAAAACTAAATATGTTGTTTTTTTATAAATCAAGAGCATGACTCCTTTCACAACTTTTCTCTAACTATCGTGGTTTTCGACTTGGCCATCACCGTCCATCTCAAAAAAAAAACACCCTGTATATCTGAGTGGCTGTGTAGGTACTTAATACCCTTGGCATACAGTTTTATGCATTTTTTAAGTTTTTATAAAAGTAGGCATTATTATCTAGCAAGAAGACATAAACTCATGAAAGACACAATTGCCTACTTAGTAGGCTTTTAAAGTTAATGGATTGTTATTTGTTCCTATTAGGTTTTATTTTGTAAAGCAGCAGTTTTATGTATTCTTGTGTATGCATTCGCTCCATGAATATGTAGCTGAGGTTCATTAGTGTACTCACTTGTTTGAAGGAAACAGGCGTGGCAGGATGATGCTAGTCATCATACTCGAGCTTTGAGCTCCGTATACGTCTCTCGTTAGAATAATAGTTCGTTTACAAATTGTATGTTCAGTTATAAGACCTGTCGCGATGTATGGATCAGAGTGTTAGGCAATGAAGAAGATGGATGAAAGGAAAGTGCATGTAAATGAAATGCGAATGTTAAGACACCGATGGTACACCGATTTTCATAAGGGCAAATCGAAATTTAAGTAAGACGCGTATGCGTTAAGAAGAGCTTCAGTGATATAATATACTATTTCAATCGACAATTTATCCTCACATTTGCGATCCGCGTAGGCGTACACAGGTACAATTGATAATAAAGTACAAATGACTGTTCAATAAGCTTTCACACTTATTATTCATCACAACATTATCTGCTGTTAACTAGACGAACCCCTGCAAATTCATCACCATTGTTCGAGCGACGAAATGAAAGTTTTATTTGCATATCTTAAACGCTCCGATTATCAGGCCAGACATCGATGTGCACCAATGTGTTTACAGCACCAATAATGTTCATTATTCAACCAAGTTTAATTTTGTTTTATATCTTTATGGATTGCATATTCTGAAAGATACCATCCCAAAATAAGTTACTATGTTGTTGCATTATTAATAGCTTTCACACAGTGTTAGGTATAGGTATAATATAGCTTAGATTTGATACTCTGACAAATCCATTCGACCAATGTGGCAGCAAAACTGTGAGAAAAATATCCCAGCAAAATGCGTTTTTATAGCTTATTGTGTAAGCATCCTAATACATCAAATTAGTTTAAGTAAAAGTATATGTGATGATCCATAAAGTATAATGAATCACGACATTTGTAGGTAATGAGATCACGGCAGAAAGGCTTCGGTCGATATTCATAACTTGTTGTGGAAGAGCATGTGGCTCTGATGGGCGAGACGCGTGCCTTATTGTTGTGGAACATGATGAGCTTTTGACGTTGGCTTATTACAATTGTGAAAGTAAGATATTTAACCGGTGGAGCGCTGTACCGTTGACACGGACAAGGCGCGAGGTCGGCGTGGGCGCCTTCGTGGCTCCCGTACTCCGCCCCGACAATACGACGGCACCCGACTCCCATGTACTTGAACCTACATCCTGTGATTCGTCTCCACCTATCTTACAAACCTATTACCAGCTACCATTTACTATAAACAAACTTTTATTTCCAAGTTAAAGTGTGGTTTAATATAGGTCTGTGTTGACTTGATCCAACTTGTGATTCTTTATTAAAATAATAAACAAGGGCATAATTAACAGCTTTCATTAAAAAATGCACCGTTTATGCGGCTATAAAGCGATGAGATTCTTTAAAAATCTTCTGAAGACAATATCGCAACTATAACTTTACGTTTTTTCCGAATAACAATATAAAATACTACCACTCGTAAACTAAAGAAAAACACGCACTGCCTGCAAAATCGTACAGTGGTCGACATTCGTAACCGAACAGTCAAAACATAAAAGAGGATGTTCATCAGACGCGAGACCATAAAACGAGCCCTAAAATGTTAAACGACATGCTCAAAATTGGTGGTAAGAAGAAATTACAAAATAAAAGGACGAGATTACGGTACTTTGAATGAATTTTTGAGAGAGACCGTCTTAACCTATATTTCACTTTATGGGTGAACGATTTTTACAGCCTTCTCGCGGACAGTCCAAATGATTACTACGGCTGTTCTGTAGAAAGTTTCTGAAACTGTTACGAAATCGATTGTGTCCGTCTGCTTTTCCTTATTTAACCTTTTGTTCGAATTTAAAACTTTCATTCAGTTGCCAGTTAGATTCCCGAAGAGAATGCCGACAGTTCCGCATTTCTGTTCCATTATATGTCCATTCAACGAAAGTCTTCATTATTGGGTGGATAATGAACTTCCATCTATTACCGGCATCCTTGATATTCTTTTAGATACAAGGTTATAATGAGCACCTATATCGCAATATTTTTTTTTGTTTAGCATTTTTTTTATGATATGTCATACGACAGCTTTTGATATTTTATTTCATGGACCACAGAAAGTCAAATGTTTGAGATTAAACTTAAACTTTATTTTATAAGTAATCATCATCCATTGTCTGAATCTACCTACCTACTACTATTTCCTTTCAGTCGCGTACGAAACCGTAGGCTCCTTGCCATTTTTCTTGATCCTGCGATAGCCTCCAATAATGATAGATCCAGTGCCATATATCTGACAAAACACTCTATATTTCAGTAGATCACTGTATAGTGCACTTGTTGTAGACATCCTGAACAAAAGCTATCCTTATTTGTAGCAGCATATATTCATATTAGTAAGCCGAAAGGTTTATTGGGCTAAGTTGTTTACGCACGGTTGTCATTGCTTCGCAAAGCAGTCTGAGAGGCTTACAAAGCGTGTCGGCCGGTGATAGACGCGCATCGTTGTCGCATAGCACTCGAAGACACGAAGATAAACGAACGAGCAAACTGTTATGTCGACTTATAAATTAAAGTGAAAATCGACCCTACTCGTACTTTAGCTTCAGTCACAATACCACTACTTTGAGAATAAGTTATGCGACTGACAGTTGACTCGATTACAAGCTACCATGTAGTCGTTTCTTTGACAACCCAACGCCTTGAGTAGTATGAGTGATTGTGTCCGTCCGTCGCAAGCACTCGATCTCTTTGTATTCTCAAATAATCCGCTGCGTCGTGATCTGGAGTCTAACGGTGCAGGTCTGCCTATTGAGTGCGCTCTGTAATAGGTACAATTTTTCAAGCTTTCACATAAGTTCCCTCTAATGCCTCGGTAATACCTGTTGTCTTTTGTTGAAATATAGCTGCATGAGAAATAGACAAATCAATGGCTTACTAGAAATAAATGAAACACAGTGCACCAGATATATAAACAGGATGTCATAGTCACTGAACAATTCATACCATTTTTTAAGAGTTAAAATTTGGAAATACGGTAGTGCGAAATGTGTAATATTTCACACCGAGGCGAGGTGAACTTGATGCGAGTTAAAATCTCAGGTCTCACCTGCACACGGCAAGCCACCTGTTAACTGCAACTTGGCTATATAAAAAAGAAAAGGAGCGAGCGCCAGCCATTGCAAAAAACGAGAATCCAAGACGACACGTTTGGAAAACAAAAAAAGTTCTCGCCCACCAGATGGTCGCCTCGACGTGTCGAGAAACCCGCTTTTGAGCAGGTTGTGACTTACCACGCATATTCATTTGCGCTTTTGAATGCGGAGAAAATTGAATTACAAATAAGAATCAAGTCCAACTACGACTATCCCGCCAAATACAGACCACAATAATTACTTATTTACATGGCCATGGTTGGGTTGTCAACTTGTCGAGTATTTGTGAATGATGTTGTGTTGTATCAAGTCAATCAACATTCAAAATATACAATAAATATTATCTTCATGCACCAAATAATTTATTAACAAAATATGCACAAGTTTGAGCGCAGTTTTAATTAAGAAACTGATTATTTATATTTAGCAGAAGGCGGGCAAATCTATGTTTTAATTACACCTTTCTGTTCCAACTGTGCCCATTTAACAGAACAAGCAGAACTAAATTGGCCATATGTTTTCGTTACGTAAACTAAGTAGTTCATTAAACAGTCCCTTTTAGCAACGAAAAGCCCCATATGGTGCAATATTTTTTGCAAACAAAAACAACCTGGAAATATTGAGCCGACAAACAATCCAATAAGGAATAAAAAACTTGCCAACCTGTTTTAAATTTAAATAATGTGTCAAGTCATCTCATCACCTTAGTTCCTGTATTATCTTTTTATTATAAAATAAACGGTTTTATAAATGATCCTCCGAGTGGCGTCACGTGGAGCTTATGAAAGTGTTAAAACTGTATTCAAAGTGATGGTATTTTTCAAGTTGTCACAGCACCTTCATATTCTCGAGAAGGTAATAAATCCTTATCATGACTAAGTACAAAACAATTCGGTTACTGACGTCTCCGACTTGTTCCGAGTAATATTGCGAGCTTTCATTTTAATGCAGTTCTAGGTGGGTTTATATTTGAAATAGTGTCTCCAGCGCTGCAAGAACCGAGGTTCTGGGCGAATAAGGCAGTGAAGAGTGAACTGGCGCACGGTTGATCACGTTGAGTATTAATTGCTTCGGCACTAGCTGGGAAATCGGCCCGCCTCCGCAATTAGTTCCTTACTAATGCTTGTGTTACTTATTGCCGACGATAGCAGCCGTCTTGCGTCGCTCATTAATGGATAGTTTCCATTACTAATCGACTTCAAACAATATTTCACGCTGTTATTTAAGAGGCTAGCGCCTAATTATCTCATGTGGTCAAATGTTATTTTGGCAATCTAAAATCTCAACTACATCAAGTGAATGTAGTGATTATTGTTGATCAAAGAATAATTTGGTCAAACTGTCACAAATTGTACAGTTTAAAAAAAATCAATAGGTACAAGCTTTTTATAGATGACCGTGAGCTGATTCATATGAGCTCAAACAGGAATATTATATTATTATATAATTAATACTATTATCACTGAGGAGTTTCATTGAACAACTCCTGGCTCCATCATCAGAACAGATAACTGTCACTATATTATCAAATTGTACACGAAACTTGACCGATGTGCCAAGTTTCAATTCAATCGGCCTATTTTCTGAAGAGTTCCGTTGCAGCTCCTGATTCCACCATCAGAACAGCTCGCTGTCACCATGTTTTAAAATCATAGATGAAACTTGATCGGAAATCCGAGTTTCAACTCAATCGGTCAATTTGCTAAGGAGTTCTGTTGAACAACCCCTAACTCCATCATCAGAATAGCTCACTGTCAACATATTTTTAAATCGTAGATGGATCTTGATCGGTGTGCTGAGTTTCAACTCAATCGAACTATTATTTGAGGAGTTCCGTTCTCGATCATCAGATCAGCTAGCTGTCACCATGTTATTGCATTGTCACCGAAGACTCATAAGTGTAACAAAATTCAGCCCAATCGGAAACCGGGAAGTGGGTCAAATTCAGCTTGCAAGATTTGACCCGGACAAACATACATACAAACATTGCAAGTTATTATAAAGCTTTAAAAAATAATCTGGATGGGCACACTCAAAAGATGTTACAAGTGCCAGGGTACTGGACCCCTACATAACATGTTTTTTTAAAGCACAGAACCCTTAAACGGAGATTATAATCGTTAGTTTTTCTAACACCCGCAGATATAAGTGTTAATCAGCAGCATGTGTTGTAGCTATTATTTTTTTGTGGGTCTTAGTTTTAGCGATGTTGGTCAGAGGACACAGGTGGAGGGCCTAGGATACCTGCGAAGAGGCGCGTGCCACCTGTGCCCGCATGCCCGCACAAAGGATAATCATGCATATACACATTCTAAACTGCAATGTCAATCACATTCAACGTTTTTATGTCCCTTGATATAGGTACCAATTAGATACCGGATGATTATCTAACGAAGCACATCCTCTTCTACGACTGTAATGTAATTTATATTACCTGGACTTTACTTTTGGGATAACTATTAATCTATTCAAATTATATTTGTTTAAGGTTTTTTGGGTTTCTCATATAAAATCACTAAACATAAAATAATGACACACTTACTTATCTAATCCAACACATGCACAAATATAACTTGTTAAAAAAACTTAATAAATGATTCGTGTACCGTACACCAACACTTATGTCGTTAAGGGTATTGCGCACGCGCTACTGACATGCACTGACTGTATATTTTTTCAAGATGTCGAGTCACGGATTCACAGTAATTGGTATTTTTGAGTTACACACTATTGCTACTGCTTTTGCAGGGAAGAGCCAATTAACTGGAAAGCTTTCAATTAAGAAAAAATGAGTGATTATATAGAGTGTAGTGTTAATAGGTACCTACTTATGATAACTCCTGTGAAAGATTGAGACTTACGATAGATTATCAAATTGTATAATGTATTTTTAAGTATAATATCCTATGTACCACTTATTTTACTGTACATACACTATAAATAAGGGCATAGGTAGGTGTCACTCAAGTTTAGGTTGCATTAGCTTTTAATTTGCTGAGAAGTAATACTTCCTTAAGTATATTAATTAACATTAAGTTTCATATTATGCAATATTCTGGTAAGTATTTGAAAGATAATGTAAAAGTTGATCATATCATATCATTGGGTAAAAGACATAATGAAGATGTCAAATTTATAGCCAAAGGGCTTCAGAACCTTAGCACCAGTTTCTTACTTGTTAAGTGCTAATGATATTGTCATTAAATTGACCAATGACAACTACGTGGTTTGTGTGTGTTATAATAATCGATATACTGTTTAGTTGTACTAGTTTATAAACTTCAAGGTAATTCAACTGGAAACTGGTGCTAAGAGTAGTGCAATGCTGGAGAAGCGACTGAGTCAAAGCTCATGTAAGATATCTAGACTACTTCTAACTCGAAAGTCAGTTGAGCTAATCTCTAGCTTTTATTTTGTTCCATTTTTAAGAATACACTTAAGCTAAGGGTCCACAGGTCGGTATCGTACGCTTCGGACGCAACGCATTTTTATTCTTTGTAATTGATAGTTCGACACTTGTTGTTTTTTAAATATAACAAAAAATGGGTTTACGTAGGTACTTACCTACAATCATTTTGCGTCACACCTACCCAGGATAAACTAAATTCCTATACTGGTTGGTATTTCTAAATTTTTCATTATTTCTTATACTCATATGCTCATAGTCCCAGGAATATGAGAAACGGGCGCTAGTTGTACCTTCTAAAATAGTAGATGAAGTGATCTAGATGTTCTGTTGGCACTGTGGCAGAGTGCGAGGCTACGCCGGATCTTATCTCTGTTATCTGCAATATTGATTGCGCCCGTGTCGAAAGCCTCGCCTGGCCAAAAGCGGCGCAGATTGAAACCTGAACGTATACGATGATTGATTACTCCGTAATGGACACTGACGCCTGCCTGAATCGCCCAATATACGGTATTTTAAATATCATCAATGTAATGCAGAATTTAACTCGATTGATTTCAAGGATCGATCGACGATACGGAGAAATTGCAGTTAAAATGTAATTGAATTGGTTATTCGTTATCAATGAGCTTTTATGTTATAGTAAGATATATTAATGGTCGGAGTGAACATTTACCTACTTTTTTTACATAACCTTTGCGACTTGACGTCTGAGAGTGACTTGTTTGATTATTAATTGATTACTATTTACCTCTATTACTGTTCGATTTTAATAGATGTAAATCAAGCACCAAATACTTTGTAGGTATGCCCAATATTTTTTCCACTCACTGTCATTCAAGGAAATTGTGTCATGAAAATGTGAAGCCTTCGAGGCATTGAATGTTGTTCATGCCATCCAATTAATAATGACAAAAATCGTCAATCTTTAACGATCAACTCGAAATATTGAACGATTAAAATATCAGGAACATCTTTTATTTTATATTACTGAATACATTTCACTCAAAATATTATAATATGAAAACGGTCCAGCAGGTACCTCAATATTACCAATTACCAAAATTTCACGCCCTTATCGGATCCATAACGGTGATGTAATGAGTTTAAAGGAGTTTTTTTACCATCCGTGGTTGGTATTCAAAATCTTTGTAAACAGACAGGATCTTAATCTGAAGATTCAAGATGTACAGCGCTGATACAGCCCGACCCGTTTATCGGAGATAAGTATTTTCTCTTAGCGTATTTTCCTCGAAACATTCTTCACGGACGCGTGATTTATGTCCGTATTCCGAAAATGTTAAAAAATTAAATTATCGTCAATAGGTAGCCGGCGCGGTGCTGGATAGGTCCATCCGAGCACTTCGCTTCATGTTTCTGATGCAAAATGGTATGATAATAAAACCTCACGAATTTTGATGAGGTTAATGCGTTGTTGCGATACGTACAGCATGTTATTAAGAATAATAACGGGTGATAAAGCTGTTAAATTGGGAGTCCTCTGGAGGTTGATGAAGCTTTTGGTCTCGAAGTGAAACCATTAAATGATTGCACTAATTTGTCAAAGGATTGCACGACTGATCTACTTCGCTAAGTGACTTGGTGGTTGATATTTAACATGTGACATTCTTAACGTGCCACTAAGTATCGTGCTTTAAGGGTGAGTTAATGGTTGTCATATTGTACCGTTTGGTTATGTAGGCGATTTCCTGTGTAGATCTCCAAAGTCACAATTCAGCAACCACCCTCTGCGGTTGGTCGGCAATTAGCTTCTGATACGAGCAACAATATTGCCATAGCAACTAGGCGCGATGCGATATGAGGCCGTCAGGTGCAGGTCCTCCACGGTGCGGTGACCACAGCAAGTGCGCGCCACGGTTGAGCCGCGACGCCGTTGGCAGTTGGTAGCCACGCGCCAGCATCGCGACAGGTGGACGTCACGCGCCGTTACGTTGCGCCCATGCATTACTATGCCTAACCATTCCCGGATATTCAAGACGTTGGAAGACTTGAAATAAGTCATGAAAATCTAGACTCTAGTCTCAGGGTCATTAATATTGATTTCTTTCTATAGAAGTGCGTAACCGCATATTGAAGTGATTTTCACACACACTTTTACTTTGAGACCGCCTGAAAGCTCCAACTATCGCTTCACAAAGAAGAAACTTCCTAATTAAAGTACCCTCCGTTCTGAGATATAAAAAGCTAGTAGAGAAATACTCACCGTATGAAATTTCTAGGATTAATTATCACAAAATATCTTCAACCCCTTCTTCCCCCACAAAATACGTATGTATGACGTATGTACGTACGTATTTTGTACAGAAGATTATCTAGGACCTCACACTTCAATGTGTCATAGGTATCAGAAACTAGGATCTAACCTAACCGGAACTAATATTTGCAGATCATTCAATCATTTCTCCTGTCACGAGAATTGAATTTGCACCTTTTCATAGGAGGTGGTTTTGAGAATATTAATCTCTAAACTTCTAAAACAACTCTAATCAGCACACAACCAATCTTTGTCTCTCTGAAGTAGCTGCGCAGAACCCATTTTTGATGGCGCCTAAAAGACGAAGACAGCGTTGTATAGCTGCCTCGCTCACTTGCTAAGTTGTTGCATCGTGCTATCTCGTTTACTCTACCAAACCTGCGCAATCGTTTAGTGCACCTAACTTCAGAGAGACAAAGTTCGGATGTGCGTATTGTACCTATGCGGGCGGATAGAAAAAAAAATCTGGACTAGCTTTATCTGATTTTTGTTTGATGAATCCTTATACAACTAAAAAGGATACAAATTCCATTGACTCGGTTAAACTCGTTTTGTGTTATGCATCTTTATGCAATAAAAGTCAACTAATCGTATTATGAAATCATGCGGGTACCTACCTGTTGAGAACACCTGTCTAGCGATACTTGCTGATATGAAGAAGTTGAATTGAATATGTTTATCGAGCGATTTGTTTTATGGTCAGTGCTTTGTTATGCATTAACATATATCTTTGGATTTATGAGTGATAAAAATACTGTTTTTATGATGAATGTTCTAAATAAGGTACCTAAGTAATTTTCGATTCAGTACCTTTATGCACCTTTCGCAAATAGTGAGGAGCTGTAAATCTTTCCTATAAATATTACGAAAGATTGTCAATATGTTTGGATATTTTGTGTTTCAATTTATTGAGATTTGAATTAAACTTTAAGGAAAGTTGATTGTGAACGATGGTAGTGGTTGTTGATCTACCAAGCGAGCGAAACCACAGCAAGATAAAAAAGTTTAATACATAAACGTGTGTTTACATTATCGTAAACTATCAAAATTATTGGTTGGTAGGTATATCAACGTAGCCAAGTCTAATATTGTTGTAAATATTGGTATAAATATTGGTAGGTATGCATAGTGTATTATACGTACCTACCTATTGTTATTGAAATTGGCTGCTCTGCAATATGCAGTGAAAGATACGAAAATATGAAGAATAATATTTGCCAGCTGGGTGGCCAGTTGTGAATAAACAACTAGATCGCCTACGCCTTCTTTATTCAGCCAAAGGTTATCAGCGACCGCGCGAAAGATATTACGTAAACTAAATTATAGTCGGTGATCTTTACATGAATACTGTCACGACTATGTCTTATAGAATCGAGGTTTCGCTTCGACTATACTGTACATTTAATCAATAAAAAGCTTTGCTAAAACTCTTTCTTAATAAATAAGTTATTTATAAGCGGGAGTCTATGCGTGGTTTAAAGTTTAGCAGCATTCGAAGAACCATGCGTATCTTGTGATTACGTCGAATGGTTTCCATGTATTTTATGTTATAAACTTGTAAGCACATAGAGTTAATCGAGTTTTTGTTTGTAAGGGAAACGTTATTATTATTATTCATTATTTATGTGTCAGGCGCGTGTTGATCGTGTGTCGCGCGTGCGCATTGCGAGAAACGCGCCGACGCCGCCCGCCACGCTCCGCCGCTCCACACCCTCTACCCCTATCGACATGACATTACTTTTTACAATACTAACACTCTTCTAACCGTCATGTGCACGACAGTTGGACTTAGGCAAAGATAACGCCGTATATATAGCGCATCAACATACCCGTGTAATTAAAACAATGAATGATGATAATTAACTCGTGCCTAGTTAAAACACTCCTGTCCCATATTGAACAGGTCCATTACAGATACACTTAACGTGTGCGTATTTGTTTTCCAATATTACAGAAATTGAGAATTAATCTTCTTTCATGACGATTTACTAATTACATATTATAAATGGTAGAGTATTTATTTTTGTAGTAACTGGTTACTTTGGTGCCTCAGCAGTACACTGCATGAGGTCTTGTAGAAAGAGATTGTGTCAAAAGGAGGGGAATTCTAAAAAGTTTGGTATCATTCTACAATTCTACATCTTCAATAAGTTTCTTTCTCTCTTTATTACGTTTCAAAATCATAATCAGACATTGATTCATGTAAAACTTATAAGTATCGGAGCCGGTAATGGTTAATTTTGGGTTGCTGCGCCAAAAGAGCATGTAAGAAATATAGCTTGCAAGTATTAGTGCGTATAGGGCATATTTTCTTCATTTGTTTACGAAGGGAAGTGTAAGTGTGTTTTTGTAACCCATTTTTGACAGCGAAGCGTCATTCACCCATCAGGTGGACAACGCTTCTGTACCTATTTCTGCTGTTGCCACCACACGCATAAAACTCTGCACTACCATCTGACCATGGAAACATTTGCCCCTTCAATAATAAATCATCATCAACACGTAAAGGTTCACATAAGGATGATTCCAACAAAAAGGTGAAAACTAATTGCATTTATTACTCGCAGTAGTATCTCCGTATTAAGTTTGAGTTTGGAGCTTTAAATTGTAAAAAAATCCTTTAAGGCACTATATAATGGTCTATTGTGCTCTAAAAGTAGTCAGAGGAAAGCAATATAAAATGCAGTCTTCGCTTACATTGTCGAGTCTCTATTAACGCCACTGTGCATAGAGTAGCGTAGGTAGAGATGTGAGAAATATGCTTATTTGCATTTACAAGCAGGAGGCGAAGTGATAATCATTAGAGTTTGTACCATAAATGTAGTTCAAAAAAATAAAAAGAAATGGGTAAGTACCTACGAAAATAAAACTGCACGAGGTTGTTTATGATTAAAAATACAAAACGTTCTTGGTGTGGCTATGTTGTTCTTGAGAGACCGGTAATTGAGCAACACGTAGTCATAAAATAGATGGTTGGCCGTTATGGGTAACAACTGGACGCTGCAGTGCCTTGTTATGAATATTTAATTTGCTAAAAATCGCTTTTTGCCACTAATCTAGGGGCCAGCAATAATGACGGTTTTACACAAACTTTACCAGGGTCCTTCATAAAAAGGGCCCAGGCCCATAATATATGTGCAGGTGATGGAGCAATGTTCTGCTGTGAAAAGTACGAGCTTCGCCACTCGTGAAGCAGGTCCTCACGAGTGACGAGCGCAGGCACAGGCTTGCGGAGGCGGCGGCGCGGCGGCGCAGGCGCACGGTTCCGTATTTTATTTATAATTACGGACGACGACCCGAGACCCGGACCTGTTGCGATTTCACCTGCTATTATTACCATTTTATTCATTGTTATTGCATTTATTACGTTGCTTGTTACAGATTTTACTGTCTGTAGGTTTTAACGAATGGCTCTTAATGATGAGAGTATATCTCCGTTCTGATTTCTCCTTATAAACGCGCACGTGTAACGATCTCATCTTATAGTGAACGGTGCCGATTTAATTGATATGATTAAGTTTTTAATGTCCCTCCAGTCCAGATACACAATGTAAAAATGAAAGTAAAACAGAATTACCATTAAATGTTTAACTTTCTTATAATAAATGTTTTCATCCTTCCGTTCAAATTGATGATCCTTTTTATTTATGTTTATGACGCAGTGAAAACTTTTCATCGTTCAATGATTATGTAAACATAACTACCTACATATGCCTTCTTGACTCTCAGTAAGTTATATTTGTTTATGATATCACAATAAGGTGCAATATTGTAGGTGATTAGATATGTATTATCTGTTGAAATAGATCCGCAGCTGTGATTGACGCGACGGGTCGGAGGTGAGGCCGGCGGCCGCCGCCTACGCGCAGTCCCGTTACTCAGCGGTTAATTTTTATGCAGACAGAGATTATTGTATTAACGCCCGCGCCCTAAAACGTACAAGGAAACAACAAACGAAACAAAAGCCACATTTATTTTGATTTATTCTGTTGTATGTAGTATCAAAGACAATATATACACGTAGTATACAACTCGGTAATGCTTGATTTTCTACATTATAGAGACGGGGTCATTACCAAAACCAATAATAGTAAAATATTATTGACCAAAACTTACCTACTTCAGACGTGGCTCTTCGGTGAATTTGTTATTATTTTGTTATAAGTTAATTAGTCATAGGTATACATTACTTAAAATTAAATACCTAGTAACGGATTTCTATCATAATTTACAGTCAGCAACGAAAGTCGATTAACAGTTTGATTTTTTAAAACACCGTTTTTTTTTAATTACTAAGAAAAAATGAACTTTGTCGGAGACTTTATCTTCAAATTTTTGTCACTAGCTACTGCGCGCGGCTTCGCCCGCGTGGTACCAACATTCCGAATAACCTATATTATTCTATAAAATAGAATCCCTAGAATAGCTATTCCAGGTCACCATCTATGCCTATTCCAAGTTTCATCCAAATCACTGGCTCACTGGTTTAGGCGTGATTGAAACACAAACATACAAACATCCAAACATCTAAACAAACTCACAAACTTTCAGCTTTATTATTTATTGGGATGGGATGGGACGGGATGGGACGGGATGGGATGGGAAGTGGGATGGGATAATCTTAATTTTACTAATTTTGAAAACATTTAGATTAGTAAAATATCAAATGTTAATCGAGTTTTTTAATGTTCATGAATTCTATTCTACTTTCGTTGCAAACTGTACCTACTATAATCGCATATTCAAAAACGCTAAAATAAAAATATTTTCGTCATGATTTCGTCAGTAACATGACAAGTATAATTATGAAGGTTTTATTGTCTCGTAGCTGCATAAAGTTTATGCGGTGACACGATGACAGTAGGTAATTAACATTGGATGCTAATGTCTGCGGCTGCGCACCGCGGTGAACAAGTACCTACCTATGTATGTTTTGATTGTACAGTATGAAATACAAGCTGTGCTTGTGACTCACAATACTGCCTACGCAGTGTTGAAGTTTACTTAATTTTTGCAAATGAGTTATGAAAGGCATTGTTCATTATTTAATGTTAAAATGATTTTAGCCGGATATGTATTAAATATGCAGGTGACAGTAACTTTGTATCATAAATAACGTCAGGGTTTCTCGTGGTATCGTGCTCATTTGTCATGATTTAAGGATTTCTAGTTTTTATTCGTAGACAACAAATTACGCGTTTCCCGTAGAGACAAATTCCAGTTGCTAAGAACCTGGTATTCTTTCTATGCCTTCTCCTTTATCACTACTTTTCACACTTCTACACATTCTTGATACATGGTGTATCTAGTCCATTTTGCTAAATATCACCAAGAAGTCTGAAAGCACTATCGACTAGGTACTCTTTTACTTGCTTCACATTCGTCTCATACCTACACCTGTTTTTTACAAATGTCTGTTTATACTTTTTATTTGTCTTTTTTACTAAATATTTTGTTGAGTGTTAGTTTCTCATCGATATAGGTAGGTACTCGGAAATAATAATAAATTATACTTTGTGGTTTTGATATTCATGATGAAAAGGAAAGTTTGGAGCTACTAGAGTCTGTTTTGAATTTGCCGCGATTTTTCAGTCGCTACTTTCATTTGACAGACTCTATGTGTAGTAAATTAACGAAGGGCAAAATAACTTTTTTGAGTTACTTTTAAATTAAGTAACTTCGTGCATATGTAATGGTCGTAAAGTGATAGTACTTGCAAGAGCACTGGCTCTCGTTGAAGTCTTTTCTATGACGGATTGTTGCGTAGCAGTCGGAGCGTATGCGTAGCACTCGTCGCGGTACTGTGCTATTTTTAACTAAAATGAAAACATGTCTAGTTTACTATAATTCTGTATTAAATAAATCATTTCGTACGTTTTGTCATTGAATTTACCACACATTTGTTCATTTCAATAAGTGAAGTTCTGTGAAAAATGTTTAATAAAAAACTTTCTTCAATAAATAAACAAGTACTAATGTGATAATGCAACATTATATTTCTGTGAATTATGATTATGACTATTCCAGTACGCCCAATGTCGAAAACGCAGACAACAATATCGATTTCACTTTTCTTCGATATTAGAACGGCTAAAACAAGTCAGTCTAGACGGATCGACTTCCTTGCCATAAACATTCGCTTTGTTTAACTTATCACATTACAAAGGCGAGATTACAAAATCACAACAGAAAGCTCGGGAGTATAAAGCATCAGAATCCATTTACGTGGATCTACAAGCCTAGGCTCCGCTACCAGGGAAATAATCTTTTCAGAGTTGTTGAAGCGCGACGCGGCGCCTACGCAGCGCGCGGCCGTACCTCACCGGCCGGCGCGCAGCGCTGTCCTGCTTATTGGCACTGCCTGACGAGATTTATCACCTCACTCGAGCCGCCATCGACTTGGCGCTATGATGTTACCAATACGATCACTATTGTGAGCTGTTGTTCTATTCATATGCTATTGTGGCATTTATCTATCAATAATATCCGGGATCGTTGTGGAGTAATTTATGTTGGAGTTTATGTCTGTGTTTTAGTTTCTGTATATTACCATTTTTCAATCAAAAAATGTTCTGGGGCTCATTCTTTTTATTCTTAGTAAAACTATGCCAGTCTAATACTCTACTAAAACAACGATGGACCTGAAAATTTACAATGTTTTGCGCGAGCTTCTAACTAGATCCTTAAAAAACTTCAAATGATCTTCAATAACCAAAAATCTAAAATAATGTACTACACCAGATTCTTGATTAGTTTTACACCCAAAAAGATATATTTTTTTTAATTTACTGACAATCACGAGTATGTCAGTAAATTTAAAAAAAAAAATATTACTTAGTGCTAAAATTAAGAATTATACCGTACAGTCACATACTAAAAAGTTTGATTATCTTTTCAAGTTTGGGTACGCTTCCGACTGGCAGTGACCTGGATCAGTTGAGCTATCTTCGTTTATACGACGATCCTTAGATAGCTTGACAGATTCTATTGTATTCCGTAATTTTATGAACTTATTGTAAGTAGTAGCTTAGTTATTTTTTTCAAAATAATCTATTATTTATCTCACCAAAATAATAAACGAGTATTTATTATAAAGTACTTAGGTTAGTTAATCTCAGTACTAACATGTTGCTCGCTGTGCTACAAGTAACCTATTATTAATCTGTGCCGTATGTAGCGTAATTTATATAAATGTGATTAGCGCGTGTGACAGTCAGACTTTATTGGTCATGTTTACGATTATTAACCGCTAGTACATACAAGTAGGTACAGTCCTGTGAATACTCGATTAGGGGAACTTTAAAATAATACAGCATAATTTTTAAAATTAAATAACTAGAGTCAAAAAAGAATATAATAATTACGTTTTTATACTAAAAAGAAAACCGACTTCAATGTTTGACTCGAAACGCGGTGTGACTCAGGGCGTCAAGCTGTCGATTCGATTTCTATTTGTGACATGGCTAGGAGAGAAGAGGGAAGAGTTTTACGGGGAAACTATCAATCCCTCAGGAATAAAATTTATATGGGACCACCTCTGGAGTATACCCTTTCAAACATAAAAAGAATTTTACAAATCGGTCAACAAATGGCGGAACAATCGCGTAACAAGATAAAAAAAAAAAAAAAAAAACATACAGACGAATTGAGAACCTCCTCCTTTTTTGAAGTCGGTTGAAAATGTCCAGCATTATAGATTTATTTCATTGTAATTATTTAATACTGAAAGTATTAATATCCTGAGCTGACAACTATGTGGAGGTCTGTTTTTTTATCCCAAATTAAAATATTTCTACATAAATGCTCCTTCCTAAATAACGTAAACAGGTTCACGACTGTATCCCCAAGGTGCGGTAGACATTCTCTCTGATCTTTTTATGTTACTTATTCCAGATCCTTTGAAGATGTCTAAGGGGGTAGTCAGAGGCATGTCCAAACACATATTTGATACATGCCCACATCTTGCAGAAGTTAGTATTCCTTATATATATAGTTATATATAGTGCTCCTTCCTATGTATAGATAATTAAACCTAAGTGTTATTTTTACGTTATTAACTTCTTCTCCTAACTGTACAATCTGTAGGTACATTCATAGTACTTAGATGCTTTATACGAGTATATCTAGCAACGTTTAATTGATATTTCATAACAGAATGTAGGGAAATAGCTTAGTCATTTATTAAGTTTATATTAGGTTTAAGTATATTTAGCTTAGGAATTCTATTACAATGCATTTAAAATGCCACTTCTTCAAATTGCATTCGCAACTTCAGTATTTAGATGCTAGACAGTACCTATCCTAAGCCATGTCTAGACTTGAAATGAGTTGAATTCAAAATGTGGGTATTTAGGATGTACCTATGGAGCTACGGGGATACAGGGTAGATTTTTGAGATGGGCCACGGAGGGCAGGTACCTTAACCGTTGTAGCTACAGGAAAACGCTCTTAGGAGACCTTCCCTAACATTTGAAGATATTTTGAACTGCATTCACAGATTAAAAAAAAAATACAGTCAGCGACAAAAATGCCAAAGATATGAATGTTACTAATGTTCTAAAACATTAGTAATATTCATCGGTGTTAAAAAATACAATAAGATCAAAGAAATTCTAAAATCCAATGAAAGTGCACTCAATATGTGAAGATATTATCATAAATCTGGGAATTGTCATATCAAGAGTGGGCTAGATAATTTATTGTAAGGTGCGCATTGAAATCACATTTATTTGTGAGCACGCGCCGACGGCAGACGTTACAAATCATGCTTATCGCCAGGCCGCTGGTCCATTGCCTTCTCCGCCTGTAGATCACCTCGAATAACGATATTTACTTGCCTAGTAACTTCTTTACCATCACAAAAACAAAAGCTTCTAAACTGAAACCATGTTCATGTTACGTAAGTCAGCTAATAAACTCGCTTAAACAGCATCGTTCTAGTTAAGGTTATCTCTGAAATCTCCGCACTACATTATTAATGTTTCTAGTTTAAAAGATATAAATAATTAAATGTAACAATACAAAAGCTCTTCTCAAACGAGGTCAAATTAGTGTCGAAACCCGATTGCGTTATCTGTAAGGCGATCGCTTATAATAAGTATTAGAAAAGTTCAAAGTTCTATGAGACTATTAGGTGTGAACTCTAATTGGTACCGCATTATCGGAGATTGATATCGGATTAGATAATCACGATGCAAATAGGTACAGAATTAATTAATGGGAATGCATTGGATTGGCGGTGGTGCGGGCCTCTGCGCACGCGCCGCGGAGCCGGCCAATAGGACGCACTCACCTTCACTAAACACATCTTAACCTTCTGCCACTAATTGGCATTCATGTAGGCTGATTGTGTGTTATCTCTTGGTCACCAGCAATTAAATGTTGGCTATATAAGGGCATATTCATCTGTGGCAGCCAGTGCAGGGACCGACTGTTGTAGCAGTGTAAAAATTACATGTTTAAAACATGTAATTTTTTAATACTTACCCTATTTCCTAATTCGAATGAAACTTCACCAGGGAATTTTGCCTTGCAATTTTGCCAAGCTGGAAGTTTTTTTACCTGTCTTACATATTTTCACTTGCTTACAATGTTGTAAAAATATATCTGTTTTTTTTTAATAGTAAAATAATTTTTATTTACAGAAACTAAGCTACTACATAATATTTACATATATTTTTACATAATACAACAGGATTAGTCAAGCTCTCTTAGGATCGTTAGAAACGCGTCTGGTCGAAGCGACGCGTGATCCGAGAGCTGGCGCATTTTTGGCTCAAAGGATCAGCATTGCCATCCAGCGTGGTAATGCCGCCAGTGTTTTGGGCACACTTCCGACTGACAGTGACCTGGATCAGTTGAGTTATCTATAGATCGTTTCTAACGATTTGAAATTCAGTGCATTCCCAAGCTAGTTTTTTATTTATTTTTAAATATTTATTATTTTATTTAATTTAAAATAACGACCATTCTTTCCTTATTAGATGGTGTACCTATCTAAAGTTTGACCTAATTATATATCCACATTACTATATCTTTCGTAACTGTTTGATGATATCTTAATTTGATTGGAAACAATTCGTTAAAAAGTGCCAATAGCCCGTCCCAGTATCGTTTTAGAAACGTGCACTTGCCTGACAGGGTCAGAGGTTACTGCGGAGATCTCTATCTTATTGGACCACTTTCCCATTAGCCAGTGACAAGATAGTTTAGTAGCACCACGTTTGAATAAAACCTTATTGGATCAGGTTATTTTTAATAATGCTGGACATTTTCACACAGCATCATCTAGCCCCAAACTAAGCAAAGCTTGTACTATGGGAACCAGATAACTGATATACTACTTATATACTTTTCGTTTGTAAATACATACAAATTATACATAGAAACACCCAGACCCGAGACAAATACCTGTAGGTCATACAAACATTTGTCCCGCGGCGGGGATTGAACCCGCAACCTTCTGCGTCGCAGGCAGACCTTCGCCCGCTGCGCCACAGAGGTCGTCGTTTCATTTGATCACTATGTTTAATCACTTGAGTCAGTATCGTAACTCCTCAACGTCAGGAGAGCTCATCTTGTTCCATGCTATACCTAGAAGGTTTTATGAGTTCAATTTACAGGCACTTACAGAGCGCTGTTTTGTGACCAAATGTCTTACGCTCTTGTTTTACACTGGCAATTTCTTTTTGATAAATAATAGGGTTTGGATCGGAGCATAATTTATAATATTAATTCTCCCTCTTATCCAAATAAAGCTTCTCTGGATGAATCGAAATATTGTCAGTCCTTATACAAAATTTTTACGTAATTTTGAAATAAGACTTCGTTTGCACAATGTCATTCTGGCATCTTACCTCTTGTCACGAGAAAAATAGAATGTCAGAATGGCATCGTGAAAAGGGCGTATAATGTTTACTACCAACTAAGCTACTAAAAACTAATAAAAAAACTTTACTTAATGTAATAAAAAACCCAAACGGAAATCCCTGATTGATAGTGAATTTTGGAATCATTATCTAGTTTTAAAAAGTTATGATGAGGCATCGACTTTGTAGTCGGTCTCAATGATTTTAGAGTAACGACATACTTGACTAGTGAAGTATGTCGTTACTCTAAAATCATTGAGATTGGTTAGAATTGGTTCTAAAATTGAATATGATTGTAAACAATGAATAAAAGCATTTAAAACAAAGTTTCTAATAATTTATCGAAGTGCCACTTGACTTAATTCATCTATTTTAGGGTTCCGTACCTCAAAAGGAAAAAACAGAACCCTATTTAATTATTTAAGGATGTATAGTGTTCGATATATAAAGAAAAATGTAAAAAAAATGTTTCATGTACGACTACTTATACCTACCTATGTAAGAAGTACCTCACAGTTTGCACTATTATACGTAGGCCTACTTAGGCCTTTGTACGGAACACTCGGTGGCGAGCCCGACTCGCACTTGTCTGGTTTTTTTTATAAAAGTCAGAACTTTCATATAACCTTTCGTAAATGGGACTTCCAATTGGTACTAAGAGTAGGCATATGCGCGATTCTATTAGGATAGTTGTAAGCCTTGTTTTTGATTATTGGATATACGTGTTTCCGCTTAGGGCTTGGTAGGTTTCCGCATAGGGCAACTTATTAGACAATAGCCATTTAAGTAATTATGTAGCAACCAGGAAGGCACCGGGTGCAGATCCCGGTTGCGACCCCGTGGCCGGGTGACCGTCGTCGGCGCGGCGGCGGCGGCGCCCACAGACCAGTACGACCCACATTTAACCTGGCTGCGCGTGCGCCGCTATTATATCAATAAACAGCTTGATTTTATAACCAATAAAATTAAACAAAACACAACATATTTTGATATGGAAAGTTCGAGATGTAATCTTTTATTTTACTGGCGTCTTATTTCGAACGGCTCTATTTTAATATTCTATATTCAAAAGTCGGTAAATGCCTTACACCGGTATTCACAAACATTACTTTGACATACACTAAGAGACCTCATAGTAATGTTTGTGAATACCGGTGTTAGTTTCTAAATGCAGTAGAGCGTACCAAAGCAACACAATGTTGCTTTACCTACGTAATAGTTATGTACCTTTCTTTTGTACATTCTCCTATCAATAGCTTCTTCTTAATTATTAAGATAGGGTTTGCATTTAAAATAATACGTCAGTTTAAAATCAAATCATGTTTAGTTTTATTTTTTTCATAACGGAGGTAACAAAAAGGAACGCAATTCAGAAATTGGCTTAACTATAGCCTCTTGAATAGATACTATCTTAGAATATATTACAAGTCTTTTACTGCTTATATTTTCGAAGAATATATTAGTTGTTTATTATTATACTAAGGCACTTTGTACATGGCTTACCCTAAGTTCATCTAATTTTAACATTCATGATAGAAAAATATCAATATAATAACTGTTAAATTCAGTTGAATTTTAGGCATGAGATAAGAATTTATATTATACTCTAACCGTGTATAACACTTGGCAAACGCCATTTGACTAGTAATATCGCGGATATCGCGATTGACATCAACTTAACGCTATCTTAACCAAACTTACAACTACATCTACGTAATCAAATGTCGGACAATAGTATATTTCAAGTACCTATACACACACAAAGAACTTAAGTGACAATAATAATTTAGAGAAATTTATACAACAGATTATTATAATAAATGTTAGGTTGATCTACGCTAATTAAGAGATCGTGTATCCTGCAAAGGCTCAGTCTTTTCAATAGGCATGTACTGGAGCACTAGGGGGCAAGCCCTGATGCGCGTGTGCCGTCGGGACGGACTCCGGCCGGTACTCGTACGGAGACATGCCTGGAGCTGCGCAACCACCCTCCAAGTGCTTACTGAGGAGGGACATTCGGGAGAACGTCTTGCCACAACCGGAGCAGGAATACTTCTTCACATCGGAATGAGTTTGAAGGTGAGCTCGCAGATTGGAGCGGTCAGCGAAGGCCCTTCGGCAGTGGTGACAAGAGAAAGGTTTCTCACCCGTGTGGGTGCGGATGTGTCCCTGTAATAACCACGGCCTGGAGAATGCCTTACCACAAAGGTGGCACTTGCACGGCAACGTATGAGTTCTAATGTGCATTTTCAGAGCACCGAGGGACGTGTAAACCTTCGCACAATATTTGCAGCTAAATGATTTTCTCGCGAGACTGCCTTCCGCCGCAGCACAGTGATATTGCTGGTGTTTCGAGAGACCCGAATAAGTTGAGTAAGATTTAGCACAATCAGGGCATTGATATCGAGGGCGTCTTGTTGCAGAAACCGACATACTAGAATCTGAGGACACGGAGCCTGGTGACCGTAAATCTTCAGGACAAGGTGGTGGTGAGCAAGAGGACGGTGGTGACGCTGGCGAGTAATGAGCGTACATCGATGGGTGAGCTGGTGGCGACAATGCCGGTGCAGCGGGGTACATCTCTTCTAGGTGTCCATAAGGCGCGTATAATGTTGGCAAATAGGCGTATTGTGGAGTGGGCCTAGCAAGCTCGGTGGGCGAGGGCTCGAGACGGGCGTGACACGCAGCCATGTAATCGAACTGCTGTTGAGACCATTCACGAGGTTCTACTTTGACTGCTGTCGCTGCCACCGGTGATGAAGCTTTGCTGGGGTAGTTGCCAGTTTTTGAAAGATCTTCCGGCTTAGTGCTGAGGTTTTCAGGTTCGTCATTTTCACTTTTACCTGATAAAAAAGAAATTATGTTTAGTTCTCTGACAAGTAACAATCTATGAAAAGATGGCTCGTATCTAAGGGCATTTTTTTTACACAAAGCTAATTTTTATCGTGACTACAAGAGGGATAAAGGTTTATTGATAAACCTAACAGTTAATAGCATGATAATGAAAATACTTACAATTATAATCATAATAGAGTGTGGTAGCTAGGTGGGCGGGGTGCGGCGGCGTAGTGGGCGGCGTCGCCGGCCGCTCCTCCCGCACCAGCACCGGCCGCTTCTTCAGCGGACAGTGCGCATACTTCTTCGACAGCAACGCTCGGGAAGTCTGGAAATCCTCCACGAGCATCTTGATTCACTATTCTCACAATCACTCAAAAGAAATAAAAGTTTTCTGAAGTATCTTCAATCACAAGATCACGAGTTGTAATGTCAGTCCAATAAAATCACAAAGATGCGCCGGAGTCGTGTTTAGTAGAGGTCGTGTTCGGGACGCTACTGACGTGTACGTTTACTCGTCGGCGTCCGGAGCTCGAGTGGTGCGGCGAGGGAAGGCCACGGCTTATAAAGGGCTCCCCGTTAAACAGCGGCCAGGTGGCGGTGCGGGTAGGCCTCGCACGTGCGCCGTACCCAATCCGTGGAGGGCGCGGGGCCCCGACCAATGGCGGCGCGTCGAGGCGCGGGGCGGCGGCGGCACCTGCGCCTCCGCACCCGCCGGAACCGCTGCCTCTCAGTGCGATATGCCCAGCTTCACCATCGCACCGGTTCAAACCGTCTCGTCGCTGTAAATGAACCGATTTTTTGCACAACTCTTGGGGTTAAGCACCTTTGAACTGAGCCATTTCTTTCTTCTGTTTGAAACTCTCGACATCTTTGTTCGTTTCCATTTGTTGTAATTCGGATCAAAATCAACAGCTGTATGATTTACTAAGCTATAATTATTATTCAGTTATCCATACTTCCATACTAATATACTAATACTAATATTATAAATGTGAAAGTAACTCTGTCTGTCTGTCTATCTGTCTGTCTGTCTGTTTGTTACGCTTTCACACCCAAACCGCTGAACAGATTAAGCTGAAATTTGGCATAGTAAAAGGTTGTATCTCAGAGAAGGACATAGGCTACTTTTTATCCCGAAAAAATGAAAAAATCCCGAGGGACCGCGGGTCACACCGCGGGAGCGCAGCTAGTGTACAATAATTAAATGACATAGTCAATAGTCAGCGGTTTACCTTTTGACCTAAATCGATCTTCAGTACCTAACAATAAACGTCCTACTTTACTTAACAGAAATGGTGTGTTATTTGAAACCATGATGACACATTCGCTCATCGACTTATATCAAAAATTTAGTCATGTTATCGTTTTGCTTGACCTTGCTCTGCTTCCGGTCGATTTACCTGGATATTATGTATTACATATAATTTTATTGTAGAAACAATTATTATTATTATAAGTTCAATAACCATCACAATGTACGAAAGAAAATTATTACTTGTATAAACTTGTCCAATAAAAATATATTTGCAAGTAGGTAAAGTGTAAGCAAGATCAGCAAAACATAACCGAGCAATGTCACACGTCCACAAACATCGTACGTGTCATTAGAGTAAGTGTTACCTTTGTCCTTTCTTTGTTATCTTGTGCATTTTATCGTACTTGCTGATTCAGTAAACTATTGTGACTCGTTCAATAAGTTACCAGAGATATAGGAAATAAATGAATAATGATAAAGTTAATTAGATATCAGTTTTGAATCAAAATTACATACGAATCCTAAACCTTTGAGGTATCAAGGTACCACATGAGCTAGTTTAAACGAGCATCACCGAAATCGAATTCATTTTGAACAAAACAAACTTCTCACCAATTTCCAATCATACAAATTATATTTTTATTTTATTTTATTTTAGGAAAAGTTACAGCTAAAAAAGTGAACTCACAAATAGATGCTCAGGGCCAATTACAATTATTATTACTTAACTAGGTACTTACGTTTTTTAAAAACTAAAAAGAAAACCGACTTCAATGTTAGACTTATAGGACTTGGCCTTTCTCACCAAGGAAGAGCTTTTTTGAGTTTTACGCGAAAACTATCAAACACTCAGGAATCAAATTTAAATGGGAACACCACGGGAGTATACTCTTTAAAAATAATTTTGGAAATCTGTCTACAATTGACGGAGATATCGGTGAACATACATAAAAAAACATACATTACATATGTATGTTTTTTATGTATATTAGATTTTTTTATGTAGGAGCCTCCTTTTTTTTAAGTCGGGTATAAATCACTTTCCACTTACGTTATACGTTGTTCGGTTAATCAAACCGTAGGTAGGTATGAAATCTTTAAAAAAAATCCATTGGTTATAAAAAAATGCATTAGCAATTTATAAAATAATGCCCAAGTCAAAGTCTCACGTTTCTAACTGATTGTTGGGTTCCGTAATAATAATCCGAAACCGGAAGGACAGGAACCCGTTCTCGATGTTGCAAAAGAGGAACAAAAAAAATTCCTTGTGTATATCAAACCAAACAAGATAGGAGCAACCCTTCCTAACGCGGAAATATAACGTCCATAGAGTCTTTGTTATATTTTTTATGTGACCGTCGTAATTCCCACAGGTCACGCTGTTCTCAGGGCTATTTAGGTTTCACACAGAACAGAACCAGTCCAGCCTTGCAAGCGCTCATTGTCGTGGACAGTTTTAGGATCTAAGAAAGTAAACAATGAGACCACGACGATACATTTGGTTGTAGTAAATGAATTCAAGTATGGATTTGAAATTTGAGACAGCACAGAATCATATGACTGTATCTTCAAGGCGCGGTAGGCATTATCTTAGATTTTTATATAATGTATTCCACTTTTAAGAGGGTAGTCAGAGGCATGTCCAAGTCATCGTCGCCTATTAAATTACAAATTGGTTTCCTCAAGATCTTTTTATTCGCCGTTTAGAGCTCGCGATAATGCACCTATCCCAAAACTAAAAATCCAATGTATGGGATTTGCAACCTTCGGAATTAAAGTCAAGTTTACACTAGTCCATCACAGCTTGGAAATTTTAGAGGAATCAGCAAATTCATGGGTCACATTGTTCATCGATTTGATCCATGATCACGATGACGAGGATGTCATGCGCGTGGTGAAATTCACCTCATGAGTCAGCCTTCTATGTACGCTTACCTACATAGGGTTTGGCATATAATTGACACCAACTGTTCGATTATATTTAGCAAGACTGTGACTAATCGTTCTGATCAACGGTCAACCATAATTCAAGCTGTAAATGATATATCGCGATAATCATGTCATACTGGTCTTTCGACGCCTTATTAAGTGGATGTAATCGAGGTTCTTATAAAAATAAACAAAGCGACTGTCATTACGTAATTACCTTGAGAACATGAATGAATGCCTTATCTCAATTTGTGCTTGGGAAATGTAAACAAATCTACGGAAGATGGTTGATGGTAAACAACATTAGATAAATCGACCTATCGAAATGAATTACATTCCGTTAATTGATGAATAAGGTACTTACTATAATTGTTTTGTTGATTATAACAATATTTAATGAGAACCTATTTATGGCAACGTAAGCAGCCGTACCTAACTACCTTTTTTTGATTAAAAACATACACCTAGAGTTTAGAAATTACATAGAACCTATCATAGGTTCTATGTAATTTCTATGTAATATACTTACGAGTAATTTAGCTAAACTTATTGGTGTTTCAAATTAGTTTAAAACGTCTCTACATTCATTTTAACATACTTGTATTTCTGAATAATTTCATCAAATGCGTATTATGATAAAACCTGATAAAGTTTCCAGCTATACAAATTAAAGGCATCTCAGTGAAATCACGCTAGGATAGTAAAGGTGCGAGCTATTTATGGTGTTAATGGGATGCGTTAAGGGGTGTCATCGCAGCATAGTTATCATGCAAGTGCGATGTGGCGGGGGGAAGGTACGGGGGTAGGAGGGAGGTGGGGTCGCGGCCAGGTGTACCACGAGTGCGCGGGGGCTGCGCGCGTGCGTAACGGTCGCGGCACGAGCCGTGCGCTATGGCGGAAATAGCGATGGACAGGGGCGCAGCGGGCAGGTGGTGACTAGCCCGCTCACAATGTCGCACAATTGCCGGTTAATTTTCTGCATATATTAAGCGTCATTTTTATTATAATACGTTACCATAGCGTTTTATGGTAATTAAAGTTTTAAATCCATTATGCTGTTGTTGAATAACTAGCGAATATTTTATGGTGTTCCATTTTTTAATAAATAGTGTAAATACCATAGATTTAGCATGGTACCTTTTTATCATATATATATGGTAAATACTACCTAGTGTCTTGACAAGCACATTGTACGAGTATGTAAAAGTAGATGGATGGAACAATTTGACAAACAGTTATCAATAGGTACACCGATTTCAAATTAAATGGATTTGGCGACATTTCTGTGGGTAATTATTTTATTCGTATTGGTTTAAACTTTAACCTAAAATAGATCTAGAGAATAGTTAGCACATAAAAACGTCAAAACGCAGCTACCTAGGTATATAGGTATCCTGAAAAATTTATACATACGCACATAGAGACTATCGTTAGTTTACTGAGTTTTGCTGAACTGAGATCAAATGTTTGTCATAGTGTTAACAGCAACCTTAAACGCGACTAGTTTTTGCTGGTGAAATCCAAATGGTAACTTCGATCTCGGTTACAGCACGTAGCCTGGTTTACTAGCTTGCATTGATTGTGTTCAATTGATACGAAAACTACGAACTGAGAAAAAGGTAAGTAATTAACTGTTAAGCTAAAACATGAGTTTCTTCAAAAAAATCAAGATTAATTAGGTATTTAATGAATCAAAATTTATGTATAAGCACCTGCCTTGTTTCTCAGCATAATAATATATGGAAAGAGTAATATTTGCAAAACATGCTAACATGTTTCGCCCGCAAGAGACGAACTCTACATTTTTGCGTCTCAACAGTTTCCCCACGTGGTGATCGCTGAAGCGAAACTTCAACATGTGAACTTTCATTGGGTTTTCAGGAAGTTTTAGCATTAGCTGGATACTCCATCTAATGTTGTGGGCTGGATCTTGGTCATGCTAGAATATGCACCTACAAGTAATAATTGATCTCAAATGAGGGGAAACATCACAGGACTAGCAAGATAAACGGTCGGTGCTAACTGGCTTGATAAATAGAAGGGTGATAATCAGGTCAGCGCAGCAGACCCTAAATAAAAAACGTTTTATACTAGGTACCTAAACCAGGCCTATTAGTCAAGTCTAGCTTCATACAAAATGGGATTAAGGTATGCGGTACTTCAATATCTTACAATGGTACATCATCATCATCATCATCATCAGCCTATGGCAGTCCACTGCTGGACATAGGCCTCCCCTATTGCGCGTCCTGCGCCCTGTCCTCAGCTCGACGCATCCAGCTTCTGCCGGCAGCCTTTCGCAGATCGTCACTCCACCTGGCCGGAGGGCTTCCTACACTACGTTTGCCGAGTCGCGGTCTCCACTCAGGAACTCGTTTACCCCAACGGTTATCGGTTTTTCGGCAAATATGGCCAGCCCACTGCCACTTCAGCTTGCTGATTCTCTGAGCTATGTCGACAACTTTTGTTCTATGTCGGATAGTCTCGTTGCGGATTCTATCCTTCAGAGAAACTCCGAGCATAGTTCGTTCCATAGCTCAATGCACAATGGTACATAATAAGCTTTATTTAAGCGAACTGTACATAGATACTTTGCGATATAAAATATTATAATCGTAACTGCGCCGGTGCCATCAATTATTGTTATTTGGAAGAGATCATGGCACACCTGAGCTGCCTTTGTTGCTGCGTGGTATCATTGTTTGTTGAGCTTACCTACACATAAAATGTAACACAAAGCGCAGGCACCCACGAGGTGAGTCCGACCCTGCATTTGTATTGAATCAGTGCACAGCTATGCTCGCAGCTGGCTGCGCGTGCAGAATCACATGTCTGTACCCGAATCGCACATCTGCACCGCGCTACCCTCGCGAAACCAAACGTAGTAACCTCCGCAGCGACCCCTGCAATATCCTCACATGCCTCGACCACTTGTTACCTTTCGATAACGAGCGACACGATTAGGGTCTCCCCCATTCATTGTTCCAATTACGTACTAGAGTAACGTCGTAACCGACAGAAACCAAATAGTAATCACAGTCGTTTTGTAATTGAAGAGCTGATTTTATTTCGGTTACATCAACGAAACCGTCTGAAAATGAAATAGAACCCTCAACCCTCTAAATATGGTTGACTTTTATATTTGCGCAAATTCTGTACCCTGCATAAGGTTGAATATGTTACCGAAATGTGGAGTGCATTTAAGCCATTACGAATCTCGACGGTAACGCCTGCAGGTAGGTGAGTAGTTTAATTTTAAATAATGGCATAGCTGTAGAGTTTTCTATATAAAGCACACAGGGGCATTCAACGCTTTTATAAACACTTTTAATACAGATGGATTGAGGGTGATACAGGGTGTTTTAACTTGTAAGGTACAAGAACAATTTATATTAGTTTTTGTATAAAATATTAGGTATATGGGTAAATAAAATAATAGCAGGTGTGTACCTAATACTTACGTTTTTTTTATATTTTTTCTCAGAACAGTTAAAAATCATAAGTGAGTAGTGTTTCTAAGCCTTTATTAGGTTTGTCTAAACACTACGTTCTCGTTTACAATAACATAAGTAGGTAGGTAGGTACAAAGTTTGAATTTGTATTGTTATTAGTGTTATAAAATCCGAAATATTTGGAGGAGTTCCTATGTACTCCTAAGTAGCCTAAGTATTTACTTATGTTGATTTTAAACTATGAACAGGTTTCAAATAATATTTAGGTTACCTTTAGGAAACCGCGTGCGGAAGCTAGTACTTAGTTTTTTTTTAAGTAAATGTTGCCAAATCATGCATTTTATCAATCATATCATTGACATTTAATAATGTATCAAAACGTAAACAAAAATCACTGAAAACTATTAAATAAAATCCATAAATCACTCAACGCTCAACAATATCAGCCTGTAGATGTGCAAGGCAGGCAACAGCTGAGATTTGGGCACACGCTACACGGCCGGTGCGTCACCGCGCGCCACCACCGGCCACCTTTCACCCCTCATGCATTCCCTTGCTTCCAATATAGGTACTGCACGTCAATAGCCCGGTTTTTTTATTTCAGTCGACGGGTGTACGTTTCGTACCAACCAATGTTCATATTTGAAGAGTAACTGATTTTAGTAGGTACGCGTTTTAGCCAAAAACTCTGAACTGATAGTTTTCTTCTGAACTGATAGTTTTCTTTATCGTACCACCTACATGCAATATGTAATTTTTGTTAAGTCAGTTTATTTATACTTTGAGAAAACGAATCTAGATGGAAAGTTTGAACTCTAATCAAAATTTTAGCAATTCAGCCAAAGTGTTAGCCAAAACTCGGCTAATACTTCTTTTCTTCACTGATTTTCGATTCAAAGGACCTATTCAGCTTGTATCCTGGACATACATTGACATATTTCTAGGTAAACATCACAACTGAGAGGATGGTTTAGGTTCTAGGCAAGCTCAATCTTTTTAAAAATGAGCACTACGGGCATCCCGATAGATATAGACAGGCATGTCTCAAAACACTTGCTAGAACGCCAAAGGCAAAATACCTACCCTTGGTAATGTTATAAATAAATTAAAAATATGATATAAACAAACTCATATTTATCTAATTAAAGAACATAAAAGCGCAAGTATAAGTACGTTTACTTTCCCATGATTCATGTAAGACAAACCGTGTTGAACAAGCTATAATATTAATTACAGCAATTATTCACCTCAGTATAATCTGCGAGGACAGCGGTGCACCATGCCTAGGCTCGTTAGTATTGCCCGTGACGGCCCCTATATCTGCGGGGACAAGACCACTTCTCTACAACTGTAACCTGACTCCGAAAGCTTCAAAAGCTCGCTATCGTAAACCCTGCCTTCTCGGACAGGATTTGCGGCTGTCTGTTTTGACTATTAACTTCAAACTATTAGAGTTTCTAAACAATAGATAACAAGCATTTCCAACCCAGACAGACTGATTTAGTAATATTAGGTTTATTAGCTAGAAAAATGAATAGGAATGAGCGGCATTCGACTGCCGAAATTTACTCGGAACTTCACAGTTAGATATTAGGCAACAGATAAGAACATTTCGATCCGGGTCACGGCGGAGAGAGTTACAATAACATTGCTATCCAGGGAAACGGTAATCGTTCGTTTCCCACATTCGTATTTTTTTGAAGAATCTCACCGTTATTGGATATTTTTTGCATTTCTTAACTACCAAAAGGTATTTATAGTGTTACGTTATGAAGGGGAATAGAGACCTGGGGTCGTCTCGAAGGCAGCTGCATCCAGAGCGCAGAGCGGGCAAGTAGATCGTTTGCTACCGAGATTCAAAGAACCGTAAGTGACGAATAACGGTAAACTTTTCCGGGAATTACAAAATATTATATTCCCTATCAAAATGTCACATTAAAAGTTCTTAGTTTATTAAGCATTTAGAACATGTTTTATAGTCTTTCCTCGAAGTCATATTTCTATTCATAATAATATGAATAAAAAGCGGTAGAACATTACGACTGCATCTGTATTTAAAATAGTTTTAACAATTGTTTGTTGTTTGTCTTCCAGATAACGTTACCTTGTGTAGTGTAGGTAAGCACCTTGATTATGACAAATACAATTGGAAAGATTGCCTTTTTTAAAAGGAGCCGATAAAAATTTCTCCACATCGGTTATCACTGTTTAGTCATAGAAAGGATTGCATTTCTTTTGTAAACCTTTTCTGTTCCTCTGATATTTTATGTATCAAAACTGGTTGGACTCTATGATAAAGTCCCTATATTCTTAAAACTATCAAATTAAATGTAATTACTTAGAGTAGGTAAACGTTGGACGCACCCGTTCCGGGACACCTTTTCATTTAGTCAAAACTTGTTTGCACACCCAACAAACGGTGTTTTGTTCGCGTAGGGCGACCGCGCCGGAGCAGCATTGCACCCAAACACCGGTTATTTGGCGTCGCCATCTTTTGATAGATCCTTTTTTATAGGTATTGAAATTTATTAAAAGCGCAGTGAGGGTGCGCGTGCGCAGCGACAACTGCCGAGATTGCTCGCACCTGGCCCACGTCGCGTTCTGCTTGCATATGTGATGATACTCGTACGCATATTGTCATCTATTGTTATTTTTCTAATGCCGCATGCATAGTTTAATTTAGAATTAGTATCATATAAGTACCACATCCACTAAACATTATTTCAACACAGAAATTATAGTTCATTCGCGAGACATCAGATAATTCATTTTCTTTGTTGCATTCAACACCGGTAGCTACTAGGAAGGCTATATCGATTTAGATGTACTGAGACCACACGGCTGTGGCCAAGTGTTCGGCATGCGACTACACAGCGTTCGTCGGTGCACCGAGCATCGCGTGCACGAGACTCTAGACTTTGGTATACGACGCTGCGGTCCTTGTGTAGTGCTATATTGATACGTGTCATGCTATCGACCGCCCACCGAGCACTGTCTATGTGGTCTCGTAAACATATCGAATAGACAACATACTTTACGTAAGACAAATACCATTACTAGGTACGCAACAGTTTGCTAAGTACATACATAATTATCTTAAATACTTAAAGTTATCTCATGTTGTTGGTGAAATACCACAAAACAGGAGGCAAATAGCAGAGAAAGAAAGTTGATATCTTAATATCAAGCTATTACGTTGGTAGACTAACTTTTTGTGGCTATGAAAGATCTTACAACTTCATCTTCATCTCGCGGAACACGAAAACGGAGACGTGAGCTGGGTTGCGGTACAAGGTAGAGGCAGCACTCGCTTTCAAAAATGCGGTTATGATGTTGGCAAGAATTATTTCAGGGAACTTTTTACAATGGTATCCATAACAGCTATTCAAAAATAAATTACCTGAGATAAGTACTAAAATTGTTCACAAGTTTTTTATATCACATAGTTTGTATGTAATCGAATCTTAAGCATAGAACGAATGAAAATGCTCTAGTCACTAGTTTAATAAAAGCTTTTCTTTCATCTAGGAGTAGACCAGACATTACTGGAACAGGAAATTATGACTTCAGTAATTGAATCGATTTCAAAGAATCGATCTGAATGTGAGCGGGGTCGGCTGCGGGCTCCGGGGTGGCGAGAGGCTGTTGTGTTGCAATGGGTGCCTTTGTCCGCGAGGCATCACTGTCGTCCTCGTTGCCAGCATAATGCGGAAACAATGCACGGACCACATTCGTGCATCGCGACCGCGGCCGTGTCATGTTCAGCCGCGGCCGATGTTTGCGCTCATAAAGTGTCATTATGGTAACAGTACTTCATTGTTGTTTTCGGCGATGCCCGTCTCCCTATTTTCTCCGCCGTGTAAAAGCTCGCGTCACGGCGAGTTATAACCGAAATGGGTTACGACTTACGACCGGCTCTTGCGAAACTTTTACGGGCTATCGTCTCCGCCGAAATCTTTCCGTTTAATGGCCTTCGAATTTTAAGTGCCAAAAGAAAGTAAATCACTTTGACGTGACGCTTAAATTTGTGATTTGAAAAGCACTTGATCAATGAACAGCGAATGATCAGTCAATGCTTACACCTACCTACTTACAAAAGCTATTTTTAATTTTTGCCTAGGTATAAATGGAAGGTAAAAATTATTTATATAAATTGAAGGTTTTTGACATTGTTTTGATATTGGTCAACGTAAGTGTAGCGACACATCTGCAGAACGTACGGCATCGATCGTTCGTTGAATACGCTCGCAGTGTTTTTCAAGTTCCCTAACACATCAGCCAAAAATTACGTCGCGTTTTCGCGTTTGAAATTACGACCGGAACTTCAGCCGCTGAACTTTCGGCGCCGAGCCTTCGGCTGATGTGTCGCTACACTAAGATTTTATTATAAGGCTCAATCCTCATTGAATTGGCAGCGACTAGACGATCAGTTTTAATAACAGGACATTATAAGCCTTAAGAACAATGTCATGATATAATGTCGAGCAGCCTCGCGAGCAGTCTCGCGCGGTCGCGAGCTGACGCGCATCGGCGCTGGCAGTCGCGAGCCGGCGCCGCGGCGCGAGCGTTTCTATATCTTGACTGATGGTCGCCTTGCTGCCAATTCAATGTGCATTGAGGCTAAGTAGGCGTCAATCATTATTTGAAAAGACATAAACAAAACAAAACGATAATACATAGGTAGATTGAAAGTTCACGTGTTAATTCCAGTTACAACTGGAATGTAGTTGACAAAACCAATAATAACCACAACAATCAAATCAAATGCTTAGCTTGGGAGATTGAAATCATGCCATTGCTCTCATTACCTTTTTACAATTAATTTACTTAGATAAGTATTTTCTAAATTTATACGTACTATATTTATAAGTACATTATTTTATAATTTGAGAACTAATCTTTAATCTAGGTTAGTTTCAATAAAAAGTACGTGGTTGTCATGGAAACCTCGGTTGGAACGAAGCAAAGCATAGATTTAGCATGGTACCTTTTTATATGAAGCAAAGAGTACTTTTCTATACTGGGAATATAATAAATTAATTGTCAATTAGGTATCCTAGAAACGCTCTTCCGTACTATGTAACAATCTATGGACTGAGTCGCGGCTGCGCATTCCGCACTGTGACGATTTGACATATACATGTGTCGTGACGGTAAAATGGAACAAAATTATTTTTCCAGCCTCAGTCTTTTTTTTCTTCGATACCGTCTGAAAAGGAACTTCGTTCCAATAATTTAAATAAGTACTTGCTTACCTAATATAATAATTTGACTGAAAAAGGATATGAAATCTTAATTTTATGGACATTTGTTCCATAATCCGAGCTATGTAGATTCTTATACTTACTTACTGGAAACACACAGTAGGTACTATCTATAGAATGTAGATATAGTCGTCCGGTATTACAGACTGAAATAATTTATTCGCAAATGCAAGTTAGTCTATAACCCTAAAAGTAGCAAAACTTAAGAATTATGTACTTGAATTCCATAAGTAAAACTTACTAATTACATTCGAATGTGTAGAACAATGGAAAGTATCACCGAAACAACTAACTTTCTATTCTTCCTCCTACATGTTGCTATCAATTCCATGTATCCAAGTTTATTATTGGCATTGTGATTGCAGCTATTGTTTGTGAATCATAAAACAATGATTATTCAAAATCATTATGAAGATGTCAGCTACTGATCAAAGTTATAATAACAAACGATAAAAGCACGCTTGAACAAGCAAATATAATGGCCTTAATGATATGAAAGACAATGGGGTTCCTGAAGGCGCGACACAGGCGCAGCCAGCACTTACGCGTCACCACTTGACTGGAACTTGACTCGCTCGGATACACTCCGCGCTCCTGCATACAAATAGACAATCTTTGTTTCACTGACATCGGTGATTTATTCCAATTTTCATTTGCATATCGTTTATCAATTGCATAGAGATGAGTATAAAATCAATGAAGCATGAAAATCCCCTGCTATTGCACTCCTGGAAAATATGAAACATTTGTCTTAGGGAGAAAAAAGAGTACATCAGAGTTGGACATCTCAATGCAATTCAATTTCAAATTTTGCATTTTTTCAAAGGAAGGGTTATGTTTTTCGCGCGTATCTTGTCTGCATATATATGTAGTATGTATGTATGTATCTATGCAATCCGTTAAATTTATTTGTACACCCACGGATCTTCCAAACGACGGGATGGATTTCGACAATTAGGGTAGAGGTTATTATCCGCCGTAATCGCCGCGCGACCGCGGCGTGTCCGCCGCGCTTTGAATCCGCTCGTCAACCGCCAGTGTGATATGACTCCGCATTGCAAAATCTCAAAAGTCAAGTCAAAAATGGTAAGAATGAAAATGCAAGTAGTAGAAAATGTAAGTAAATTTCTTGCAGTCGGGTTTTTTGATTTTTTTATTGTAATACTTGTTACTTGAAAATTAATCTAGCGACAGAATTGTGAGTTTTTCTGATATTCAGACATTTCCTGAGGTTTGACACTCGCAGTCGTGTAGTGTAGGTACCTATACAGGAGGGCGGCGCGTGCAGATAACAAAAAGTAGGAAGCGGATATTGCAGTTGCATTCAGTATGCTCACTGCAACTGAATATTCAAAGTAGCACTTTTATTGCTCACGCTATAATTATAATTGTCGTCTGTATTATATTTAGATCCCCTAGCGCTTTGTTGTTGTGCCAGTCGTTGAAAGGATAGTTCGGAGATTGTAATCTTTTGGGGAATAGTTTTCATTTTGATTTGATAAATCATTCTAGACAGTCTTGCGCAGTTAGTGTATCAGAAAATATAATGTGTGATACTGTTAGGGTTTAATTGAAATCGAATGTGATCATTTATAACGTAAGAGTTCATATTGAAATAGGAACAGGTTGTCCAGGTAAGGTTCGAGTTGAATGGAGGTGTAATCAGCGCTATTGAGCCGAACCGAGTCGTCACCTGCAGAACTTGTTGTTATTGTGGCCATTCTTGGTGAATTGAATGACGCCGCAGGGTCCGCGGCTAGGGCTGCCCCTCGCCAGACAACCGGCCTTTAGTGGGCATGCCGGCTTTTTTATTTTGACCGAAAAATATAGATCCAAAACTGTGCCCCGCATTGTGATAACCTACCTGGTGATAATCAAGACTTTAAATAGAAAACTTTTCTTCCTCTTTATTATTTTGGCATAGATTAAAAGAGGTTTGGTTCGTGAACGAAGTAGGTAGGTATATCTATTTACCGTCTTTTATAACTCTCGTTGACTCTTCTGTACACAGCGCTGCCCGCTACGCCCTAACCCATTCAATGCGTGAAAACCGAATACTAGTTAATACCGGTTATTTAATATTTATACTTTTAAATTCTACTTATGCTTAATTACAGCTGTGCGTTCAGAAACGTGAGCTACTTAAAATGTAAAAATTAAATTTAATTGTAATTATGTAAAAACGTCTGCCAAAGGCGAAAGGGGTAGATATAGCATCCCAGCACACAACTAAATCCAAAAGGATTTTCCGAAATAATCATTATATCCGGAAAAAACATCGTTTGAATATTACTGTTTGCGTAGGTACTGGGCGCGTTGTTTTACGTAGATTGCTGGATTTTGGGTTCTATTTCTAATTGTTTTTTCTTTTATTAATGAAATTATCAGGTAGGTGTGGTTTTATTATGTTGTCCCAGTAGTAAATAACCGAAAATAACATAAAATGACGTTGCTAAGTAAAAAAAAATTGTGGCACTCCGGGAGTGCGGACAGAAGTGAAAACATGAACAATTACGTACATTACGCACAATGAATTTCATCCCTCCAAAGTTACTGCGCAGAACCCATTTATCATGACCCACAAAGATGAAGACAGCGGTTGTCAGACAGACAACAAGAAATGACAGAGGCTTTACACCGCGGCCTAGAAACTATCACCTGAGTTGCGTACCTACAGACTCATATGAACTTACTTTTTTAGGTACTTGAAAAGCTGATAGGTTTGAGCCTTCACAGTGTACATTTGCCTGAAATAACAAGTACAAACTTACACACAAAAATAGATATTTGGTTTGTATCAAAACTGAAAAGTGATTGTACTAACATAATTTTAACTATGTACTTAGTAGCAACAATAGTATTCTGAAGTTATTGCATATAAATAGTGTGATACTTTCATTGAGTGAGTGTGATTCAAAAATTGTAGAATGTCTGTACGTATACATCTCATTGCAGGCAACTGTACCTAACAGGTAGCGCTGCTACAGTATCTATTCTTGTACTACTAAAGTAGGTACAGCACCAAAATAATACTGCAGCTAGGTAAATAAATACAATGTCCCAGGCACTACAGCATCCCCTTGAGTGTAGGCATAGGTTCGCTCCTGAATCTCCTGATTCTGTATAAATCATCTAGTATAGATGTACAAGCAGAGTTTTAGATAAAATAAAGTTTTATTGTTGAACAATTGTAATAATTTAAAAGTTAAATTTATAGTAAACGCAACATATACAAAATTTGACAAATCAATGATTTGAAAAGTGTCTGCGCAACCCCTATGCACACCATCACTAATAGTTATTAGTAGCTTCATGCAACTCAAGAGTACAGTTCGCCCAGGGGATCTAGGCATTTGTAAAGTTAGCCATTTGTCCACTGCGCATACAAACGGCTAACTTCACGAATGCCTAGATTCGTTGGGCGAACTGAAAGTAAGACAAAAGCTAGATCAAACGGATTTTTATTTAAGGAAGGTTTTGTACCTACATAATATCTAGTTGGATAGAAATAGCTTTGGGAATGTTCCGGCTCCTCTCTGGTTTTCTTCAAGCCACAAGTAAAAATACTTACCTACTTCTGAGAAAACGCTGCTAGGAAAAATTATCATACATATTTGTCATAGGATAAGTTATAATCAAAAAATGAGAAATCAGCTGTGTTTGAGTCATGTACTTACCAATGCAATGTACCAATGTGAAGGTTTTTGTTTTTGTTTTTACATAAAGTCGGTAGGTAGGTACCCTACTTGTTTATGTTCTTAAATCAAATACTTTATTAGCTTTCATCATCCAAATCCAAACAGACACCGTGAGCTTGAGCATAATAAACTTGAAAAATCCGAAATAATCACACATCACTCGGTAAGTTTGTATGTAATGTACCTAACACAATTAAATAGTAGGTATTTTTCTCTATGCACAGCACTGACAATATTCTAGTATACATAAAAATGCTCGATCTGGAACCTTTTTATAGTTTCTCCAATTAATTTAGCTTATTCTAATGTAATTATTTATTAAATTATTATATCTAATCTAAACGTAAACAAAAGCTCTATTCCTAAACTTTATGCAGTGTAGAACAGTTACTTGAAGTTGGTAGTTCTGAAATTCATAACTAGATAGCGCGACTAAAATTGGTCGTTTTCTAGATCGCGCTGACGAAAACACGCGGCCGCCTTTAAAGTCGAACGAACATTTTTGTTATGATGTGCTAGTTGATATGTGTGGTCTTAGGTCTAGGTGACATGACAGCGTCTTGACACTAAAGCGTCTTAGGTCACGTGACAGCGTTTTGACATTAAAGCGTCTTAGCGTCTTGACATTAAAGCGTCTTAGCGTCTTGACATTAAAGCATCTTAGGTCACGTGACAGCGTCTTAGTTGAATCCAAAGATTTTTACTCATTTCAAAACTATTTCCTCTATGTCGCTAACGCGCCTAAAGAAGTTTTCACTTCAAAAATTGCGTATTTTTGCTAAATATGTTTAGAATCATGGTCTGATTACAACCCCTCAGTTTTCGGTAGTAGTATTTTTACATCCTGTATATATGTATATTATATGTAACTCTTAGCTCAAACGTGAATTTAGAGTTGGGAGGAAATAACTAGCAATTATGTTACGTTCTATGATTTTGTTCGCGAGTGTCCCGCGAGTACACGGCCCGACACAAAGATGCCTTGCGTCATATCGTACCTAATATTAATATTACGAAAAAACATTTTTGAAAAAAAAAATTGAACCGACTTCACAGAACACAAACAGAAGAACCTTCTACACACTAAAAAGAGAAAAATAAGAATATAATTTGAAGTCGGTGCCAACTATTCATTTACATCTAAGGAATTCAAAAGAACTTGGGTGCAAAATTGTATCCTGGTACGCTATCGCTCGATTTCTTTTTTTGATAGGTACTTAATCGTATTCACTTGGCACCGACTTCAAATTATATTCTTTTTTTTCTCTTTTTAGTGTGTAGAAGGTTCTTCTGTTTGTGTTCTGTGAAGTCGGTTCAATTTTTTTTTTCAAAAATGTTTTATTTTTCACTTTTTAGTGTAAGTAAATAAATACTGTGTAAATAAAAGTGTATGTGTAAATAATATAGTAAGCTACGAGTACATTAAGACTTTGCTTATCGTAGCTTAAGTAGGAAAGGATAAGAAAAGTCATGGGCAGACCTACTAAAGGACACACCGGAGTTCAGCAAGGGGGAAAACTATCAATCCATAAGGAAAATAAAATATTTTGGACTACCTCGGGTGTAATACCCTTTCAAACTATTTAATGTTTGACTCAGATTGTGAGTCAGGGTGTGTTGTGTAGCGAGAATGAGGTTTTTTGAATGTTACGGGAAAACTGTCAATCCCTCAGGAAAAAAAATATATGGCGCCACCTTGAGAGTGTGTCCTTTACACTTTCTAACAAAAAAAAATTTTGGAAATCGGTCCACAATTTTCTTAAAGTTCAGTAATTGTTTTAGTTTTACGGGAAAACTATTAATCCCTCAGGAAAAAAAATATATGGCGCCACCTTGAGAGTATACCTCTTTCTAACAAAAAAAAAATTTTGGAAATCGGGCCACAATTTTCTTAAAGTTCAGTGATTGTTTTAGTTTTACGGGAAAACTATTAATCCCTCAGGAATAAAATTTATATGGGACCACTATGAGAGTATACCCTTTCAAACAAAAAAAAAATTTTGGAAATCGGTCCACAACTGACGGAAATATCGGTGAACATACATTAAAAAAAAAAAAAAAAAAAAAAAAAAAAAAAGCCATACATACAGCCGAACATATAACCTCCTCCTTTTTTTGAAGTCGGTTAACAAAGAGCAACAACAAGTTGCTATTTCTTAATAAAACATTTTTGAAAAAAAAAATTGAACCGACTTCACAGAACACAAACAGAAGAACCTTCTACACACTAAAAAGAGAAAAATAAGAATATAATTTGAAGTCGGTGCCAACTATTCATTTACATCTAAGGAATTCAAAAGAACTTGGGTGCAAAATTGTATCCTGGTACGCTATCGCTCGATTTCTTTTTTTGATAGGTACTTAATCGTATTCACTTGGCACCGACTTCAAATTATATTCTTTTTTTTCTCTTTTTAGTGTGTAGAAGGTTCTTCTGTTTGTGTTCTGTGAAGTCGGTTCAATTTTTTTTTTCAAAAATGTTTTATTTTTCACTTTTTAGTGTAAGTAAATAAATACTGTGTAAATAAAAGTGTATGTGTAAATAATATAGTAAGCTACGAGTACATTAAGACTTTGCTTATCGTAGCTTAAGTAGGAAAGGATAAGAAAAGTCATGGGCAGACCTACTAAAGGACACACCGGAGTTCAGCAAGGGGGAAAACTATCAATCCATAAGGAAAATAAAATATTTTGGACTACCTCGGGTGTAATACCCTTTCAAACTATTTAATGTTTGACTCAGATTGAGTCAGGGTGTGTTGTGTAGCGAGAATGAGGTTTTTTGAATGTTACGGGAAAACTGTCAATCCCTCAGGAAAAAAAATATATGGCGCCACCTTGAGAGTGTGTCCTTTACACTTTCTAACAAAAAAAAATTTTGGAAATCGGTCCACAATTTTCTTAAAGTTCAGTAATTGTTTTAGTTTTACGGGAAAACTATTAATCCCTCAGGAAAAAAAATATATGGCGCCACCTTGAGAGTATACCTCTTTCTAACAAAAAAAAAATTTTGGAAATCGGGCCACAATTTTCTTAAAGTTCAGTGATTGTTTTAGTTTTACGGGAAAACTATTAATCCCTCAGGAATAAAATTTATATGGAACCACTATGAGAGTATACCCTTTCAAACAAAAAAAAAATTTTGGAAATCGGTCCACAACTGACGGAAATATCGGTGAACATACATTAAAAAAAAAAAAAAAAAAAAAAAAAACCATACATACAGCCGAACATATAACCTCCTCCTTTTTTTGAAGTCGGTTAACAAAGAGCAACAACAAGTTGCTATTTCTTAATAAAACATTTTTGAAAAAAAAAATTGAACCGACTTCACAGAACACAAACAGAAGAACCTTCTACACACTAAAAAGAGAAAAATAAGAATATAATTTGAAGTCGGTGCCAACTATTCATTTACATCTAAGAAATTCAAAAGAACTTGGGTGCAAAATTGTATCCTGGTACGCTATCGCTCGATTTCTTTTTTTGATAGGTACTTAATCGTATTCACTTGGCACCGACTTCAAATTATATTCTTATTTTTCTCTTTTTAGTGTGTAGAAGGTTCTTCTGTTTGTGTTCTGTGAAGTCGGTTCAATTTTTTTTTTAAAAATGTTTTATTTTTCACTTTTTAGTGTAAGTAAATAAATACTGTGTAAATAAAAGTGTATGTGTAAATAATATAGTAAGCTACGAGTACATTAAGACTTTGCTTATCGTAGCTTAAGTAGGAAAGGATAAGAGAAGTCATGGGCAGACCTACTAAAGGACACACCGGAGTTCAGCAAGGGGGAAAACTATCAATCCATAAGGAAAAGAAAATATTTTGGACTACCTCGGGTGTACCCTTTCAAACTATTTAATGTTTGACTCAGATTGTGAGTCAGGGTGTGTTGTGTAGTGAGAATGAGGTTTTTTGAATGTTACGGGAAAACTGTCAATCCCTCAGGAAAAAAAATATATGGCGCCACCTTGAGAGAGTGTCCTTTACACTTTCTAACAAAAAAAATTTTGGAAATCGGTCCACAATTTTCTTAAAGTTCAGTGATTGTTTTAGTTTTACGGGAAAACTATTAATCCCTCAGGAAAAAAAAATATATGGCGCCACCTTGAGAGTATACCTCTTTCTAACAAAAAAAAAATTTTGGAAATCGGGCCACAATTTTCTTAAAGTTCAGTGATTGTTTTAGTTTTACGGGAAAACTATTAATCCCTCAGGAATAAAATTTATATGGGACCACAATAAGAGTATACCCTTTCAAACAAAAAAAAAATTTTGGAAATCGGTCCACAACTGACGGAAATATCGGTGAACATACATAAAAAAAAAAAAAAAAAAAAAAAAAAAAAAAAACATACATACAGCCGAACATATAACCTCCTCCTTTTTTTGAAGTCGGTTAAAAATGCAGCGATATCCGTTATTCTACGCGTATAGGAACCTACTTGTAGGTTACTAACCCTGTAACTAAGTACTTATAATTAGGTAATTACTGTTACAAATATCATTGTTGTTATGTAAGTAATATTTTCTTACAAATTCTCGACTTTGTTTACGCAATGCATTCAAACGTTAAATTAAGAATACGCAAAATATTATGTACGTAAACACGTATGGTATACCTACCTACTATTATGTAATAATGTTCTCTGAAGTTTAATCAATTGATCATGCTTAAATAATTCTGTATACAAATCCTGAGAAAGGTTGCTCAACGCCGGATATGGATGTTCCCTGACCGGAAACACTTGTTTGAACGCGGTGCGCAGTAGGGTACTCGCATCAGGTAAGTAAAGCTCCCATTGGTACGGCACATCTTCAGTACCTAACATCTAAGAGGACCCTTCCTTTGAACACGTGCAAGCAAGATTGTGTACTTACGCAATACTAATTCCTTCAGTGGAACAGGATTCTATTGCGTCGTTGATGTTCACAGAGTCATTTCAAAGCGGGTTACTTCATCAATTAAATCAAGTTCAGAAACAAGAGCTTGGTTATGAGTTAGTACAGATACAAAGCAGGTTGTTAGAGTAAGATGGTACCAGCCTATAGTTATATTAAATTATAGAAATATTAATTCAACTATGGCCCAGCAGTGGTAGGTACCTAATTGCACTGGGTCTATTAATCAAACAATAGGCATGCTTTGAAATAGTGTGTCGAGATGGCAGATAAGAGACCGGTACTTCGGTAGCGGTAGCAGAGACGGGCGCAGGAACGCAAACTGACCCGACGACGCCGACGCTACGCGCCGCAACCACTCTGACTCACGCTGTCGACCATTCCATGTTATACTTGAATGCTTCGGAATAATTGAAGAAGTTATTTATAAGTTTCCTCTTTAGAAGCGATTCGTGTGCGCGATCGGAGCCGGATGCCGCCACCCTTCGAAGGGCATGCCTTCACAAAGGCATTTAGTCTATTTAAAGACATCCTGCTTAGTGCGGGGGCCGCGGTCCGCTCTCGCACGTGCGTCAAGTGTCCTGCGCCTGCGCCCGCCGACCTGTCAATTACTGTCACCCTCGACTATCTCCGCGCCTGCGCCGTCTGTCTGCACTGATAAACTCGCCGAGTCCATCATTCTGAATCTCGCCCATACAGCGGAATAGCTCGCCTTGCTGACAAGCTGTGATTTTACAATACCAGCCACGACATCTTTTACTTACTAATGCACGCTCACTATCCTTTCATGAACATAATTGGATCATGTTTGTTATATGGACGCGTCTCTGTACGTGATGAAACTTTCCAATCCTTAAAGATGTGCACTTCCTCGATATTACTTATAAAATAATCTTTCTCCATTACTAATGCATGACCTTGGTTAGGTGTCATGCATGAGTCAGACTCTGCGATTATGAAATTGTATCGAACACAAACGCCGATATAAAACTTGACGAGAATCTCAGGAATTAAAGGGGGGATCCAGTTCTGCTCAATCAAACAAGATATTGTTTCACGACTAAATTTATAGAAGGCGCATTTCTGTCGATATAATGGAGTCGGGAACAATACTGAGCGATTATAAAATGCAGTGAAGCGCAGGTTATGGCGTTCGTATGAGACAAGCAAGGCGCGGCGCCGTCGACCGAGGCGGCTAATGGCTCGGAGCCACTTGTGGCGACAACCACCTCACCACCGTAACAACAAAAAGTACTAGAACAAATTATTATATGTACTCGTACGTGAAAAAAATACTGAATATTATATTAAATCAACTCCTGTAAACATCTCTCCAAAAAAAGGATCATGACTCTTACCCATTTCTGGAACAAGAATAATTTTTGATTTATGAGCTTTTGGATTTAGGAACTGGCAACCTGCAAATTTTTTTTTCAAAAATTTTAATATATATTATTATATATTATATATATACTTTTTACATAAACTTTAGGTGAAAAGTGTAGTCACAGCAAAACCAATAATTGAGTACCTATAATAACTGCATGTGTGGTTGTTTAGTACTTAGATTTACAATCAAACAAGTTATATCATCTTTTGTGTTCAATATTAACAACAAACGATATCACATATCAAGAGACAGCTTTACAGATAGAGTCACTCATATCGGTTTATTGTTTATTTTATTACAATCTCTCGAATGGGCTCAGGACATCAATAGGTACTATCGTTAAATATGAAAATGCTATAAATCATCATCATAATGCTGTCAATAAATGCAATAAAACATAACATTGTAACACTACACACGATGAGATGATATCGGAGTAAGATCAGGCGAGCCTGAAACCCGTTCAGGACTAGTTGTGCTACTGCAAACTGCTGATGTAAATTTAAGCATTGTTATTTTGATTTTATTGCTTAAGTATTAAGCAAACTATTTCCTAGTTAACAAAAAATGTTTATAGTAAATACCTAGCAGAATAAATGTAAGTCATTTTTGGATTGAGTGAAAATATTTTTTATTTAATTACATATAGACATATTTTTATTATCCATACAATATTTACTAATTATTTTAAGGAATCCACGCGAGTCCCACTTGGATGTCACCTGCGCAGTCGCTTCCCGGAGTGCGACACAAGTCGACCTTCCTTTACACATCTCACGTTGCGACGTTCGGTGACATCCCTCCTTCATCCCAAATAGGACAATAACCCCGCCGCAGCTTGCTCCCCTCACAAAGCTCGAAAATATCGGAACCACATGTTCTTGACCTTCCTCATACCATTTTCAAAGCCGAGAGTAATGTGCTTCTTCCTATGCATTGAGGTATATCCCGATCAGATGGCAAGATTACAGGGGAGAAATTTACGTAGGGTGAAGGAGAGCTCTGCCACATGTGGAAAAACGATAAACGATAACGGCTGAAGTTATTATAAGAAATAATAAATAACCAACACGGAAGTACCTAAGTTTTTCTCTAATAACTAAGTTTTCTTGTATTTTTATTTACTTGTAGAAGCAATTGTAAAATAGTTCAGTCGAAAATAAACAATAAATTATAGAGGGTTATATTAAGTCATTAGAAACTCTGTAATTTGTTAATTAAAAGAGCTATAGATCTCAATTTCAGTAGATTCTGGCTGGTAGTTTTCGTTTTTAATTGAATAAACAGAATAAGTGTGGTCGTAGGTACTACAATTATTCAGTAACCTATTCGTATAAATTCGGTCCAGATTACTACAGAGTAACTAAGCATTCAAATTGATAATGGTTTACCATCATAACATATTTTAAAACACGGGTATACTAGTACATACTTAGAGTTACGTCTATTTGCTTACGTTGCATAATTTATTATACATATTTTTATAAGATGAGCTACTGCTCACCTAAGCAGAAAAATCATGAAATCCACCTATTTGAAGAGCACGCGTGACTGCGAGCATGGGCTGCTTAGCGATTGCACAGTTGACAAATCACTGTGCCAGTTTTAATTAATAGCATCCATATTACTAACATGTATTGTAGTTGAGCTACAATAAAAGCTTTTAATTCCATTATAATGATTAGGACTATATTAAGAGTATCTGTAACATAAGCAGTAGGCATATACCTACTATTAAACTTGAAATATTTGATTGCTCAATTTTGGCTTTTATCACGTAACTATTGTTTTATTTTCTTAATAATTTTGAGATTTTTTAATGAAGCTATGTTTGTTTGTGTAAGTATCATTATTATGTAAGTACCTACCTATTTATTTGCCTCAACTTTACATCTATTTTTTATACTTAACAATTGAGACAATCAGCAATTATAATTATCCACGATCATTGATGAAACGTAAACGATTTACAGAAAATCGATTATTTACGTTTCAATTACCAGAATGCAGTGACATTGTTTCCGGCATCTATAATTACGTAAGTGGATCAATCGAGTTCAAATATCGCACAGGCCATCTCATTTTCTAATCGAGTCACTTGCATAATTGGACCGATTTGCACAGTGGCCGCAGCGGGCTCGGGCCGCGTTCTTGCACAATCGCAATAATCGATGCTCCGCCGATGATCGATCTACCAGAGACATGCACTGCCTTACTCTATGGGACTCTATAGTTCCGTGATGTTAAACTTTGAAAAACAAAATAATAAATAATAATACTGGACATTTCATCTTAAAAGTAAGATGCATACAAAAGGGGCCCCAAAATGGAACCCTGCAGAACACCTGAATTTTTGAGTAGGTACATAGGTATCGGTCAAGTAAGATATTGAAGTTGGCAGTCCTCAACTTCGTATCAATTTTACTGACACCATCAGGACTCTGAAAGGTCTTTAGTTTCTTTATTTATTTCTTTATTTCTACTATCAACGTAGTTACAAGTGTACACGTACATAAGCACATAAACCCACACTATTTACATGTCACATTCAATCACTCCAATAGTTACGGTACCTACACAGCCGCTTGCTTGAGCTGCCATTAGAGATACTTAATTGGATCAATATCTTGAGGTGATTAATTTTATAGGCTGCACCACTGATAAATGAAAGTAAGTAGGTACCTAGAGTTAAGATTTTCTATGCTATCCTAGTAGGATTTTGATCTAAGAGCAGAGTAGGATAATCCTACTCTGCTCTTAGAACGACTGCATTAGGTACTATTATACCCAACTTGGTTTTACCTGCGGTCCCTTGGGAATATTTAATTTTTCATTTCTGAAATAAAAATTAGCCTTTGCTAATGCAAAGGCAAAAAATAAATCCAGAGTATAAAGCTTCCTAAATAACAAAAATTATGATTATGAAGCAACAAATATCCATTCATCCATTTAAACTTTCGCATTTATAATAGGTAGGTATACCTACTAGTAAGATTTACTTCCAATTAAATGTCTTAGAAACCATTTTATTCTTCAACCAGCGGTCCGCCCCGGCTTCGCACGGGTTTATTATTAACAAAAATGTATTAATCCAGGTTAGGTAGGTAGATTGGAAATTGTCTAAGGTACCTATTTCATTGATATGTTACCACTCCCCTCTCTCGCGCTTTGTTCCCAGTTCCCGCAGGTTGCGTATAGCCACCACAGAATTCCATAGTTCTCAGACACTTTGTACCGTACTAACTGATAATTATTCTGTGGTCACGGTGTATCTCACGTTTTTAAACTCAATTATATCTTTTGAATAAAACGTCCGATTTCAATCATTCAAAAAGTAACTACGAAGGAATTTATTTAGTTAGGGATAAATACCAAGATAAGCATAACGTGGTTTGACTTTGGTCGGCATTTTTAATCACTTTCTAAATTATAAATGTTGTAATTATAACTGACACAACCACAATAGTTAGACATATGATATCGCTGACTTTTTTGTAGATATAAGAACATTTTCTTGTTCTATCATCAAAAGTTTTCGCAGCGCACGCGATATGAAGAATTTAATGTTCAAATTTTTACACCTTGGTTACATTATTGCAATTTTCATAAGGATCTCATTTTTTTTTAAATAAATAATAACCTATGTTCATTAGGGATAATGTAGGATTCTAATGACAAAATAATTTTTCAAATCGGTCCAGTAGTTTCGGAGCCTATTCATTACAAACAAACAAACAAATCTTCCCTCTTTTTTTGTGTAGATTTGCCATCCCGACTTGGATCGAGATAAAGTTTGCACTCCAGCCATAAATAAATGGACCAAAGATAGCGTACTAATTGAGACATTGCTGCAATCTCCAGTCCGTGTTTATGACTACCATGCAGCAAGCTATCAAATAAATTCCGAACATGCAGGAGATACTGCTTCGCGTGTATCGATTAGAAGTGGTTCATATTGTTATCTCATCATCTTCCAGTCATAATTTAATATTATACTTACGTGTATTGCTTGCCGGCAGTCTTGAGAAAAGTGTGACTAATAATGAGAAGCATGCAGCGAGTCAGTGGCCTAGTCTGGTTCGGTCGGCGCGGGTGGGTAAGTTATTAGGGTAGGTTCGCAGATTGCGTGAATGCGTCCAGTTCAGGGTCGCGGGCTTTGTGGAGCCGCTCTGGGTGGGCGCATGTCGCGCACCGCATGCTGCACATTGCACGTTGCAGGTACACACACACCACACACCACGAACGTACCATATCCATACTTACATGTACACATTACAATGTACAATACATTTTGCACAATTTGCTACGCTTTCTTACGTCTGTTTGGTTAAAAGATTACAGTTGATGATCACGAATCCTTTTCGCTCGCTTATTATAAGGCTTAACCGCTGTGACGAGCCATATTGGCCTGGTAAGATGTAGGTTTCGATCCGAAGGTTTTTGAATTTTTTTTTTAATTTGAATTTAGATTTCTATAAATGGGTTTTCCGTTCCAAAAAATTAAATGCGCATTGAAAATTATCATCTTAAAATAAGTTATAAATACTAGTAAGCGACGATGGGCTGCCTGCTGTTAAGAAAAATCATGAAATAGCTAATTCAACGATCTGCCTACGACATATACAAACTTAACACTGACCACCACACCTTTGAGGGATTTTAATGCATGACGATCTTAACGACCTATATGTTATCTTGTTTTTTTGTGTTTTTTCAGTAGCAGCTGCTAACTAATCGACCTACCAACTTACTTTTTGATGTCCAGTGGTTGGATCACTCCTTCGAATAATGCAGGTGTTGGAGCGACCAGCTCCTTTGATGCATGAATCAGCGTCCGACAACACAGTTTAAGAAATGGTCAGGTATTACACTACAATAGTACCTACCTAATGATAAAACAATTGTGAATTATATTATCGTGGTAACATGGCGTTTTGTCTGCGATATAAACTAGACAAAGATAATTTCAGTTGTCTCTATAGGCAACCGGTACTATGAGTCAGCCGTGATTGTTTAATTCAATGCTCCTAAACGTGTTGTGGATTGTGGCGCATGCCCGCAGTCACAACAACTTTGATTCATATTATGCATGCACATTTATGAAGGTAGGTACAAACTTTATTACATCATTCTTATTCAACATGCAAACTCCGTCTGAACCTAGAGAGATATAAGGTTAGGTTGGTCTGATTTCCAATTCTATTCTATTATATCCAAGGCACATAAAAGAAACTACCACGCGTCACCTACTAGAAGATTATCAGGGCATGTACCTGTTGCGTTGCTTGCTCCTTTCAGGGAATGTTCTTCTTATTATACACACGACACAAAGCGAGGTTTATCTGTTCGCATTATGAGGAGCATCTCCGCTCCCTGATCGCGCGATAATGCTCGTCGAGTCACAAAAGTGGTCCGAGGCTCCGCGGCATCGACGTGGGGCGCACGATATGCATGCGGCGCGCACGTAGCGGCGGGGCGGCGCGCTGCGCTGCGTGCGATGTAAGGTGATCCCGCGCCGCGTTGACCTTTGTGCGCTCCGGGCCTCCGCTCTGTCGATCGTCTTTGTGTCGCGGTCGCTTGTCAGCCTCATCACAAGAAGGAACTTTGTTGTCTTTCTCCAAAAGAAAGTTGGTAGAGATATCGATGTAAAGCATTGTTCCCTCTTTGAGATAATTCAATATAGTACTGCTGTCTATCGAACGCCATTTTTGTTTAACATTTGAATAGGACTTATTGTGCTCGCTGTTTGGAGATCTGAATAGCAAGCAGGTGTGTCTTTAGATTTACGGTCGCTGATCTCAGCCGAAGGTATCGCAAGCTATACATATAGTTCAGAGGCCACTTTATATCCTAATTACATAATAGCAATTGACTGGTGCTTTACGTTAGTGCCTAAATACATATTAGTGTGTCATTATTTTTTACGATGTGCAACTGGGTTACCTGGGACCGGTTTAGTTAGTACCCGACAAAACAATCTTGAAAATTAGAATCTTTACACCATTGTACGATAGAAAACACTTTGGTGACTGTTGATAAAAAGTTAGAAGGCTATTGTGAAATAAATAAAACCATAAAATGCCAGTGAAGATTATCATTTATGGTTTGGTCACCCGTTTCAAATGAGCGACGACGGAAGACGTGTCATATGGCTCTAAAGAGATGTCGAATGCAGAGCGGCGGTCTGGCGCGACTTTGTCTCGTGAGATTGTCGGCGCATTTCGTGGACACGCATCCGAATAAAGGCTTATTACACATCATTCACGTCAGAAATATATGAAAGGCTTTATGCCTGTTGGCTTTTTCAATCATTATCTTATTCAATCTTTCCTTTTAAATTATCATGACAATGATACACACATACAGGTACGTGAACAGAATTTCCCACTGGCATTCTAGTTGTTTGTAACAATCTAATGAGTGAACACGAGTTATTTTTTCTTAATGATATCATTATTTTCGTTTTGTTTCCAATAATTAATAGGATCATAAAAGAGAGCGCAGATGACGGCCGTAGCCATCGACCATGGCTAGGTGTGGTGTCTGACAGATGCGCCAATTTAGCTCGTGTCACCTCGGCCTCGGCTGGCCTTCCCGAGGCGTATACACACGTAGTAATATTGCTGCGCTGACGCATTCTTACGCTTTCTGTTTTTCTCATAGTCCGATGGACCAGAAGCGGTCTCATGACCAGCGTAAAAATCTGTTCGTAAAAAAGTGTAGTGTCACTAGGCACAAGCCTGTATTGTTGATGTTTGGATGTTTGTGTTAGGATCAGGCTCAAACGACGAAACAGTTTACAATGAAATTTGGTAACGTATAACTCCAGAATAGCATATAGGCTATTTATATAGGCTTTTTATCCCGAAAAACGTTCCTGAAAACCAAAAATATGTAAAAGGACAATGGGAATATTGCCTTAAAACTATAGCAGTATTCTGTTTGACACGAAGAGCACTGCTCTAAGGTAGCCGTCACAACCAAAAACTTTTGACTTTTCAAAATGGCAAAGTCATTTCTTTCTACTATGCTTTAAACAATTTTTATTACTTAAATTAAAACACTATTTGTGGGGTTGTGATGCCTATATAAGTTTTTTTAATAAATAGCGAATAGCGAAACACTTATTATTGTTTCAAAACTACCCAACTTCTTAGATGGGTACTTATTTATATTTATCAAAGACAGCTAATCCAAAAATTAATTCAGTGTTTTCATGAGTTGGATTGGAACAAGGTAGTTCTATCTCTAAAGTTTATATGACGAAACAATGCGCAGACGAAGTTGCGCCCGGATCCACTAGTAAGTACTTACATAAGAAAGTAGTCTCAAAACTTTTATAGGTAGGTAGGGTATGTAACGAAAATAAATGCTACAGTTTTATAATTGGATCTACAGCAGCCGTCGCAATATTGTCTCATATGTTTCCAGAGTAACTAGTCAGAATAGAAACGGTCAGCTGGTAATTCTTTTTTTCTGCTTATCTGGCCTTTTATTCGTCTGCTGACCCATATGTCTCCGTATCCCAACGTATTTATAGCACGCTTATTTTTCACAACAAACCTGTTGCTCCATATAAAAGAAACAAAACCTTTTTCACAACGCGAAAACAAAGTTTTATTATTATTTAGGTCAGACTTGAGCCAATTGGCAAATATAAAATAGTTCGTGTAGAGTAGGATGTATTAAATAATCGATGAAGATTTTGGGCCATAAATTTTATGACCAATACCTACGTCGAGTAAAATTAGCTTTCGTACCCGTTTTCTCATTCCGTTCTCAGAATAAAGTAGTAAAAGGAAGGAATGAGAAGAACTCTGTGCATTCAAAGTAAAAAGTTACAGTACATCGTAGTGGTGCGCGCATACGCACAATACCTGCGAGAAGCACAAGCCACAAAGTATTCCATGAATGTGTAATCAGAGAGTTTATTGATCGCGGCGAGATTAACACCACTCCGCATTGTCTGTCTTGGCACGTCTTAAATTTTTCCTTTTTGTGCCAATAACTTGAGGAATTCACGAATTATATTTTTTTCTCGCGTTCATGAATGTCATCATTTATCACACCGAGGAAGAATTATTTCTTCTTATGTTGCGCTGTCGCAACTGCTTTTCAATTGTAAATTGTAGTGTTTTACGAGTATCTTGTTCGCCTAAAATAGAATACTTTATGAATAACCTACCTACATCATTCGTGACCTCACCCGGCACGAGGAAGTGTCGATCCTGCAAGGATGTCAGGATGTTTCGGATTGCATATTATAATGAACAAGAGATTCTGTTACAGGAAATAAACAGTAATTGTGTCAAGAAAACTCTTTTAAGAGAGAAATATAATTATTGTAGTAACAGAGGGTGCTGTAGAATCGCGTGCGCATCCTGTGACGCACGTGCCGTACACGCGGCCGGAAGTGCTCTGCCAACGGCCCACTTATCGCGACCTTCGACAATATTCCTGTTTATTCCCCCAATTCCTACATTACTGAAAAAATCACTTTCACTACCTCTTTTTCAGTAAAGCCGCATAGTGGGTCTTTGTTGTCAACCTCCAAAGTCATTGTCAAAGACTTGCTATGGAAAACGGTTACAGCTATAAACAAATTGAATCACGATTTACCATTTGTTGACAAAGTGAATGCACGTTTTCCTTGTTCTTTCTTATCTCCGATTGGTCGATCTCGGTATTGGCCACTATTAGATAGATATGTTTCTATCTATATGCTATACCTACTTAGGTACATAATGTGTATGTTATTTACATTATTAAACAGAGTAAGAAAGTATTTTTTTGTAATAAAAGTACCTACCTACAAACTCCTGTTAGTGTTTTCTGATAAGTACTTATGTGAACTAAGTAAGAATAATAGTTTACCTATATTTCACTATCAATTTCTGTAGCCTTGATTTCTGAGAGTTTTGCAGTGTTTTTGTAAACGCCAACGACGTTGACTTAATCTTATTTGCATTGGTTCTATTGACTGAACCTAGGGACGGTGATAAAATGGACAGGTTGGGCCTTATCTCGCGTTGCGGACATCCGCGGTTATACTCGACTCCTCGGTACGATCGGGACGTGCGCTATCCGACTAACACACATTTACTATCACACGCACCCTGTAGCCTGATTGTTATCAGTAATATACGGATAAACACGTGACAAAATGTTCTCAGTTAACTTTTCATGATAACATCGTAAAAAATACAACGTATTTCGATTATAGGTACCTACCTACATATTGTTAGTAGTAGCTTAGTTTCTGTAAATAAATGTAATATATTATAGTAGGTACCTTACTAATTTAAATAAACAATAAGTCATAAGACCGACAAGCTATTTTCAAATCCTCAACCAAATACGTTTTATGTCCTTTCGGCTACAGAAATAAAATAAGCAAACTTATAGCGTGGTTTGTCACGGTTAACAGGTAACAAAACATTACGATTGTTCCTCTTTATACCAGAAAGCTTGAACAATGACCTGTTCAAGAGAGCGGCGATGCATTTTTTCCAAAGTCTTCTTTTATTCGCATTCAAAAAGCTTAATGGAATTTCACATTGCGCCAGTCGGTGCATTGTACAACGGCGAAGAATGTGGATAAAATCAACAACGCACTAAATCACACACCCGATTTTTCAATGGTGTCGTAAAAGAAATATTTGCGCTTCGTGCTAAGAAGATAACAAAAATTTATTCCTGCGGAATAATTCGAGTAGCTCAGTAGAGGTGTAGGTTGGATACATATTTTTGCAAATAGCATTAGGTACCTATATGGCACCTAAGGTGAAAGACACGGGCATAAATCTGTGGCGGCATGCGCAGGCGCAGGAAGTGGCGGAGCTGTGTGTTCACGCCTACGTGGCGGCGGCGGGAGCGGGCAGCGGGCAAGCGCACGCTCGGGATCTGCACGTTCTTAGCATATCTGAATCTGTCTACACGCGGCGGCACTCCAGCGCCGCCAGATATGGGCAAAAATTGAAACACGGAACGCACATATCTGAGTGGGCCTCTGCCTACACATAAAGCGTTTCGTTTGTGCTTTCTTTATGTTCTGCCCCTGTATGGTAAAGGAAATAAAATCGTGTCCACGATCTGAATACCTTACCGGTTACTAGGTATCAAAACTTTCAATGTTGTTATCAACTTTTTAATCTTCGGAACAAACAATACGGCAGTAGGCATTTATGACAGCCGTTTCATCAGATCCCTATATCTAAGGAATTTGCCTTAACAATTATTGTGTTTGTCATTTACATTGGTTTACATATTAAATAAGTGTATGTATGTATATTATTGCTTTAAGTTCAAGTTGAATATTTAATGAAATCATGCAGGTAGAGTTGTCGAGGATCCGACCGAAATCCCGCGATAGTCGAAATGAAACATTTCTCAGAAGTAACCAATTCGGTCAATTCAAGTTCACATGAGCAAGTACAATGTGGGTTTTTGCGCATCTCCTTACCTGCATGATGCACGAGGTCCCACGGCCTCGGCGCCTCAACAGGTGCGCACCTGAGCGCAGACGAGCTTTTTCATTACGGACATACGAACAAACAAAGCGGCTGGCTCGTTCAGAATGATGGCCCGATTCATTCATCGTTCGACATGGAATGCCTTTATGTTTGTTGATCGAACTCGATCTCATTTTTATTGTCTCGCTCCGGCTTTACATCCACCACGTAGGTAGGTACCTACCTAATTTAAGAGTATTAAGGGAGCTTTATCGCAGGCTGAAGGCTGAGAGGCTTCGCTCATTTGTGTGCTTCTAGTTTTTAAGTGTCTGTGACTCTCACGATTTTAACTCAACTTATAAAAAAAAATTGATAAAAGTAGCGAAAGTAACTCTGCTTTTTTTAAGATATCGGTTTACATCGATAATACCTACACGGGAGGTAATTTCAAATATATTTCATCAAATATGTTTATGTAATCCAATTATAAACTTTAATGATAAATATGATAATTGGAACTCTGGCGACCTTTTCACATCTCGGTCGCGAAACCAGGAGCGCGGATACGCTGAATGGGTTTCGCCGCGATCAAGTGTAGAAGGACAAGCGTAACTGTGGCGGCGTAGAATACAGATAGTACAGAAGGCTCTCTTCTCGAAAAAAATAAATAAATAGCGACTATTGCTGCGACGCAACAAAGTTCAATTCAGCTCGCATAAGTGCTGAGGCCCCAGTGATCGTTGACAGATACGTGCGAAAACAACGCGAAACCGCGAAAAAAGAGCGAAGGTTTGAATGGCATTTGAGCAGATCAAAAGAGATATAATTATAGTTAAGTCTATGCGTTAGAGCAGGCAGTTTCGCTAGGTTGCCGTTTCTCCTACATACTGACAAATCACGGCGAAATTACAGCGAATCCGCGGTCCCTGGTTTTGCAGCGTAGATGTGCAAAGGGCGTGGGTAAGTCGATCTCACAACTAACCTAACCTTGAATAATTTCGGACGAGATAGGAAATGTTTATTCTACGTTATTTACATTTACCTAGATATCTGGAGAATATCATATACAAATATACCAGCAAGTCGCACTGTTAGCTTTATACCATGTTATCGATGAATTTGTTCTTGATTTACAGTGCCCATAAAAGATAAATGCAGCCGTAACCTTGATCTAAACACATCTTGATACTGGAAATGTAGGCAAATAAAGGAGGGTTGGCTGTATGTTTATTCCACGAATATTGTATTTGAATTACAAATCAATAGGTAATAATCCTTAAAACGGATATTAACTTGGCTCACATGGCTGCATTTCCCACCGGTCATGCTCACGTATTGCATGAAAGACTTTCTCACTATCTGCTTTAATGCACATTGAGTTGCATACCTGCATCAGCTGATTTTGGACATTTCTATAGAAACCTAATTTCAAAGATGGAGTGCAAAAAATAAAGGCTTAAGTATTCCATTTACCTGTCACCATAACGTTGCATAAACTTCTCTCATCTGATTGTGGAAACACCTTTATTTTTTGTTCTTTATGTTATGTGCCCATGAGGTGAGAACTTTGCTTACTCTCAAAGTGGAGCATGGATTGATTTAAGCTCCAATTAAGGTGAGTGTGTAGGTTGATTTAGGTGCATATTGTGTTGTCTGATTGCGCATACGCAGGCTCGGCGGCCGCTACGCTATCGGTTGATCACGTTGTGTTAATTACTTTCATTAGGACAATTGTTCTGCTTAGTCAGTCCAGTCAGGCTGATCAGTCTGTTTGCCGCCGCTCAAAAACTGCTCAAACTGAAATGACTAAACTGAAAACTCGAAATTTTCCCCAGTTTTTAGCCTTTACAAGATTGATCCATTTTTTTCTCATATCAGTACATTTCAAAAACTAAAAAATAAAAAAAAAACCAATAGTCAGTTACATAATAGTTCTAATTCCACACTTGGATTCCCTGTGTGGGTATTAGAAACTACAAGTTCCATCATGGTACATTTATAACACATCATACCTATCAGCAGATCATGCAAACATTTGTCTCGGTGCGAGAATCGAACATGCACCTCTTGCGTCTCAGTTGATGTTTAGACACCATGTATGCAACTAAAGGCGTCAAATAATTATTGTCAGCTGTAAGATTTAATCTGCCGCACACGAATCGTTGTCGTAGGTTGGGAATTTAACGCTGGGATCTAAGTCTTTCGTCGATAACATAAATCTTAACGCAAATTCCGTAATAGATTTTTGCTACGGTAAGAAGCCAGCGGCATAATAGATGTAGGTTAGGTGGAAAGAGCATTGAACAATAAACCATATTTCTCAGTAGGCCATTAACATATCATTTGCCAGCCAGTGGCCGCAGGCAGCCGTGGCGCGCCTCGTCCACGTGGCCCATTCCCAGCTCTTATCAGCGAGCTGATAATAAAATAATAGACATAATTTGTAATGCTAAATGAATGTAATACTGCAAGTGGGTCAAGAGCGTATTGTGCTTGCTATAGAGAGTTTGCACCTGCTTGAGTTTCAAAATGCTAACACGATTCTGAGTCAGATCGTGGCGGGCTATTGGTATGTTCCTGTTCTAGTATCCACTTAGCTGTTTTATACTACTGATTTAACATTGAGAGCTCTTTTATTTTAATTCAAGGTTAGTCATTCGACGGTGTTTCATGGATACTGTAAAAAAGTGCCTAAGGAGTGAAATGCGATCGAAAGTGAAGCGTAGCGGCGCCGTAGGCCCTGCGTAGCAACAGAATGAGCGAAGCGAAGATACCTAGCTTCACACAAAATTATATTAATTAATAATGTGTATGTAAATTTAATTTCAAATTTTTCAAATTTAGGTACGTAGCTACTGTCGCTAATAAAAATAATTTTTAGAAGATAAAATGCTACCACAAAATAACAATTTTATGTCCACTTAGGTACCTAGTACCTACTATACGAACAACGTAAACTTTTTGTAAGCCTGCTAAGAATCTGAAAGTTAAACATATAAGACAATATTAGTTAATTTTACATGTAACTTGTGCCAGTTAGTGGTACTCAAAAAATGTTAATACGTAACAGTTACGGCTGTGGCTGGCTGTGGTTACGGTTCAACAATGATGGGATGATGTCATCCTACTTTAGTTTCCGTACTACCACGTCACTAGAGTGGCAAGGGACGAGGGCTGAGGTGGGAGGGGATTGTAGAACCGGTATCGTAATTTCATCGCTCCGGTCGTCGCTCCAGTGGCGCAATTGGTTAGCGCACGGTACTTATAAGACAGTGTTCGTGAGCAATGCCGGGGTTGTGAGTTCGAGCCTCACCTGGAGCATATTTTTGACACCGGAAATTATACTTAATCGTTATTCATTTGAGGAACAGGAATTAGTCGAAATATAAAACAAAATGGTAAAGACAAATAAAATAGAGTAGGTATAGGTATTTTAGAACCAGAACCGCAATTAGGAACAAGCAGCCCACAATGATAATACGAGTACTAAGTTAGAATTAACTACGACATTATTAAATAGGTATGATGCACAAGATTATGTTTGATTTTACATCCTAAACTAATTAGTACTACTTATTCACCTAGACGTTTCAAATATGTTTCTCTATGGTTTCAATTGCATTACAGCCACGATTGATTGGACATGTCTCTGTCTACTCCTTTTAAACAGCTTCAAATAGGTATTACTAGTCAAAAGGTGTCGATGATTAGAATTACTAGGAGGCCAACACTTCTCTTTGAAATTGTGTAACTTTACTTATAGGTTAATTATGACTTGTAATGTAGGTACATACTTCCTGTGGTACTTCATGACAAAGAAATTGTAGACTTTGTTAATCTTGATTTCTATGAAAATGAGTTCGACGGTAGCTAATAACTTGCCTTATATTACAGCGTATAATTTTGCACTAGAATACTGACGATCAGCGAGCACTGCACGCCGACCTCCTGATCCTGACCTGAGCCCCTCCCCTCCCCGGCAGCCTCACCCCGGCATCCTCCGCTACCGAGTGCCAGCTATTTGTTAACTTGTGGCCTCATCTGATTACCAGAACGGGACCGCACCTCATGCCTCGAACTACTTTCGCAAAAACTACTTTTATAACAAAAACTATCCACATCTAAAAAAAATTTTGGGTTTTTATGGATTCCTAATGATATCTTCTGTCAGGATCCTTTTTATGAGCTCACGTATAAAACACGACCCGACCCGACATACCGACCTCGGCTCGTGAGGAATGTAAATCGATGACCGTGCGCGAACAACCCTCTGGATAACCGAATGCCATTTCGATAGAAAATCCTTTCAATTTTTTCAGACGTTCACCTACGTGAAACTATTCTGGTAGGTACCTACCTACAACCGATGAGAATGTGGAATTAACGCGCATGTCAACGCAAAGTCATCTTACCGATACAAATATGAAATAATTAAGAGGGATAATTGAATAGCTCGCTAATTGAAACAAAATGGGATACCGCATTTAATCGCAAGCATTATATTTAATTGAACGACATAGTTAAGAGATAAGAGCAAACGGAAGTCCAGATAGGAAAAGTAATAATAGGTACAATTGCCATACAATTGATTCGATCTAACGTGCGTATATTTTGATTTCAAATTGACATACAGATAGAAAGCAAACATGAACAAAGATAGAAAGGCAATAAAGATAAGACTCTGCTGCCAGGATATCATCATTCATGATCAGCAATAATGTAGTCTACATAGCCCGTAAAATGTATCTATGCATACTTCGGACACAATCTATCGTCCTGAATGTGTGATTTAAGTTGGTTACGACGATATCAGTATTGTTTAACTTTTTCGTTGCTAAATAGGTAAGTACCTATTAGCTTCGGGGAAGCAATTTACCGTTGGCTAAGAAATTATGCCGAATTAAAATTCCATTGTTGCCAGTACAAAATCCAGTTGGAAAGATAATCTTGAGACAACTGTGTTTAGCATTGATTTGGGAGCACCGTTGATCACGAAGTGGTCTGCTTTCGTCACTGCAGACAGTAGTCGATCAATTCATAAATAACAGAGTAACGGGACCTTCTAATTCACGTGGCGATTACATGTATCATTGTACCCAATTGCTGCCATTGTTAATTAAAAATAACTACCTACAGTCGGAGTACTTTACACACAATAAAGTACTGATAAATCATTGTTAATGTCATGGCTTTATGTAATTATGTATAGAGCATTTTTTACAGCTCGAAAATAAGCACACTTAGGATCGATAAGAATGGTATTAAGTAATTACAATCCCCGTCCTAGAGCCAAGGTAGGTACCTACATAAGTTATTTGGGACCTACTAACAGGATGCATTGCTTTTGCTGAAGAAACCAACATTGATATTTGTATGAGTAAAAAAGTACCTGGAATAATTTAATCCATGAACTAATTATCTGACCGGTTAACTGTTACTTTTCTTTTTGGCACAGTTTATATCTGTCACAATAGAACAACGGGCGTTGCGCTGAAGGCGCGCGACCGCTGATCGTATCTGTCAAACTCGGAGCCGTCAAACAGGAGCGTGTGGACGAGACGCGACGCGAAGCTACCGCCGCCGCAACGCAGCCAGTCCCTCCTACTGACATGACAACAAATCATCTGTCCATCGTCACACATCACAATGTTTTCAACAAGCTTTCTAAATACAAGTCAATCAGAACAAATTTTGCATAAATATTTAGGTACCTAATTATTCGCATCTCGAAATTGATAGGTACATGATTGACAATTGTCGCAAATCGGTCGTGCACGTCAGATTACCCTTTAAAACTAAACAAAAAACATAGAAAGTTGTTCGATCCGAGTGGGTGGGCTCTTTGCTGCTAAAGCCGCCTCCTCGATTGTCACTTTCTTAGCAGTAGATTTAGAATAGAAAAGCTTGCAGAGCTAATAAGAGTACGCGCGTACAAATAGAACATGTTGCTGTGAACTTGTTGACCACATTAATAGATGCAAAAAATTGTATGAGCTAGGTGCCTGGTTCTAAAACATTAAGCGAGACATGTAGTTGCGAAAAGCAAAATTTTACTGTAGTTAAATTACAAATCTTAATTGTGATTCATATTGGTTTACCTTTCACATACATACATCAAGCGCAGAGATGCGTTTCGAATCGTTGGTACCAACTTAAAGTTTTCCTAAACCGATTAATCACGTTACAGCCTGCACGGGATTTGCTGCCGCATGTAATTCACCAGTTGGACAAAGAATCGATCATAAATATTAATCAAGATCGTAATAAAACTTACATTGTGGATTCATAACCACTCAGCGGTCTCTACACTGCGGACAGCCCTATGAAACGACTGTGACCTAGAAACCGTATTTCATTCATACATTATTTTTATGAGAAGCTGACATAACAAATACGATGGCTATATGTGCGAATGTTTTAATGGTTATAAATGAACAGTCAAGATACATGACCGGACTGACTAGAAAAACGGAAGCTCTCGACATTTACAAAACCGTGTGTGGGTTGTCTAATGCTGGTAAGCGATCCCGATCGTCGTTACCTGGAAATTATATATTATAATTGTAGTAGTCTAAATTTTACTGAGGGCTATTTGGGCATACTTACATTATTTATAGCTTACGAGTGTACCTATAAATAGAAATTCGTACTCACCTAAGAATTTATTGAAACAATTATATCTTTACATCTTTACTAGTTTAATACTAAGATGATATTATACATCGACAGCACGAAATCTATGCCTTCACTAAGCAGGACTCTGTAACTACACGTTGCTAAGGTAGACTAGGACTACTCAGACAGGACTCTCTGTTGCTTTATTTGTTTTATTTATATAGAATTTATTTAATTTTATTTACTATGGTGCCAAAGATAAATGTACGGCGATAAAAACTTTATTACTTAACCATTTTTTAATGTGAAGTTGCATTGAAACATCAGGAACATGTATCGCTATGCAGTAAGTTCAAAGACAATGCGTTGGCAGATCGTTTGGATATAATTTAGAGGAAGAGTCAAGGAAGTCATGGAGTTAATTTCAGAGCATGCTTACTTTGAAAGCGATTCTTAAATGTACAAGTTGCGCTTCAGTTATGAGGAGTTACGCAAAACTTTAAGGTGCATTTACACGATGCCCACGAACGTGCCGACGAGCGTCGCGCTAACTATGTCGCATACGAAGAGCGTTTCCACGTGAAACATTGCCGTGCGATATGATATCGTATGAGTTAAAATCGTGTAGGTAAATGCACCTTTAGTTTCTTTGACGTTTACAGAATAGAGACGCACTTCTTTGTCCTCACTTATGCTATGGAGTGATATTTTGGGGGAACTCTGTAGATTCAAAATCTGTCTTTTTAATGCAAAAAAAATGTATTAGGGCAATATATAACATGAAAAGTACAGAATCTCTTCGCACTGTATTTAAACAAAACAACTTATTACCCTTAACTGGAATATTTATTCTAGAAATATGCCTTTTTGTAAAAAATAACATGTCCTACTTTAATAAAAAGTCTAGTCGAATAGATAATCTACGTAGTAAATATAAATATAATATTCAAATTCCACAAATTAACAACACAATATTCTATAACAGTACATATTACACAGCTATTAAAACATTTAATCGTTTACCTACAGATATAAAACAATTAAATGGAAAATTATTTAAGATAAAATTAAGAAAATGGCTTATTCAAAAAGCTTTTTATAATATGAATGAATATTTTGAGGACACATTTTGTTAAATACATAAGAAATTGAATAGTTTTGATTAAGTTCATAAATTGTGCAAATAAATAAACTTTATTTTGCACAATTTAAAAATATTACACAGATTACATACATCTTACAATAAGTAGTCAAGTAAGTACTGACTGATAGTTTAAGGCTTAGACTAAGTAAACATTTTGTTTAGACAAATGTAACTTTTAAATAGTTTTACTTTGCCATAAATTTCTATGAAGGTAGGTATCTAATACCTACCTTCATACTTATATTATTGTACGCCCAGGATGGGTAAACTGTTGATACCTAATTAGATTAATACCATCTTTGTAACACAGTTTGGACAATAAATTTTTCTTATTCTTATTCTTATTGTCGTTACGCACTTCTTAATCTTATCGATAGACCATTTCAAAGTACACTCGAACCGTCTTAACTTTACTGAAGAATAGGTTCAGATACTTTCTTCTTGGTTGGCCTCTTTGTTACTGTTGTTCTTTGTACATTGTTTAAATGAGTGTAACTAGAAAATATTTATGTATTTTGTGATCCTTGGCTCTCGTAGAACAGTGGTAAGTTATGGAGCAGGAGTCCTGAGGTGTGAGTCAGGGGAACGGTGCGCGGTGGCGCGCCAGGCGACTCGATGTCGCATGCAGCGCTTGACGGCCGAACTATGTCGCAACTTGCTGTCTACACACTTCTCTTGGTTATTGACTAAACTCAATCAATTAAAACAGTTTTGTTTATATTGGCCACAAACACGAAAATATTAGAAGAAATGTTGCTGTGTACGATCTAATATTACGTATAGATACTAGGTAGCAAATCATTGTTTTTATATGATTTAGCGGATCTGATTTAGGTGTTTTATTGATATTCAAAATTTTGAATCTACATCAAACATCTCTCACGAGCTAAAATTTGAAAAAAAATCCCTCTAGACTTTTCCATTATGAAATAAACTGACCGAAATAATTTTATACAATGTATACAAAGCTTACGGCTAACCAATTGTAACACGATACTTATCGATTCTGGAGCTGAGCGGCACTTAATGAATTCGAAGCACATTTATGATTCTCACGATAGTTTGGGAACATTTTTTCTCGTTTCATTTCTCTCCACAAACAATAGATCACGCGGATGATGGAGGGTTGGGAGTAGGTACCTATATTACTGCTCTGCACTTTGTCCGGACATTGTGTCGCATTGAACTGAATTGGCCTTTTTATGTTTTTACCTTAAAAAAAATAACTATTTATTTCAGGCAACGTAGAACATATTATACTTAGTGATAAAATGCCATTGGCCTATAAAATAAAATGTTAACAGTTTTACTTTTTCATCTCTAGCTAGGCTTTCCTTGTATGCCAGTCTATGATGCAATAAGAGATGTAAAGTAAAAAAATACAATTAATAACAGTTAAAAAAATTCAACATTACTTAATTGTGTCAAATAAACCAAATTAAATGTTCTGCTATTATTTAGTTTTTACTTTCAAGCGAAACGCGACGGCGAAGTGTTCCCCTCGATAAAGATTCTCTGGATAAATCGAAAAAGAAATGATTTTTGCATTATTATAATGACGATAAGTTAGTGACAACAGCCAATATGAGTCGCATGGAGTATACCTGCGAGGTCGGATACGGATCCCATGCGCTCCCGGTTCCCGGCAACTTGTCGGCGAACCAGTTTGAAACCTGTCGAGTTACTTCCTGAATTACTCATGCGAATATTCTTGCATTATCATACTACACCACTGCAAATATTCAAAACTGGAGCAAGCCCTGTTTTTTATTTTTCACATGTGCATGAATTTATACAACTATTCCCCAGATTAAATCAAAAACGAACCCAGAAATATTATTCATGCAAAATATTTTACATAATGTTCTCATTATTTCTGCTAAGTAAATATTTAAATTCGGTCTATGAAATTCAATGAGAAGTGACATTTTTTTGTCGAATACAATGCAATTATAACACATACCTACTGCAGCTAGTGTTTTATGCAATGTTCTAATAAGTACCAACGATTGAAATGTGCAGATCAAATATCATGCGAACTTTCTCACCTTAGGCTTATTGGGGTCAATTTGGGGTAAATGCGGTTGTTTATGTATTTTTTGAGTCAAAATATAAAATTATGATTATCGTCGTAAGTTATATCAGAGTCAAACGATTATCGTTAAAACAAAAACATCAACCATAAAAACAATTTGTATAGGTAGGTAGTAGGTACTTAACACACAGACTTAATTTTTTTTTTCTATTAAATACGTACCTACCTTAGTTTGGAAACTTTAAATCAGATCATCTGAATAATAAAATTATCCTTTTACCCTTCTAGTGCGTCAATTAATTCAAAGCAACCCCTTCATTGTAAAAAATCTATAACAGTTAACTCAAAGCGCATACAGTAGCACATTTTAATAATTATCCCAGTTTATGATTTAAATAAAAGATTCGACGGAAACAGCTACCTGTCTCGTGAGAATTGACAGCGGATGTTGCAAAAGGTGTCTGTTTTTTACAGACGACGAGGTACATATGAAAGAATACTGTGATTCCGTCGCTTTGGAGACAGGGGCGGCGACCTGACACCATCGACTCGATTCCGATTTTGCTCTACTTCTAGAGAATTATTAGGCAATTTTAGGATTGGACCAATACAACGGCAGATCCTTAATCGTTCATAGCTTTCAAGAGTACCTACTTTACCTATAAATCGATTCAAGTGAAATAAATAATTTGTAGAAGTGTATGTATCAGTTATGACTCATAACTGATACATACCATCCTTTTTTTTAAAAACATTATTAGAAACTGTACCTAATAAAGCACTCTCTCGCGTGAAATGTGTGTTGTGTATGTATTCTACACCTGCAAAAGAGCCAAATCTGAAAAAACTCTTGACAAAAACACACGGGAGGAAAAGAGATATACCCCACCGGTTATAGTTACCTACACGAGTATGATCCAACAAAAAAAAAACAAAAAAAATATTTAGACTACCGCACTTGCGAGTTTTGTTCCCACACTGCTTAATCGATCAAAGCAGCATCGGCTTTGGTTATGAATATCACTATTATGATTCCACTTAAGCCTTAGAAAGTTCAGTAACCCTGATGCTCTTATCTGTATCATAATAAGGCATTAACGACATGAAAGCAATCTATCATTTGAAATTAATAATGATCAGTGATCGACGGGGCGCGCGGTGCGGCCGATATCTGCATAGCCAAAATGGAATGGCGGTTAATCAGGTGGCCCGTTACAATACATTGTGCTCGCTGTGAGTTCCGACCTGAGAGAACAGGTTGCTCCAATGACAAAGGAGCAGATTCCATACGCGATCCGCGTCTGCGAGCTTCACATTATAAATAGTCCGTCGAAATAATCCGTTGCTAGGAGTCACTCACTGCGGCGCCCACCAACGTAGGACGGAGCCTAAATTCAAACGAAAAAACATAACTCCAAAAAACGACTTTGTATTGACCGTTTCGATTCTGCGCTCCGCTTTGACCTTACCATGATTGATGGTTTCTGAAAAATAAATTAATAGTTATCCACGTAATGTTTGTGATGTTCCGGTCCACAATGTGCTATCATTCCTCCTATAGTTCATTCCTATAGTACCATATTAAGTGACAACTGAAACACCTAAGTTCTCACAGTAATATTCTCTCAAACAACCTACATAAAGACAGTTGTAAAATCTTGAGTAATAACCGTAAAACGAAAACAATCGTAAGTTAATTTGTAGCGTAGATCTGCGCGCCACCTGCGCCGCAGCCGCGTCTGGACGGTGCTTTTCTGGCCACCCGGAACAATGGAAAGGCACCAACAGTATTGTTGATTGCTCGCACGTGTTGCAAACACCAGCTTCAAAGTCTATATCCACAATGCCTAGCAAAAGCACCACACCTGATTTAAATTACCCTAAAACGTCATTGAAAGGAGCGCGGGATGCTGCTGGTTCACACGAAACCGACAGAAAGGATGTTATAGTTAAACGGTAAAGTGAAATATTTGTCACCATGTGGTTTGTTAATTTCCGGAATAACTATTTTTTTGTAAACAACGTCAATTATAGACCCTTTTTGCTGTCGTTGTTTTTAAAAATCGAGATACAAAGTAGGTACACTACATACATATATCACTACATATATATGTTTTTACTACACTGCCTACAAAAAAACAAGTACCTAAGTAAACATTCATACTAACCTACTTTTATCTGTGTTGAATTCGGATTTTTGAATTGGAAAATTCCAAGGACACTGTAAGTTGGTATAGATAGATTCTGACTCTATAAATATTATAATTTTAACTAAATATTGCCATTTGATGTGATTCAGAATGTAAGTAGGTAACTTACTTGTACTAAGTAATTGGTTGTAGATTAGTTAAAAATAAAAGCTAGTTTATTTATATTACAAGTATAAAACGCAAGCGCACATCGGTGTTACGCGTATCAAATTCTGAAATGCATTTATTCTTTATTTTAAGCACTTCTCATTTTGAAGGCATTCATTGTGATAGCCGCAACGAAGGACCATTTCATAATTTACACGGTTCATAACCTGTATCAAGGTGGAAGATATACAAATCATCTCGGTCCCAGCTGGTGCTAGACAAGATCAAAACTCGATTACACACTATTATGAAATAATAAATGCTTGTAACGCCCTCTAAAAGGGTTAACCCGTGCCGAGGCGGAAATTGATTTAAATTATGCTATTAATATAAAATTAAGGAGCCACCTTTTTGACCAAAACTATTTATGTTTTCCAATCCTATTATTTGAATCTAAGATAATTATAGGTGTCTCTCTACACATTTATTTACTCAAAGAGTTGGTATTATTGGTTTATACGTTGATTTATTGTTCTTTTTTCTGCTGTTAATTTATTAATTTATTTCACAAAATTTAAATTCAATTAATACCATGATATTCATTAAAAAGCCTAATAAACCTTTCTATAAAACCTCCTGTTTCAAAAACATGCAAATCAGCTACTTTTACCTAGTTTTTCTGTGTTTCACACAACCTAAGTAAACAGATATTAGTAACGATTCTGAACAGGAGCATAATTAACATACGAGTTACTTACTCGTATGTTAATATAATAATAAATTCAATTTTATGATTCTGTCGTTCATTAGAAAATATGAACGCTCATTTAGTGTTGAATAGTCTGAAAGATATAACAAATTAGGATAAACTTTAAATAAGAAATCAAAATATTTCGGCATTGCTTAGCCTATTATAATTATTTACTCGTTTGTAAAAGTTTGGTATCTATACAAAAAAAGTTAATTTAGAAAACAGTGTGTTGGCGGTCAATTACTGACCCAGCGGGCGTTATCCCGGTCGTGGTTCAACAGATGGTGGTTTTTTATAAGCGGTGATGGTGATGGGGCGCTGAGGGCTCGCGGGGGTGCGCTCTCTAACCGTATAATTACACGTTGTAGTTGCGCGCGCGCTGGCACGCACAATTGGCTTAAACGAGTGTTTGCTTTGATGTGCCGACCGCGGCCACTATCCACGTGCTAAGCTTATTAAGAAGAGGCTACTCGTTTTACGGCTGTTACCACAAAAAAATATACTTTCACGTTGCAGATTTATAAGGAATGCTGACTCGAATTATTCTAAACTGTGCTTTTCCTTGTTTTTCTATTTAATTACGAACTTACAGAATCCATACTAATATTATAAATGTAAAAGTAACTCTGTCTGTCTGTCTGTCTGTCTATCAGTCTGTCTGTCTGTCTGTCTGTCTGTTTGTTACGCTTTCACGCCCAAACCGCCGAACAGATTAAGCTGAAATTTGGCATAGTTAAAGGTTGTATCCCAGTGAAGGACATAGGCTACTTTTTATCCAGAAAAAATGAAAAAATCCCGAGGGACCGCGCGGGTCACACCGCGGGAGCACAGCTAATGCAATATAAATACAGTCTGATCTGTTTTGTTATTAGATACCAAGATGTAACTATCTTGGTATCTACATAATATTTATTTATTTTATTTTATTTTACCTGTGGTTATGACAAATTTACAGGTAAATATAACTGTATTTCTATTTATCTGTTAGTAAATATCAGAAAACAAATCATCAAAGAATAAAATTATAACTCGCTTGGCTCTTACATCCAGCAATGTAAAATCATGGGATCACATTATTACATATTGCTGGACATTATTATTAATTACATTTTTTTATGTATACCTTATTTGTTATCAGTTTTCTGCATATCCTTTTCAGAATGGGCCGGTTTTTCGTTATTCTAATTATTCGTTTAAAAAGGTGTGTTAATATTGTTTTACTAGAGGTACTTATAGATAGTTCTAAGTAACTGACAAATGCCAAGGGCTTCATCGATCAACCCAGTATTGTCGCAAGTGATTCTTAATCGGCAGTGGCCGTCGAAAGTTGAGTAGCAACGTCGTGATGGTGAACTTAGCCTCCTTCTCCGGCACCGGTACATAGCGCGTTGTGAAAAAGGCACGTCGCTCGTCTCGATAACGACTGCGACATCGCATAAAAACAAATTATTAATCTCTCGATCGTGACTAACGTTTTCGGTTCATCGTTTACTCGAGAGGTTGAAAGCAGATTAATATTGGACCAATTATTTGCGAAGGCTTTCAAATGTCGAAGTCGTTGATGGACCATAAAAGCTCCCGGATCAAATGGAGTACCGATTGACGGATAACCTAGACTTTAACAGTATTACGCTTTATGAGGTTTACAAAATGTATATATACCTACAAGTCTTATATTCTTACCCACTAAGTATAGAATTTGTGATTTATGTTATTTTATATATTTGGAGTATTTAAATACAATGCATTTCATACTGTTCAACAACAGTAAAAATAACAAATTCGATTACCTATATGGTTCTGCTTTATTTGTATTTGAATATCAATGTCTGTTAAATCAACATTTCATCGCGTCATGATAGCGTTTTTGGAATTTTATAGAGGATGGTTCGATTAAACGTTATGAAACCTTACCTAATAATCTCCTACGTACTTAAAACATATTTGAATAATTACGTTTTTATACTAAAAAGAAAACCGACTTCAATGTTTCACTCAAAACGCAGTGTGACTCAGGGCGTCAAGCTGTCGATTCGATTTCTATTTGTGACATGGCTAGGAGGGAATGTGTTTAGAGTTTTACGGGGAAACTATCAATCCCTCAGGAATAAAATTTATATGGGACCACCTCTGGAGTATACCCTTTCAAACATGAAAAGAATTTTGCAAATCGGTCAACAAATGGCGGAACAATCGCGTAACAAGATACAAAAAAAAAAAAAAAAAACATACAGACGAATTGAGAACCTCCTCCTTGTTTGAAGTCGGTTGAAAAAGACACACACATAGCTAATAGAGATTTATTGTTAACAAAAAGTTACAAAATCTAAAAATACAAAACAGGTAGATAGCTAGTAAGCGTATAAAAAACACAATATAAGTAGTACACCGAGGCGGATCGGATCATGGGGCCAATCGGATCAAATGAAGCTGTGCCTAAACAAAAGCAGCTTAATGTGCACGCACATTGCTTCCCCACTTACCCTGCACCTATTTCCATTTAGGTTAAGTGCATTCCCGATCGAAGTTCTGCGCCTGCGACTTCCACTCGTGAAAACAAACATTTTCGAAGGAGGTTTTGACCTAAATCTAAGGTTTTGAATTTTTATGTGTGACTTTTTGATACCAAATGTTTGTAAAATTGGTTCGATCACTGTGTCATTGTAAGGAACATGAATCTCATTATGTAAAATTATTTGGTTTTTAATGCTAAAGTAGCGGATATTTTGTTAATACACATTTTTTTATTGTCTTTGCTAGGGGGCGAATCGAATCATGACCATCGGGGCGAACTGTTTTATTAAACAAAAGCTCTATTTTCTTCTATCTTAATTAGCTAAATTAATTATTTTAGATAGTACAAAGCTACCCTTGAACTAAGAGACTGGAGCTTGATTGATTTCTCAGAAAAAAAAATGTATCGATTGTGAAGAATGGTGCCCTAAGAACTGGTGCACTGATAGAGAAGGTGCTAAAAGACCGTACTCTTGCGATTTTTGTGCCAAGAAATATCATAAGCAATGTTGCTTGAGTAGTAGGTTATTACCGGAGGTTATTTTTTATTGAATTAGTGATTTATATTTGCGTGATCCAATTAGGCCCTGATTTTGGGGAGAATCGGATTTTTCTCAATCTTTTGAAGGTATTTATGAAAAAATATATAATTTTAATTACATAGGCTAAATTTGTAATAAATACTGATTGGGATCAAATAAATAAATATACCTTATAGATTTTTTTACCCCTAAAGTCAAACTGATCCGATTCGCCTCGGTCTACCCTACTTACATCTCTCTCAGTGAGAGTTTAAAGTACCTATAAGTAGGTACCTATAATAGGTCTTTATTGAATTGAAAATAGTAGGAACCCGCTTACTTATCACATAGGTTCTAAGCACGATACTAGAACATCCTGTAGAAATGTTGATGATTAACCAAGGCGGTGAATATGCTGACACCTCACTCATACGTTACGATCAGATCGATATGGCAGGTGCTACAGTTTATTAAATAGACTCGATGAGCCTCATAGCCGAAACCGACGATTCTACTTAACACCTTGATGGATCGCTCCGACACACAGATAGTTTACAACGCTAATGAAACATAATAACTATTGATAAGTATCGTAAAGTGAACATAATGGAATTAATCATGGGCCGTAAACGTTTAGCGGTCAGCTAGGTGAGTATCTTTAATCTTTGTCCGTGATTTATTTCCACCTGCTACGGCTTTGTACAGCCACTGTATCTAGGCGGAGATACCTAGAGCGAGCCGTCTCTACAATCTCGAACGAGCCATTTACAGCTAAGTAAGACTTTTAAGGAAAACTTATGATAAGATTACTTACACTTATAAGGATCCACATTGCAATATTATAGTAAATGCACAATTAAACGGCAAGACGACGTTATCTAAAATTCGTAAGTCATTAACTTTCAAAGCTCGCAAAACAATCATTTTCGTAACTATAATTCATTCAAACAAAAAGACAACATAGTGTAACATTGACCCATAGGAGCACTCAGCAACCTTTTATGATATAGCAATTGAGTTGCACAACCTATTAATTCAATTCAATACAAGAAGTTGTAGTGAGCATTCTCTTTATTAAAAGTTTATTGTTTTACATTTGATATTGCGTACATGCGTTATTGAATACGTCTATGTAGGCTAAGCGAGATAATGATAGATAATGGGAGACAATGAAGCACGCGCCGTACAGCGCAGGCGCAGACACCGGTTCGTTAGTGTAACTGTTGAGTCACGGAGATCACCTGATGAGCTGGATGCTGACAGCGCCCGGCAGGAACACGCACGCTCCATCACGCACTATACCCACTTCAGTAAGTCAAAACACAGGTACGATACTAATTAACCTGTGAAACCTTTGATTGTATTTTTAAAAGCCATAGCAGAAACATTAATTTCTATGGAAAATTAAAAAGCTGTTGAAAGTAAACACTTTAGCATTCCAAATTATCATAGTGTACTATGACGGTTTCATAGAATTATGAATAAACACTATTGAGCATGAGTACTTATTAACAAGAAAATTTTATTAAATTATAGATGGCTAAGGCCACAGAATGATATCTTCCAGGTAACTTTTGGATGGAAAAGCTATGGATTAATCTAGAGCAAAAACAAAGAGTGTGAACAAGATGGTTTAAAAAACCGGAGGCAATTTACTTTAAAGCCATAAAATACAACCTTCACACCTTGTTATGGCTATTTCATAAACGCGTCCATTATCTAAGGGTAGCAATTTTTGTTTGTTTGCAAAAAAACGGATGAATATACCACGAAAACAAAAAACGGAAAAAAAAGCTTGTATCGACTTTACCACGCGTTTCAAATCGACATAATACTACATTATTGATTCTGTCGTAGACATCGTTCTTCTGCAGTACTCCTCGTAACTATTGTTTCTCTTGAGAAATCTCATTCACGGAACTTTGGCGGCAGCAGCATAATCACCTTTCTCGAGTTCTCTTTGTATTAGACAGCACCGCGACCTTCAGCGGCGTGCGGCGAATTCACGACTTCGCACAAAGGGTGTCAGAAATAATTAAAGTAATTACTGTTTACAGTAATTAATAGCCCACATAACGTGATATGGTTTGATTGATCTCGGAACTATGACGAGATAATTGTGGCTTGCTAGCTGGCAATATTGCCCCACGCCACGCTGCACTCGGATTCCAATTAATATATACGCAGGCGCACATTTCAGTACAATACCGGCACCATAGGCAGGTAGGTACCTACTCTGCCTATGGTGTACATCATCATCATCATCATCATATCAGCCATCTAGTGTCCACTGCTGAACATAGGCCTCCCCCATCGATTTCCACAGCGATCGATCTTGTGCAGCCTGCACCCAACGGCTCCCAGTTTCGGCCGTTGGGGCAGAAAGGTTCTCGAGTGGAGGCCACGCACCGGATACCGCAGTAGAGGACGGCCCCCCACTAGATGGAAAGACGATCTGGTAAAGGCTGCTGGGAGCCGTTGGGTGCAGGCTGCACATGGTGTACTATGTGTTGCAAAACTTTTCGATCAAATCTTTTCATATTGCAATAGTCTTAGTTGGAATTGAATAATGATACAACACTATGTAAGCAGACAAAAGGAAGCAGTTACTGAAGTGGGCTTCATAAAACGTAGGTTCTCCAACAAGCCTTTAGCAAGTGGTTCTGATTAGTGAGCCTTTTAAATAAGACCTTGTGTGTTATCGATTGTAATTCTGCATGAGTAGCGGCGTGGTCGAAGGCGGTTTGCGATAGCCGGCGGCTATCCGCGTACATAGACACTGCATTAGGGCTCCTACGCCGGCCAGGCGGCGCCTTTGCCACCATACGCGTATTCAACTTGTAATCGCGTTTGCATTTCTCTTTTGTGCCAACTAAAAGTTAAAGAATATCTTAAAAGGCAGTCAATAATTTAATGCCACATTGCAATATACGTGTGAATACGTACGCAGGATGCTGATTATTTTTGATCAGTGTTTTGAAACAATCAATCTTTTGTTTTGGGTGGGATTAACCATTCTCCTTTGTCCAGAATTTAGTCAGTGAGTTACCTACATACCTAAAAAACTTTGGAAATTCGAAATTTGGAAGAAAGTAAAATAATCGAATAGAAGTCTCTTTTGTTTAAAAAAAAAGTCAACTTAGACATTTGGCAGTTGTCAAATAAATCATTTATTAAAATCCTAGCAACGGTCTTCCGTAGGTACTACCTGTGTAACTATCTATGGACTGCTTCGTGACTGCGCTCTTCGCACTGTGACGTTCTGACATATACATGTGTCGTGACGCAAAAATCTAACACTTTTTTTCGTCTATCCGATACCTTCCGAAAAGGAACTTCGTTCCATAAACAACGTACACGTGCTAAGCAGCTCGCATTCTAGGTTTTAATTGCATGTAATGAGAGATTTGCACTTTGATTGGTAGAAGTGAAAACACTTACTTATTGGTCCTTTCAATAAGTCATTGTAATGGCCAGTATCAGGAAAGATTTGTTACAGCGACGGCGACAGGATGCGTGGGTGCGATTGACTCGTCAGCGCTATCGGGACTCACTTAGTGCTAACTTGGCGCGTTTTATCGCAAGCGCCTCGCGGCCGAGCTGAGTGTGCACTTTCGCGCTTTGTCCACATATCTTCAGCCTGACAACTGTAGGTACAATATACATCCATACTCAATGAGTTGAACTTCTGACGGTAGATACTTCATACTCTATAGGTAGGTACTTTAATAGATTTTTTTAATAATTCATTCTTTGTTACTTGACAAATATGATACTTATTATTATTTATTTTTATAAATGTGAAAGTCTTCGTATGTTTATCTTTTCACACCCGCTTTTTTTTTTCGCTTTGCTTAGCATGGAGTAAGATTGCATCATACGAAAAGAAATAAGTAGTTTTAAGACGTACCTCTGACTACCCCTTCAGAAATCTTCAAAGGATCATGAAATCTCTATAGATCTGAAAGAATATTTTCCGTGCCTCAAGGATAGTCGTGATTCTGGTTGTTTTGTTTTATTTTATTTGATTATAATAAGTAAATATTAAGTAAAGCACAATACAAAACATTACCGGTAAATTAGAAATGCATCGGCGGGCCCCTTGAATCTATTATTGTACTAAAATAAAGCCACTTTCTATCTTTTATTTAGTGTGGCACTGGTTCCCGCTATCGCACTTGACAAAGAGGCAGGTAATTGTCGTTCGTGTTGCGCTAAGAATTTCATTAAAACTTGATAAAACTTACAAACACAACAACCTATTTTAAATTTGCGGCATTTTTCAAAGCGCATAAACTAAAATTTTAGGTACTGCTTAAATATTTTGTTCCGTAATGTATAGTATAGACTTTGTATAGTATTTTTCACGTAGGAACGTATCCCTGACACATAGGTTTTTTACGTTTCACGCTGTAGGTACAACAATGAAAAATTAAAAAAAAAATCTAGTGATAATACTAAAAGATACAACTTCAAAAAAAATAAGGATTTTGTCTATTTCCTTTTTATTATTTTCAGAAATTAACATAAAAGAGCCTTGTCACGGAACCGTTCCTATGTGAAAAGGACTATACAATTGCAGTCTTTCTAACATCATTATACCTTCTGTATTACAATTTACATATTTTAATGAATGAGTAATATAGTTCCATTATAAATCGAGCGAATATTGTTATCGATACCTAATGACTCTCCCCTGAGAACCACCAAGAGCAGCCGATGCAATCAAGAAAGCAGTTGACTCATGAGAACACTTTTATTTCTCTATTATTATTCAAATTCATTATTGTCCTCTAATAAGGGGATCAAAACGTAATAACGGGTTGAACTACAATAAATGTGTTTTAGAACCAACAATATTTAAACGATTTGGTAACTTACTCCGTAATTTAACTAAATGCAATATGAAAGTCCTTTTAATAATGTAACGGTAAGAAATTAAATAAAAGGTTTGGTTTCAACCTAATAATAGAACTGCAGTCTTGCGAGAAAATAATACAAAGCAAAGGAACAACATTAACTCTACAACAAGGGATTAATAGCAGTATCGAGCTAGTTAATTGCTTCGTTTCTCAATGAGAGAGTGAGATCTCAAGTCTCAGATAAAAACGTTAACATTTTATTCCTAAGTAACTTTATTAACCTACGGCAGTTGTAATCAAATACCGGAGAATCATCTCGAACTCATTATTGAATGTAAATGGATATTGGTTAATGAAAATTAATTGAGAAGGGCGCACATCATGAGGCGCAACGAAGGGGTGGTCGGGAACAGTGATGTGATGAGCGTTACTAATGTAGGTAATGCTCCTGCGCAGCCATGGGCGACGCAGGTATCGCACACGCACACTACCTCTAGGGATCGCACACATACACACACATTTTATGTTCTATTTACGTTCCATGTTCATACGTGTACTTTGCAATAGTGACGTCACAATCACAGCCGTCTGTCCATATGTGCACGTGCGCGCGAGCAGGTGAGGATCTATACACTGTGCGCCTTCAAAAATGTGTATGTACCTACCGTTTTTTATTTGAACTATCGATACATTGTGTAAATCAAAAATTGTAACGGTTTCAAACACCCGGCGGCTCTAGCGTTCATCTCACAAATAGATCGGTAAGTTCCTTTATGAATAATGCATGGTGGTAGACCGTCAACCGTCAATGACAAAACTGATGCAGCTTAGTTCCCAAATAAAATAATATATGGGCTATGCTTGTAAATTATACATAGTTATTTAATTATTTACAAAGTTTAACAAGATTTTATTAGCTGTTGTAGCTAGTAGTTGTACGTATTAATATAAGTAGGTACTATACTACTAAAAATTTACAGGACAAGCGGTGATTTCTTAGACTTTGTTTGCGTGACACTCAGGCAGTTACCAAGTTTTAGTATTTCTTGTTTGCATGTGTCTTTGTCGTATACCATCGAAATATATGCTTTAAATTGTAGTTGATAAGGTTTATAGTTTGAATTCACACAGTTCGAGGAATAAGAAGGTTTCTGTTCGAAGTGGTAGCAAGGAGCTTACTCACCGGCGCGCACGTGCGCCTCCGGTCCGCGGGTGCGCTAATCGTTCCGAGATTAGAGCCTTGCTTGCCTACAATCATGTCGATAACTCCAACCAATCATACAAATCGAGAATTCTAATGAATATTAAAATAACTATATTGAAGTGCTACGCGCCTACGAGATGTAGACCCGCGTCTTCATACAAAAGACTTCAACGAGCTGCTTTCATGCAGACATCTGAACGATGACTTCACAGCTAGCATTACTTATTTATTTTTATTTTTATTTATTTTATTTTATTTGGGAAACAAACAGTACATGATGACAATTTTAAATAAGGTATATAAAAATACATAAACCAATCAAGTTTCCACCATTAAGTTATTTGTAATAAGTATTCGTATTTCTGTAGCACATTATGTTTAAAGGAGACTGTTCAAAAGCGGTCTATGAACTAATAGCGATACTGTAATGGTATTTGTGTAGGGATGCCTCATTTACATATTTGTGCAAAGGGGCATCAAAATCTGACCCTTTAGTTTTGAGATATACAGGGTGGATTTTTAATCATTATAGTTACAAGAAAACGTTTTTAGAAGACCATGCATAACTTTTTGAGGTATTCTAAACTGCACTAACTCATTTTTAAAAAAGTGTACAGTCAGCGAAAAAAGTGCTGACCATAAGCGGTTTTTGAACCAATAGCGATATTGTAATAGTATTTTTGTAGAAATACCTCAACTATATCCATATGCAAAGGGGCATTAAAATCTGACCCTACAGTTTTGAGTTATACAGGTTGTAATTTCGAGACTAGCTCATAGGTCAGGTACCTTAACCGTTCTAGTTACAGGAAAACGTTCCTAGGAGACCATCCATAACTTTTTGAGATATTCTAAACTGCACTAACTCATTTTGGAAAAAGTGTACAGTCAGTGAAAAAAGTGCTGACCATAAGCGGTTTTTGAGCCAATAACGATACTGTAATAGTATTTTTGTAGAAATACCTCAAACATATCCATATGCAAAGGGGCATCAAAATCTGACCCGGCAGTTTAGAGATATACAGGGTGGAATTTCGAGACTAGCTCATAGGTCAGGTACCTTAACCGTTCTAGTTACAGGAAAACATTTGTAGGATGCTATTTATAACTTTTTGAGATATTCAAAACTGCATTTACACATTTTGGAAAAACAGTACAGTCAGCGAAACAAATGCTAAAATCCCAAAAAAATGTTTCAAAGATTTAGGACGTGGTTTTTTAACCAATTTTGATGCCCCTTTGCATATGGAAAAAGTTGAGGTATTTCTACAGAAATACCATTACAGTATCGCTATTGGTTCAAAGACCGCTTTTGGTCAGCACTTTTTTCGCTGACTGTACACTTTTTCCTAAATGAGTTAGTGCAGTTTAGAATACCTCAAAAAGTTATGCATGGTCTTCTAAAAACGTTTTCCTGTAACTATAATGATTAAAAATCCAGCATGTATATCTCAACTCTGCAGGGTCAGATTTTGATGCCCCTTTGCACAAATATGTAGATTAGGCATCCCTACACAAATACCATTACAGTATTGCTATTGGTTCAAAGACCGCTTTTGGTCAGCACTTTTTTCGCTGACTGTACACTTTTTCCTAAATGAGTTAGTGCAGTTTAGAATACCTCAAAAAGTTATGCATGGTCTTCTAAAAACGTTTTCCTGTAACTATAATGATTAAAAATCCAGCCTGTATATCTGAACTCTGCAGGGTCAGATTTTGATGCCCCTTTGCACAAATATGTAGATGAGGCATCCCTACACATATACCATTACAGTATCGCTATTGGTTCAAAGACCGCTTTTGGTCAGCACTTTTTTCGCTGACTGTACACTTTTTTCAAAATAAGTTAGTGCAGTTTAGAATACTTTAAAAAGTTATGCATGGTTTCCTAAAAACGTTTTCCTGTAACTATTATGATTAAAAATCCACCCTGTATATCTCAAAACTGCAGGGTCAGATTTTGATGCCCCTTTGCACAAATATGTAGATAAGGCATCCCTACACAAATATCATTACAGTATCGCTATTGGTTCAAAAACCATGTCCTAAATCTTTGAAACATTTTTTTGGGATTTTAGCATTTGTTTCGCTGACTGTACTGTTTTTCCAAAATGTGTAAATGCAGTTTTGAATATCTCAAGAAGTTATAAATAGCCTTCTACAAATGTTTTCTTGTAACTAGAACGGTTAAGGTACCTGACCTATGAGCTAGTCTCGAAATTCCACCCTGTATATCTCAAAACTGCCGGGTCAGATTTTGATGCCCCTTTGCATATGGATGAAGTTGAAGTATCTATACAGAAATACTATTACAGTATTGCTATTGGTTCAAATTCCGCTAATGGTCAGCACTTTTTTCGCTGACTGTACATTTTTTCCAAAATGTGTGAATGCAGTTTTGAATATCTCAAAAAGTTATGGATGGTCTCCTAGGAACGTTTTCCTGTAACTAGAACGGTTAAGGTACCTGACCTATGAGCTAGTCTCGAAATTACAACCTGTATATCTCAAAACTGTAGGGTCAGATTTTAATGCCCCTTTGCATATGGATGTAGTTGAGGTATTTCTACAAAAATACTATTACAGTATTGCTATTGGTTCAAAGACCGCTCATGGTCAGCACTTTTTTCGCTGACTGTACACTTTTTCCAAAATGAGTTAGTGCAGTTTAGAATACCTCAAAAAGTTATGCATGGTCTCCTAAAAACGTTTTCCTGTAACTATAATGATTAAAAATCCACCCTGTATATCTCAACTCTGCAGGGTCAGATTTTGATGCCCCTTTGCACAAATATGAGGATGAGGCATCCCTACACAAATACCATTACAGTATCGCTATTGGTTCATAGACCACGTCCCATACAACTTTGAACAGTCTTGTTTATAGAATAATACATTATACTGTACAGTACACGTCATGTTACATTTTAATGACAAGAAATTCCGTGTCCTTCCTACCTATTGAATTTATTGAAAATATTTAAAAAAACAAAATATCGATAAACGGTCTCTACATCACTAGAGTCGGCGTCTCGTGGTCGTAATCGTAAATATCGGACATTTAACACAGTAGTGGTCCAGCCAGCCCGTGATTATAAATAGATTGTTGCGATACAGTCGACGTGTTTACAGGCACTATCTGTCGATAGCCTGATCCGATATCCACCAGCAATGCAATTAACTACGGATTTGTGTTGCCAGACAATTATGCGAATTAATCAAATGTCACACCTGCTGAATACTTCAGTTAAAACCAGAGAACCGATTTGGATGAAACTTAGCATAGGTATAGATAGTATCCTGGAATAGCATATAGGCTATTCAAAATGTTGGTACAACGCGAGCGAAGCCGCGCGCAGAAGCCTAGTAACATATAAAGCATAGTGAATTCCTACATTACGTTTATTGCATGTAGGTACTGACGCATAACTGTAATGCAACCAATTACACAACATACATAGGTACATAGGGCTAAATACGACCACCTAAACGGTTCATTAGCGGGAAAACTCAAACGGCTTATGAAAGCTAAGCAACATTTCTCGGCAACAACGGGACAATAATTGCGAGACACGAGCCAACTAAAATGCCACAAAAACATTATCTAAGAGCTGCTAAGTTGATAAATATAAACGTTTGTTTATTTATACAATATCTATCACATGAAGGCGCCAGTTAACATCTTTACTCAGTTATCTTAGCTGTCAGTAACGAGAAATAATGATGTACGTATAAATACGGGGGCATTGCGTGTAGAAACCGATTTTATGCAATACTGTAGCGCTCAAGAAATAGTTTAGTACAAGTCATAAAATCCACAATCATAACCGTTTACAAAAGCAAGTATATACCTACTTATAATTTTTACTTTTACAAGACAATTTACATGACAATCACTTGGATTATCTTCTCTAGTTCACTAATTTATTGTTTCCAAGTTTGTCATCATCTTCCTGCCCTTTTCCCACATTATGTGGGGTCGGCACAACATGTGTTCTTCTTCCATTCTCCTCTATCAGCCGTCATCTCAACACTCACTCCTTTCTTACTCACTCCTTTCTTACTAATTGTTTCCAAGTTTGTCTGATTCAGAAATATCTAGGCGTTTAGACATTTAAAAAGATTAATCGCAAATGCTTATATTTTGGTTCCGTACAAGAATTGATCGAAACGCGATGCGCGGGCGACGAGGCGGGCGCCGACCGTCGATTGTTCTACTGTCGGCTGAGCCTCAGTATGTCATCCAGTACTAATCTGCAACTAATGGGACTGTAGATTTACTCAGTTACTCAGTTATTTATTTACTATAAATTAGCTTTATTTTACTCGTAGTAATCTTACAAAGATTTCCTGTTTACTTTGCCAATATCAACATTGTTATCTACGATTGCAGCCTGTAATTGCTGACTATAACACAACTTTCACGTAGATGTTATATTTCATCGTACCTACTTTTTTTCTATAATTATTTGTATATCTACCTATTATAGTTTCTTCTCGATTCTCATATCCTTCCTACAAAATATAGGTTTTGATTAACGTACTTGCCTTGGTAGGTATCTATATAAGAGTATTGTTTTTTTTTCCTTCAAGAGAACGGAACCGTAAAAAATGTTATTATTTAGGCAAACTTGCGTTTAAATTTCGCCACTGTCTTCCGTGAGTACCTAATAAATAATACAATTTTTAAGATGAAGAACCTATGTGATTATCACCATTCAGTTACTATCCAATTACAGTCGCTCGTGACATACTACCTGGCCTATTTATATAAGGACAGACAGAGCCCGCGTGACACTAATGTAGCTCGTGAAAAATTGACACACCAAACCAGTTCAGCCGCAACCACTCACACTAATAACTAGTTCAGTTAGTATAATTCAAACGAAACACCCGCGCCGCACCGCCCTGCCACTTGTTCCATTGTTTGCAATCCATGCAAAATTGCGGAAATACTTACTATCCTGTTTTGTTCTTGACGCTTTAATGATTGTAGCGAGCTTTCTTTATGATTGTGTTTATCTACAATTTAAGTTATATCCCAATTATATATTTGATTTAAATGAATTCAGATAATCTGTATCAATCTGCTCAAGGTACCAGTCGCAGCAAGGATTCAGCAGGTTTCCAAACAAAGTTGCACAGATGTTCAGTTCTCTATGTTTCCGCATAAAATCAGAACTTGCTCGGTAGTCTCGGTACCAGCTGTTACGGTAATTGTACAGGATCAATATCTAGACGAATGTGAATTTCGTAAGTCGATTGTGAGGTGGTCAAGTTGATCGATGATGTGTGCGCGTGCGCGAGCACCGCTTGTCAATTAGGTTAGTCGAGTTCAGGGCCTGAGCAACCAGCGGTCCTATCTCCTCTCAGCTGTCTAGCGACGTTTGCGCAACTTACATAAACAAGAGAAAAGTTTACTTAGGTACTTAGTATTGCACAGAACAGAATAATTACAAACAGAAAACTTTCCAGTTTCCAGAAAGTTCCCTTCAAAACTATTCACCTAAAAACGACAGTCATGTTCTCTGCACGATAGAATACGTTTAAAATTTTTCCATAAGAGTAGAATATTTTATGAATTCAAACAAGAAATAAAAAATAACTTATTACGCATATACCTATGCATAATAAGAATCTGCTTCATTTATTTCTTAAAAGCGTCGTCATAGGCCCGAAATTTGCCAATATACCTATTTACGTAACTCATACATGGATACGGCTGGCAGCGGCAGCTGCGAGCGATCCTTGACAATAGGAACTTTGCAGGTTGTTGCCGCCGCGAAATGATCTCACTTTCAAAGAAATTCACCTTCAATCCGAGCAGTGTAGACCCCTCGGACGACTGCATGACTCCATTGTTTGTCTCAACCAGTGTTTAAATAAAACGGCTGGTTCTGGACAAAAGAATTGCCGCTTATTGGGAAGTGAAGTATGAGCAACATGAGTTTACATGACTAACGGGTAAACTTACAACCCTGCCATACCTACAGTTTTAGTAAGAAAATAATTTAATTACCTAGGTACTTGCGAGATATGGGCATAACGCATAGATACGTGTGTTTGGGCTTCCCTCTGACTACCCCCTTAGATATCTATAGATGCGTATATAGGCGTGATCTAACGTTCGTTACTCTTGTGGAAACAGCTGTACGCTCCCCTTTACCTGAGCATATATGTACCAAGCACGTGTTATATGTACCCTCGTGTCTTGAGTAAGTAAATAAGATATATATTTGAAGTCCTTACATCCGGACTGGGAGTGGAGTGCCGGCGACTAGTGAGATTCATGGCTTGATGTTATTTGCATAGGTTCAGGCCACAACGCTTAGTGAGGAAGGCTTCGTCGAGGCATTGCAACGATAACCATAGAGATCTGACTAACGGAGCCACCCGAAGCCGGTCAGTGAAGTATCTTATTAAACACACCTGCCGTTGACTTCCGATTTATTGTTGACTAAGCAATGTGATCTGCTTCATATTGCGTCTGTATTTGATGTTCACGTTCGAGGATGTTGATATACTATTGCCTACAGTTTTGTAGGTAATCGTATTAGTATAAGTTTGTATAAGTACCTACAAACCTACCTACAAATAATTATTACCTACTGAGAGTATTACTCTCAGTAGGTAATCATTATTTGTACTTAGATATTTGAAGCAGAGTATAACAGAGTATAAAAAGAGTTCTAGTTATCTATAACTAGTTGCATAAAATACTTACCACTACCTATGTACTTATAGTTAAGTACATAGGTCTAGAGACCTATGTACTTAACTATAAGTAGGTAAGTATTTCATGCAACTGACCCCGTTTCCTGAGGGTGATAAATAGCTCTATGCAATGTATTCACTATCCGATGGCACCAACCAAAACTTACCGTCATGTCTAATGTACGTAATTCAATAACAAATATTTATTGTATGTCGCTAATATAATTCGATCAGTACCTATCTATGTGTGGCGGTAGATGGACAAAAGGAACCGGATCAACGAACTAGTGCATATTTATCGTGGAATTAATTAAAAACCAGTATTCAATTGTATTTCATAAAATATTCCAAGAGTTGTGAACGGTTTTTGAAGTCAAAAGGAATCGGAAACTGAGGGCAGGTGTGCGCGAGATGTTTCGTATCCCATAATGCACTATGTAGAGCACTTTGTACGTTACATTAATTATCAAAAATATTCAATAAATCACCTGCATTGAATATTCAAATAGATCTTCGATAAAACTATTCTCACGATATTTTTATCAACGCAAGTTTAGGGTAAACGATATCGCATCGGTAAATAAAGTGGCCAGTTAAAATGGTACATAAGTCACTTTGTCTTTATCATGTCATTTACATGTTTCTAATAAATACAGTACCTAGGTATGGTTATGTGGTACATGACTTATATGACAGAACTTCCCAATGATCCCCTAGCGATCCTAAGACAGTTAGGTAAGTACTTACGTACCTACCTAAATATAGAAATGCTTCCCTTCATTTTAAAATAGAATAGGATTAAAATAAAAGTTCTTGTCTAAGGCGGGCCCTAGACCTACAATAACATTGTACAATATATTTTATTGTTTGTACCTCCAATAAGATTGAAAGGCGCTTTGAATCCAAACGATCAATTGTATTGCACAATAATAAGCATTGCCAAATGTTTTCGTATTCAGTCGTTCATTTAAAAATTGAAAAATATTACTCAATACTGGCCCTACACGATTCAATAAAAATTTAACTCGCACTTTCGTTCAATCATCGTGCAATCTTCAATATTAATCCTTAACTGTATATAATATTGCACAATTTGTTAAATTGCGCAATATAATTGATCGTCTGGGCCCGCCTGTGTTTTATTATTGAATACTTATGAGTTATTTTTTTCTTTAGTATTTCAGTATGACACTGGCTAAAATATAAAATATTATATACCTAGGTACGTACCTGGTACTTGAGACAAAATACGGGTTGGAATATAAATAATAAAAAAACAATAAAAAAGAAAAAAATATTGAACTCGATGTATATAAGCAAGTATTTCAATCAAGTAACTAAACTAAGCCATGTTGGCCGAATGGGGTTGTACCTCAACTTTCAATCCGAAGGTTGTGGGTTCGAATCCCGGCCGTGCATCAATGGATTTTGCGTTTCGTAAAATTTATATGCGCTTTAACACGTGCTCTAAACGGTGAAGGAAAACATCGTGAGGAAACCAGTTAGTGTTCTTATAGGCGGCGATGGGCTTGCAACCTGTCACGTATGGAATACTAACTTCTGCAAGATGTGGGCATGTATCAAATATGTGTTTGGACATGCCTCTGACTACCCCCCTTAGATATCTTCATAGGATCTGAAATAAGTAACATAAAAAGATCTGAGAAAATGTCTACCGCACCTTGGGGATACAGTCGTGAACCTGTTTACGTTTACGTTTTAACTAAACTAAGCAATTATCTCTGCACCCCTTCTTATCTAATCAAGTTCTGAATGAAGCCGGTATGAAGCGAACACATGTGTTTGCGCATACGCACGTGTTCACTGGCTATATCCACACGTCTTGAAGGGATCTCCATGAAACACCATTAAGCAACCCGTCGGTAAACATTAATGTATGTCTTGGTGCTGATAATATTTACAAAGAAAATCCTTATGCCTCCCCAGTTATTTGCGATATCTAGGTACCTATAGCATTTGTTCAGTTCATTCAATTCAAATAGGCATGCAGTACAAAGGTACTATAGTTCAGTTACCTAAGAAACTTTCAAAGTACATACTTACAACGTAGGTACCTATGTCACAATGTAATTTTGAGAACGGATTTTTCTATACTTACCAGAAAAAGTTACCTACATTCATCTATTTTAAAACCACCAACATATTTATCCACCAACACATTGCACGCAGACTGCAAGGTATGTAGGTAACATTAGCAGTAATTTATTCGACAAAACGAGGGTAGCGTATCAAACAACATACGGAATTTGTAATTGTTACGTTTTTGTTGGTCATCCCCATCAATATGGCACGTCGCAGTCGTTAATTTCATTAAGAGCTTATTAAGCGAGCACGCGACCGACAGACCGACAGCGGCTGTTGCGCCGGGCACGCGTTGCCGATACTATCAAAAAACTTATGGCCCGTAACATCACTAAAATTTATTCATCCAATAACTCCCATCTAAGAATTAAAGATCTACATACTCGTAGCATGTAAAGTTACTCATTCTAAAAGTTTCTATAGTCTCACTTTAAACACTTCACTTATAGGTACAAAGGTAGGTACCTGGTACAAGGCTACAAAGAACTCGAGAATCACATCATATGCGGTAGAAACTGCCGTAAAAATATTTTGATTGCGTTCACTTACGATTTAGGAAAGACCAGAAAGTTTCACATAAATCTATAATATTTCTAAAGAACAATGTTTTCAACTGAATTTTTATCCCCCAACCGATGGTTATCCCTACCTACGCTACGAGTAACTATGTTCTGTTATTTACATTGAACTAATATTGTTATTATGATGATGAAGTTACCAACAGAACTTTTGGATAACAACAAAATTCCTATATGTTATGTTGGTTAAATTGAATGAGCTCAAGGTTACCCACTAACAGCCAAAAAAATTTAAAAAAGAACTTATTTTTTTTAGTGAGACTCATCTATCATGTAGTTACCTACCCGAATCATTTGAAAATCAAATCCCTATTTTCATTCCCATCATATTGTTGGAAAAAACAAATTTGAAATGATAATCAGCGTCAAGTCGCTTGAAATGTGACCTGTCGTCACCTGACCTGACCGTAGACCGTATTCATTTGGAATATGAAGTCACTGGTTCGATACCTATAATTTCCACAAATTGGTATTTTGGTTACGGTCATGCGTTTGTAATACGTTTGTCAGTGGTCACGCAGAGTTCATCAGTGCGGCGTCAGGTGGTGGCACCCCTGCTATAGGGGTTGCAGGCGCATTGGTAAAACTGAGGGAATTACGTCATCTAATAGATTAAATTCTACACTGGTACAGTCAGCGACATAAGTATGTACTGATGTCGGTTGACGGTTTTTCTTTTCAGAATATTGACATGCGCTTTCACACAAGCTTTTAACGGCAAAGGAAAACGTGTGAAAACTCGCATCTTAGACAGCTCGCAATCATTGGCTATCTTTAATGTAGAGCTAGGTACGGTCAGCGTCACCAACTGGTAACACACAGTAGCAACAGTACAAACCGCCTTACTAAAGGAGTTACCAATTGGTAACGCTGACTGTACCTACTAGGTAGGCCTAGTCCTAAAGAAGATTTAGGTGCTGGGCAGTGGGCAAGCCTAACTCTAACTGCGGCGTAAAGAGCTTATACTCGTACCTATAGAATAGGCAAGTAGTTACAAATTTCATTTTGAATGAGATGAGATATACTTAGAAATATATCTGGCAGGAGAACAACTCAAAAAATGCACTATAACCAAGCATTCATCACTGTTTCCGGTCAGTGTGCTTCTATTGAAAGTTTGCCCATTGTCCCACCCCATCTCGAGTACCGTTTATTTAGATTTGGATAGGGATTTGCGAATGATATTATTAATTGGTAGGTTCCCACAGCTTCCAGAGGGGTGAGTGGCGGCCTGGTACTACGGTCGGTCGTCGACTGTTGATTTGTGTGTTATTGTTAGCGCGGCGGTGCGATCCGTTTCCGCGCGCACTCCCACGACAGGGAGCAGATGCCGGCGCCTGCGCCGCCGCAACCACTGTCACTCACAATATTGTCTCACCAGTGACCCTCGTGGGACCTGTGGGAATACACTCCCGCATGGGAATATAGCCACTCCTACAAATATTATACAATGCTCTTTGTAATCAATACGTCACTTACATTAATGCTTTGTTGCCAGTAATTGTTGGAGTTTATTTAATTTATGCCGCTGACGGATGGGGACTTGTACGGTGGATTTGTTGAACTATGAGGAAGTCGATAATTTCATTTTCAACACACTTGCTCATAAAGTGGCTCTATGGTCACCGCAATTAGGCACAAATTGACACCCATAATCAAACTGTGACTTTTTCATTACTATAACTCACTAGTGAGTACTTAATAGATTTTTTTTTTAATTTTATTGGTTGAGTTGCTTTGTTCTTAAAAAAGTTTTTATTCAGAAAAAAGATCGTGTTCAATAGAACAAATAAATTAATGTTCCTATTGCTTGCTCATTTCATGCAACTTCTTATTTAAATAGATAATTTTAACTCGTACGTGTTTAATAAATAAAACTTTCACTCAAATATAACTTTTGTTTTCTCTGTAATAAAAGAAAACTTTAAATTCCACATTTTGTACGTGGCAGAATAGGCCGCAAACCCTATGCGTGGCGCGGAAATATAATATAGTCTGTGGCCGATCGCAACGCGCGCGCATAGGAAAACTGATTCATTTTTGCCGCAATAGCGAAACATTTTTCACAACTCGTTTTCACTGTTGAAAATGAGTTTTTATTGTTGTTTTATTCACAAGTGTGTTGAAAAACGTCGTATGATACACGTGTGTATTGATGATTACCGTCCTCGGTTCTATTAAGAGCCTCGCCTCGGCGGTAATCACCAATGTTACACACTAGTACCATAAATGTACTATTATAATCACTAAACGTTGTTTCTTGCACTGCGATTGGTTGCTGTCGGTCGATTCCGAATCGAATGCATTATGCATTCCGTTGTATTATGAAAAGTTTTAATCGAATTAAAATAACAAATTACATTCAAAACCTACGTGTAAAAGATTTCAACGCGCGCTATTATCGCGCTTACTTATTATAAAATCGACCATGTTGTATTATTAATTAATTAATTAGGTATGTACTTACTTATTAAAATTCATCATTAAGAAAATAATAAGCTGGCTCTAGTTTGTAACAACCTGAACTCATAGCCCGTCAAAAAATAACAAGCGTAGCTACGCATGTATGTAGATGAGGCCTAAATTTTACAAAACTTACCATTTAGATTACCAACAGACCTTTAATTATAAGAGCTCCTTATTTACTACGGAACCCTTAGCTTTAATGCAAGAGCAATAGATTTAGTCCAAAACAAAATCGAGACATAAGTACCTACCAAACCATATTTTTCTTGCTATAGAATACAAACAGATAGCAAACTGACACTTGACCCAAGCTGCACAGCAGTATTCAGCGAGTTGAATTAGCATCGCGCGAGAAACGTCAGCGCCCGCGCCCTCAGCCCTCGCGCCTCGCACCTCGGCACGGGCTGGGCCCGACACCAGGCAGATCCATTAATATTGTATCAAGCATAAATTTATCACAATTTGTAGTCTGGTTGCTATACCATCTGTCTCCTGAAAATGGAAATTTTTGAAATCTGAAAAGATTTAAGGAAATTTTATTGTAGATGGTGTCTATCAATATCTTCCTAGATAATCGAATCACTGTATTGGAAATTTGGAAATCTAGACGAACATTACTTATTCATTCAGGTGTCTGGAATAAAACTGTCGTAATTATGTTCTATTTTTCTAAGTGATTTAAAATTCAACTAGGTAGGTACCTACATACTCACAATTTATTAAGTTAGGTACTTACCTTTTTTGTCTTGATAAGTAGGTGTAGGTGAAAGTGGATAAGTAGGTGCTTCATAAAAAAAAGTAAATAAAATTACTAGTCGAATGGTAGGTACTGTACTGATGTGTACCATTGCTACACATCTGTCCTAAGTAGGTAGCTATGCTTATACCCAGGTGTTATTTAGGATTTAATGTTAGTCCAACGCTACCCAAAACAAGCATAATCATTTACAATTTCGATAGTGTGAACATAAAAAAAACACACACCACGCCACAACATAATATGAGCACTAAAGTAAATAAGAGTTAGGAGTTTTCGTCGTGAATAATGCACACAAATCATCGTTGAACTTTCATGCATTTCATTCTGCATAATGTAACACTGAATCTTCTGTATAAATCACTGTTTCGGACATCAAATGGAAATATATTCAATAACAATGTATTGTTTTTGCAACCGTGAGGGAGATTGATGTGCAACAATTATGTGATGCTCCCAAGCTATACATTCAAAATGTGTTGCATCAACAACTAGGTTTTTTGAAGTCTGTGATGCTAATATTTAGGTAAAATAAATTGAATTTGGTTGGAGACATCCATCGTTTTACTTTAAATTTACGTCTGCTACCTACTTCGGTTTTAGGTAGGTATTAAACACAGTTTTATTAAGTTTGCAAAATAACTTCTTCATATTTTTACTTACTTACTTCTATTAAAAACTACTTTGTTGTTGCTAAAACCTATCTAACTAAATAATTGGAAAAAGTGTATGTAAACATGATTTCTATATAAAATACTACTTTTAAGCTATGTGTTGTGAAGTACTCGTATAACTTCTGACAGCGATCGTTCAATGAAAATCAATTGGTGCCAATCGATTGAGCAAAATTTGCTGAGCAATGTTATACTGAGAAGGCATGCATGATCTTTCTCACACGCAGACCTATCTCATGCTTTCATCGGCGGTTGCGGCGCCGGCGTAGGGTCCGCGGTAAAATCGATTACGCCTCCGCATTGTAGCTATGAATATTTTAACTGATCTGTATGATTGACTCATTGTTGAGATCAGTGTCATATGACTGGATACATATTCTATTTTGGTCCGGAAAGAAAGTAACCTATTGTTGACTTAATAGATAATCACATCGTCTCCATGTGTGCTTGCACTGATCAGTGACTGAACTATCGAAGTTACCTATCGTGCGTGATACAGTACAGTACCTACCTATATATCTATGATGTAATCGTCTGAATCTTAAAAATTATACAAACTTTAAAATCCATTTCAAGATAAAACTGAACTAAAACAGACAAAAATGATCCAATATTTTTTGTCCCTACATTTTAAAGTCAATTTCGTTTTTACCTTGAACACGTTCACAGATAGGTGCCTAAAAAAGTGGTACGCGGAAATATTTGGAGGTCGTGGGTTCCCGTGTCAAGTGTCACGGGGCGGAGGCAGGGCAGGAGGCACGACCGGCTATTGTGCGAGCTCACGACGAGACGAATCCACGCAGGCTGCATGACCCATTAATGCGCTCACGAAACCATTCTACCACTCTTTCACCGATGACCGCACCGGCTGCTAAACTACAATTGCTTCGAGACGGATACCTAAGCGTGATATTTTATTTATTCCCACGGAATTCAAACAGAAAAATAACTTATCTTACGTAGCGATGACATGACAGTCCTATGTACCTTATCTGTAGGGGAGGTCATTATTTAAAAGAAAAGTACATCAAAAATTAGTTTTATGTGATACTTTAATATTTTTAATTTAATTAACCTACTTCGGATATAAGACAATTAATTTAAATCCTACGACAACAGGTATAAAGGAAATTTAAAACAATGAAACTAAAACTACGATATATTTTATTACTAGCTTCTGCGCGCGACTTCGCTCGCATGGTTTCTACCACCATTTTAAATAGCATATTATTATGCTACTTATTCTATCTAGGACACTATCTTTTCTACACCTATTCCAAGTTTCATTCAAATCGGTTCAGTAGCTTAGACGTGATTGAAACACAAACATACAAATATACTCACAAACTTTATTATGATAGCTTGATTATATTCGTAAGATAGTAATGATGATATTACTTAAAACTGTACTCAGGCGTTACTGTCTGAAGTATGGTATAGGTGCGGTATAGGTTCCTAACTTATAATTAATAAGCAATCGAAAACAACCAAAATTTACCTATTATTTATATAAGTAATGTTTCTTGTACCTAATCGAATCACGAATGTTTATTTAATGTCTTTTGAAAATATCCAATTTGTCGCGGGCCAAGTGAAGTGAATTATTACAGATAAACAACAAAATAGGTGAAGTTAAGTATCCATCACACGAACATTTAAAATTGATATTTTATTTGTTTATTTAATCGCAAAACTGATATCATTTCTTTTTATATTTGATGTCATGTAAGTAGGTATGTTTTAAAGCATTAATACCTACATGATTTTTTGAATATAAATATGAACACAACGGTACAACTGAGGTTTACTATTAGGATAGGATGCTGCTTTTAAAATAAATGTTGTAATTGAATAGTAAAAAGATAAAATGGGAAATCTACTTTATTACCTTTGAAATATACGTTTTATTACTATTACTGAAACTAAAATTCAAGTTTTCATAAGGTAGGTAATTATTATTTATTATTTACCACTATACTATACTAAAATATATTATAATGTTTCGCGTGTAGCTACTTACCAAATTTTTCCGTCCTAAAATATCATCTGATTTAAAAATTGTCGTGCTTCTATGTTTTCCGTAATTATTTGGTGAAAATAGACTTACTTCAGGCGTCTAGCTAACTTAACCTACATAATTGTAATGAAAATAACATTGAATAAATCTTTGAAATACCATAATTTTGTTAAATTGATACTGACTTGATACAACAAGCGGAATGTTACTCAGACTTGCTCTTGACGGTGTAAAGGATTTGGTTAGTTTGATGAATCAAGTAGAGTGCACTCACAAACACCGCATTAGCCCTGTAACAAAGAAAACACAAAGTAAGTATTTTCAACGAAACTTACTTTATAAGTACAATTACAATTACGTTTACACGCTAGCAAACGGCCAACCTAGCGTGCAAGCGAGAGAACATGATATGCGATCGGAGTTTGGAGTTTGGTTTGACGAGCGTGTAGAGTGCTTTTCACAAAAGTAGGTAGGTATGCGGAACTAACAAAAAACCTATGAGAATTTATAATAACACGTAGATGCCAGCACCGCTCTGAAGGGACTTCTTTTGTTAAATGGACTCAAAGCGCGGCTTAGTGATCAACTACTTTTGGCGAATGGTACTAGCATTTCGATAAAATCTTTGTGTCAATGTCGATATTGGTTTTCTCTAAATTAATTAAACTCACTGTCCCTCCTTGAAGTATTCCTTGAGAGTGTTAGAGAATCTCTTAGAATATTTGACAAACTCCCTCTTCCTCTGTTCTAGCACCTGCTTGCCGGGCCCCGGAGTGTACGTGGACACTTCATTCACAGCATCCAGCAGCTTTTTGATGGCTGAAGCTATTTCTCTGTAAAACATTACATCACTTAAATTTTCTTGTTTAGATACAAAATTGTAAATAATATACACAGCAATGAAATTTACCAATAACAGCTACAAATCTATTGACAACAGCTACTAATCTACTCAGCTATGGTAAGAGTCTAAACTATACTTCTCACCTATTAACTGTCTTAAGGTTTACTTCGGACCTTACCCACAAATGGTAGAAAAGCCATAGGACCGATTCCTATCAACTTGCAGCCCCCTTAGCATGGAGATTGTCTAGGTACCAGAGAATAGATAAAAGTAACTTTTATCCACATTCTACTCGTTTTATCCACACTCTAATTTAATTACTGTCATTTTTATCTATTATCTGGTACCTAGACAATCCCCATGCTAAGGGGGCTGATTAATAGTCGAGATTACATTCCACTAGAACCACCCTCTCTAATACATGAAGGGATAAGCAATCAACGGATAATTAGAGTTAATCTATCATACAAAAGATGGTACAAACTTAATAGTCTCCAAGAAAGTCTTCCGGTCAGTAATTTCATCAGGAATACGGCTCAGGATCTTCTTCAAAGCTGCAGACTTTTTGTTCAGCTCCTGGAAAGCTTCTTCAGACCTATTTAGGCGAAGGTCAGCACCTGATAATACAGAGGAAGCATCTTATCATTATTATATAAATAGACATCAGACAGTTGGATTCTACTATTCAACTACTAGTAAAGTACATCTAACATGTTTTAGTGAAAACCAGCCTAAACTTGAAATTTCTGTATTTGTCCTCATTTTATGATAACTATTTAAAGTTGGTAACATAAAGATGATAGATAAGATTAAGTGTGCGTTTTTTTTTTTTTAATTAATGTAACTATTATTACATGTCCAAACACATATTTGATACATGCCCACATCTTGCAGAAGTTTCTACCTGGTTTATTGGTAAGAAATAATTTGTAACATATTCTGAATTTACGCAAGGTAGCTATGCAATGCGTAAAACTGATAGAACTTTGGAATAACTAGTTTTTATTGGTAACACCGTAATAATAATACAATCTGGCCAAGTAGGCCAATGAGCAATTTGTCTCTGACACAGTTTTATAAAGAAAAATATTTTATCTCAGAATGTGTCCAATGGCACTTTTCTTACTGTCTCTAGTTAAGGAGAAGACATGTTCTTGTATTCTTTAAAGTGTGAATGATGTTGTGAAAGAACACAAACATACTATTGTAGGACAGGTCCCACAGCTACAGGTACCCAAATATATTGTGTAGATAAAACTAGGATTAATAAATATAAATTGTAACATACACTCAGACTCTGTCAAAGTCCCTTGTAGACGGAGCAGGCTTTCATTCATGTTTACAGGTATATCAGCTCTTCTCATAATGCCAGCCACCAAATCATAGTTGAGGCCTGGGACTGCTGCCTCAGCCTTTGTGAGGGCAGCTCGGAGAGTTTGTGATGCTCCCAGATCATATTTCTCCAGCTGAAACCAATTAATATCAAAGTTGATGCGATTCTTGTTTTACACAATCTGTTCCTGTACAAGCTCGTAATTTATTGATAAGATAGCAAATGATGTGCTCATTAGCTAAAATTTGTAGAGAATTAACAATAGGGCATTATAACACTGTACAAATGTAAGTAGTCATTTCATACTAATAATAATCACTTCAATTACACAATGATAGCTCTGCAGGAAAGGATAGGTCATGAAATATAAGAGTAGCAATTTCACAATAGTTTACAAATTCACCTGACTCAAAACAGGACGTATAAGAACAGGTAGAACCAAAGAAGTAACAGGTAACTCATCACCCATTGTCATTGTGGTTTATGTTGTTATTTTGTTTGATTTGTCTGAGCAATGTTAGCAAAATCAAACTAAAACAGGAATAGAAATAGACTGGACACGCACGACAGACAGACATCTATGACAGACACAGACAAGACGGCGAACGTCAATCTTTTTTTTTAATTTTTATCGTGTCAACGTCAAAGTCACAATTCAATGAAACTGTGTCCAAAGACTGTCATTGTCATGTTACACACACAGTCACAATCACAACTCACATTTGTTTTGTTTTCCCAAAAAGACATCCATCTAGGGATGCCCGATCTTTTGCTTTGATTCGATCTTTTGGATCGTAATGAATCGTAACCCCGTGAATTGATTCACGATCTAAATCGTATGGCATTGAATCGATCTTTTCGATCTCAGAAGATCGTATCATCTTCTAATATATAAAATTCTAGTGTCACAGTTTTCGTTGCCATACTCCTCCGAAACGGCTTGACCGATTATGATGAAATTTTTTGTGCTTATCCGGTATCTATGAGAATCGGCCAACATCTATTTTTCATCCCCCTAAATGTTAGGGGTAGTCCACCCCTAAATTTTATTTTTTATTTTTGGACAAAAATTTTAATTTCTATTTTTTTATGATACAACATACAAAAATACATACAATCCTCAATTTTCACCCTTCTACGATCAACCCTTATTTTTTAATAGCGATATAATGGAAAAACAACGTTTGCCGCGGGTCAGCTAGTAATTTTATAAAAATAGCTAGATTCACTTTGTTTATGCAGAATAGTAGTAGAAATGCATGCAAAACGATACATTTTAACTTATTATGATATTCCAATGCAAGTAGATTATTAAACTTTGTATAAAAAATATCTAATTGATATCGTAGTGTTAGGTATCTAATCTACAGTCAGACAGTCCGACATATAATTTTCTTTTAATTAGGTAATATTTTGGATAAACGTTTTAAATTCAGCCTATTACGGCTATCCGTTAGCATTTTAAAGCCAAACCGTTAAGTCTAACCAGAATTTGGTGGGGGTTTTAATGATACGATTTTTTCATACGATCTTCTGATCAATACGATTCGATCTGGGTGAATCGCATGGCCGTTAAATCGATTCAAAAAATCGGAAGATCATAGAAGATCGATTCAGATCGGGCATCCCTACATCGATCACAATTTCTTTCACTAATCTCAATCATTCTACTTCACTTCACTATTCGCGATTGATTACCTACTCCCTATTGTTTTGCTATATTAGCCGAAATAATCAATCAAATTCCTACGATGGCAAAAAATACTTCAAGTTCAGCATTTAGAAAAATAGATATCGATCAATACAATGAAGATAATTTTAAAGAGGATGAAGCAGAACAATCTGTGCCCACAGGCCCAGATGAGGGTGAAGTTTGTACTATGCTGAATCAATATCCTTTTATCATCAGGAAGTTTTTACTTGTGTATATCTAATGTTACGCTTCGAATTCTTCCTTCCACGGTGTTTTTCGCTGTTGGTAGACCTAGTTATAGCTAAACTACAGTTACACATGACAAGGAAAACTACCTACCTACATATTTTAATCTTGTACGGTGACTAACTCAGTAGGGAGGGAAACACCTACACTGTAAATTAACAGTAACAGAAGCCTGGAATTCAATATTGCATAATGCCAGACATTCTAAAATTCTTACAAGTTGGTGTTTATTGTATGCCGATTTTACTGTGTAAGTATGTTTGTTTTGTTAGTGTTTTATATTTACTTACGATGATTTTCTTAACACATAAACACAGGACGATTTATTGATGCTCTACACCTGGTACTTAGCAGTGCTCCAATGGGATCATCCAATCAGCAAGTGAAGGTAATTTTAGCAATAAGTTCCTTACCTACTACCTACATGTTACCAAATGTTTGATGATAAAATGTTTTGCAGTGATGGTGATTTGAAATGTTTTCTATCAATTGCTTTTAATATCAAAAAGAGCACAGGTAGTCTAGTGGAAGTGGCCTTATTTTTCCTCTTTGACTAGCTGGTACCCGCGACTTTGTTAGCAAAATAACATAAGTAGGTACTTGAAAACCTGTAAAAATACTCAAAATGATCATATCTCAACTTCTGCTATAGTAGAAAGCCACCTAGGAGATTTAAAAAAAAAGTAAAAAGCAGTGTTGACTTCAGCAATATGGTGGGAATATACATGTTACATTTTATCATTAATTTTAAAATCATTTATCATGCAAGATAAAAAAAAAAAACAATCTATCCATGCCAAATTTCAGTTTAATCTGTTCAGCGTGAAAAGGTAACAAACAGACAGACAGAAAGAGTTACTTTCACATTTATGATATTAGTGTGGATATAGGTAGGGTATTATTATGTTGATCAGAGTGGCTTGAGATGAAATTGAGTGCCATTAATAAACAAGGCGGATGGACATACTGTAGGTAGAACTATGATGCAAAGTTGCTCCTTCCATTTTAAGGTAGCCTAACCTGCAGCTTGAGAGTGGCAGTGAATGTGTTTATCTGGAGTAGGTTTAGGCTATTCTAAACACTCTACCTTGAATAATAATAAAGCTCTTCGTCTTTCGTATCATGGTTTCAAACCATTATTGTCCAGTATGAGGCCACTCTAACAACTTTCTCTCTGGCTAATGAAGCTCTTGAAAATTACTTGCACAAATTATTAATACTTTATCTTTCAGGACAATGCTTTGGCACTCACACTTAAAGTACTACTAGCCATCAAATCTGCCCAGATTGAAGAAGCTGTAGGAAGCCTTTCTTCAGATGATGTAGATATCCTTATGAAGTACATCTACAGAGGGTTTGAATACCCATCTGAAGGCTCCAGTGGCCATTTACTCCTTTGGCATGAGAAAGCATACAACATTGGTGGCTCAGGGTCTATTGTCAGAGTTCTGTCTGATAGAATGCGAGTTTAATTTTTTTACATAATATTATGTAAGATTCAATAATTATAATAAATTATAATACCTATTATAAAAACTTTTTTACTGTAATCATAATACGAGTATACCTAAGTAGGTTTATGTTATATGGGTTGGGTTGGTGGGTTCTTATTAGTGGTATTAGGTACTAAACTTGTTTCTTAGAAATAAATATAGGTAGGTATGTAATCTGAAATTATTTACGTTATGTTAGCTTCCACCCGCGGATTCTAGCTTATGTTCGACAAATGCAATCAATCCTTCCAAGCTTCATTTATAACTAAGGCAGAGAAAAATATTTTAAATGTGAAATTTAGCTGTAAGTACAAGTGACTTAAGTTTGAGTTTCAGGAGTTTTTCTCTAAGAGACCTTTTAAAACGCTTCTTCCTCGTGCTCCTACTAAATTCTCCTACTGGTAGGAGCACCGGGACACCCATGTCCTGATGCTCCTACCCTACTGCAAAAGGAAATTGTAAAACGCTAAGTAGGAGCATCGAGACATAACTATAATAGATTTCCTTATAGGCATACTCTGAAAGTAGCTACCTATGTAATAAAGCTAAGGTACAACAAGAGCAAGTCGGTTGTTGGCACTCGCCGGCCGCTACCGCGCGGCACGCTTCGCTCGGCTCGTGCGTGGTTGTTCACTATACACCTAACCAATCGTCGCTTCGCTCCTCGCAACCTATGCTATAGGTCTGTTAGTTACAGAACTACTCAACAGAACAGGTGGGAGTAAACGGAAAACTTTAGTGTTTAGGTACCTAGAAGTAGTTATTATTTGTTTATTAGTTGCTTAAAGTATTTTGTAGTTGACTGTTCAATATGTTAGGTACGTGATAGGAGCAGGAGGAATAGATAAATTTAGTAGGAGCACGAGGAAGAAGCTTTTTAAAATTAGGTAGGTACCTACGTACCTTCCTACCTCTAGTTAGAGTCTAACTAACTAACAGTTCAGTACTTAAAGCATAGATCACAAAACAGAGATTGTTGCTAATTAGAGTCTAGCTGGGTGTCCAATAGTGAACCTACTCTTGTTAGAGTCTAACTAGAGTAGGTTCACCAGGTAGGTAGGCAACAATCTCTGTTTTGTGGTACTGAACTGAACTTATGTTTTAATGTGATTACATAAATAATGTAGGTACTTTACTTATACATATTATAATAAAGTACCTACTCTAATTCCTTTCATCTTCCAAATTCATTCTCTTCCCGTCGGCGCGTCGTGACAACAACGCCCCGACCTCATTTCAAATCATTAGGCGTGTCCTCTCGTTTGGAAGCTCTCTCAGAGGACGAAATATCTTTCCTTATTAATTGTTTATCGATTTTACTAACATTTTGTGGACTCTTATTGTCTGAATAAATAACTGAACTGAATTAATAATTTCTTTAAATCCGTGGCACCGATCGACGATATAAAGACCGGCTACAGCTATCGGATCTGTGACTACGGTGAAGTGTTCGCCTGCACTTGCTCTGGTAGCGGTCGCGTAAATGGAAGCTAAAGAAAGTAATCGAATTACCAACTGCTGACGGAGCCCGCCTCTCGCTTCAGAGAGAATGTACTGTAATATAAAAGCCTCAAGATACACTTGTGCTCGATAGTTTTTTAACTGCATCGTAGGTAGACGCACACTCGACAGCCACAATGGAAGTACCGGTTAGTAAAAAAATCGTTCCTTTTTGCTATTTTAAGACTGTTGCACTAGTTGTGACTTTTTTTACGATCATTGAAATACTTAAGTTACATCACCTGCCTGACCTTACGTAATACCTTACTACTAATTTCCTGTTTTTGTTCGATAATCGCAACCGGAAAAATTGCAATACAATCTGCAACTCCTCTTTATTTGTGTCACACTCACACACGTGTGACGTGTCTGTGTACCTACCAACATATAAGAGGTAACTACTCGTGTTCTGTCTTAACATAAGGTACTTGCTTGCTTTGTTTCAGAAATTAATAATATTGCTGTGCTGCATCTACTACAGCTACGCATCTCATCATCATTCTCACACGATACCCGTTGAAGGATACGAAACTAAACTAGAAAACCTGGGCCAAAACCTAGATATACCAGAGACGCCAGTCAAAGTGATCAAAATCACAAAAACTGTTGCAATAAAAGTGCCTGTTCCGTATCCGGTGAAAGTAATTCAGAAGGTACCTTATCCCGTTCACGTGTCCAAGCCTTACCCAGTACCCGTGCCTCAGATCGTCCACGTGCCGGCACCCACGCATAAGTACGGCGCCCACGCTGCTTCCAGTCAAGGCAATGCACATGACAGCCCGTACCAAGTACAAGAGGGACACGACTCTGATGGCCACTCTTTCGGACCGGTGCACTCGCTTGCCGGAGGTAACTCGGATCATTCGCTTGGAGGAGGCAGCTCCGAGCATTCGTTTGGCGGAGGTAACTCCGCACACCATAATATAGAATCATTTGCCAATGAGTTTCCGTCGTCAGAAGGTTCTCACGGAGGCAGTTCTTACGATACCCCATCCCACACTTTCTATGGGACTACTGGGAATCATGAAGCAAGTAATTCATTAGAATCTAATAATTATGACCAGGCGATACAAGAGTATCTACATAAGGTGAATGCCGGAGGAAGCCACGACGCCGCTGGTTATTATCACTGACCTGCTGACTGCACCAATACTACCTAATAGCTGTTTCAGCGCATGTACAAATTGTTATGTAATCATAGTGAATGTCTTAACTTATGTTTGTTGTTGCTAGATGTGTATTTGAGTACGTAATATTGTTAATTTTGTATCTTTAATTTAATAAATCTTATTAATGGTTATACAAAACTAAAGTCGTTTCCATCTTAAAATATTATATTTTATTTGTAGGTACTTAACACTAAATTAATCTAACATCACATTTAAGTACTACCACAAAACATATGTACCTACTACTAAATACCTTAATGCAACAATTTGAAAATGTAGGGTCTTTCGTTTTAAACTACACAAACTGACAGGGCCTCATTTTTGGGTTGTAAATAGACGTTTGACCGTATCAATTTAATTCCTAAGCCCATTTAAGTTTTCACTTCAAAATCTATCATTTATTGATTTTTAGAATTGTTGCATAATGATTTTCAAGGAGAACAGACGTTCCACAGCGCAGCTACATCACGAATGGGCTGAGTTATACAAGAAGCAACAATCAATTGAAAGGATAGTCTTTATCGATTTTCTCGGGATTTTCATAACAAAACATAAAAAAATCATTACAGAAATATTTTTTAATTTATTTTTTTAACCCAATTCCTGAATTAAGTTAGTATAAAATGAAAGACCCTATAGTAATAGTAGGTAGGTAGGTAGGTACTTACATAAATTATCGTGGTAGAGATAGGTAAACATTTTGCTCTAATATCCGAATAGGTACCTACCTCTATTGAAGTCATATTCCGATTTGAAAGAAGTTTGGGCGTCGTTAAGTCAATCCGTTCCTTAAAATTTTAAAACATTTACTAAGGATTGGATTAAAATAGTAAAATAGACTCCTGATATAAGTACTTATTATGCTGCTGCCACACTAACGGGAAATACCGTTGATTATCGCGTTGAAGGACGTTGAACATTGGTGTGACCACTATCAACGGGAAACGGCATTTACAATGCTGATGAACGCCGTTAACAATGCCGTTTCCCGGCAAGTGGCGGTAGGTACATCAAAGAGATTTTCGCGAAAATTATCGCAATAACCCTTGGCCCAATAATTATCGCGTTAATGGGCATTCACATGGCATTGATGTTGGTGTGACCACCCACTTTATCGCGATGATCAAACGTTGATGGGCATTGACGATGCCGTTGCCGTTGACGTTGGTGTGGCCGTAACATTATAGTTCTCTCTCCTGATTATTCCACTTTAAATACCCAGGCGCGGATCCACTAATAGTGGGCACTATGGGCATGCCCACAACCTTAATTGACCGAGCGAGCGTGCTTTTGTCCATCTGTCTGTTCTTTGGCACACGAGTTTCTAAAATTATTAAAAAATACTAGTGTTCACCCCACGGTTTTGCCCACTTGAAAGTACGAGTAGGTACGTAGGTATAGATACCTACACTGTACAAATCTTGATTCATAATACAGCGGAATGCATTCGGTTCGGAATCGACCGACAGCAACCAATCACAGTGCAAGAAACGTCAAATTCGGATCAATTCAAGGACCAGGGCGTCATCTATTAGTAATATAAGTACATCACAATTGTAGGAATGCACTACATATAGATCATGAGCGATTTCATGTTCCGACTCGCACTTGGCCGATTTTCGGATGTGCCCACAACCTTTTTTGAGCGCTGGATCCGCGCCTGTAAATACCTTTACATAAATAAGTAGATACCTAACACAAAACATACACTGATTACGATTAACTTATTTTAAACATTATTAATTAATTTATCATATTTTTTTAAATAAAATATCTTTAAGTATAAAACTGTAGAGAGGAATTATTTATAAATAAGTAATGCAACATGTGACAAGGCCGTAGGTAATGTACGTAGGTAGGAGGTACTCAATAAAGTTAAAAGTTCTAGTCTGGTAGGTACCATAACTGTGTATGTATACTAGTTGGCCTACCTAAACCAGAAAAGTACTAAAGTAAACATATAAGTAGGCATGATGACAAATGTTTCAAACGTTTCTTATAGCAAGAGTATATTCTATAAGAGATAATATTCAATATATCTATGTATTCACCTACCTATGTGCGTGTCCACTAGGCAGGTATGTTTTTGTAGGTAGGTACTTTAGAATGAGTGACTGAAGTTTGTTCCAAAACGCTCAATGGCCTAATTATACTTAAATCTATGCCCGCACGTGACATTATTTACGCTAAAGGTAGGTTTACTACAGGTATAGGTACATTTGACTTCAAATTGAATATTTTTATGCTACACACACATGTGTTTACTGAGGTGCACTAGTCTCAACAAATCTTCGTCCCTCTGATGTTGGCTGCAAGTAGCTGCGCAGAAACCATAAGACAGCGTTGTATAATTGCCCGCTCAGTTTGTTTTGTTGCATCGTCATAACTTTCCTACCAACGGTTCTACTGAATAAATGCTTTTTGACTTTTGACTTTTCTGACTCTACTACGCCATGAACATACCTACCTACAACAAGGGCAAATCTGCGCAATCGTTTACCTGCACATCGCCTAACTTCAGAGGGACAAAGATTCGTGACTACTTGTATGTCGATGCTTACTGCCATCATACCTATGTTGAAGGTTACTTAATTAAATACCACAAGTTAATCTAAAATACTTGCTAAACGTATGAAATCTCTGTAAATCTATAATTTAGTTTTCTCTGTGGCGTTTACCCGAGATGTTCTTTATCAACAGTTGGGGGTTCAGTTCCGGCACCGAGTCGCACTATCACTTCCGCTTTCTTATCCTAGAAACGTAGTACACGCATGTGAGATCTGAAGCGACTGATGCCGTCTCTATACCACTGAAATAAGAAAATCATTATGACTAAACCAACCTAATGGATGATGAAATAAGGTCCTATCTCACTTAAGAGATACCTACTTGGTAGGTACTTTTAGATCAAACAAAACATTTAATTGTGGTTGTGCTTTGCTCTACCAATGCCAATCAAGGAAATGGACTGTACATTACACAGAAATGACACCAAGACCAAATCACCATTTACGATTGAGAGCCTAATACTCAAGGACAGTCGGTCAACGCCACCAACTGGTACCTAACCCCCTGCATCAGGCACATTTCAAATCTTATTAGGGTAGCGGGGCTACCGATTGGTGTCGCTGACTGTACATATTCACTAAATGAATCGTGACAAATAAATGGATAATCAAGCCTGGTTCTTACCTGTTAATTACCTGCTAAAGATCCCTGTTTTGCTGGTATAGGGGCAGGCGCGGGGCGTAGAAGCGGGCGCGGGGCGGGCGCGGTGAACGGGTGGCATGCGACTTCCCTGGCTGGCAACTGCATCACCATGTCTTCAGTGACTTCCGAGATGCTGCGTTGAAAAAATATAAGTTGGCTCCAATTATAAGCGCGCGAAGCGAAGAGGAATGTTTTTTCTTCAGTCCGCGTCAAACATGGCGTGGCGATGTTTTTTTAGTCAGTGACAATCACCATGTTTCACGATCACGACCGGATTAACGTACCTAACCTAATTAGGTATCTATAAGTAATAAGATATCATTGGATAGCGTGAGCTTGAGGATTAGCTTGTATAAGTAAGTAGGTAGGTAGGTACACTCCGCATAAAATGTGGTCTACCACCCTACGATTGAGGTTCATTTGAACATCATGGAACAAAAACTTAATTATTCAGCTAGTGCCTGGGACATTGTTTGAAATGGAATAGGCTTGCCCAGCACCTAAACCATCCTCTCAGCTCAATCAGCCTGGTCCACAGGAAAGACGACATCAATACGTGTGGAGCTGACTAAGCTGCGGGTTTCCTTCCTCACGATGTTTTCCTTCACCGTTAAGAGCTCGTGTTTAAGCGCATATAAATTTTACGAAACGAAAAATCCATTGATGCACGTCTGGGATTTGAACCCACGACCTTCGGATTGAAAGTCGAGGTACAATCCCATTCGACCAACACGGCCCTTATTATGGAACAACAAGGTATAATTTACTATGACAGTGAGTAAACCATAACGATAGTTATATTTCACAGAAACTGTTTTCAGTGGTAGTCCCTTTCTTTGCTGACCGTTCCTGTAAGACAACAGTCAGATTGAATCACATATAGCCGGGATCAAAGGTTTAAACAGAAGTGTTTGTTATTTGCCACCGAGCGGTCGTTTCGAGATCGGACAGAATGTTGCTTTCGAGTTTCGACGGTCTATCAATGACGATGAGCAACCTACAGTAGGTACAACTGAATTAATTAACCGCTCTTGTTCCGAATACCAAGGACTTCAAGGTGGTAATTATCTAAATCTAAAGAAAAATACTGTACCTACTAGGATAGGTAAAGGGATATATTACCACCTTGCCGTCGATCGGATATAAGTATGCGGAAATAGAGAGTAATACGAAACCGTCCGAAGCGCTTTATTTATTCAGTAAATGTATTAGGTAGGTATGTACCTTTCCAAGTTCAGGACAATTTTACTCTCCTGTGATTTTTTAACAACTTCCAACCAGTTGGATTGCTCTGGTTTGAACGAAGGGACGGGCCTGTAAAGAAAGAACACGATACTTAGTTGAAGAGAAATCCATTATGTAGGTAATTTGGTTATTGCGAATAAATTTAAGAAATTTACCTTGGAGTAAAATTAACCATCATAGCTTGATTTTGTTTATGTATTTGGTAAAAGTTATCCGGTGCAGATATCATTGACATGTCTTCGATAGTACAGGAACCCAAAGGAAAGTTATCGTCCTTTTTCGTGGATATTTCACTAGCTGACAATTCACTAACTGAGAATTTCAGTTTGGCTGTAAATATGAAAATTTTATAATTAATCTGAGACAAAAGTCCCTTTCCTTCCATAGGTGTTAGAAACTTGAATGTATGGTATCCCCTCCGTCGAACATTGATTACCGCGGTGTTCATCATTCTAGTAATTTGTTTTAATTATTTAGGTACCTACACCTATGTACTTATTTAAATTTTTTAACTGAAACTTACATGTATCTACAGTTCGAATTGTTCCCGCGATACTAAATATAAATTCTGGCGTCCAGAAGATCGGTATCCGTATAAAGACTTTCCCGGTGTCGACTGGCATATGGAAGCCAAGCTTGTGCAGTAACTGGAGGAATTTGAGATCCTTGCAGATGTTAGCCTGGTGGCAGTTCCACGGTACTAGGGGTACGGACTCCTGCATTACTGAAACAAAATGCAAAATCCACTTGTAGGGACATCGGGACTCTGCAATCACAACAGAAGTAGGTAATATTGTTGTTTCGTTTAAAAATAGTGCCTACACTTACTCAACGCATGGTACGCCACAGGCGAAACGACAGGTGACTCCTCGTGTTTAATTCTAAATATTTTGAAATTCAGCAGCTTAGATTCAGACACAGGCGCGGTTTTCTTCTTATTTATTTTATGTATGTATATCTTGGCATAGCAAATCTCGAGCAAAACTTTCTGCACCCAATCGAGTAAGGTGGACTTTCCATCCTGTATGAGGTGATCGCAGAGATGGCCGATTTCTTCTTCACGGGTCATTGGGATCAACGAAACCTTTTTCATATTTCTATCACTTTCCCCTTTCAATTGTATCTTGTAAAAATCTTCGCTGATTAAGTTTTGTCTGAAAAGTTCTCTTAATACTGATTCCCTGGTTTTGTCGATGCCGTTATCCTTTAGCTCTACGGTAATAATGTCGATGACGTCGATTTTAGTTTTGTTTTGCAGATAGTTCCAACTCAGCGCTGATATCTCAACTTCTGTCCATCTGTAAAGCAATAAATTATGATTTACCTAATGATATAAAATACTATTGTTTTAAAGCTAACGTCTTCTCTTCATATCCATTGTATGTACCTAGACCTACTCATATCTTACCTGTCTAAAGTAGCGTCAGTCACAATGTTTGCCTTGCTGGTGTCAGGGTGCACATCCTTAGAGTGTATCGACATAATTTCTATAGGTCTCGCAAACATATTATTTTCGTCCAAGCCGTAGTCAGTTCCCAAGTGACTGTTATTTAAGGTGTTCGGCTTCTTAACAAATGTATAAATAACAAACTCTATGAGATCAGACCAGTCCTGAAACAAAATATTATAATGATTAGGTAGCTAATTAATGCACAAATATAAATATTTGAATCCTAACAACGGGATATTTATGCTAAGCTTGAATGTGGTAGGTAAGTACAGTCAGCAACGAAAGTCGATTAACAGTTTGACTTTTTAGAAAGGTTTTTGTTTTCGTTTTCTGACAAAAAAAACTTTTCTTGGGAAATTATTGCGAGCCAAGACTTTATCATCAAACATTGGGTCAAAATTTTGGTCATGATCAGATCTGTGAAACATAAAATGTTAATCGACTTTCGTTGCAGACTGTACTTACATGATTCAGTTCGAAAGTTAGGGTAGAGCCTAGTTATAGACGTAGTACCTTCCTACTATCAGATGATATCGACCGCATCATTTTATTACGAAATCGTCAACGAAACATACACTTAGGTATTGTTTAATAAGATTTTTATACTCACATCGCATATTTCAAAATCGGATTTCCATAATTCTGTAAAAGTTTTCAGAATACTCGGCTGAAACAAGGTTATCAGACTGCCCACCTCTCCCCCGACGTGGTGCATCAGTGTGAAAATGCAATCGTTCACGTACTTCCCGTTGATACGGTAATCATTTAGGAGCAGGCCGTACTGCGCCATTATTTTTGGAGTAGCAAATCTAAAATTAAGTTTGATGATCAGAGTTAGCACGGTTTGGGCCTATGTAATATGCTAAATAAGGTAGGTAGGTAGGTACCTAGGAAATGCGAATATTGAGATGGATGGAGTAGGTATTATTGTTTGAATGTGGATGAATGAAGCCAAGATGCATGTGTATGTGCATGGATTGTGTATAAGACGATAGGTATGCCAATATCGTCATTACGATAGAATGTTGAGATGACAGCTGATAGAACACAGTGAAAGAGAAAAACCCGTTGTGCTGACCGCCACATAAAACTGGGAATCCCACTTTTATGTCTTATGTAATCCCACTCTTATGACTTGCATCTCTCTGTCCTCCTTATCCCACACTGAGGATGACTTTTATGTCTTAGTAGAAGGTAGGTACCTACATCTTTCTAGTACCTACCTACAGACAAAGTCAAACGTACCTATATTGCGTAACTAAAAGGGTTGGTTCCTTGTTTACTATGGAGCCCTAAAAAACAGTAAAACTTGAGACGACTTCATAATGGAATGAAGCCATAATGTTTTGGGCACTTTTGAACTCTTTTGTTCTCTGTACACGTGACCAACGTGACTCTACTTTTCAGAAGAAGACTGTGAAAAGTTAATTAAAAAAGTTGGAGTTGAGAAGCGAAATAATAAAAGGTCCGTATTTCACAATAAGTATAAAGTAAAGTAAATATTTTTTTTGTTCAGAGGTAGCTACTAGCTAGGTGACATCTTTGATGATGTGATTTTTAATTGTTCCAACATCATTAGACCCATAGTTACTCGAAGTGCTTTTTTTTGTAATCGGACAAAGCATCTAAAAATGCAAAATAAATTAAATTAAAACTAAAAATATTTTTTCTCCATACATTTAAAACTAAGTTTAGGATTTTTTAATTTTCCAGCAACATTAGACTCATAGTTATTTTAGAGCATTTGTTTGTTATCAGATAGAGCATCCAAAAATCCGAAAGCGGTGCAAAAAATAAAAGAAATAAACATTTTCTCGAAAAATATAAAACTTAGGCAAATATAGGTACCTAGTTGTACCTGCGCAAAATATAGGTACTTGTACCTGCTTACTAACATTCGAGGAAAAAGCGTGATTTTATAGGTACCTATCTATAATTTGCGTTTTAAAAACATGAAAGCATGAAAAAGAAGAACATTAGGTATATTTCTCACAATGCTACATACAACCACATAGAAACAAGGGGAACTAGGTACCCACAATGTAGGATGTTGGCAGCTGTTTGGAGTAGGTATGATGTAAGGTGTCCGTATTTCATAAAAATAAATAGGTACCTAAGTACAATAAAAACTTACTGCCGTAGATGATCAATAAATTTCGTTGAACAATTGTAATCCGGAAGCTTCATTACATTATCCAAAAACATCAAGAGTATATGATTTGTCACAATCAGGTCCTAGAATACAAAAAAAATTACATACAACGTAGGAGTAGAGTAGGTAAGTATAATAAGCACAACGGATCATTAGCTCTCTGAAGTTAGGGTGCAATAGACGATTGCGCAGGTTTGGTAGAGTAAGCGAGATAGCACGATTTTAGGCGTCATCAAAAATGCGTTCTGCGCAGCTACTTCAGAGAGCTAAAGAACGATTGTGTGTATTGTATTTGGTTTGTTGGTACGATATAGATAGATAGATCATTGCAGCAGCATCAGAACGTTCGCAATGATCGCATGCAGGCTGCAGTCTTCGATCAACTGTGGCTGTCAAAAGTACCTTTTCACCTTACTAGCTCAAAGAGGGCGCTTTTGCTGCGTAAAAACCATATATATAGGATGTACCAAAAAGGTACCATGCTAAATCTATGGTAAAAACAGTGAGCAAAACTCTACTTTGCTCATACTATGTGGAAAAGTGATTTGAATTTAGAATGAGAATCGAATAGCATTAGAGGGCAAGGTGATCTGGTTTTTGGACTGTAGCCTGCCAGTTGCGGGGCAAAAAAAAATAGCGGGAACTTGATTAGCTATCTAACGGCGGGAATTTATACGTAAAACAATTTTAGATATTTTGCTGAAATAAACTGACAGATTTAATAATGAGTGAATCCAGTGACGAAGATTTAACTCCTTCGGAGTTAAAAGAAATGGTTGCTGACGCTGAACTACCTACACTTCTTACCGATCAAGTCACGCAATAAATACCTAAAAGCGTACGAATTATTTAACGACTGGAGACTTTCGAAAGGTGCAAAGACTTATTCAGAGACCGTGGTGTTATCATATTTCATGGACTTTGCAAAAACACGACAATCATCTACACTGTGGAGTATGTACTCAATGCTCAAAGCTACATTAAAGGCAAAACGTGACGTTCACATTGAGACCTATCATAAACTTGTGGCGTTTTTGAAAAGAAACTCAGAAGGGCACAAATCCAAGAAGTCTTAAGTTTTCACCGCTCATAATGTTGAAGAATTTATAAATGAGGCGCCAGACTGCAATTATCTCGCTACAAAAGTAAGTAGACATCTATTTTAGTTAAATAAATGTTTATCATTAAAACCTACCTATAAGTAGTTACTTATTTACGTTTTTGTTGGCTTTTGCAGGTAGCCCTTATTATTGGAATAAACGGAGCATGTCGCGCTGGTGAAATTTTACATCTCACTGTAAATGATATCAAAAAACATTCAGAAACCTTACTGCTAGTTACCTTACAGAACACGAAGACAAAAATTGACAGGTCCTTTGTCATTCGCGAGGAACATGTAAATATAGTAGAAAAATATAAAGCCCTACGTCCTAGGAAATCAAGTACAAACCGATTCTTTCTACAATATCGAAATGGAAAATGTCTGAATCAGCCTATGGGCGTAAATAAAATTGGCGGAATGCCCCGTGAAATTGCCACTTTTCTAAAACTACAGGAACCTCAGCTCTACACTGGACATAGCTTCAGGTGGACTTCTGCCACTCTTTTGGCTGACTCCTGAGCAGATTTAAGGCGAGGATATCCAGCACTTTAGGCTTTTCGCCTTACATCTGCCCCCGCCAAGTTGAGCGCCCATCCTAAAGCGCCATGGTGGATGGAAGTCAAACACAGTGGCGGAAGGAATAGAAGATTCAATAGAAAATAAATCTAAAATCAGCAAGCGCATTACAGAGACTATAAACTTAAAGCCAGAAAATCTTTTGACATGTCCATCTACATGCAAAGAAAGAAAAATCGAATGCCGTTCCGTGTCACCTGGGGTATCGCCTACCCCTTCTCCTCAGAAATGCTTAATAAAAGAAGCAGAAACACCAAATACACAAGTAACAAACACAAAAATATCAGTGCCCAACAAAACTGTCACGTTTAATCTACAAAATTTTAGTAATTTTACTTTTAATTTTTAGGAAACTAATGTCTAAAATTATAATTAAGTTTTGTAAATAAATGCATTTTGTTATATCTTGCTAAAATTATTTTCCTTACATCTTGTATCTTTTCGCTAGTAAGGTGAAAAGTTGTATGTATCACACGAGAGCAAAATAATTTGTTGCTTGTGCTTTTGAATCCCTCACTACACTCAGGATTCTAACTTAGAATCACTCGCTACGCTCGTGATTCAAATATAGAATCCCTCGTTTGTTCGTGATTCGTACTCGGCACTCGCAGCAAAAACTCTCTAGTGGTACAATGTACTATATTATTAAAAGGATAATACTTAGAATTATTTTGTTCTAAAGCCACCTTATGGGTGTGATTAAAAAGAATAAGTACTTAATAAAAATACCTGTAGGTACTGTTTCGAATGGTATTTTGGATTGAAGTGACGCAAAAGTAGAACCAACATGGAGCGCAGATCCTCGGTCTCGCACATTTTAATTTGCAACTTTTTTAAGATCTCACGAGCAACCTCATCCAAAAATGTTTTTTTTTTGTACACTTCTATAGCTTGTACAAACTCTCGAATTGCTGTTACTGCCTAAAAATAGGTATTAAGTAGGTAATGATAAATACATTTCATATTTATATTTAAGGAACTAGTACCTAAGTCTAAGTATAAGTACTTACCAAATGCAGTCTCCTTATAGTAGGGCTCAAATCGCTACTTTCCAGTTTGATAGCAAGTTCGAACTGCTCACATAAATTGACTCCTTCTGATGTCAGGTAGGAGATTATCTCGAACGACAGCACCGACTCCAGGGTCTCCAGGTCCAGTTCTATCTGCGTCGCAAACTTGAGGAAGTATGAGAGAAGCCAGAAAAAGTGGGACGTGTCTATTTCTAGTTGTGGATTTGTAAGAATCTCGCTGTGAAGCGTATGAACCAATGAATTATAGCCCTTCAGTAAGAAATCCACTGTAAACTCCTTCAGCACATTGGATATGTCATCATCGGTGGGCATCTTATTAGAAAGACCCCTAATATTGATTCTGGAATAATAAAAAAATATATTACAATCAGTTTCACTTTTCATGAATAATTCAATTCAATTATTCTTTATTTCGGACAACTTTAGTCCATAGTTACATTCGTAGGTAGTTAACTACCTACTTTCTTATGAGATTTAAACTTACATGTCCGCTTTTCCCCTTTTGACGGTCTTTAATCTTTTGCGGTCTTGCGTCATTACACCACTGCGGGTCTTATTATTTGGTTTCTGTTTGATGTTATGTGGCTTTTGATGCACGGGTTTCTCTGTTGGCAGGTCATCTTCATTAGTAGATGTTGAAATGGAATCATAATTTTCTATGTGTGTCCCATATCCGCAGTCTGATATATCAGAAATGACAATTTTCTTTTGTTCTTTACTCTGACCACAGCCGTTAGTGTTTGTTATAAATGTCTTCTGAAAATAAATAATATCAGTTATCGAGATCCTTTGTAATTTCCATCGGAACTAAAAATTAAACTTACTTCATATATTTTCGGCTGGTCCTCATTGGTAGTACTGAATCCGGAGAATTTATCATCGGCTGAGTTGTCTTGTTCATCGGGTTGCGAGGAAGCCGACTTGTCGTCATCCATGTTGTCATGGTCGGAGGGGCAGGTGGGGCTGCGCTGGTCCTGCTCCCGCATGGATGCTTCGGGCTCCCACGCGTCGTACATGAACGTGGCGCTACCCGCGCACTTGTCTCCAGCCCCGTTGTCTGACAAGTCAGACGTTGACTCCGACGACAACATAGGTAACGAATCCTCACTGCCTGCTATTATAAAGAGAACATACTGCAATACTGTAACGTAGGTTCCAGAATATCAATTTATTATTAGCTATTGGTACTATTGTTTGAGACCTGTTGAGGAGATGACAGCTCAGTGTGATGTGTGCGAGCTACGAATCCCAACTAACACGACCGATTTGGACTTCGACTGTGCATTGATTTAAGTGTGTACAGTGAGTGACCTTCGAGAAGCATCATGAGATTATCTCCAATCATCGAACCCAACACGTGGATGTAGGTACTTATAATAATACATTTAACTCAATTTCTTTATTTAGGTACCTTAAACTTAATGCACAAAAAGTAAATAATACAGGCGGTTCATACCTCCATCAGGGGGTGAGGTATTGCTCTCATTGTCCTCTGAACTCTCAGAGAAAGAAGCCTCGAACCAATTGTCAAGGAGTTTATGAAGAATGAAGACATGTTGGTCTTTATATAGTAAAGCAACCAACTGCACCATAGTGACTCCCCAAAAATTCTATAAAGAAACAAAATACAAAACCACACACCTCGAATCATAGCCAAGCATCGATTTCAAAAACCTAGCTAGCCCAACCACCGTAGTTTTATAACATATCCTAAAAATCAATAGGAAACTAATTGGACGGCTTGATTTTGTTTCCTCTGTAGCAAGATAGGGTTTTATCTTCTTCAATAAACTTTAGATATTATACCAATATCTATTTTAAGATTGGTCCAAAAGAAGCGATGGCATTAAAAATAATAACATAAGTAGGTAGGTACCTAGGACTTGGATCTAAGACTAAGATAAATAAATAAATAAGATATTACTTTATATTTGGACTTAGATATTTATTTACCCTACTTACCCAGTTATTAAACCACCAAACAAGCAGGTCCTAAGTAGGGACGGTCTACCAATTGAAGTAAATGATATCAGTACTTAGTACCTTACCTACACTAGACTTCTACTTACCAAAAACTAAAAATATAAAACTTACCGCATCTAAAATTGACATCGACTTAATAATGATCTTATCAAAGCTCTGGCTAAAAATGTTCCACAAAATTTGGTTTTGTATCGAGTGTACTGAACTGTTATAGCTGGCACTGAGGTGGCTGTTGTCCTCGGGAATGTGCAAGATGTTCCTCAGCAGCAAGAGACAGTTGGTAACATTCAAACGTTGTTCTTCAGACAACTTGGTCTTCTGTTCCAATTCATCAACATTCTTCTTCAGAAAGTCGACTAAAACTTTCGAAGTTCGAACGTCAGTGAATGCAACTTTAGTTGACGCCAGCAAATTATTGAGGTCAAATATTGTGTATCGTCCATAGTCAGTTCTTGAAATCAAATCAACATTTAATAAGCATTCAATCGGAATTGTTAAATTCACCAAAATTTTAACAATAAGTTCTACTGTTTTATCTTCTTTTGCGTGTAAGAGCAGAGGTATTAGATCTTTATTTATATTCTGGCCAAAACTAATGCTTCTCCGGTATGTTCGCAAATACTTGTCTTCTGTTAAGATATTGTTAAGGATTGTCTCCAGGGCAGCTGAAATAAATAAATAAATAAATAATGCTGGACATTTTCACACAGCATCATCTAGCACCAAACTAAGCAAAGCTTGTACTATGGGAACCAGATAACTGATATACTACTAATATACTCTTTGTTTTGTAAATACATACATACACCCAGACCCGAAACAAATATCTGTTGGTCATACAAACATTTGTTCCGCGGCGGGGATCGAACCCGCTACCTACTGCGTCGCAGGCGGACCTTCGCCCACTGCGCCACAGAGGTCGTCAAATAACAATATACATTTAGGCACAGGCACCCCGTGTACCCCGTGTGTGTGTCCTTACTTACTACCCGCCAGAAACAGGTTACCTACTAAATGTTTAACGATAGAAATTGCACAGTAGTCACATTTTAGGTACACCAGACATTAATTCAGGATTTAACTTAGGCTTTTTACATCTACATCTACTAAGTAGATGATTAATAAATAATGTAAATTAATTAATGTAAATTTTATTTTGAGAGAAAATAAATAAATATTTGAATTTGAATATTACAGCGTCAGGAAGCAACTTAAGTCTACACTAAACGGGACGCTGTAGTGCCCTGGGACATTGTTGGAGATGGAATTAGGCTTGCCCTGCCCAGCACCTAAACCGCAACCTCTCAGCTAAGACGGCCTTGTCTACAGGAAAGACAACGTCAACACGTGTGGAGCTGACTAAGCTGCGGGTTTCCTTCCTCACGATGTTGGTCCTTCACCGTTCAGAGCATAAATTTTACGAAAGGCAAAATCCATTGCAGGGCTGGGAAGAAAGTAGAGGCTTTTCATCCGAAAACGTGTCCAAAAACACCCCATTTTCATGTTTTGTAACGACAAACCTACGTAAGGACCCGTCGGTCGCCGCCTTAAGGTTGGAAAGGAACCAACCTACCCTACGTAATAGGTAGGTAGGTAGGTACCATAATATACTTACAGTTGCAGTTCTCATTGACATGATAGCCATCGCTCTGAACAAATCCAAGATTGCTGAAAGTGCTGTGGATCTGAGGACTTCGCAGAACCCAATCCATGATTTTGTCTACAACAACGAAATCAAATCTTATTGCAAGTCGTAAAGTCGTAGAATAGCATTTACCAAACTTCTATGTTTTAAATGCCTTGTTTGTGCTAAAAAAATTGTGTCTGTGATTTTAAAATGACTGTATGTGAGAGACAGGTGTGGCCAAATTTGACAACATACATTGAGGGCAGCTACCTTTTCTTTTGTAGTTAGAAGGTTTTCATTTAATAGAAATCGTATGGAAAACGTTTTTTGATTTTTTTGCAAAAACTTACGATTTGATTTGGCAAGTTACTTTGCGAAAAGTGGTGGGAAATAGCGTCGATTGAGTCCAACTTGTTTTGTGTCATTTTCTAGGTTGTCCGTATTTAAAAAAAATTCCAAAAATGCAGTTATTTTTATTTACAAAATAAATCTATAGTTTTCTAAGAACAAAACCTTCTAACTACCTACACAACAAACTGTATGTTGTAAAATTAATTATGTAGGTATATTAGGCTACTTTTTATCCCGGAATACCCACGGGATCGGGATTTACGCAGGAAAAAGCTGAAAACTATGGAAAGTCCCATTAAAATCAGTTCAGCCGTTCAAGAGATTAGTCCGGACAAACAGAAATACAGATATTAGTGTCCTAGTACAGAACTAGATGGCGCCACATGTAAAGAACGCGCTATTGAAGCATATTGGCTCCAAGCGATTTAACAAAAATTTAATAACAACATGGCGATCCCGGAGCGGGATGTATGATCCTTTAAAGTTTAGAGGTTAATATGTAGGTAAGGTCTAAGGTAGGTAAGGGAGTATTGGGCAGTAAGGCAGGTTTGGACACCACCGGCGAATCCCCGTGTTATGCCGGCCATACACCATCATGCCAATCCACCATTAGTCATGCCAATCCACCCCCATACATGGTCAATTCTAACTGATCAAATTCCGATTTGACAATAGGCATGATGGTTTATGGCCGACATGACACGGGGGTGTCCAAACCTCTCTACTGCCCAATGCTCCCCTACCTCCCATATATATTTCATTGATATATTACCACTCCCTTCCATTCATTCCATAGTTCCCAGACACTTTTTAAACTATCATGGTTTTCAACATTTTTAACACAGTTAACGGGATATTTCCCATGATTTAATGTTTTTTGAGTTTCCCGATATTTCGGCGCAGTTGCATACGCCATGATCAATAGTATCTATGGTATTAATCATGGTTAATATCCCGTTACCTGTGTTAAAAATCCCAGACACTTGTCCTACCCTACTAACTGATATTTATTCTGTGGTCGCGATGTATCTTACATTTTTAAACTCATGATAACTTTTGAATAAAATGTCCAATTTCAATCATTCAAAAAGTAATCGACGGTTACTGAAACAGCCTTTACTACGAAGGAATTTATTTGGATAAGAATAAATACCAAAATAAGAATAACGTGGTCTGCTTTTGGTCGTCATTTTTATTCACTTTTTAAATTATAAAAGTTGTTATTCTGACACAACCACAATAGTTGGAAATATGCTATCGCTGACTTTTTTGTAGATATTGATACGTTCTTTAATATTGTAGAACATTTTTTTGTTCTATCATCAATAGTTTTCGCAGCGCACGCGATATGAAGAATTTTATGTTCAAAATTTTTACACCTTTGGTTACATTATTGCAATTTTCATAAGGATCTCTAATTTGGTATAACTTTAGAGTAAGTAGTACATGATTTTTATGGGTTAGGGGGAGGGGGGAGGGGGGTGGGGTCCATCTTCCCCCCTGATACCACTTGCATTACTAGGAAGGGCAATGTTCTTGAGAAAAATCAATTAATATAACTTAACCTCAAACATACAAAATGGTATAACAATCATAATCGGAAAGTAGCTACCTATGTAATAAAGCTAAGGTACAACAGGAGCAAGTCGGTTCTGGCACTCGCCGGCCGCTACCGCGGCACGCTTCGCTCGTTTTTCACTATAGTACACCTAACCACTCGTCGCTTCGCTCCTCGTTACCTATGCTTCAGGTCTGTCAGGCTGGGTTTTTGGTGGTGCTTCTTCCACCTCAAACGAAGAGAAGCTTGAAGATAATACCTCAAGTTCCTCATAGTAGCTCGATGATGGTTCCTCACCAGAACGGCTTGTGAATGGCTGAGATTCCTCCATCACGATCCAAAGCACACTAACAATATTCAAACGAGAGCGGAATGAACACACAATGACCGCAAAAAATGACAATACCTACAATGACACTGACATATGTTTTACGTTCCGTTTGCATCAATTTTACATGAAATTCTATACCATAGACAATACAACACAGATTTAGCTGTCAAATTGTCCATTCTAACGTTTCATTTCGCTTGTAATCAAATTTTTGAATCGAAATATTTTTTATTAATTTCTCGAAAACTATGCTATTCCTAGAGATAAATGTGGTCGATAAATAATCGGAGAGCAAACCCCTACCGGTTTTAAACCTTTTTAACCCTCAAATCGCGTTCAGCAACTGCAAAGTCAAGCCTCTAATTTTTTTGAAAATAATTTATAGCCAATGTTCATCACAGATAATGTAGGATTCTAATGGTGAAAGAATTTTTGAAATCGGTCCAGTAGTTTCGGAGCCTATTCAATTCAAACAAACAAACAAACAAACAAACAAACAAATGTTTCCTCTTTATATTATTAGTGTAGATGTAGATGTAGATGTAGACAAGCATACCTGCGGTAGGTAGGTGGTGGGTAGGTACTCGTAATACCTTGGTGGACCTAGCTGTATTATTTTCCTTGCGTCTGGGACATAGAACACTGTTCACTAATATCCTCCAAACTCAACCTAGAATGCATTTCTTTCACCTTATAGGTTGGAGTACAGTAAATAAAACATTCAATATCAACCGCCGCGTCCGAATACAAATATTCAACTGAAGCAAATTACGCGTTTATTTTATGAAAGTCTACCCACTGTGCGCCACGTGAGTCGAAACAACTTTATCCAACCAACCAATAGTAGGTCACGCTCACGCGAGTCGCGTGTACACTACACGTGCGTCCGGACTCCGAAGCGAGCTCCTTCCCCCGTCATCAACCGAGCGGGGCATGAGGAAGGGGGGAGTGGCACCGGACTGGCACTGAAGATAATATTAGGTAAGAAGAAATAATTACCCTGCCATACTATCCTAAGGTAAGTACTAAGTAGGTAGTATAATAATATGTATGTATTTATGTATGTACCGAACAATCTCGCTTTAGTTTGTACCACAGGCTAATACCTAGGTACCTACACTACACTACCTACTATGCCCTACCTACCTCCACCGCGTCATCTTATTACCTGTTAGGTAACAATTAGATAGTTACTTAAGTACTTTACTTATACCCAACTAACTGCACCTGCCCGCGACTTCGTTCGCATGCTGGGGATGCAGGCAGATGCAAAACTCATTAGAGAGGTCGCGGTTATTTCCACGTAAATCCTGAGGGAATACCGAGATAATTCCTAAAACCTCCTCTAACTTTAGGTGAAAGAAGTAGGTACCATTTAATTCGGTTCAGCCGTTCCAGCGATTAGCTTAGCTCGGATTTTGAAATCACATACACTTCAATTTTATTAAGTAGGTACTAGCTGTGCTCGCGACTTTGTTCGCGTGCGGGTTTGTTTTTCCCGCATAAATCCCGATCCCGCGGGAATTCCGGGATAAAATGTAGCCACTACAACCTCATCTGTCTTCCAATGAAGTTCCATTCAAATCGTTTCAGCATTTCCAGAGATGTCCAGTTTTCCCGGTTTTTCCCGTATGAATCCTGATCTTGTGCGAATCCTGGGATAAAAAGTACCTACCATAGATGTTGCCCTATATACAACCACCTCTATCTTGCAGTGAAAGTTATATTAGTTAGAAATAAGTATTTTTGAAAAATGTTGTTTTATATAGGTGTTGGTTTATTGTTTTATATAATGTGGTTTTATATCTACAAGTCTTTAATAGGTGACCGTGAGCTGATTCAGATTCAAGCCAAACACGGATATTACTTAAACGAATATTCAGGAGGAGAATAATAAAATATAAAAATTTTAGATGATACTTGATCGATAAACCGCGTTTCAATTCAACTCAATTGGCCTATTTTCTGAGGAGTTCTGTTGAACAGCTCCTGACTCCATCATCAGATCTACTCACTGTCACCATATTTCTTTTTGAAAAAAAAAATTGAACCGACTTCACAGAACACAAACAGATGAACCTTCTACACACTAAAAAGAGAAAAATAAGATTATAATTTGAAGGGTGCCGGTACAAAACTCACCACTTAGCTGTCTTTATTTGGCAAATGTAGGGTTTATTGCGCTAGAAGGAGAAGAACAATCACAGATTTGTGCGCCTGTAAAATTTTACTCACACATGCACGTACACTGTACATGCACGTACACTGTACATGAGTTGGAGTGAAAGCTAGTGTGGGGGTCATAATTATCAAAGGGTCATATCGATAAATTACTATGACTAGCGGGCTTGTTGATAACTTTAATACGCACAATCTGTTGTTAGACTGCAACAACAACACTAAATTATTTTAATTTTATCGTCTGTAGAACTATATTTTTGTCTATGGTAGAAATAATAAGAAACTGTCAAGTATAGAATGTAATGGAAGAATAGAATTATTGAATCCATGTAGAAACCCTTGCAACTGTACGTAACAGAAAGTAAAAATAAAACTCAGTGAACTCGCCCTACCTACGTGTTTATATTCATCATCAAACCAGCACCCCAAAATACAGTCCACCAACAAACATATGGTCCTTCGAGCCGGATATGAACCAGCGACCTATGGATGCTGTGTCTACCTTCGGGTGGTGGAGCACTCAGGTAAAGCTACAATCTCTTTACTCTGCTCTAAGTCTCGAATCAACCCCCGCGATAATAAGGCACTCACTATACCGCGATTAGAATTAAATGCAATGCTTCTGCTCACAAAATTAATAAACAGAGTCTACGACACTCTGGGCTTAAAAATAAAGATAAATGATGTCTATCTCTTCTCTGACTCACAAATCTCGCTAGCATGGATTGCTACACAATCGTTCTTTAGCTCTCTGAAGTAGCTGCAGAACCCATATTTGATGACTGCTAAAATCGTGCTATCTCGCTTACTCTATCAAACCTGCGCAATCGTCTATTGCACCTAACTTCAGAAAGCTAAAGATCCGTTGTGCTTAGTATACCTACGTAGTTCTAATTTTTTTTTATTTAGTCAAGATTTGGGAATCTGAAAAATATGTTTGTACGCTCTGTAAATATTTATCCTCGTGCTAGGTACTTATAAAATAAAAAAGATTATGATCATAATATTATTACCTAATTTATAAATTCATTGTATGAAAAAAAATACTGGTGAAATGATATCGTTTCGAAACGGTACTCTTTTATTCGTTTCATTGCAACCATAAATAAATAAATAATTCTGGACTTTTCACACAGCATCATCTAGCCCCAAAGTAAGCTGAGCTTGTGATAAGGGTACTAGATTACTGATATACTACTTATATACTTTTTGTGTGTAAATACATACATATTATCCATCTTAGACCTCACTACTGCTTAACATCAGGCAGAGGGAGGTCAAATGCTGACCTATTTAATAAAAAAAAAAAAAAAAAAAATTATACATAGAAACACCCAGACCCGAGACAAATATTTGTAGATCATACAAACATTGGTCCCGCGGCGGGGATCGAACCCGCAACCTTCTGAAAACCGGCGTAGGTACTTAGTAGATATTCTTACGAATATAAAATAATAGGTAATAATGATTTCACCCTCATCCATCAGAATATTCATATTCAGATGAATAGTTTATAGGTACCTACGCTAACACAAACATAAATAGGTATGTATATTTTATACCGGGTGAGTTTTGTCGAGCGCCCTCTGAGGGGAAAATCTAAACGGCTATAGTTATAGAAAAATGTTGTTAGGTTAGGTTAGGTTAGGGCCCCCCCCCCCCCCCCCGCCCCCCCGATGGATTCCAATCTTGACGCGATGGGGGGGCTTAGTAACCGTGGTTTGGAGGCCCACGGTGAAGCGAAAAGGAATCCCAGGCGGGGACGCCCTGGTGGCGTCTGGCGGATAGGGTCGCGGGTGAAGAGGCGTGTCGGTGTTTCGTTGCCGCTCGCCCTATCTCCCGCGACCCAACGGTGGCGCACCGTAAGATGCGTCGGCGGCGGGGCCGCAGTGGAAGAGGAGTGTCGGTGTTACGTTGCCGCTCTCCCTGTCCTCTGCGGCCGTTTTTGGAGGCTTCTCCACGCGCACCTCTTTAATTAGAGTGCGCAGTGGACGAAGGGAGCGGAGAGCTCTGGTGGTGAGTAGCGGACGCAAGGTGTGGGGGCACCATCGTCCGCCTTGCACTACTCACCACTATGCGGGGCCGCCTTAAAGGCGGGGATCGCCAGAGGGGGACTGGACGTAAAGGCTGTGCCGGTTTCCCAGACCCCCTCCATTCCAGGCGACGCCGGAATGACGCTGGGTCGTTTAGTGGGTATACCGGGAGTCCCCGGGGAGTCCCACATACCCCTCTCGCCCCCCGGCGGAGGGGATGCGTAATGCATTTTTCCCAGCGAAAAAAAAAAAAAAAAAAAAAAAAAAAAAAGCCCCCCCCCCCCGATCCCCCCCGATGGATTCCAATCTTGACGCGATGGGGGGGCTTAGTAACCGTGGTTTGGTTGGCCCACGGTGAAGCCAAAAGGAATCCCAGGCGGGGACGCCCTGGTGGCGTCTGGCGGATAGGGTCGCGGGTGAAGAGGCGTGTCGGTGTTTCGTTGCCGCTCGCCCTATCTCCCGCGACCGAACGGTGGCGCACCGTAAGATGCGTCGGCGGCGGGGCCGCAGTGGAAGAGGAGTGTCGATGTTACGTTGCCGCTCTCCCTGTCCTCTGCGGCCGTTTTTGGAGGCTTCTCCACGCGCACCTCTTTAATTAGAGTGAGCAGTGGACGAAGGGAGCGGAGAGCTCTGGTGGTGAGTAGCGGACGCAAGGTGTGGGGGCACCATCGTCCGCCTTGCACTACTCACCACTATGCGGGGCCGCCTTAAAGGCGGGGATCGCCAGAGGGGGACTGGACGTAAAGGCTGTGCCGGTTTCCCAGACCCCCTCCATTCCAGGCGACGCCGGAATGACGCTGGGTCGTTAAGTAGGTATACCGGGAGTCCCCGGGGAGTCCCACATACCCCTCTCGCCCCCCCGGCGGAGGGGATGCTTAATGCATTTTTCCCAGCGAGAAAAAAAAGGGTGAAGGTTGCGGGTTCTATCCCCGCGGCGGGACCAATGTTTGTATGATCTACAAATATTTGTCTCGGGTCTGGGTGTTTCTATATAATATGTATGTATTTACAAACAAAAAGTATATAAGTAGCATATCAGTCATCTAGAACCAATAACACAAGCTCTGCTTACTTTGGGGCTAGATGATGTTGTGTGAAATGAAAAGTCCAGCATTATTTATTTATGTAACAAATTTTGATATTTATGGCAATTTTCGTAACTTTTGAGAAAAACGGGATTTGCAAATTTTGCTAGGCTTGGGTCTAGGATTAAGTAAGCAGGAATTGAGGGTTAAAAATTAATGAAATCGGTAAGGGTTTGTTTTCCGATTATTTATCTACCATTTTTATCGCGCGGAGTAGCATAAATTTTCGAGAAAAAAATTTAAATAAATTTTAACTTCACATCAGATTACAAGCGAAACGTAACGCAATCTGTCTAAAGTATTGTCTGTGGTATAGAATTTCGTGCAAAATCGATGCAAACGGAACGTAAAAAGTATTTCTCACTCCTCACACTCAATAGATGGCTCTGAATGAAACGCGCCATGACAAAATAAAAAAAAAACTTTTATATTGTGGTACAAAAAGCTTACCTACATTAAATTTAAGATATAAGTATACCTAAGGTAGAGCGGGGCTATTTCAACTGAGCTGGCGCCCCGGCGCCGTTCGCGCGCGGTTTGATTGTGATTTCTTTTGTGTCGTTGATGTTTGTTATCGTTTCCTCTTAACGACCCCAATCTAAGCCAAAAACACGTAAATTAAAAAAAAACTAAAATGTAACTTTTGCAGCAAAAATGTAACTTTTCAGGGAACGAAATGTTACTTTCGACTCAATGGCCCTTGCAACATATTTCAGTCGTTATCCCTGCAAAATCTATCTCAGATTTAAATAAAACATTGGATACTACTTTAACAGACATAAAAAGTTGGCTCAACGATCACAACCTTCAATTAAATTTCAAAAAAACCAAAATAATGCAGTTCTATCCATACCAAAAAAACCACTAAATATAAATTACTCTTTCCAAAACACCCAACTAGAAACCGTAAACACTTATCCTCTTTTAGGTATAGAAATAGATTCCAATATAAACTGGAAAACGCACATCAAAAAAATAACAACGAAACTCTCTAGATTTACTTATGCTTTATACGAACTCAAAAAATTGACCGATGAAAAAACAGCAACCTGTGCATACTATGCCTATGCACACGCTTGGCTCCACTATGGAATTATTCTTTGGGGCAATAGCTCAGATGTTCATAAGCTTTTTGTTTTACAAAAAAGATGCATACGCATTATATATAATTTAGATACCATGGAGAGCTGCAAACCATATTTTAAACAAAAAAACATTTTAACAATACATAGTTTATATATCCTAGAAGTAGGAACATTTGTAAAAAAACATATAGACCTTTTTAAAATTTACACCCGCCCTCAAAATTTACGCCAAAGAAATAAATTAGATTTTCCTTTTTCTAAACTTCAGATGATTCACACCGCTCCGTATGCAATGTCTACTAAAATATTCAATCAAATCCCCCAAGAAATTCGACACCATAATTTGCCAAAATTCAAATCCCTCTTAAAAAAATATTTAATAGAAAACAGCTTCTATTCTTTGGAAGAATTCCTCTCTAAATAAATATGTAAACTATATAAATTTCTAAGCTGTAGGCTTAATGTTATAATTAATAATGTTTAATGTTATAAATTCTAATATAATTAAGTAAGTAGTAGTAGGTAGGTACAAAATTCTAATAAATTTATACCTAAATGTTTTTATTTTAAGATTTTAATAAAAGATCTCATAGATTTAAGAAATGTTTGTTACACAAACTCAATTTTTATATTAATATAAAAAAATTGCGATGTCCTTACAGGACTCATGTGTTAGCTACCTAGTACACCTATCTATAAGACCTTGTACACTCACATGTAAGCAATAAATACTTTGAATTTGAATTTGAATTTGAACACTGATCCCTAATAATAGTGTGTGCACAAACTATAGGATGCTATGAGATGAGTGTGTGTGAAGTGAAGAAGTGTGTGTGAGAGTAATTTTTATTCTTTGGTGAAATGGTGAAGCTAGGAGTAATAGTCACGGGTAGAAATGTTCCCAATCAAAAGCGTGGACTTGTATATAATCTGTGCATGGCTCAGAAAATGATGTATGACAACGAATGAGTCGCTATTTTGCATAGATTTAGCATGGTACCTTTTGTAATATCTACACTAATATTATAAAGAGGAAACATTTGTTTGTTTGTTTGTTTGTTTGTTTGTTTGTTTGTTTGAATTGAATAGGCTCCGAAACTACTGGACCGATTTGAAAAATTCTTTCACCATTAGAATCCTACATTATCTGTGATGAACATAGGCTATAAATTATTTTCAAAAAAATTAGAGATCCTTATGAAAATTGCAATAATGTAACCAAAGGTGTAAAAATTTTGAACATAAAATTCTTCATATCGCGTGCGCTGCGAAAACTATTGATGATAGAACAAAAAAATGTTCTACAATATTAAAGAACGTATCAATATCTACAAAAAAGTCAGCGATAGCATATGTCCAACTATTGTGGTTGTGTCAGAATAACAACTTTTATAATTTAAAAAGTGAATAAAAATGACGACCAAAAGCAGACCACGTTATTCTTATTTTGGTATTTATTCTTATCCAAATAAATTCCTTCGTAGTAAAGGCTGTTTCAGTGCCCGTCGATTACTTTTTGAATGATTGAAATTGGACATTTTATTCAAAAGTTATCATGAGTTTAAAAATGTAAGATACATCGCGACCACAGAATAAATATCAGTTAGTATGGTAGGACAAGTGTCTGGGATTTTTAACACAGGTAACGGGATATTAACCATGATTAATACCATAGATACTATTGATCATGGCGTATGCAACTGCGCCGAAATATCGGGAAACTCAAAAAACATTAAATCATGGTAAATATCCCGTTAACTGTGTTAAAAATGTTGAAAACCATGATAGTTTAAAAAGTGTCTGGGAACTATGGAATGAATGGAAGGGAGTGGTAATATATCAATGAAATATATATGGAAGCTAGGGGAGCATTGGGCAGTAGAGAGGTTTGGACACCCCCGTGTCATGTCGGCCATAAACCATCATGCCTATCGTCAAATCGGAATTTTATCAGTTAGAATTGACCATGTATGGGGGTGGATTGGCATGACTAATGGTGGATTGGCATGATGGTGTATTGCCGGCATAACACGGGGATTTGCCGGTGGTGTCCAAACCTGCCTTACTGCCCAATACTCCCTTACCTACCTTAGACCTTACCTATATATTAACCTCTAAACTTTAAAGGATCATACATCCCGCTCCGGGATCGCCATGTTGTTATAAAATTTTTGTTAAATACCTATAATAAACCCCTGCGAAGCCGGGGCGGACATCTAGTATATGCTATTTTGGGTCATGAACGATTGAGATCTATTGAATGAATGAGTGTGTTTGTTTGTATCTCTCTAAATAACCGTCTGTGCATTTGTTGTTATTGTGCTGAGCGAGTAGTTTGCGTCGATTAATTTCCGCCTAAGTATTTCTGTTCCACATTAGCTGCAAATGTACGGTTTGTACCTTCAGTATGATGTATTATAAGTGCTGTGCTGTGCCAGGTTGCACCAATACGCGAAAGGACGCTATATTACGCAAATTCCCAGTGTGTAGTCAAAGACTCAAAAAGTGGCTCGATTGTATAAACAGTGATGCGTTGAGAAACAAGAGCTTGAACGAGATTTCAGGACTCCAAGTGTGCCACAGGCATTTTGAGGCCCGATTTGTGACTCCTAAATCACGACTTCGACCGATACTGTAAGATTAGAAAACAGGTTGCTTACTGAAATGCAAAAAAAAGCACTTATTAAATATAAGAAAAAATTGTAGAAACAAAATAAATGAATCTTTGTACTTTCGTTGTTTTCTGTCAGCACAACACCTTCCTTCCCATAAGAAATAGGTAGGTAGGTACTACCCCAGCTAATATGGTAGAATGATCATTCTGCTCAGTGCAGTAAAAAAAAAAACAAGAATGAAATATAAAATTAAATGTCATACATCATTTTCTGATAGCCAATCAGGAGTAAGTTACTACTACATAGGCTGTGACACAAGTCTACACCAAAATGTTCCTGACATGTCTATCTGATTTATCTCTACCTAATCTGTGGTAATAGTGTTCTGTGTGGTGAAGTCATGAAAGTGAAGTGTGTTTTTTACAAAACAAATTAGAGCCTGCATTTAATACGATTCTAATCTATTAGAAAACATAGTTACTTGCGTACTTGTTTCCTATTAGTGTTCTGCATCTGAGGGCACACAAATTCTATCTCTACAGAATGACCAATGATTTTCGTGGTTTTGACAAAAACTCTTCAGACGATGATAGCGATATGTCAGAAGATGATGCTGGAATATCAGAATTCTCATCTGAAGGTGGTAATAATATTTGAACACTTTTAAAGTTAGGTTAAGTTAACCTATTTTGAGTTAATATCGTCATGTATCGGAGGATCCGTCCGCCACAAATCACTCGACTTGTGTATGTGCATAGTTTACATCTGTGTTACGTTGTTTTGGTTCATAGAAAAGAAAAAATAAGGTTAAGTATATTCATTCAGCCAATATTTGATAAATTTGAGTAAGGACAGTGTACAGTTCGCCCAACGGATCTAGGCATTCGTGAAGTTAGCCTTTTGTCTGCGCAGTTACCGCTTTTTCATACAAAACTGTGTTCGGATCTAGGCATTCTTATAGCCAAGTGTGCAAGCAAGATAGCAGGAGTTTAGCTCGGTATGTAGGTTGGCAGATATCTAAACGTAGCATTAGAGAAATAAATTAAATTGATTGTTAAAAAACAGAAAAAGGACTAAGCTAACACATAATATAACTATAATCTGTCTTTTCAAATCTTTACTCTAATCAGTCAGTTTTATAGTTTGAAACATGCTGTATAATATTATTATGACCTACATGTTTTCCGAACCAAACACTAGATTAAACAACATATTATTTGTCTATTCCAGAGGGCCAGGCTAATGAGGAAGACATGAGTGAAGGTGACAATGATACACAAGCGGAAAATACCAACATTCAGAGTGAAGAGGAGGAAGATGAAGATGAAGTAGTAAAAGCTATTAAAGCAGAAAAAAATAAAGTGAGAGATCACCCACCGACTATTCTAGGTGATGACTTCATAGTCGATATATCATTTCATCCATCAAGAAACATAATAGGATTGGGAACTATTTGTGGAGATGTTCTCCTGTATGAGTATTCCAATGAAGAAAATAAACTCAGCAGCACATTGGAGTTGCATTTAAGTGCAATAAGAGATATTGAATTTGATGATGATGGTACTACAATTTTTTCAACTGCAAAGGTAAGAAATTTCTGCAAACTGCTTTGAACTGTACTAATGGATACAGAAAATGTTTTTTTTTTATTTTTTTTTTTTTTACAGGATAAAGCAATAATGGCAACAGATATTGAAACAGGCAAACTGAAATACTGCATTGAATCTGCTCATGACGAACCAGTGTATAGACTTTTATGTCTTAACAATAATAAAATTGTTACAGGTACATAGGTTAAAAGATAATCAATAAATAAATACATAATCATGATGATCTGTCTCGTCTTATAAAAAGATAGAGTAGACCTAAGGTTTTCATTACAGTACAAAATCAAGACTTTATTTCGACTTATAAGAGTCATCGCTAAAGTTTAACTGCACCACTAATAAACGTGGTATAACGTTATTCCTGAGTGTGAACTGTCAAAATGTATGGTTATTCCTATTTTATTCCGAGGAATAACTACATCACGTTTATTAGTAAGGCTCTAAGTAAATAAAATTTAGAGTCTGGCTGTGATTTCAAAATAACTGTTTTTTTTTCAAGTACATTTAGTTATTCACACCATAGTGCAACAAGCTTTTTTAAAATTCTTGTTTGGCTGTCTTTCTGTTTGTCCGGGCTAATCTCTGGAACGGCTGAACCAATTTTAATTGAACTCACTGAAAGAGGAGTATGTGAGGCCGGAATGGGATCGGGATTTTATATATATTATATACACTACAAGAGTACTACTATAGAGAATTTGATTGAATTACAGGTGATGATGGCGGAACTGTCAAACTATGGGATATAAGAAAGCCTGACCCAGTATTTTCAATAAAGATTGGTGAAGAGTATGTATCAGACATGATAACCAATGATGCTCAAAAGCATTTGGTATGCTGTGGTGGTGATGGAGCCCTTACATCAATTGATCTTAAAGCAAGGTAATTTAAACCAAAATGTTATTCTTGTAAAAACTATAATATAAACTGATTCTTGTACTGTTATATTTTGTTATGTTAGTATAATAAAATGGTTGTTTAATAATTTTCAGGAAAATCTACACCACTTCAGAGGAGTATGACACTGAATTAACTTGTATGGGACTTTTTCGAACTGATTCAAAATTACTGGTGGGTTCATCATCTGGAAAGTTTTATTTGTTTAATTGGAAAGAATTCGGATTGCACAGTGATGAATATATCGGACAAAAACATTCAATACAATGTATGGTGCCAATTACACAAAATATTGTAGTGACGTCAGGGGAGGACGGCATACTAAGAGCATCTCATATGTTTCCACAACGCCAGCTTGGTATTGTAGGGCAACATAAACTGCCTGTTGAAAACATGGACATCAGCCATGATGGTCAGTTCATAGCATCATGTTCCCATGACAATGATGTTAAGTTTTGGAATATATCATACTTTGAGTCAGTAGATGATCTAATTGATGTGAACAAAAAACAAAATAAAAAGAAAGATATGAGCAATAATCTACCATCAAGCAGTGTCAAGAATGCTTCAGATTTCTTTTCTGGATTAGTTTAAAAAAAAGTTAGAGTCAATCTACAGTTAAGATTCTATTATTATGTATGTATTTACAAACAAAAAGTATACATATAAGTAGTTTATCAGTCATTCTAGTACCCATAACACAACCGCTCTGCTTACTTTGGGGCTAGATGATGTTGTGTAAGCCCAGCGTTATTTATTTATATTGTATTACAATAACATTATTGATACAAGTATGGTTGTTTCATTTAAAGTTCCTTCTCAAGTTTCAGCTGAAGCAATCATGGTCGTTCTTGATAGATTGTCGAAGTTAAACAACATTCTAAACGGTCCATAGGTGGATAGGCGGCCGCCAGTGGCATTTTCAACTGAGCGCTTCCGTGCTTCAGAGAACATGTTAAAGACCTTAGGGCTCACTACTGTACGCTAGATGTCACTGTCGTATATAACTATAGCGTACTATTAGTGTGCGTTACCCTAGCTGGAAAGTGTCTCCTAGAGAGATTTTAGAATGAGGAAAAATTAGTGCCTAGTGAGCTATAAATGTGCGCGAAATTAAAAATTTGTGCATATTGTAGTTTTTGAAATAAAGGGAAAAAACGTTTCCAGCTAGGGTAACGTTGCTCCAGCTGGAAAATTCTAAACCAATGGTCGGAGAGAGATGAATCGTATATCGGCAGATAGCTTATATTTGTGCAAATTTGTGCGCCAAAAAAAAAATTTGTGCGACTTGAGGTTTTCGAGATATTGCGTTTTCTAGATTTTCCAGCTAGGGTAACGTTTTGAAAAATCGTGTTTCTCAAAAACTACTGTATGTACGCCTGTAGAAAATATGTGTGCGTTACCCCAGCGGCAAGTAGACTCGGATCGAGCTGAAACTTTGGGAATAATTAGTGCCCTATGCCCTGTAAATGTGCCCCAAAAATGAAATTTGTGCCTATCAAGGTTTCGGAGTTATTCGAGAAAATAACTTGCCGCTGGGGTAACGCCGAAAAACGTTACCCCAGCGGCATGCTTTTTACCTATTGGTCGTAGCCAAGTGGGATAAAGCTTAAAAGATAGCTTATATTTGTGCACTTCCAAGGCCAAGTAGCGGCATTTGTGCCCCCTGTAGTTGATGAGTTATTGGCAATTTCCGCTGCGGTAACATTTGACAGATGTCCATATCTTCGGATCGGCTGGACGCACAAATATGGTTTTTTGGGAGAAGGTGCGGTGTAATTTGTGCCTATTGGTGCCCTAGTTGTTTTTTCAAAAAAATGCATGTTTTATGAATAAGAAGAGTTTTTGTGAAAATCGAAAATAGCCTCTAACTCTTGAACTACTAGAGGAAGACGCTTTGTGATTACACTGGCTGATGCCTATTAAGAACATGTATCTTCTGACAAAATTGTGAAACAGTAGATCTAATTTTCGACGAAATAAATCAATTTTACATCTGAAAGTTGTTTACTTATTTCGTGCCTCAAATAAGGGAGTTTTGAACAAGCTAACACTTCAGATGATTTGCCAATAATTAGTGCCCATATTCAAAGAAACCCACACTGAATTTCAGCTTTCTACACCTCATAATTAACCTGTAATAAGTAAAAAACACGAAACGAAAACATTTAGACAGTTATCCGACCAAATACGAAAGGCCATAAAAAAGCGGCCGTTAGGAACATTCACCTTACCTTCTTAATTTATCTACCAGCTTTTCTTATATTTGTGCAGTGGTGCAGAAAAGCTATTTCAGTTAGGTGATTTATTGTTTGATTTCGATCATTTAAATTTGTTCCTAGGTACCTACTATTAGTAGGCTGCACGTTACGATGATTATTATTTGGATAATTATTGTTGTCTGAGAGTAAATATTAAGTAGAATTTGATGCTTCTTACTCGGTGCAGCAATGCTTATTAAAAAACCTTCCCTTCCAACCTGGTTCCAGGTAGGTACCAGAAATTTTAAAATCATCTCATACAAGCAAAAATTAAAATCCCCAGAAGGATAAAAAAGAAGCGCCTAGGCTCTGTCTAGCTAGCCTTGTTCTTGCCTAACGGGATTAGTACACCGACGCATTCGCATGCGAATGCGAAGCGATGCGAACTCACGTCTCACTCTAGCACATAGGTGCGTCCTTGTCGGATGCGATCTGTCGATACGAATCGCATGCGAATGCGTCGGTGTACTAACGGCGTAAACGAGAATTTTTTTTCAAATTGTTCTCGTTTACGAATCGAACGTTATCGAATCGAATAACCGAAGCGAAAGATAGGTAATAAATATAATACTTACGAGCGTAGTGATACGATCTGTATTTACTTGTCAAGTGATTAGCGTGAGTGCGAAAGAGAGGGTCGACGCGTGACGACCGAAAATGACCGTAAACACACGACCGAAAACAATGCAATCTGAACCTTATTCGTATAACAGTTATGCTTGAGGGGCTATGTGCGTATGGGCACAGTAGGCACCTATTATCTTTGGTATTGTTATTTAGTCTTTATAGAGAGTCTCAGCCGAGCCGTGCCGTGTGCGTCCCTCCCGCCCCGCCAGCCACCGCCCCACCGACCGACTCTTTGTGAATTTTATGTCTTGTTAAGTTTTAAATGGCAATAACTATTTAATTTTAGGATGTAGGTACAGGGTAAATTACCAAAATACCTACTTAATATTACTTAGGTATTATAAATCAGCCAAGTAGGTACACTTCGCACAACGAATCTAGGCATTCGTGAAATTAGCAGTTTATCTGCACAGAACACAATTTTGTATAAAAAGGCGTTTACTGCGCAGACAAAAGGCTAACTTTACAAATGCCTAGATCCGTTGAGCGAAGTGTAAATTTTGAAAACCGAATGATGTTTTAGTTTTCAAATCGGTCCCTGAAAATCCTTGAAATCGTTGGCTTTTTCCAATAATTTGGATTTCTATAGTATTGATCATCCTTACGCTATTAAAATGATAAGACATTAAATAGGTTCTCAACCTATGCTTTATAAGATTGATTTTATAAATTACTAGCTGACCCGCGGCAAACGTTGTTTTTCCATTATATCGCTATTAAAAAATAAGGGTTGATCGTAGAAGGGTGAAAATTGAGGATTGTATGTATTTTTGTATGTTGTATCATAAAAAAATTGAAATTAAAAATTTTGTCTAAAAAATAAAAAATAAAAATTTAGGGGTGGACTACCCCTAGCATTTAGGGGGATGAAAAATAGATGTTGGCCGATTCTCATAGATACCGGATAAGCACAAAAAATTTCATCAAAATCGGTCAAGCCGTTTCGGAGGAGTATGGCAACGAAAACTGTGACACGAGAATTTTATATATTAGAAGATTAATAAGTAGGTAGATACCAAATTGTTGTTATTTGCATTATTATTGTGTTTGATGTGTCTCTTCTGGTATAAGTCGAATAGAAATCAATACCTATATAAAAACTGTTGAACTTTGAACTAAAATAAAATGGTTATTCTGAAAACAATATTTTTATTTACCTTATTGTTCGTATAATAAACAAAAACTTGTATTTTTGGTAATTTATTGTAAATCACGTACATAGCATTACAAAAGTTTTGGAGAGAGAGAGCGAGTGAGGTGTGAACGCACTTAACCATGAATTTCTACAGATAATATCTAGAATTAAACATATTTGAATGAATGAACGTTTTTGTTTTATACAAAATTCCCCGCCACACCATTGGGTAGGTAGAATATTTGAAATAACTAACTTACAATAAAGAAAATGAAGTTAACTTAGAACGATAACATTAGTTATTACCTACTATGTCTCTCTTAAATAATATTTAACAGTTATTTCTTAAACAGTAATCTAAACTCTAATTATCAATAGGTAATACAGCGACCTTGTTGATTGCCCTAGTATGCACTGACCCCGTTTTAGAAGTGACCTCCACTGACCTCACCATACCATCCTTACTTTTAAAAACTTTAGATACCCTAGCTAAAGGCCATTGCAAGGGAGGCACATTTAAACCTGGTAACAAAACTAGCGACCCTTCTTGAACATCAAGGGATTTTTTAAACCACTTAGGTCTGCTTAACATTTGGGAGAGGTAGCTTTTGTGCCATACATCCCAAAAATCCTGTTGCAATTTAATGCATTTCTTCCAAAAGCTTAAACGATTTAAATTGTTATTTGAAGTTACTATCCCAGGCTCAGGAATAGCTGCAAGCGACTGATTAATTAAAAAATGCCCTGGCGTAAGGTATGAAAAATTGGAAACATCATTGTTGATTGGAGTTATAGGCCGTGAATTTAAGATCCCTTCTACTTGCACCAGAATGGTGTTGAACTGTTCATAAGTTAATAACAAACCCCCAATGATTCTTTTAAAATGATACTTAGCAGACTTTACTGCGGCTTCCCACAATCCCCCCCAGGTTGGTGAGTAGCTTGGAATGAATTTAAAATCTATCCCCTTTATACTGCAATAATCTATGACAGCATTTTGATGAGCCTGAGATTTACATAGAACATACAGATCTCTTAACTGATTGTTTGCACCTTTAAAGGTGGACGCATTATCACAATAAATAGTGTGAGGCAAACCTCTTCTAGACTGAAATCTTTTTAGTGCAGCTAAGAAACATTCAGATGTTAAATCAGATACTAATTCTAAATGTACACATTTCGTGACAAAACATACAAATACACATACATATCCTTTGGATATGAGAGATCGTCTAATGCTTGACTGTTTAATATTGAACGGTCCGCAATAATCTATACCTACTTTATTGAAGACTCTATCTTGTACAACTCTATCTTGTGGCAGAGATGCCATGAGCTGCTGAGCAGTCTGCGCTCGGTATCGGTAGCACAATACACATTTATTTATAATACTTTTAACAATAGTTGTCGCGCCAATTATATAGTATTTTTGACTTAGATTGGACAAAGTCAATTTTAATCCTCCATGCATTAGAGCACAATGCTCATTTCGAATGACAATTTTTGTGAAATTACAGTTCTTTGGCAATATTTGAGGATGTTTTTGATTGAAAGATATATTGGCATTGTCCAACCTACCGCCCACGCGCAATATTCCATCCTTATCTAAGAAAGGACATAGCTTTTTTAAGTTAGACTTAATATTTAAATTCTTTTGAATCTGTGCAATCTCTTCAGCAAAATGTAATGCTTGTACATTTTTAATTATTACTTGCATTGCTTTTGCATATTCACTTACATTTAGCGTTTTCGAGAGTACACGATTCTCTTTTTTTAGCTTACAATTTTGAACAAAGCGTAGCATGTAGCAAACCACACGCTGGATTTTTAACAATGATGAAAACTTAGATATAGGTATAACCTCATCAATTACATTACAATTGACTGATTGATCTATTTCATCATCAATTATGCTACTTATTTTCTTATTGCTAAATGGCTTTATTGAGAAATAATTCTCCTGCAAGTGTTGAGGGCCGTGCCACCACAATGTATTTGAATCCAGTTCAGAAGGAGATAATCCTCTTGATAGACTATCAGCTGGGTTGCAAGATCCACTCACATGGCTCCAGATACAATCATTGGTCAACTCTTTGACTGCCATGGCTCTGTTCTTTACATAAATGTCTTTGGTGGGTGGATTTTGCAACCAACAGAGTGCAATTTGAGAATCACTTAACAAGACTCTATTTCTAAATGTATAATTATGCATTATACAACTTATTTTTGTATACAATTTTGCGAGAAGCAAACAGGCGCTTAATTCTAACCTAGGTATCGTTTGCTTAATTTTAAGTGGCGCAATTCTTGACTTACTACAAAGTAAATTTACACACACATTATTGCCCTGAACTGCTCTTACATATAGACACGCACCATATGCAACACTGGAAGCGTCGCAGTAACCAATTAAATCTAAATGATCAGCGCTATCCATACTTAAGCTACGTTTTACATAGATAGGTTTCATGCACATTAAATCATGGAAGAATACATTCCAAGGCAATAATACCTCATCAGGGAGCATAGTGTCCCATTCTAAGTTTTGACGCCATACCTTTTGCATGAATTCTTTAGCACGGGTGACAACAGGACCCGCCAATCCCAAAGGGTCAAAAAAGCTACTTATAAAACTTAAAACAGTACGCTTGGTCCATACCTTAGACAGCTGCCCAGAAGGAGGAGAAATCATGAATTCATCTGAATTGATATTGAGAGAGAGCCCTAAAGCCTTGATTTTCAAATCAGCATTGTTCAGATCAATTTTTTTAAAGTGATGCTTGTCGGAGGGAATCTCTGACAAAATGTCTGGATGACTGGAACACCATTTGTGCAATTCAAAACTACCCAATGCCGTGAGCTTGATTAGTTCACTGCAGACTTCTCTAGCTTGCTCTATGGTAGACGCTCCAAAGAGACAGTCATCGATGTAGCTGTTGTGTCGCAATACTAAAGCGGCCATGGGATATTGCTCTTCGTGACGGCGCGCTAGCTCCATCAGACAGCGTGTAGCCAAGAAGCTGGAAGATGTCACTCCATAGGTGACCATCTGCAGCTGAAAACATAACAAAGGATCATTTAGATTTTCTTTCCACAGTATCGATTGCATGTGAGTATGTGCAGGATTCAGGGTCACTTGTTCGTACATGCGCTTTATATCTGTAAGTACAACATATTTGTGTGTACGAAAGGAAATTAAAATTTCAAAAAGTTCCCTTTGAACCACTGGGCCTGCATACAGAATGTCATTCAAACTTTGCCTTAAGTTGGTTTTGGCGCTAGCATCAAATACCACCCTGAGCTTGGTTGTTGCACTGCTTTCTTTTACTACCGCATGATGAGGCAAGAAATAGCGTGACTCCAGAGGTATTTCATGTTTAAATAATTCAACTTTCCTAGCGCGACCTGATTCTACATACTCATTGATGAATTCTGTGTACTTAGTTTTGAGATTTTGATCTTTTGAAAATTTTTTGCACAAAACATTGAGACGCTGCAATGCTACATTGAAGGAGTTCCCCAACTTGACCTCTTCTAAAGGGATCTTGAGCGGCAGACTCACTTGAAATCTGTGATCATTCAATTGGACAGTGTTTTGAAAGTTTGTTTCACAAAAGCTTTGACTGTCATGAACACATTCATTCTTTATATCAGGAGTGTGCTGCTCTTCCCAAAACCTCTGAAGGAGGGAATCTACATGGTCCTCATTCATTGTAGCATGCAATACTACTTTTTCCGTTGCAATGTTATGTGATGACACACAACCATTATTGTTTTCCAACTTGCCAGACACTATGTAGCCAAACTTGGTTGCTAACAAAAATATATTGTCCTTTGATAAACTAATTTTGTCTGTTAACAATACGATACGGTACCAGACACGCCTAGCGCGTACAGACAGCGCGCTCAGGCAATCAAAACACGACTTTCCACATAACTCTACTTGTTAATTTTAACATGCTACTCAAATGCGTGTAGTTCAGCATTGAGGAATAATGTAGTAAAAATGCGCCGCAGTCAATGTGTTAATTACCTACCTATATTTTTTATTTTTAGCTATGCCCACGACAGCGTCGTGTGCACAGGAAATCCGTGGTTGTGTGGTACTCTTTGTAGCATATCCTATTAAAGGTTGTTTCCTACTCCCTTTATTTTCCAAATAAAGTCCATTCAAATAGAATTAAATTTTATTTTCTTCACAATACAAAGAATACACAAATGAGCGCTATTTTAGTGGTTTTAGGTACCTATCGTATATATAAAATGCATGACAAAACAGAAAACAGTAATTTTGAAACAACAGACAGCCAGGGTAGGTCAATTTTACTGACTAAAAACGTTTGAACGCGTCTGTACGGACACCAGCATGGTGGTAATACGTCCAATAAAAAAGGTCATCGCTATGTATGAAACCGTCGCTTTTTAGTAGCCTTTCGAATTTGTTCGGTTAACCAACATCGGTTTACTATTTTGGTTTTTCTTATGTAACTAGATAAATACGAAACATAGGAAGCTGAAACTTTACATAATGCTTTTTGATAAGAGGCACTAATTTTTAGTTTAACGCACAAATTGTGGGTCGCGCCATTTTCTTGTAGGTGGACTTCAAAGTAATGACACCAATTTTTTTACTTTTAGTTATATTATTCAATAATGCAGGTATGTACACTTTTGAAATTTTGTGTGGTTATTACAGGCGTCGAGACGGACCGAATACAGTTTTCAGCGACCTTGTGCATGGTCAAATTTAGATGCTAGGATCATTTTAAGGTTTTTAAAAAAAACGCGATAACTCAAAAACTATAAATATTTTCTTAAATCTGATTCCGTCACAAATTAGCACAAATTAAGAGCTACTCGTGTATATATTTTCTACAGGCGTACATACAGTAGTTTTTGAGAAACACGATTTTTCAAAACGTTACCCTAGCTGGAAAATCTAGAAAACGCAATATCTCGAAAACCTCTAGTCGCACAAATTTTTTTTTTGGCGCACAAATTTGCACAAATATAAGCTATCTGCCGATATACAATTCATCTCTCTCCGACCATTGGTTTAGAATTTTCCAGCTGGAGCAACGTTACCCTAGCTGGAAACGTTTTTTCCCTTTATTTCAAAAACTACAATATGCACAAATTTTTAATTTGGCGCACATTTGTAGCTCACTAGGCACTAATTTTTCCTCATTCTAAAATCTCTGTAGGAGACACTTTCCAGCTAGGGTAACGCACACCCCAGACCATAATTATAGTAATAGTACGTGTGCGTTACCCTAGCTGGAAAGTGTCTCCTACAGAGATTTTAGAATGAGGAAAAATTAGTGCCTAGTGAGCTACAAATGTGCGCGAAATTAAAAATTTGTGCATATTGTAGTTTTTGAAATAAAGGGAAAAAACGTTTCCAGCTAGGGTAACGTTGCTCCAGCTGGAAAATTCTAAACCAATGGTCGGAGAGAGATGAATTGTATATCGGCAGATAGCTTATATTTGTGCAAATTTGTGCGCAAAAAAAAAAATTTGTGCGACTTGAGGGTTTCGAGATATTGCGTTTTCTAGATTTTCCAGCTAGGGTAACGTTTTGAAAAATCGTGTTTCTCAAAAACTACTGTATGTACGCCTGTAGAAAATATATACACGAGTAGCTCTTAATTTGTGCTAATTTGTGACGGAATCAGATTTAAGAAAATATTTATAGTTTTTGAGTTATCGCGTTTTTTTTAAAAACCTTAAAATGATCCTAGCGTCTAAATTTGACCATGCACAAGGTCGTTGAAAACTGTATTCGGTCCGTCTCGACGCCTATAATAACCACACAAAATTTCAAAAGTTTACATACCTGCATTATTGAATAATATAACTAAAAGTAAAAAAATTGGTGTCATTACTTTGAAGTCCACCTACAAGAAAATGGCGCGACCCACAATTTGTGCGTTAAACTAAAAATTAGTGCCTCTTATCAAAAAGCATTGTGTAAAGTTTCAGCTTCCTATGTTTCGTATTTATCTAGTTACATAAGAAAAACCAAAATAGTAAACCGATGTTGGTTAACCGAACAAATTCGAAAGGCTACTAAAAAGCGACGGTTTCATACATAGCGATGACCTTTTTTATTGGACGTATTACCACCATGCTGGTGTCCGTACAGACGCGATCAAACGTTTTTAGTCAGTAAAATTGACCTATGTACGGTAGATTTTATGGCCCTACGTACGGTAGATTTTATGGCCTTATGGCCCTGGTACCTTAAATACCTACTAAGGTACACATTGCGTACCTACCTCTACTCAAGTTTTTTGCCGTAGAAAATCTGCTGGCCAGTAAGAAGCCTACCTAATTCACAGGTACTCGTAACTAGGAAATAAAAAAACTAAGAATGTTGCGTTAACTAAATTATTTTTGTCAGTCGTTTGACATGATAAAGTCTGTCGGGTCAGTCGGCTAGTCAAAGTAGGTACTTAGTAGGTAGTATGAAATGAAAGGACTTTAATTCTAGGTTGATGCAGAAATGTTTATTTTTATTGAGTAGGGTAGGTATCCTAATTTTGATGCTTAACTTAATGATGACATCAAACAGTTAAAATTACTTAATTATAAATACTAGAACATAAATAATAATAATAATTTTCCAGGCATCGAAACCCTCGAAACGATGACAAAACTGTATCTAAGTACCTACTTTTATTGTTGTGTAAATCGACTTTTTATTTAACTGTATCCGTAGGTAGTTCTGTACCTACCTACCTAGTACTCAACACACAGTTTTTATTACATAAGTTGGTAACTAACTACCTACCTACGTTGGGTGTACGGTAGGTAGGTACCTAGGTACAGTTCGCCCAACGGATCTAGGCATTCGTGAAGTTAGCCGTTTGTCTGCGCAGTGATCGATTTTTTCATACCAAATTGTGTTCTGCGCAGACAAACGGCTAACTTCACGAATGCCTAGATTCGTTGGGCGAAGTGTACTTATGCTATCTTCATTCAATTCTAATATTATAGGTTACTACAGATGCATTGTTACTACAGAACCATTGTGTGATTTGTGGTTTTTATGTAGGTACCTAAGGAGGTACCTACATAAAAACCACAAATCACCTTTTTTGTCTTAGTATCGTAATAGTTATCTACTTAATAAGAGTGATAGAAGAAAATGAAAAAGAGAAACATGTGCCGGCCGACCCTACTTAGTGGGACAAGGGCAAGTATTTATTGATAATAATTAAAACGGCATAACGTAGAACCAATTACGCAAGAAGAAGAAGAAGAAGAGTTATCTACCTATTATTAATAGGTACCTACTAAGTACTATCTGGATACCACGTTTAAGTCCTTCCGTTCTCACACAAAATACTAAATGTATGTAGGTAGGTGCATCTGTAGTAACCTATAATATTAGAATTGAATGAAGATAGCATAAGTACACTTCGCCCAACGAATCTAGGCGTTCGTGAAGTTAGCCGTTTGTCTGGGCAGTGAACGCTTTTTCATACAAAATTGTGTTCTGCGCAGACAAACAACTAACTTAACGAATGCCTAGATCCGTTGGAAGAACTGTAGGTACCTACCTAATAAAATTATGTAGAATAGGTACTTACTTTAATAAACATGTAAATAACATGAAAACAGCTATTAGAATAAAATTCAATTTTATTCAAAACGTTTATTGCTTCATGTTAGTTACAAGATCATTTAAATCAATATTTAGATTGTATTTTTACATTGTTTTCTACATCAGTGTACTCTGGCACAACAAGTCTCAACCGGTTGGTGTGCAAATTTAAGAAGGTCATCGCTATGTATGAAACCGTCGCTTTTTAATAGCCTTTCGAAATTGTTCGGTTAACAGCGGTTAACCAACATGGGTTTACTATTTTGGTTTTAGCTTAATAACTAGATAAATACGAAACATAGGAAGCTGAAACTTTACACAATGCTTTTTGATAAGAAGCACTAATTTTTGGTCAAGCGCACAAATTGTGGGTTGCGCCGTTTTCTTGTAGGTTGACTTCAAAGTTATGACACATTTTTACACCATTTTTTTTACTTTTAGTTAAATTATTCAATAATGCAAGTATGTACACTTTTGAAATTTTGTGTGGTTATTATAGACGTCGAGACGGACCGAATACAGTTTTCAGCGACCTTGTGCATGGTCAAATTTAGATGCTAGGATCATTTTAAGGTTTTTAAAAAAAACGTGATAACTCAAAAACTATAAATATTTTCTTAAATCTGATTCCGTCACAAATTAGCACAAATTAAGAGCTACTCGTGTATATATTTTCTACAGGCGTACATACAGTAGTTTTTGAGAAACACGATTTTTCAAAACGTTACCCTAGCTGGAAAATCTAGAAAACGCAATATCTCGAAAACCTCAATTCGCACAAATTTTTTTTTTGGCGCACAAATTTGCACAAATATAAGCTATCTGCTGATATACAATTCATCTCTCTCCGACCATTGGTTTAGAATTTTCCAGCTGGAGCAACGTTACCCTAGCTGGAAACGTTTTTTCCCTTTATTTCAAAAACTACAATATGCACAAATTTTTAATTTCGCGCACATTTATAGCTCACTAGGCACTAATTTTTCCTCATTCTAAAATCTCTCTAGGAGACACTTTCCAGCTAGGGTAACGCACACTGGTCTGGGTAGTCTTATAGTACTAACTAGCTGATCCGCGCAACTTCGTCTGCGCTTTATTAGGATTCAAGTGCAGAAGTGTTACCTGTAGTGAATCAGACCAAGGAATCAAATTTTCCATACTAACTTTAACACCCTGTTAAACATCCATATGGGTTGATTTTTTAAAATTAGATAAGCCTATATTTAAGTACTTAAAGCATCTACGTTACAAATTTCATCACAAGCGGTTAAGTCGTCACGGAGATACGTGGCAACAAAACAAACACTCACTAGGTAACACAGACTTTCTTTTCGAATCTTAAGACTTTGAAACTGCCTTGCACCACCCATAGGGGTTGTTTTGAAAAAATAAAAAACAATTTATATTCTCTTTGATAAAAATACGGTCTTTAATAATCTTCAATTAATTAATAATTTTAGTGGGATAGGATTTGTTTAAACAGGTAAATATAAAATTTGAATTTCCAAAACGCTAAATGATCTGGGGCCGTAGTCTCGTTTATTTTTTCGTTCGTTTGATGAATATTCGGATGCTTCTTGCTACGATTCCTGACTTCAAGGGCCAATTTTCCGGTTTGAAATATTTGGTCTTAGGTTAGAACCGTATTTTAACGTTTAAAAAATTGGCCCTTGAAGTCAAATATCGTAGTAAGAAACAAACATCCGAATATTCATCAAACGAAGGGGAATTAAGCCCCCCGTATTCTTGACCTCGCAACGCTACCTAGTTGTGAAAATGAAAAATGTAGATGGCGTTGCTAACCAACGCCAAGGAAAAATATTTTATTTTCTAGCTGGTACCCGCGACTTCGTCAGTAAAATAACATAAGTCGCTGAGCGACTATACCGCCCAATCGGTAACATCTTAGTTCAGTCTTCTAAAGTCTTCTTCATCTTCTCTATCACTTCACTTCTTGGTTTCTTCTGGTTTTACTTCACTCCCCGGCTTCTTCTTCTCTTTATTCCTTCTTCCTCTTCATATTTTTATTAATGGCAACTAACTGTAAACTGTATTAACAGTATATTCTGCAAATGTCAAGTATCTTCACCTCTCAAATATGTATTATGTCACGTCAATTTGGTTTTGAAAAAACATGGCGACTTGTTATTTCAAAACCAACGAAAATCTTTCGTCAAATGAGAAATTTACTTGAATACTCCCCCATTCCATTTACCAAATCTCCTGTTACGTAATCCAAAGCTTCATTAGTAAAATGCCACCGAAATTACATAATAAAACCTAGTAAAACACGAGAAAAGTAAATAAAATAGCAGAGCCACAAGCTCCTTCAAAAATGGCGAAAGAACTCTTCTAAATCCTGGATACCACTGACTGTCTCGCCCAAATTGAAAATATACGTCTAAACACTCACTCGGCCACAGCACTCTCTCGGCCGGGTGACATTTTGCTGTCTCGCCACTCTACTCGGTAGGTCTAATCAGGCTATAAGCAGCATACTGGCAAAAATTCATGCTAGGAAAATGAAAATCACGTTCGCTCTCTTCTAAAATAGTTCACTCACTCGTTCGTTTCATTTCATTGTTTTCGTTCTTTCTTTTCTAAACGTCATTCGCTAGGGGCTGAACGTTTTCGAGATGGTATGTGTGAAAACATTCTAAAATTTATCGGAAGTTATCACTGAAATCCTAAGTGTGTTTCATAAAACCAAATTGATTCTTATTTGGGAAAGTTACATAGTTCGTCGTCCAAGAAAATATTTCGCCACTCAAAAGTGATTTGAATCGATCTTGATTAAAGTATCGATTCGTGTTAAAATTAGTCAAGAACGCAGTGAATACGCCTCAAGATGACGGTGAATATAAAGTCCTAGAACCCACATTCCTAAGTTCATCCCCAACCAAATCCCAATATTATAAATAATAAATATAATAATACCATCTATGTGTGAGTGAGGTTATGTTGTGTGAATGAAGCTGCAGCAGTTCACTAACCCTAAATAACTTTTCAGGGCAAAGTTAAGTGCTCCGAGCTGCGCACGAAAGATAAGAAGGAGCTCTTCAAGCAGTTGGAAGAGCTTAAAACTGAACTGACCAATCTACGAGTTGCTAAAGTAACTGGTGGTGTCGCTTCTAAGTTATCCAAAATGTAAGTACTTACACACTAATTCTTATTGCAGTATTGATTCATCTAACTCTAATTCATTTGTTTATCTACATAAGATAATGTGTAGATAATAGATTTTGATATGTACTTGTACTTATCACTACTGGCGGTTCCTTTAGGAATACTTAACTTTTATGAGATAAAAATGTCAAATTTTATTCAAATCCATTCAGCTGTTTCACCGCGAGAGCCAATCATGATCATGAACCGAGTAACATCTAAACTTTTGCATTCATACTAATAATAAACTTAATAATGTGTGGAGCAATGTGTAAGCAATAGGTTTTATTCAAAAAGCATTGTACAAAAATTATGTGTCTCTTCTTCGTGCCAGACTTGCTTCATGCATGTGTGACATGAGACTTTGTAGTCAGTCTTGTGCCACCATGTGTTCAAACATTTCAAGCTAGGTCTCGCGCTGCATTAAATTAATTTTTGCAAATGTTTTTGGAGACATTGGAAATGCTCCATCACTAAATATCTTACTGAAGTTGTCCCCTGATAGTGAATATGATGGCTTTAGGAGTTTCAATGACATTTTTATATTGTTTGCAGCCGTGTGGTGAGGAAAGCGATTGCCCGTGTCTACATTGTGTACCACCAGAAGATGAAGGTTAACCTCAGAAACCACTACAAAAACAAAAAGTACAAGCCTTTGGACCTGAGGACCAAGAAAACTCGTGCTATGCGTAAGGCATTAACCAAACATGAATCAAAAATTAAAACAATGAAAGAGATCAGAAAGAAGTCACTGTTCCCACCCAGAGTTTATGCAGTGAAAGCCTAAATAAACACAAATAATTAAAAATAATTGTTTTATTTTTTTCCTTTTGCAATCTAATTCAATTCAGAAACATTGTGCTGCTATTTTGAAAACTGATGGGTCTGGGACCATAACATCCTTGCCTATCAATCAACTTCAGTGTTTCACTACAAATAGTGTGCGTTACTGCAGTGGCATGTCAACTGATTCTGATGAAACTTGGGAAAAATTAGTGCCCTATGTTCTGTAAATGTGCCCTTAAAATAAAATTGGTGCCTATCAAGCTTTCAGAGATAATCTCACTTCCATGGCCAAGTAGCAGCATTTGTGCCCCCTGTGGTTGATAAGCTATTGCAATTGCCGCTGCAGTAACGTTTGACAGATATCCATATCTTCGGAACGACTGGAGGCACAAATATGATTCTTTGGGAGCAGGTGCAGTGTAACTTCAGGATGAGAGTTTAGCGCAGAAGGGCATGCAACCTGCTCCCACGCTAGTTTTGCGAGGATTTACTGAATAATTTTTCTTATCATGTAATAGGCAAAATTAGAGGTGGTAACTTGTGTGTTGCATTCTGTTGCTCCACAAAAAGTAACTACGGTGTGGATGTACCTTTATCCCACTGGACTAATATAACAAGGAAGAGAAAACACCATATTCAGCAGCTAGTTTTTTATTTTCACCATTTAGTTGGCCAGCCATGTCTCTTGTGTTGGTGTTTCATAATACTATTGTAGGTATTGCTAATTAAATAACATAAAATAAGTTTGTGATGGAACTTGAATTGATTGAAAACGAATATGCAGAAGCCATCCCAGGTCCACAAGATCCTCTTATTTTCGTAGGCAGTACTGCTTGGGTCTACTAGTAGAGTGATGAATAGACAACCATAATGATTAATATTAATCTATGATTCTGCAAGAACTTATTTTGCTTGTCATAAATCTTTGTATCTCATAGATCTTCATGTTTAACTTTTTTGCGATGTGGAAATGACCAAAACTCTGATGGTAAACCCTTCACATCTCTTTCTCTTTTTACAAATGCAGTGTAAGATGAAACACAGTTACCAATAAAATAATTAGCATGTCCTAAAATAGCCAAATCTAAATGAACATTAGAAGGTTGTAGTCTAACAATCTTTACATCTACATGTTGCAATGCAGTTTTAAGCTCGTCCACCATGTGGTTTGAATCTGAAGCAACATAGATGTACTTTATGTCATCGAGTTTTTTCAATGCCCTTTTTAATTGTCTGAAAAAGAAATGAATGATTAGATTAAAAATGAAAGGTTTTGAATATAACTACAGCTTAACAATTGGTACCAAGTTAATTGCATGCTGTGAGTTTGTTACTTTCCTAAGTAGGTATTCCCATGAAAAACAATCTTAAATTTTCACTCACTTTATGATATCAGCGGGCTGTGGTAAGCACATAGACATTTTCAATGGTCCTCTTTCATTTTTGTAACCAACACATTGAGGTGCTGCAAATAACATGGGGCTGTCCTGTACATGTCGACAAGCCTTCAGCCAGTCTTGGCCATTGCGGAGATGAATTCCAATGAAACCACCTCCACTCATGTTTTTCTTAATAAACAACCTTGATGCATTTAAAATAGTATCGCTCCAAACCAAATATTTGTGTAGATAAAGATTTTCTTTTTGGACTGGGAAACTAGCAGGTGCACCTGGAAATTACAAAGTGACAGGAGTAGGAGGATACCTTTTGAGCATAATCAGGTGGTGAGTTAGCAACAATCTATAGATTTTAGCCTTACCTGTAAAAGCTAAAACAGGCCATTCCCTATGATTGTATTTCTGTTTCCATCTATTAGTCATCACATTATTGTGTGCATCATAATTGAGTGGTCCATAGAATTCAGAATCTACAAAATCTATATCAAAAGTATTCCAAAATGGACCAAATGGATTACCAGATTTAGCATTACAACTTCTTTCAATTTCACCAGTTCTTTGAGTGTAACAAAATGAAATTCTTTTACTATCAGGCCATATGGTTGAGGCCATTTTATTCATAAATTGTTCCATTGTTATTACTTTGTGATACTGATTTAATACTTCTGTTTTAAAGTATGTATCAAATGGAACTTGTATTGATTTAGGTTCTCCATAGCGATACTCCACCCATGGAGGGAGAAGTAGTGTTCTATTTAAACTTTTGCTAAAAGCTAATACACCTAAGAAATGATCAGCTTGATTCCCAAACCTTCCTGAAAAATAACAAACATATTCAATAAGTCAAGTCATCACATTGATTAGTTACAGTGAATAGTGTGAAAGTTGAAAATGTAATTAAAATAAATCAACAGAGATTTATTAATAGGAGGAGATGGCTTGCATTGGCGCACCCTAGTTAACCGCTATAAAATGTAGTGACTGGTCCTCTAGGTCATGTTTTCCCTTCTACAAAACTATCAGATTATTGTTGTAGTAAGTATTACTATTTCGTTCAAAGATTTCCTGTTATCCCAGAAATCCTGATGTGATGTAAGAATAAGACCTAAGATGTACATTTGCCATCATATGGACTAATCTTCATTCAATAAAACAAGCGATAACAACAAACACTTACCCATACACGGACAATAAGCAACATAACCTTCTTGGTGACTATAAACGCTTAAAACATTCAAAAGAACGGTTACTAGTATTTTCATTGTAGTTGAGAGTATATCCCAAGTTTATATTCGGCTGTAAATCTAAAGTTTACATCTAAATCTATTGAAGAAACAACATTTACAAAGACCGATCGTTGGAGGTAGCTCGCTCTCGTAGCCAAGTCATAGCGTTTTACACTACTCTACAATGTGTATACAAACAAGTTGTGTGCTCCTCATTTAACCTCGCCAACTACTTTTGAGACTTTTAGGGGCCCGCCAAGAGTGTGAGCCATGTATGTTACATAATTACTGGAGAACCGAACGAAGCGAGTTTCTGTCTTTTGAAATAATTATTAATACTAATTAACTTTGTTCTGTTCTATCTATTTGCACGCACAAACTATTAGATGCTATTTGCACGATACTTCAACTCAACCACAAACTATTATTTCTATGACTTCAACACAAGGTGGAAGGAAGATGGTCATGCCACAGATTAGGTAGAGATAAATGGTCATGCTTATGCACCTGATAAGTAAGTAAGTCATGCACAGACAAACCGTCTGTGTGCTCATGTCATGCTACCACCCACAGACTTCACCATGTGAATTTGAATGAATGAATGAAATGACAATGGCTTCAAGTAAAAAAAAATTACTAGCTAGACTGACAGGTAAGGTAGGTTGGTGTGTGTGTGTGTGTGTTGTTATTGATTGAGTTGAGCTAAAGCACAGCACTTTGTAATAGTTAGTTTAATTTTGTGTTTTGTTGTGAGAAAGTTTTGTTTAACGTTGAGCACTTACTACTTAAATATAGCTATGACTACTACAAATTTAGAAAAAACATGTGATAGTCACAATGAGTCAATATCCTATGAAAAATCCTTAGAATATTGGGCGGATATTCCGCCGACTCTTGATGGAGTTCTTGGTGGGTTCGGCTTCATTTCCAATGTTGATATTGATGGTTCAGAAAAGTTTTTGAAGTCCCTATTCGTCTCCAATAACGCCCCTTCGACTGGAATAGCATTAGACTGTGGAGCTGGCATTGGAAGAATAACTAAGTTTCTACTAACACATCACTTTCAAGAAGTGGATATTGTAGAACCAGATGAAAAATTTATCAACTCAATCAAAGAATTCGTGGGAGAACACAGCTCGAAGCTCCTTAACCTGTACAAAGTTGGGCTGCAAGAGTTCAGACCCGTTAGAAAATATGATGTTATATGGAATCAGTGGGTTTTAGGATACCTCACTGATGACGATTTGATAGCATACCTGAACCGTTGCAAGTAAGTATTACTACTTCTTTTATAGGAGGGTAATGAAAGTATTATATATTATATCATGTTACCTAGTTCTTTTGAAGATGAACCCATGCACTTAGCATGGGAAAAGGGCAGGAAGAATAATATTATAGGGTGAGAGTCAGCGACTGGCAGACATTTGTCATATTTCTCATATCATATTATAAAAGCTGTACCTATGTTTGTCTCTTTATAGCCTCTGTGTAGGTAATCATTCACCATTACTGGGGTTATACAAGGACAAACACTCAGCCTTTATAAATTGATAAAGGTCAGTTCACTTTGCTTTGGGGCTAAAAGTGATGATCCTACAGATTAGCTATTTCCTGTGGGGTTCCTCATGATTGACATAATGTATCTTATCCTATTATAAATTCCCATACTGTATTTAGTACTAATGTTAGATTGTCCTAATGATTACTTGACATAACAATACTACACCTATTTGCAATAGTCCAATTATTAGGTAAACATAACAATGAATAGTCATAAAAAAACAACCCCTACATACAGTAATCCTAAAGTTATAAACCCTAACAATATTTACTTCTAATAAATAAACATTATATCAGTTGAAGTCATAATTGCATTTAATCCTAAAAATCCTAAAATGTTCATTTTGAGTATGGTAAGTCATAATTGCATTTAATCCTAAAAATCCTAAAATCTTCATTTTGAGTATGGTATATACTCAAAATGAAGTCTTATGAACAAATGTACCTAAATAGATGCTTCCGCGGCCACTACAGTGGCACGCTCGCTACGCTCACTCGCCTCGCGCGTTAATGAACACTACTCAAACATAACCTAACCAACTAAATTCGATCTGTGAGAATGAGTGAATCCACTTAACTTTTTCTGGTCACTACTCAAACCTAACCTAACCAACTGACTATAAACATTATGTCAATCGATAGGACTCCATTTTCTGTAAATTCAACTAATTATTAGAAAAATCAATCAAAAATAATATTTTAAGTAACAAAAAGTGTAATATCCATAATATCTAACATTTGAATAGTTGGTAATTTAAAATTAAAAAAAAAAATTATAATTGACATTATATTTACCATAAAAAATATTTCAGAAAGGCGCTGAATGAAAATGGTGTTATTGTCATAAAAGAAAATGTTACATCATCGGGTGTGGCTGAAACGGATGAAACTGATTCCTCAGTCACAAGGCCACTTAAACTTTTTATTAGAATATTTAAGCAATGCAATTTGAAACGAGTTAAGCAATGTAAGCAAACTAACTTTCCTAATGGTATTTATCCTGTGTATATGTTTGCACTAGCTCCTGATTCTCCGATCAGAGAACAGTGAACAGAATAAAGTGCAATACAATAATAAGTAAGTATATATTTATTATGTAGGAGGTATAACTGAGAATAGCAATGATTTGTGCACTTCTATTCTATACCATAAAGTGACCTTATTTAGAAACCCAACAGTTGTCCACTCTTATTTGTGATAATATTCAAGTGACAAAGTAGTAGTAGTAATTTTATATTGCAATAAATAACAGAGTTAATAATTTAGACAATTTTATTACACAAGTCTATAAGTGCAACACAGATGGACTGGTAACAGTAAAATCTGTTTCCTCACGGCATGGTAGACTAGACATTAATCCACTAAGCAAATAAATTAAAGTATTTTCAACAACATACCATTTTATTGCCTTTTAGATTCTTAAAAAATAACTATACCTACTGTATGTTAAGTATAGGTTTGAAGATAATATAATAAGCAATTCTAATAATAAATACCCCACCTGCTTGCAGTTGACTACAAATTAAAATGCTATTTTCTGTTTTCGTTACCTAGTAATTTTTTTATAGTTTAATTATTGGTTAATCAGTATAATTGAATGGGAAGTATCTACTTATTAGGTATGGACTTTTTAGTAATTTCTGATATATTTTTGTTTAGTATGATGATAGCCATTTATGCCAACTAACTCCTAAAACATTTTTTTCCCCTTTTAATATCTGTAATCGGCTGTATAGCCATAATCAGATCATTTCATTGGAGTCATTGTTTTGAGGCGCCCTTCCATTGATTGGCACCACACTGGCTATTAGATAAGTCAGCTTCGCATGTCCAGGTTTAGCACCTGCCATATCTTTAGGCGATTTACGCTTTCTCCGTTATTTAGGAGGTTCTGGGCTAGTGTGTGTTTGTTTGTGTTCTAAGTCTTTTCTTGTACCTACTTTAATGGCATATTTACAGACTTCTTCTTTGACGGTTGGCATTTCCAGGTATTCGTGTATTTCGGTGTTTCTTTCTACTCCTACAACATAAGTAAAATAGTAAGTATGTACTTACCTCCTTTTTCTTCTTCTTTTCTAGTCTATAATTTATAGGTATTTATTACAAGTATTCACTCATTTTTAGGGTTCCGTACCTCGAAAGGAAAAAACGGAACCCTTATAAGATCACTTTGTGGTCCGTCTATCTGTCTGTCTGTCAAGACCCTTTATCTCGGGAACGCGTGGAGGTATCGAGTTAAAATTAAAACCATATACATATGTACTCAGGTCTACGGTCCCTTTAAGCTGTGAAAAAATCAAACTTCTATGTTAACTATGTGTATGTATTATATGTTCTATGTTCAAAGTGATCCCAGCGGTCCTACAAAATAAATGCTTTTTGACTTTAACGCAAAAAAAAAGATACGGCCGTTTAAGCCACAAAAGACGTATATTTCAACACTCATGGAAATCATAATTGATAGGGTATTTCCCGTTGACCTAGAACTATGAAATTTGGCAAGTAGTATCGTCTTAGACTACAAATACAGTGAAACATCTGAAAACCGTATATTTTTGTTAAATCACAGAAAAAACAGGGCCTAATGCAATGGGGCGAAATTTTGAAGGGAGTTAACCGTGTCATGTGGGGTGTCGTACGAAAGGGCTTCATTGGCACAAGCTTAAACAGATTTTTAATTATTTTTATGATGCTTAGTATTCGATTTATGACGAAAAATTAAAAAAATAGAATCCCTTCTCATGTGTAACTTTGGTGTATGTAGGTAGGTAGAACATAACTAAATCCGTGTACATAACAGTTTTCACTGTATAATACGTACCTACATAGTCCTTTGTACGGAACCTTCAGTGGGCGAGTCCGACTCGCACTTGTCCGGTTTTTTTTTTAAAGGAATGGCATGTAGGTTGGTACCTACCATATACCATACCAACCACTACTTAGATAGATAGATAGATAAAATATTTATTTGGCACACATAACATTTCAACACAGACACAAAAACAAAGACAAGTAACAAGTATGTAGGCGCACAGGTACCTAAAAACAAATTAGAAAAAAAAAATGAAATACACCTAAAACTAGTAGTCTGGCACCTACATAGGTGGGTGCAACAGTGGTCTGTGTGCTGTAGTGAGCCAAAAAGGTCCAGTCTCAGCTTATTGTTACTCCATGCCCGAAGGTACACAGTAACGCTGATTTTCAGACTGGACCTGAGAAAAAGTGATATATCTACTTAACATGCAGTTGTAAATAGGTCATATAGGTCAATATACAGGGTGGAATTAGTCCAGATTTCATGGTTTTCCTTATATCTAAAAAACTTGATAAATATATCAAGTTTTTTAGAGAGATTCATCCTTATAATTGAACCTAACGATCGATGCAATAAAAGTACAGTGTGTAATTTTTACAGATTTTAGTCGGTTCGATTCCCAGGTGTGGCAAGCGAATTTTCAAAAATCTTTGCATGCAGTTTTCTTTCTTTTCAAACATTAAGGATTGTTTTCTTTGAGTAAAATTTTCTATCTACAGTAGAGTACCTACTTTCCCTCCAGGGTGGCATTACAAAATTCCACCCGATATACCTACGTGAGAACTAGATGGCGCTAATCTCTACTTTTTAAATATTTTTTTACCCGATTTTGTAGATTAAGTAGGTATCGTTGCTTAAAATAACACATAGGTAGGTAGAATTAAAATTAGGGAACGTTTGAAAGAGAAGGTAATTTTAATGAATAAAACTTGAAGTTATTACAAAAAGTTTATTGTGCGGTGTTTATGTTATAATTATTAACTTTAATATAATTTCTTACATAGTCACGATCAGTTTCCGTTAATAGGGACCAACTTTCTAATTCGACGAATATTTCTAAGCTGATACAACTTTGAATTATCGTTTCAATGGATGACATCGTTAATGTATCGGTCTGCATGATGCGTAATTCTTTTAAATAAACCATCGGGTTCTTATCCAATACTTTAGCTATAAAATCATCAGTCAATTGTACAGCTGTTCCAAAATGGATGAACTCAACATTTATACAATTAGTCAAAAGAAATAGCAACTGTTCATGAGTGCATTCACACACCAAAGTTAAACGTTTCAAATTCCTAAATGGCGATATTTCTAACTTTTTTGTATACAATGAAGTATGTTGTATTAATATACAGTTATATATTGTTAGAGATTCTAAACATGGGCACATTTGACTGATATACATAAGGGCGTTTAAATCAATCTGATCAACATGTTCTAAATGCAAATAAGTGATGTTGCATCCTTTCACTTCTAGCACTTGTTTGATTTGATCTGCATAAAATTCGCAGGAGAGCAATTTAAGCTCACGTAAATCTCTGAGACCAATTATAACCATTAGATCGCTTTGTAAAGTATTATGAAACACAGTCAGGCTGCGTATTAATGGACACATTTGAACAGTAAGTTGTAACTGATTCCCTGTTGCATAGCGACTTACGAACGTCTTCAAATTAAACTGTTTGTTGTCCGGATATGTCATGTCAATATATTCTAAAACTCGTCCTATATCATCACACCTGCCTATATCCTCAATGTTTGAACAGTATAAAAGTAATCTTACAAAGCCGTCCAGACTAACGAAAGTTCTGTATAGCTGGACACTTCTCAAATTATGCATTTGTGCTAATATATCTACACTATCATTTGTTATACATTTAGAACAAGATAGATCTAACTTTTCAATAAAATAACAATTTTGAGCAATGCATTTCAAAATGTTGTCGGTACAGTCGTAGTTTATAAACAAATACCTGAGAAAATGCAACTCTTTAAGTGATGAAATGATTGCTCCTTCCATGTCGGCCGTTTTCCATCCGCCTGAGAGCGAGCCAAGGTTCAGATGAACTAATCCAGTCAGCATGTACAGTTTGGAATAAAACGTCGAGCGTAACATTTTGGGTATGATGTCCATAGATACTAATGTTAAATTTTTGGTAAATAATATTTCAGACATTCTTACCACAACATTCATTTGATTTACGAACTTTCCCATAGACCCTCGAAATCCTAATGACCGCTTTGTTTTGTCTAAAAGTTCAGCCAGTGCTCTTATTGCTTCCTTTGCTACAGAATCTTGAAGCATCCAGGGTACATTATATTCTAAATATAAACGTAAATAATCGATTAGACCAGAGAGTTTAGCGTGTGCTCCAGCCATATCCCTTTGCGATAATATCGCTACTGGTGTCATCGCCTTTTCTGCTTGAATGGCTACCCAATCTCCAAGACTGTTCATCGCCAACTTTTCAAGAGGCTTCGGTTGCTTGTATCTCGACATTTGGTCAACGTTTACTTACTGTAATAAAAAAATACATAGGTAAGTATAAAAAATAGGTATGTTTCTATGCATAAGTACCTAAACATACATTTCTTAAATTGATGCTCAAGGTTAGGTACAGTAGGTAAGTAGTCCTAGTACTGTAATAAGTAGGTTAAGGTTATTTACCTTAGTTTTGATAGTAATAGTAGGTAAAATGCTCCTGAATTATCTTTCGAGGTAAGTAAGCCTACCATAAATAGTACCTACGTAGGTATAACGGTTTAGTGCGTTTCTTCAGAGCTAAAGATTGGTTGTGCGCACTGTACCTACTTACATTATTATTATACATAGGAAACACCCAGACCCGAGACAATACCTTGTAGATCATACAAACATTTATCCCGCGGCGGGAATCGAACCTCTGCGTCGCAAGTGGATCTTCGCCCACTGCGCTACAGAGCGAAGACAGAGGTCGTCATAAAATCTAATTTGCCTAGGTAGGTAGGCTTACTTAGATAAAATTAAATTCAGGTAGGTAGGTACCTACTAATGTAAGTAGGTAAGTATCGTTTTTTTCACGGATTTAACTGTGTTTTTTTTTATGCCTGTGTTTGCAGGGTATGACTGCAATTATCTAAGTTTTTGAATTAGGTTAACTTTACTCTAGTGTAAAATCGGAGAAAGTGGTAGCTGATACTCTACATACCCAGTAAAATGCCCTGTCACTGAAGCTTTAAAAAATATTTACCAATCTAAGGTGGATGGGTGAGACACAACACAACCTTCCTAATAAAACCACACTGCAACACGTTATTATGTAACAGAACCTGCTTATTTATTTTGCAAAATGTAAACTTCATTAATTTACAAGAATAGCTCAGAAAAATAAAAAGCAGGATACATTTCCAATGTATGACGCAAGTTCAGCGCATGCGCAGCCACACATAAATGTGCCTACCGGCCTAGCTACGTTGGTTATTTAATTTTAGAACGAACGAAGTCAACAGACTTCCACTAATGCGTTCCTAATGTTGTGAGTAGGTAGTACCTAGTACCTATCTCAATACCGTACTACGTAGGTAGGTAGGTACTTACTCGATAGGTGGGAAGATGTAGATATTGTAGGTACCTACTACAATTTAAGAAAGAAATATCTTAAACTTAGTAAAAGCTCAATCAATAAAAAAGTACCTTTAGAGGCGCCTTTATGTAATTCAAACCGACTTCAAATAAGAGGAGGTTCACAATTCGTTCGTACGATCAGAAAGAAGATCGAACCTTCGATCAAAAATTGACCGAAGGTCTCTAGATAAAGGATTGGCCCTGAATTAGCCGTCGCGCAAAATATCACCCACCTTACTTGAAATGTGAGAACGTATTTCGTTTAGTTGGGTTGAAACACCGGCAATGTCTACAAGCTTGTCAATACCGCAAGTTGCATTGAAAAGTTGCAAAAATAATGTCTGAAAAAGCAATTTAACGGCCGGAGAATAGAATTAGAATAGAATAGAATAGAATTCATTTATTTGCGTGAAGCATGGTACAATATAGTTCTTAATTAAAATACAAGTTCTTCATACTCCGTGGTGCAGTGACCTACATGCAAAAATTTAAACATTTAAAACACAATAAATTAAATAATATTCGGTAGACCAGGTGCAGTAATAATAATAATGATGTCATTCCATACAATAAAAACATTTTTGAAAAAAAAAATTGAATCGACTTCACAGAACACAAACAGAAGAACCTTCTACACACTAAAAAGAGAAAAATAAGAATATAATTTGAAGTCGGTGCCTAACTATTCATTTACATCTAAGAAATTCAAAAGAACTTGGGTGCAAAATTGTATCCTGGTACGCTATCGCTCGATTTCTTTTTTTGATAGGTACTTAATCGTATTCACTTGGCACCGACTTCAAATTATATTCTTATTTTTCTCTTTTTAGTGTGTAGAAGGTTCTTCTGTTTGTGTTCTGTGAAGTCGGTTCAATTTTTTTTTTCAAAAATGTTTTATTTTTCACTTTTTAGTGTAAGTAAATAAATATTGTGTAAATAAAAGTGTATGTGTAAATAATATAGTAAGCTAAGAGTACATTAAGACTTTGCTTATCGTAGCTTAAGTAGGAAAGGATAAGAGAAGTCATGGGCAGACCTACTAAAGGACACACCGGAGTTCAGCAAGAGGGAAAACTATCAATCCATAAGGAAAAGAAAATATTTTGGACTACCTCGGGTGTAATACCCTTTCAAACTATTTAATGTTTGACTCAGATTGTGAGTCAGGGTGTGTTGTGTAGTGAGAATGAGGTTTTTTGAATGTTACGGGAAAACTGTCAATCCCTCAGGAAAAAAAAAATATGGCGCCACCTTGAGAGTATACCTCTTTCTAACAAAAAAAAAAATTTGGAAATCGGGCCACAATTTTCTTAAAGTTCAGTGATTGTTTTAGTTTTACGGGAAAACTTTTAATCCCTCAGGAATAAAATTTATATGGGACCACTATAAGACCCTTTCAAACAAAAAAAAAATTTGGAAATCGGTCCACAACTGACGGAAATATCGGTGAACATACATAAAAAAACATACATACAGCCGAACATATAACCTCCTCCTTTTTTTGAAGTCGGTTAAAAATGGAATCGAAATAGAAACGTCGAAGCGCGGAAAACCGATACTTCTACGTGCTGGCTATAGATATCATAAAAGACAAGCAAACAAAAATAATTCCAATTCTAGGGCGACTTTTAGAAAGACAACTTATTTAATTACAATATCTACACGATATAGGTATCTATATCTACACGTCGCTACTATGTCTAGCCCCTTTAAGCTACTCTAAACTAATCGTATTATAATAATTTAAAAACTTTTTGACCTGACTGTACAAAACAGCTTCAATATTTTGATAGTCTCCCAATTGACAGTAAAAAAATATTTAAAATCAAAAGTGTCAATAGGGACAAAGTGTCCTAAGCTTTTGTGTCCCAAACGACAGCAACCCTGCTTGACGCTAGCTATGAGTACCTACTAAGTAATATACAATACAATTGTACGTTTGCTTTTTTTCAAAAAATACCCTTGGGTAGGTACCTTCTTCTTCTGCTGTATTTTAGGGGTGGGGTGAACTTTTTTATTTAGGGTTGGGTTGAAAGGGAGGATTTAACTATCCCCGAAACAGGGTGTTGGCGGTGATTAAGTAGGTATGTATGGATTTTTTTAAGTGGGATTGATGGATTTGTGGATTTATGAATTTGTGCATCTGTGCTGTGGATTTATGCGAGGGCATCAGATTAAATTATGTGATTGTGAGTCACATTAAGAAGAGTGAGAGCGAGATGAGGGTTAGATTGTGGGTCAGATTTAGAGAGTGAGACTCGGACTCTGTCATCAAAGTTGAACTTGCAGTCATAGTCACTCAGTTTAGTTAGTGATGAAAAGCTTAAGCTTAGGTACTCAAGTGATAAGGGCTACGTTGATAATTTTGTACCACGAATGAAGTCGCGGGCGTTCCGCTAGTATAATATATACTCGTAATAGGTACCTGGGGCCGTATTCGCGTTCCGTTTTTCGTTCGTTTGATGAATCTTCGGATGCTTCATACCGCGATATCTGACCTCAAGGGCTAATTTTTGGTTTGGAACGGTCCTAGGTTAGAACCGTGTTTAAACGTTTGAAAAATTAGCCCTTGAAGTCAGAAATAGTGGTGGGAAGCATCCGAAGGATTCACCAAACGAATGAAAAAAGGAACGCGAATACGGCCCCTGCTAGCTAGGTACCTAATTCTCACGAACATCAAACTATTTTTTTTAACACTTTGGGGTTATGTGTGGGTGGATAAATGAAAAGCTAATCCATATCCATATTTTTATTACATTAATATTCAGTGTAAAGAATTGGTACAATAAAAATATTAAAGCATTACATTTCTTCCATTGCTTTTGTAGTTTAAAATTTATAACTAATTTGTGTAATAAAATGCACGAGAGTAATAATTAATCAATAGCATTGACTTAATATTTTCTTATCTATTACTATCACTTTATCCTTTGGTAAATAAAATAAACATTATATGCATTTAAGTATATAAAAAATAGCATAATATTGTCCTGTATAATGCAATATTTTGCGTGGTTTTCGTGTTGGTGCAACACACAACACATGTAACCCCTATCTATTTACTAATTAGAGAAATTCTTTCTTTTTTCAAGTTTTATTTACGTTCTTTGGATCATATATTATCTGGCATAAGCCAACGTCTAAAAATGTATATTGGTCATTTGTAAAAACAACGCGCGTAGCGTAGTGTCTACTGCCGCTAGTGGCAGCTTTATTTTCAACCGACTTCAAAAAGGGAGGTTCTCAATTCGTCTGTACGTTTTTTTTTACTTGTTACGCGATTTATTGACTGATTTTCAAAACTATTTTCTTGTTTGAAAGGGTATACTCCCGAGGTGGTCCCATATAAATTTTATTCCTGAGGGATTTATAGTGTCCCGTAAAACTCTAAAAACCTTCGCTCCTAGCCATGTTACATATTTGTACTGACGATTTACTATTGTGACTCGTCAGTTTGAAATAAGTAATGCCAGAGGGGTTATTCCCGTTAATTTTTTATTCGTTTGATGAATATTCGGATGTTTCTTACTTCGAGCTATTATAGGTAAATGTATTCGGTCGATAAGAAGATCAATGTTAAAACACGGTCCTAACCTAGGACCAAATATTACAGGCTGAAAAATTGGCCCTTGAAGTGCAAAATTGTAGTAAGGAACATCCGAATATTTATCAAACGAACGAAAAAAATAACGGTAATACGGCCCCAGGAAATGATGTGCCGCGTTTCCTTCCGATCAGGAAGTCTCAAGAATTTCCAAATAATACCATTAGTCGCAGGTGCATAGGTGGAGTCTAAGCGCTATCTGTCGATTCGATTTTTATTCTATTTATAGGGTGGGCTTATCCTCACTTGACGCCCTGAGTCACGCCGCGTCCTGAGTCTAAACATTGAAGTCAGTCGGTTTTCTTTTTAGTTTTTAAAATGTAATTACTAATTATTATATAAGAATGTCTCGCTCTTTCTAAATCACTATCAAGGCATCACGTTGGTTAGGAACAATAGTTACTAAACCACTCCAGTTTACTAGTTGCTTTCGAGACTTCATATTATCCTACGAAATTGTATGTCCTAACAGTTTCCCTAACAAATTACATGAAATCACATCAATGCTTGGCCAAGAATCAGCCATTGGTGTATAAATATTAAAAATATGTTTGATTTTATGTTGCATGTGTGTATATAAAATTCTTAGGTATTTAATTTATCTAGCAATAAGCAAGAATCACAATCACAAATAAGCTTGTCATTCATATCATAGCGAAATAAGTTAGCCTAACTAAAATTAATAATTGATTTGAGGCATTGAACACCAAACACTAACAGGTTAACAATTATTGTTAGGTAAGAAACCCATTGATGAAGTAGGTATTTCAGGTAGGAACCTGTTAGTGTAGGTGAAAAGACACTGGCCCTAAAGACACATATAGGTAGGCCAAAAACGGATTAAAAATTAAAATATTAGCACTCTATAAACGTTTCTGTGCCCATTTCATGTCATCAGCTCGCGGTTTACAGCCAGTCATGGCTTCAATGATAGCTTCAAGTGTGGACCAAAAGTGTAGTTTTTCTAGTGGCCAATTAAGCCAACCAGTGGTGATACAAAAGTAAGTCTCGTGCGGCGCTACGTGGTGGATGCGGTGGTGGCGCCGCGGCAGCACTATGTGCCACTCCTGCAGCCACACCACCCACGCAGGCAGGCCAAAGTACGTATGTGACCATTTGTGGATCTGGAATTTATACATTTACAAGTTAAATTATGATAATTATAATTTATATTAGCATTAACACTTTCCATACATGGTTAAATGACTAGGTAGGTTAGGAACTATCTTAGAATGATAGGCAGAAATGAGCCGATTCAGTTTTCAGGAGATCGCCCAGTTTAAAGTGACAGTCATGTCAGGAGTTACGTCCTCGATTTTGATTAAATTAAGAACTGCATTTAAAAAAAGTAAATGATTGCTTTATTTTTCTTTCATGTAGTAATTTTGTTTCATTTAGGCGACACATATTTCATTTTGAGTGAACGGTGCCGAATGAAAGGTGAAAATGAATGAAAAATTAACAGTCTGATTTCACCTTCAGCAACCTTTTAGATTAGAAAGCTTGTGTTATAGACACAGACCCACAGACGACCGTTTTGTCTGTGTGGGTACCCATCCACACAGAAATGGGTACCACATGACTGACTACCTGACTACTTAATGTAAGTGTACCTATAATCTTTTTTTGTAAATAAGTACTATATACCTACTAGTATATTTAAATCAAAAAAACATCCACAGACCCGAGACAAATATTTGCATCATCATATCCCTGACCTTATCCCTTATATCAAATATTTGCAGATTATACAAAACAAACATTTGTTCCGCAGCGGGAACGAACCCGCGACTTTCTGCGTCGCATACGAGATATCTGTCATTAGGTAAAAATTGGTATGTGGTATCAATATATATGGTACCAATACATTATGTAAAGTGGGTGTTCTTATTTTCTTTCAAAACAGCAATGGTTTAAGCCACAATAAATATTGGAGGAGAGACAAGCCACACAACATCATCTAGCCCCAAGCTAAACAAAGCTTGTATTATTTATGGCACATAAGAGATAATACTGTCAGATAATTGTTAATAAGATTAGTTCAACCATAATGGTTAGATTATCCAAACTATTTTAAAATAAATAAGTATGTTTATCTAAACTACTTGTTTTCTAATGAAAAACCTCAGTATAACTTTTACATGATTCACTACCTACAAATACGTCTAGGTACATAATCTAATTTAAAAAGACATTTTTACCAAGACTCAACTTTTTCTACTGAGCAAATATCTATATAGAGAGCTCAAAATCTGAAATTATTTTTTATTAAAATTTATTTTCTTCAGTGAATCGAATATTGGCTTACTTAAAGGCTGTTTGTCAGCTACATGTAGGTACTGAAAAAAAGATTGCGATTTACACACCCACATAATCATTTGTGTATTAAAAAAAAAAGTATTCTAAGCTTGATTATAATAGAAAATTAGTAAAAAAAAATTACGACGAAGTTACTAAAAGAGATAATTAATTATTTTACTTTGTTGGCTGACTATAGCATTTTTCATGTAGGAATGTATCCCTGACACAGAACTTTTACGTTTTACGCTGTACATAATGAAAAATTTGGAAATAAATGGAATAGTGATAATATTAAAAGCCGTATTGTAGCCGTGTTGGGCGAATGGGGTTGTACCTCGACTTTCAATCCGAAAGTTGTGGGTTCGAATCCCGGCCGTGCATCAATGGATTTTGCGTTTCGTAAAATTTATATGTGCTTTAACACGTGCTATAAACGGTGAAGGAAAACATCGTGAGGAAACCAGTTAGTTTTCTTATAGGCGGCGATGGGCTTGCAACCTGTCACGTATGGAATATTAACTTCTGCAAGATGTGAGCATGTATCAAATATGTGTCTGGACATGCCTCTGACTACCCCCCTTAGACATCTTCAAAAGGATCTGGAATAAGTAAGATCTGAGAGAATGTCTACCGCACCTTGGGGATACAGTCGTGAACCTGTTTACGTTTACGTTTTTTACAACTTAAAAAAAAAGAGGATTTTGTCTATTTAATTTTTTAAAATTCCAGAAATTAACATAAAAGACCTTTGCCCAGCCCAGGGACAAAATAGGTTAATTAAAAAAAAAAAACATAAAAGAGCCTTGTCACGGAACCGTTCCTATGTGATAAGGACTATAATAGTAACATGCTTTTTTTTCTGAGCATGAGTTCTCAAAATGGGGTTCAAGTTTAGAAATTGCCACATAAGAGTTCCAATTTAATTATTATAATTAGGTTTATTTAATAGAATCAAATTAGTATATCTTTACCTGATTTGTCATTGCTACAAAGATGCAACACAGATACCAATATGCTATCCAGTGAATCTGTCCCACTATGTGCTCATCATCATAGGTGGACAATTGCCACACAATACGAGCTAGCACTGGTATTGTAATGGCAAAGTTATCTCCGTTTGTCTCGACAAAGTCATGTCGCGTAATTGAAGTGGGGTCAATGTGATGTTCACGAAAGGGGCGCAGAAAATTCTGAAAATATTAAGTATATAATACTAGCTGCGCTCCCGCGATTCCTCGGGATTGTTTAATTTTATTCGGGACAAAAGGTAGCCTATGTCCTTTCCTGGGATACAACCTTTAACTATGCCAAATTTCAGTTTAATCTGTTCAGCGGTTTGGGCGTGAAAGCGTAACAAACAGACAGACAGACAGAGTTACTTTCACATTTATAATATTAGTATGAATAGTATGGATTAGTAGGATTATAAAATCACCAAACTACAAATAAATTTGGGTGTTCGCTAATAGCATCAGAATAATAACATTAATTTTTAAAGTGTTAAACCACATGACCCTATGTGTGTACATAACACATGTAGGGGTTAATTTTTCTATAAAAACATTTACAGTTCCAGGAAGTCTCCTATAGACTTTTTACTCTTAGTCTATTTCTAAAATTAAGTTGTATTAATCTGTAAACTCAATCAACTCACCTTCCCAATCAATGGCAGATCAACTGCACCCCAAGTGTCTGCAGCCCAATGTACAACTCCAGATGCAAAGTCAGCCGTCAGAACTCCAGCCAATGCTGCCAGTACCAGAGAAGCATCAGCATGGATATGTCTGCTCATTAGAATCCCAGCGTAGGCACACAATGCACAACAGGCAATAACACAAACTAGCTCTTGTGTCTTCTTGCCTGGATAGATAGATAATAAGCAATTTTAATAAATGAGTAAGTAAAAAAATAAATAAATAATGCTGGACATTTTCACACAGCATCATCTAGCCCCAAACTAAGCAAAGCTTGTATTATGGGAACCAGATAACTGATATACTACTTATATGCTTTTTGTTTGTAAATACATGCATTTTATACATAGAAACACCCAGACCCGAGACAAATATCTGTAGGTCATACAAACATTTGTCCCACGGCGGGGATCGAACCCACAACCTTCTACGTCGCAGGCGGACCTTCGCCCACTGCGCAACAGAGGTCGTCAAGTACCTAAAAATAATTAAATGTTTTCTTTTCACAAACCTGGGCTATAAAGTTCAGCTAGCTCTTGAGCCCCTTTGTGTCGAGGCCCCCATCGTGGCTGCTTCCCCACTTCATTGACTAGCTCAGTGTTGGCATTAGGATCATCCTCTGTCATGGAATGCTCCATGATTTGGCGTTCAGTTTTGACTGGCGCTAATAATGTTGTAGCCATAGTGCTTGCGTATTCAAACTGTTCACAGCTAATACTCCCATCCCTTTTAGCACAGGGAGGAATCGGCAGAGGAAGTGCCATTATTAAGTCAGCTGAAAGTAGTTGTATTTTGGACGGATCGAAGATTAAATTCGTTTCATTTACATTACCTAATATGTTTTTGCAAACGCTTTGCTCTGTTTTATAGTTTATTATTTTCGATAAGATATCACATATCAATGAAATGATTGTTATCTCGGATCTTCTTCCTTAAAGGTATGAGTAAAAGTACTTAGTGTACTTACAAAACAATGTTCATTCTATTTCTTGAATCCAGAGTAAGTGAACCATTTTGATAGTAAATCCAGGATTATCGTCCAACTTTCGAGCTTTAATTGATTTTATGATCGCTCCGAAGTCCAAACTTGCTATGTAGTAGTCCTATGAGTAGTTCGTTAGCAAACCATCAGAACAACAAACTCCTGCCTGTACTTTGTTCCTTCGAGTCTCTGTGCTTCGAGTCCTGCCTGCCTGGGCCTGCTGCGCGCTATTAGCCTGATTACACCGACAGTGACCGGTTGGTGTGTCTCGTGCGCAATTATCTAAGAAAATATATAGTAGTCACAAATTATTAGGTAGGATGCTGATAGTAGTTTTCTTTCTTCTTCTTCTTTTTATTAATTTAATTGCATGCATGGCAACTGTAACATTATAATTCTACCAATGTCAAGTTTTCTTTCCTCAAAGCTCGTGCGTCTTAACATGAGATCTGACATCGAACATTCTCTTTCAATTGTCAATGTCATTATTATTTTCAACCATTAATGTCAGTCAGGTCACGGTCAGTCAAGTCATGAATTGTCATGCGATTTTTCTTCTTTCATGTGTCGGCCGTGTCTTAGAACTTGGAAGGTTTTTCCGTTTTTCCTGACTAAACGTAGTAGCTAACTAGTGTTAAATATAAATTCTCTTTGTTCCTCACAGTCTCGCTTGGCCCCGCACCACCACCCGAAGACGGACCCGTACATACAGTTTGTTTGGCAGTTGGCACAATTAATTAGTAGTACGGTTGGGTAATTGGTTGGTTTTCTTCCAAACTCTGCTCGGTTGGATGTCGAAGATTATTTGTGATCAATGAAACTGCTAATAAAATCTAGATTATCATGAAAGAAACAAGCGAAAACATGGTTTTGGGTAGCAGCAGTACAGTGCTCGCTACTGATTACGCAGATGCATTTAGTTCAATAAACGAGAGGCCTGTGGATGATATATCATTGGAGTTCTTTTACAAGCCGCATACCATCACTTTACTGGCTGTATCAATAGCATCAGTGATTTATACAGCATTCGTTAGGTATGTATCTAAAACTTCTTCGCCCCCAAAGAATTCAAAAATGATGTAACATAATGTAATTTTGACTTGCTAAGATAAGAAAGAATAGGTAGTAAGACTTAGAAAAGATTAGGTTACCAAAAAAATATTATATTATTTACTCACTGCATTTTTTATAATATAGCTTTAGTCCTTTTCACATAGGAATGGTTCTTATCAAGGCTCTTTTCTTAAATGTATAAAAGAAATACACAAAATACTTATTTTTTAAGTTGTATTATTACTAGATTTCATTTATTTCAAAATTTTTGATTGTTGTACAGTGTAAAACGTAAAAGTTCTATGTGTCAGGGATACTTTCCTAAGTGAAAAATACTATAGATGATTATTTTGCTTGTGCTTATAATAATAGCATAAGATGCTCATAAAATTAACAAGGACCAGGTGTTGGATACGTAACTATGTGGATGATGAGACCAACACTACGAAGGTGCCAGTTTGCTAATTTTGTGCCTCTAATAGATTATAAAACATACTTCACAATAATGCGAGGAATGTATCATAATCAATCAATTACTATTGCAGAGATGAATCAAGTACTCAAGGTAACATTTGGTCGGGGATATGCTGTGTGGTATTTTTCTTCCTCATAGTATCAGTACTAACCTTTCCAAATGGACCATTTACTCGGCCACATCCAGCAGTCTGGAGGATTGTCTTTGGAATGTCAGTGTTATATCTACTGGCACTTCTATTCTTGCTATTTCAAAGTTACTCAACTGTATATGAAATAATGTACTGGATTGATCCTAATCTACGCAATTTCCACATTGATATGGATAAGGTAAATTATTCAGCAACCATTAAGATCATTATGAAGAAAAGTTGATTTTCTGATCCTAATTACAGTAATAATATAGTTCAATGCAAATAGTCATTTACTAGCTTAGAGTCATTTTCACTTCTTTGCACTGCTTAATTAAGTAATTGATCTAACTAGCTGAAACGTTCATCTGTAATGTGTAAAATTGAGGAGTAGGTGAACAAAACATAACTTACCAACTTTTTTTAGTTTCTGTAATTATTGCATCAATCAATAATAGGTTAATAGGTCAAAAACAAAATAAAAACTGCAGAGAGGAGTTTGGAGAAGTTATGTTTTTTTTTTTGCCTACTTGTCAAACTAAGTACATATGATATGTTTAATTCTATATTAAAGATCAACAGTAGAAGCCATTTTCATTGTGCAATATGTGCATGTGATTTAGTCAATGTCAATCAATTGATCTATCCCAATAAATTATGGTAATTGTTTTAAGAGTATTCAGTTGCAGCATCCAAATTCAAAAGCATATTTATACAGTACACTACACTTTACGGGCGCGCCCATGGAGTGTGTTTTATAAATGTTTTAGACTTCCTAAATATTACACATTTAAATATTTATTTTTAAACATATATTTTATTTTATTTTGCAGGAATATGCTGTGAACTGTTCAGACATAAGCTTTGCAAAAGTTTGGTCACATGTTGATGTGTTTGCATGGGGTCATTTCTTTGGTTGGATGTTTAAAGCAATCCTGTTTAGACATGCTGGCCTACTGTGGGCCATATCCATTATGTGGGAAATAACTGAAATAGCTTTTGCACACTTACTACCAAACTTCTTGGAGTGCTGGTGGGATTCGGTTATTCTGGATGTTCTAATATGCAATGGACTGGGGATATGGTGTGGCTTAAAGATATGTAAAGCTCTGGAAATGAGAGAATACAAATGGGTCAGTATTAGGTGGGTACTGGCATGCCTAATAAACACATTAATCCATAGACAATGTAAACCATGATATAAACATTTTGTAGATTGCATAGCCTAATTTAAGTTTTATATATAAGTAAAAAAATATTTAATGTCTTTTTTTCAACTTATTTCAGGGATATTTCATCAACTACTGGAAAGATTAAGAGAGCTATACTCCAATTTACCCCAGTTCAATGGACGCCAGTTAGATGGCTAGACCCCACAAGCACTTACATGAGATTCTGCGCACTGAGCCAGCTAGTTGTTTTCTGGCAACTATCTGAACTAAATACATTCTTCTTGAAACACATATTTGAAATGCCGCCATCTCATCCTCTTGTGATAGCCCGCCTTTGCCTTGTTGGTGTTATTGTAGCACCATCTGTAAGGTAAGCTTAAAAATGACAACCTTTGTGGCGCAGTGGGCGAAGGCCCGCCTGCGACGCAGAAGGTTGAGAGTTCGATTCCCGCCGCAGGATAAATGTTTGTCTCGGGTCTGGTTGTTTTCTGTATAATATTGTATGCATTTACAAATAAAAATTATATAAGTAGTATGTATATCAGTCATGTAGTACCCATAACACAAGCTCTGCTTACTTGGGGCTAGATGATGCTGTGTGAAAAGTCCAGCATTATTTATTATTATTATTAAATGAGGAATAATTTAGATAGGTTAATGCAAACGAAAAAAGCATTTTGAATAAAAGCAGCAGCACCACATTGATCGAATCATTTTAGTGTGTTAGCGTTTAGACAAGGATCGAGTCTAATATTACGGTCAGGGGCATGTCCGAAATACACTAATCATTGTCCTCTTCATGAATAAAAGTAATAATGTTCTCACTTTCAGGCAATATTACACCTATGTGACGGATCCAAATTGTAAGCGTGTGGGTACACAATGCTGGGTGTATGGAGCAATCATGGTGACTGAATCCATGTTATGCATTAAAAACGGCAAAGAACTGTTTGGACAAGCTCAAGTATGCAATGTTATTGTCTGGCTTGTCATCCAGATCCTAGTATCAGTTGGATGTGTGTATGGTGTTGTGTTGTATCATCAATATTTCAAGGTACCTATTGATATTTAAAATATAATTAAAATGCAGCTGCATGTGTTTCTTACAAATTAAATATCATAATAACTATTGTCTGTTTTCAGCGAAATAAGAAACAGTTAGCAGAAAGTCCCTCAAAGGAAGACTAAAAAGGTTGGTAGAAATATTAAAATTGGTTTGTGTACATTAATTAATTTAATTTAATTATTAAGTACCTTTATTTAATTTCTGTTTTTAATTTTCAGATTTTGCTCATAACATCTTAGTGATAGTTATGGAAAAGCAAGTCGCTAATGTGGCGGCATTATTATTTTCGAATATTTAGCTAAAATTATCTATACCTCATTGATTCATTGATTTTGTAAAACGAGGGGAGAGATCATAACGCGTTATGTCGCCGAAGATTAGTAGGTCTAGTACCCTTATTTTAATATGATAGTTGATTGATATTATGAAGTTGTTATCTGGCGTCACGCGCCACTAAGATTTTTACATTGCAGTTACAAAAATACAGAAAATTGTTGCAGTATTCGCCAGTGCTGCCCTCTAGTAGACAATCAAACCTATTATCTATGTACTAGGTTTGAAATTTCCTTGGTTACCATAATACCACTTTAGTTCCAGTGATTGCAAGTATTGCAACTCGTTATCAAACCAATGAGCAATCAGCAATCGATTGCAAATTTTATTTAATCAGGCGGCCTCAAAAGTAGAGTTCGTTTGTTTTGCATTGTTGGAACGAAGTTCCTTTTCGGACGGTATCGAGGATGGAGGCTAGAAAAAAAAGCATTCCATTTTACCGTCGCGACACAAACATAGGTTACAACGTCACAGTGCGAAGTGCGCAGACACGAAACAGTCCATAGATTATTGCATTGTTAGTACGGAAGAGCGTTTCTAGGATTTTAATATTTGACAAATGCCAAATGTCAAAGTTGAAACTTCGTTCCAACAGAGTGTTCCACCGGAGGTTCCAATGTACGGAACGTTCTTTTTTATGTATATGTAACACAAACTACTACGCGTGGCTTCGCTCGCGTGGTACCAAAATGTTGAATAGCCTATATGCTATTCTAGGTCATTATCTACGACTATTCCATGTTTCATCCAAATCGGTTCACTGGTTTAGGCGTGATTGAAACACAAACATACAAACTTTCACCTTTATTATATTAGTTTGATTGATAGTTGGAAGTTTGATTATTGCCATAAAACTTGCTCTGTTGTTATCGGAATTTGCCAGATAGTAGGTAGTTAGAAATAGAATAGATAGAGGGTGGTTTATTTCTAATTACTACCCGCTAATGATCTTCCTCAATTACCAAAGTTTACACTGCCTTTCTATAAGATCAAGTCCGAGATGTTCATTTTTTGTCTTATTTTAATACACTGATGTGGATAATATAATGATTTATTTTATGAATTCAATATGTTTACTATGATTTTATTTAATGAAATGTAGCCACTGAGGATTCAGTTGCCCACATCAGTTCCTTTTATTTTAAGCATGTTGAAAATGTGGGTCTTCTCGGTATCCTACCCTGGTGTGGCTTGTGGCCTGTGGCAGTTTATTTGTAATTTAGTACTATTACTTTAGTTTAAAATAAATTCTAGTGAGAGCTCATGTAAGTTAACAAATACAATGTCAAACATTAGTTATGGGTGATTTATTCATTTCCAATTTTTTTATTTATTGAAGGACCTACAGACGTTAAAAATAGCTAAATAAAATAGTGAATTATGCTAGTCATAAAATGTAAGTTATGATGATGCTTGACTTCAGATTAAACATGATGTAAGTAGCTTTATTATCTTTTTATTTAAATAATTGTATGCACTTCCTAAATAAAGAGAAGCTTGAGTCAATTTACCAAAGAACATTATTTACACTAATTCACAGAACCTATAAATTTAATCATATACTTTATTCCTATAATTATAATATTATATTTATCAATTTCATCAAATTGAATGAATGTATGTAAAATATATTATTTTTAAAACACTTTCACAGTCTACTTCATGATGCAAGAAAATCATGTACACACATGCATAATTTCACAGCAAAAACTCACTTGAGTCAAAACAATAGCTCACTTCCAGTTCATCCACAGGCGAGCTTCCCATTTTTATACTTCAATAAGTTGTCCAGAGCAACAAGCACAAGGGTAAAAGTTGTCAATATTCTTGTGAGGATCCAATATAGAATTTGTTTTTAAATTCAAAAGTAAGCTCATGACTTTCTGAATATCTTCATGATTTGTTTGAATTTGGAAATAGGAAGACAGTTCTTTATCCTCTGCAAATCTCTTTAGAATATCTGTCAATTCGTCCAGTTGGGTATGTAGTCTGTTACAGTCAGTTTGAAATTTCTTGATTTGAGCACTCCTTTCTTCATCACGCTTTTTTAACAGACTGCGTTGCTGTTGATACAGAGCTACATATTCACAAATAGTGTCGGTCTCATTTTGCAATTGCATTATAATGTGTTCAAGTCTATGTTTTTCATCAGATAAATCTGCTACTTCACCCATTATTTTGAGGAATCGTTCTTGAAGTTTTAGCATAGCATCTCCTTTTGGTATTGATGAACTGTCGTTGGAACCTTCAATCAACGATTTATTTTCACATGTATCACTATGGTAGTGGTTTTTATCATCAGTTTCTTCGGTTTTACATTCTTGTGCATTCTCTATGACGTTGTTGTTGAATGACTCTGAGTTTGAGCTGGATTTAACAGTTAGTTTTAATTCTTCATAAACTTTTTCTAGTTCTCTATAAGTTACTTGCAATCTCATCATTTCTTCATCTTTGGCTTTTAAAGTTGTTTGAAGATTAGTTGCCTTCTCATCAATTTCTGCCAACTTGATTGTGAGTTCTCGGTTCAAAAATTTTTCTGCTGTAATTTTTTCAGTTAACTCTAACTTATCTTTAGTCTGAAACATCGAAATAATTGTATTAAGGTACCTATATAATCAATGAGTAAGTAGGTAAGTAATTATTGCTGTAATGCTACTGCTCCACCTGCGTTTTAATGCGTTAAAAAATGACATTTTTGACAGAAATGTATGGATCTAATGTCAAATATAACACTAATTAACGCGTTAAGACGCTGGTGGAGCAGTAGCATAACACTGACTCAGTGTTCTTGACAGATATAAAGAAATATATTTACACACCATCTTAATTACAGTCTCCTCTAAACCTTGCAAATCTTGTTTTAACTTTTTATTCTGCTCAGTTGCTCGTTGTGCTGCAACTTTATCACTGGTAATATCAGCATTTAACTTTTGTAGACTGACTTCATCATTCTGTTTACAATCAAATTCTTTAGATTTGCCTAATTCTTCAATTTTTGCATTGCTTTCAACATATAACTTTTGTAACCCCTCATATTTAGTGCTTAATAGCTGAAGATTTTCCTGAAAATTAAATAGATAGAATCATATCAATACACATAAATACTCGTAAAATTGAACAAGACTTTGAGCAGGTGTGGTGTATGCGGTGGTCGTTTAGAGGAATAGCTGCAATGAGCTATTCCTCTTTTGTTTAACAGTTAACTTTCAACCTTCTAGGATAACATATTGAAATCATCTGTGAAGCCAGGTGATTTGGGTGGTTGACTGCTAATATTTACTTACATAAAAGTATAATAACACTTACCACAGCTTTTTCATATTTCTCTTTCAACTCTTCAAAATCTTTCATTTCGCAGCTGTTGTTGGTTGTATTAGCAGTATTATCAAAAACTGTTCTGTTGTAGTTCTGTATTCTTATTTCCATGTCACTAATCTGTTCAATCAAACTATTTTCCCTATTAGATAAATTTTGCAATTCTCTGTTGAGATCCTCATTTTTTCGAGTAATTGTTTTCAACTGCTCATTTAACTCCCCAACATAATGTTCATAATGTGAGTTTATCTGCTGATAATCTTTTAATTGTGATTTTAATTGTTGTTCTAAGCTGGTGACTTTATTTAGCAACATTTCATTGTCATGCCTTAAGTTCTCCTGGGCTCGTCCATCAGGGGCATTGTGGATTCCGCTTGTGAGCTGCTGCAACTGTAGCTGGGTTGTATCCAATTGGCTTTGTGCATTGAACAGTTGACTATGCAAAGAATCATTTTCAGTTTCTTTAGCAGCTAAAATTGCTTTAGTGAATTCTAACTGCTCTTGCAAGTCAGTTTTTTCTTCCAAAGTTTTAGCTTTCCAATTATTTAGATCCTTTAGGAAAACATCTTTTGTTTGTAGTTGTTCAAGAGCAGCATTGTAGTGGACGCTAAGGTTCCTAAGCTCATTCTCCAAAGCGGTTACTTTTTGTATAAAAATTTCATTCTTGTGTGATGTTGCAAGAAGATTACTCTCAAGGTCCGTATTTTTATTTTGTAAATCTATTACTTGCAGTTCAAGGTTTTGTTTACTTGATATCAAGAATTCAGTTGTATCAACTTCAGTTTTATGTGATGGAATGTTTTCATTATGTTTATGTTCTGCAGTAGAATAAGCTTTAACAGTATTCAAATCTTTAATTTCCTCATCTGAAGTTTTTTCAGTTACACTTTGTTCAGGTATAGCAATTCCATTTTTATGTTCATTATTAATATTAGGTTCAAATTTATGTTCATGATTTTTTTTATCTTGATGGTCTTTAAGCTGGAACAAAAAACAAAAGAGGTATATGAGGCAAGAGTGTATGGGACAGCTGGAAGGATGTCCAGGCCAAACATAGGTTCCTAATCTGAATTGCAAAGTTTTTGTACCGTGACAACATGACATTTTAAGCAGAAAATTGTTTTACTTGTATTACTTCAGTATTATTTTGCAAAACGAACCAGTTTTTACGTCAAGTCTAGATTTTATTATTAGTAACTTACACCTAAAGGTGAAATAGAGTGTTATAATAAGTACAAATAAAAAAATAAGCTGAATCCTCCCCCTGCTATGAGTGGAAATATTTCATTGATATAACTTTAAAGTATCATGGTTATCAACACTTTTATCGGGATATACGTATATTTACCATGATTCAATGTTTTTGGAGTTTCCCGATATTTCGGGGCAGTTGCACACGCCATGATCACGGAAGATCTGGTCATTGCGAATGGGTAGATTTATTGGCAGACGAACCGATCTACCCTTTTTCATTAAATCATGGTAAATATCCCGTTATTAGTGTTAATAATATTTCAGTGTGTACTTGATAAATGATAACAGTGGTTGACTGCCACCTGCCACATTCAAAAAATCAATGCCACGGAATACAAGCAACAAGAGGACTCAATGAATAAGTAAGATTTCCTTCTATAAGTAACCCTAATAACATGGGCAGAAAGCGGATCACAATATAACTTTAAAATAGAATAAAACCGAGAATGACGTGTCCTATTACAAATTCATTTTTCAACTTTTTACTAAGATTTTCTTTATTTTTCATGGCCCTAAAATGAACAGCTACCTTTTTTCTAGCAAGCGCAAGCTTCGCTGCTCTTTCATCCATTTTTTTGGTAATCGGAACACTATAACAAAGTAAGCTTTTTTAGTTTACAAGTAGCTAGATATAATTCTCTTTGATGCAAGCAAAGCAAGATCAACCAATCAATTTTAACAATTTGTCTGGCACTGGCACGCAGAAGGTTATTTCAAGCACTTAAATTTGTTGTTATTTTCTCCGATAAAACGGCCAACGCATATCTCGATGGCCGGCCATACACGTAGCTAGTATCTCTATGACACGTAGTAGCGATGTGTAGTTCCGGAATGATTACTTCAATTGGATTACTTTTTTTTATTTTTTTATTTACAAAAAAAAGAAAAGGGCTTTGTCGCTGAGCGACTATATCGCCCAATCAGTAACATCTTAGCTGTTTTGCGTTTAGTCTACTATCACTAGTTCAATTTCAATCCAACGTAGTTCCGTAGTTCAGCGAGACGAACGTTGCGAGCGAGAACGATAGAAGCAGACAAGAAAGGTGATAGGCGATATAAATATCCCGTCGGAATCGAAAATTTTGATAAGACTTTTAATTTTCTTAATGATATCATACAATCTTATGAATCTTATAGTTCCGTAGTTCTCGTAGTTCAGCGAAGCGAGACAGGCGATACATTGGACTTGATTGGACTACTGAACTAAAATATCTATCTAGTTCAAAAGATATGTATGATACGAATGAATACTGATTGGAACGATGAGAATGCATAGGCAATTTTACTAGATTGAACTACGGAACTAAAAGATAGATATACCTCGCAGCGATCAAAAGTTATGTATCTTATCTTTTCAATTAGGAGATATATTTAACGCATAGCTAACACGTACGGGTATGCTCGTCGGATCTGCCTGTCGGGCATGACTGGCGGGTAGATCCGTGCATGTATGATGTATGGTGAAATCATAGAGATGGGCGAAATAAGTAACAGTTGCGCCGGCCTATATGCCTCTATGCCGGGTACATGCTATAATAGCATGTAAAAGCGAAGAGTCACTCAGGCCCCTTTCTTTATTTACAAGGCCGAGTACCTGCTTCTCCGCACTGTCTCGCACGCGCACTCTGCAACCCATAGAGATATCGGCGACCCCAGTGACCACTCGCTACTCTCACTTTTGTAAACAAAGAAATGTCATGAAATGTCACTGTCATAATGATTACCCTCTGATCTAGTCTGTGATTGGACCAATTTAATCGCATGTTACTCAAATGATACCAGTGTCATTAAATATTTTCTGCTAATATTTATTCATCATTAATATAACTATGAGAAAAAAAAAAAGATTATAGCACATAGTCCCTACTATTTTCTATTCTATTAATATTGGTTTGAAAGTAAACCACCACAACAATTTTTCTAAATACATCAGCGTCTAAAAATTTTTATAAAGTACATACTATTTCAAAATATTAAGCAGAATTCTGTCAATAATAGCTCACCTCTAGTTTGTCTGAGCTCTGTGCGTTTCTTTGAGCAAAGGTGTGTTCCACACAGTAGCAGTATTGTGCTGCCCTCGTGTACAAGCTGCCTAGGACAAAGATAGCACTTATATAATTTACTCTATGGATAGCACGTCCGGTCTCGATCTAATGCCGTACCAGACTTGCTTTAAATGTTTGATTGAACACTTAAATGAACATGTGTGGCCGAGTCTTTAAAGTCAAACTCTCGTGCCACACGTGTTCAATTCAAACCTTTGAGGTTTAGGTCTGGCGCGCGCCGCTGGGGTAAGGGGTCTGCTAGATCTACCTATTAAGCATGTTACATAAATAAGTACTTAAACAAAAAAAAAACTTAATCAAGATGTTGCAAACTATTTATTTCCTGAGAAAAGTACTTTAAAATCTTAGTCTAAAATACAGTTATGCTGGTGGCATTTGATATCATTGCCATCTAGGTAATAATTATAATAACTATTTTCTAAAGACATAGTTTACATTAAGAGCTTAAAAAACAGATGTATTTATGAAAATATGTAAAAAAAACTTAATTATCATCTATAGTAGGTAACCAAAAAGCCATATTAGTACATGCTGATGCCAACATCATTAGTTTGGGATTGAACTGAACACATTGTATCGGAGCTGGATGATCCCCATTCAAGACACAAACTTTATAGCCAGTATCAGCATTCCAAACATGTACTCTTCCATCTGTAGAGCCACTGAAAATGTACTGCGAATCTGGACTGAATGATGCTTCTATTGGTATTCCTTTATTGTTGAGGTGTCCCGTGAATGTTTGAAGTGGTGTGCCATGATATGCATCCACTAATCTTATTATTGATCCATTCGTGCTTATCAGCATAGTTTTACCATCACGAGAGAATTTTAATCCAGTCCAGTCACATTCTTTTTCTTGATTCAGCTTAAACGTTACAAAAGGGCCTTTATCAAAGGATCGTAGATCATACAGCTTAATACTCTCTGAGTTAACTCCAGCTGCAAATATAAGACCTTCAGGATCATAGGCTGCAACAGGCCTACCAGCTAAGTTCATTAGTCCCTGGCAGTTAGGTGAACGGAGATCCCACAAGCGCAATGTTTTATCTAAAGATCCTGATAAAAATGTATCTTCAACTGGTGACAGACACAGTGTTACAACTTTCTTAGTGTGGCCAGGAAAATATCTAATGTATTTATTGTCATGAAGAGATAAGTATCTAATAGTATCATCAACTTTAGTTGAACTGTGTATCGCTGTGTTTTTTGCATGGGTGAAATGTATCAGGTCAACCCCATATTTCTTGCTATTCACTGTAATCATTTGTGTGCCTTTTTCACAATCATAGATAACGATTTGATCATCTTCACTGCAGGATATCAATGTCTCACCACTAGGGGAAAAATCTATACTGTTGATTTTGTCTGTATTTTCTCGAAACACCTTCGCAACTTTGAAGCTTCGAACAACTTGATCTATTAACTTCATCCTCTAAGTAATTATATTTCCTGATTAGTAATTAAGGAATCCAATAATTTTCGTTAAAACATTCGTATTGGCGACAATTGGCGTTTTAATTATCAGAACAACACAACACAATGCAAAACACAGCAAAGCAGAGCGAGCAGCAGGGCATTTTCTTTTTCTTTGATCCTTTTGATTGAAGAAGAATGAGTGAATGAAAGCCAACCAACAGGACCGGCCATGGGACCGGCCCCGGCCTTAGATCATAGAGACGAGATGCGCCTCTACTCTGTGTACTAATTTCCCTCTGCCAAAATGTACACGATTCCCAATCATATGCATCTTGTATAGTCTGTCAATGAAAGTTGGCACTGGAAAAGGGCGCCAAATTTAAATATGGCAACCTCAAAATCGCTATGAGCTTTTGCAATAATAATATCCTATTTTTATAGGTTCTTGACATAGTTTTTGATCATAAATTAATCATTTAAATAATAAAAGAGCCTGACCGACCTGACTGACTGACTCATCATCGCCGAGCCGAAACCGCTGAAGCTAGAATGCTGAAATTTGGAGAGTAGCTTTCGGGATTTTTCAAAATACAACCCCATAGGGTTAACGTGTCAGTCATATCCCAATATGCCCAATGACAATAATTGAAGTCTTATTATTATTATTATTATTTATTCACAAAAAAAAGGGCTTTGTCGCTGAGCGACTATATCGGTGAATTGAAGAAAAATATATGACCAATGAGTTACACACATATATATAGGAGTACCAAAAAGGTACCATGCTAAATCTATGGTTACACACACAATCAATCATGGCGTCGCCAGCCCGTCACGCACGTGCTGATGAAAATTTTGAAGTGAGAACGCTGTCAAAGCGGCAAAACGAAACGATAGCGCGATCTACAGAAGCGCCATATAGTTCTGAACTCGGTAAACTTTTACGGCAATATTTTTACATATCTATAAGCCCATTTTATAACTAAACGGGTGAATAAAAATGCACAAAATTGTGAAATTAAATAGTTTGTGAATTTTAGAACACTTATAGTAGTAGTTCAGTTGTTCAAGTTTTCACTTCAGTTCTATGTTCAAAACGTCACAGTGCGAAGTGCGCAGTCGCAAACCAGCCCATAGATTGTTACATTGTTAGTACGGAACGGACGGAAGAGCGTTTCTAGGATTTTAATATTTGACAATGCCAAAGTTGAAACTTCGTTCCAACCGAGTGTTCCACAACACTCACGTACTTTTTTTTCATTTTTCGTCTATAAAAAACATACTCATCATAAAAAAAATTGTGGCACTCCGGGAGTGCCGACAGAAGTGAAAACTTGAACAATTACGTACATTACGCACAATGAATTTTATCCCTCCAAAGTTACTGCGCAGAACCCATTTATGATGACCCACAAAGATGAAGACAGCGGTTGTCAGACAGACAACAAGAAATGACAGAGGCTTTACACCGCGGCCTAGAAATTAACACCTGAGTTGCGTACAGACTCATATGAACTTACTTTTTTTGGTACTTGAAAAGCTGAGGCTTGTGCCTTCACAGTGTACATTTGCCTGATACAAGTACAAACTTACAAAAATAGATATTTGGTTTGTATCAAAACTAAAAAGTGATTGTACTAACATACATTTAATTTTAACTATGTAGCAACAATAGTATTCTGAAGTTATTGCATATAAATAGTGTGATACTTTTGTGATGATTGAGTGAGTGTGATTCAAAAATTGTAGAATGTCTGTACGTATACATCTCATTGCAGGCGACTGTACCTAACAGGTAGCGCTACTACAGTATCTATTCTTGTACTACTAAAGTAGGTACAGCAGCTAAATTTATACTACAGCAGCTAGGTAAATAAATACAATGTCCCAGGCACTACAGCATCGTCTTGAGTGTGGGCATAGGTTCGCTCCTGAATCTCCTGATTCTGTATAAATCATCTAGTATAGATGTACCTACAGAGGCAGAGGTTTTAGATAAAATAAAGTGTTATTGTTGAACAATTGTAATAATTTAAAAGTTAAATTTATAGTAAACGCAACATATACAATTTGACAAATCAATGATTTGAAAAGTGTCTGCGCAACCCCTATGAACACCATCACTGATAGTTATTAGTAGCTTCATGCAACTCAAGAGTACAGTTCGCCCAACGGATCTAGGCATTTGTAAAGTTAGCCATTTGTCTGCGCAGAACACAATTTTGTATGAAAAAGTGGTCACTGCGCAGACAATCTGCTAACTTCACGAATGCCTAGATCCGTTGAGCGAACTGAAAGTAAGACAAAAGCTAGATCAAACGGATTTTTGGATTAGGAAGGTTTTGTACCTACATATCTAGTTGGATAGAAATAGCTTTGGGAATGTTCCGGCTCCTCTCTGGTTTTCTTCAAGCCACAAGTAAAAATACTTACTTCTGAAAAAATGCTGCTAGGAAAAATTATCATACATATTTGTCATAGGATAAGTTTTAATCAAAAAGTGAGAAATCAGCTGTGTGTGAGTCATGTACCAATGCACTGTACTAAAAAATCCGAAATAATCACACATCACTCGGTAAGTTTGTATGTAATGTAACACAATTGGATAGTAGGTACTTTTCTCTATGCACAGCACTGACAATATTCTAGAATACATAAAAATGCTCGATCTGGGACCTTTTTATAGTTTCTCCAATTAATTTAGCTTATTCTAATGTTATTATTTATTAAATTATTATATCTAATCTAAATGTAAACAAAAGCTCTATTCCTAAACTTTATGCAGTGTAGAACAGTTACTGAAAGTAGTTCTGAAATTTATAACTAGATGGCGCGACTAAATTAAACGGCCGCCTTTAAAGTCGAACGAACATTTTTGTTATGATGTGCTAGTTGATATGTGTGGTCTTAGTTCACGTGACAGCGTCTTGACATTAGAGCGTCTTAGCGTCTTGACCATAAAAAGGTACCATGCTAAATCTATGGTCTTGACAGTAAAGCGCCTTACCGTTTTGACAGTAAAGCGTCTTACCGTTTTGACAGTAAAGCGTCTTACCGTTTTGACATTAAAGCGTCTTAGCGTTTTGACATTAAAGCATCTTAGGTCAAGTGACAGCGTCTTAGTTGAATCCAAAGGTTTTTACTCATATTTCCTCTATGTCGCTAACGCGCCTAAAGAAGTTTTCACTTCAAAAATATTAAAAGTACGTGAGTGTCGTGGAACACTCGGTTGGAACGATAATAAAAGTACCTACTGATACTGACTGTGACTACCTGTACCAAACAGGTAACATGGTACCATGCTAAATCTATGTGTTGTCTTAACATATTTAAATCTCTATGGTCTTGACAGTGCTCAAAATCTGACTTATATGGCAACAATTTCCTGAAGTGAGTCAAAACTAAAAAACTCCAGACTCGTGTTGTAGAAATTAAAAAAAAAATCAAATAATCAATTTGAAAGTGAAACAAAATGGACGGTGGGTGTTTGACTTGACTGAAGCACGAACATTTTTTTAAACTGGTGTAATGAAATTACAGTACTGATTTTTGTACTTCATCTCAATAAAGTGAGAGAAATCTAGCTACTACAATTTGAAATAAGTGGACAATTCACATAGCGTGTCTCGCGGCATAATTTGTTGGGATTGTAAATCTGGAGTAGAGAATGGTATCCATTTTGTGAACTACTTAGTGAGTGGCGTTATTAGTAAGTAGACCAACATTTTTTACACGTCCATTACGTCTCATTTTGTGAATTAGAGTACTAATCCCGTCCCAAACTATTATATACCGTAAATTACCTGTAAATAGGTAGTGCCTTCATAAATATTTTGTCACACAACTTTAGAGAGTTGATTGGTAGGCACTACTCAGGTACTATACCGTTATCGACAATAAAAATAACTACAAAGAACGTTGCTACAAGATTAAAGTTTTGAAATTACTACTTATATTTTGCAGGTTAGTATAATAGTAATTATTAGACATGTCTAAAATTACTCCTTATTCTTGGCTATTCTTGACCATCATTGTAGTGTGCACGCGTATCATACGAAAGCAGCTTTGAACCTGTTTGGTACCTGAACAGACACCCTGTTCAGGTAACAAACCAGTGGGTAATACAGTTAAATAGTATCTACAGTTTATGTAAGTAATTGGTTTTCTCCTGATCGACTAAACCTGAGGCTAAGGCTTGAATGTTAGAAGCATACATTAGAATGATTGGTGAATGACTTAAGTGTAATTATTTACCGTGTTGGTTATTTATTATTCTCAATACTCTTATATCTCTCTCTACTAACTCACATAGTGCTCTCACAAGAAAACTCTTTACAACTACTGTTTTCATGGGACTTGCAGCAAAATGAAGATCTGTTTGTTGTTGAATCATCAGTAGAATCAATGTACTTACATAATAATATGTTGTACTTATTTGGTGCAATTTAGCTTGAACTTTAAAATAATTTATTGCCCTCATTGAATGCTATTAGGTCCGTTAACCATTCAAACTTAAATGTCTTATTTCATCTCCATGACTGATTTTGAAATAATATGTAACATGCACTTTCCCAGGAAAAAAAATACAAAATTTTATCAAAATCTGTTCAGTGGTTTGAGTGTGCAACACAGGGATTGATAGTTAATTTATTTAAAAAGGTCTAAAAACATTAATTAGGTATAAATAAGCATTTTAATTAGGTATAGATATGAATTTTATTTAACTATTCTGTTGACAATTTTTTAAATTATCATGGTGTTTTATAAGTTGAAACTGTTCCTTGTAGCCTATACTAGTGTCAGTGTTCTGTTCACTTTCGGCATTCTTTATTTTTACACATTGGAATATTATTTTGTAAGTGAATCATCATTTTCTAATATTTATGTAAATAACTTTATCCCTAATATTGTTTGTAAAAAAAAACAAACAAATATTCTACTTACTACAAGATTAAGTAGGTACTAATAAGTTAGTTTGTAATCCAAAATAACTAGCTAATAAAATACCCCACACAGTTTTTTTTATAAGTGATTGATAATATTTTTTCTAGCATAAGAAAACTGTTATAAATAAACAACAAAGAGAAAAAATAGCTGTATAACTGAACGGGAAAAGTTGTAGCGCTGTATGTTCAATGATTTCATAAGCGTATAGCTTTTCCCCTTAGTTGCACATGCTGCACACTGGCTTCTGATGCTCTGAAGATTAAGAAGAAAAGCTCAAGACATGATGCAAGATTTTTCCGTTTTAGACTTTATTCTAAATACTCCTTAAAATCAGGTGTTTGTTATGAACTAGAGATGTTTTAAAGCAAATGTATGGGATCACGAAAGATTTAAAATACCTCTTCTTTATTCATGACTGTTCAAGTTTATCTGTTTTTCATTGTTTTGCATGCATTGGATAGATATTAACTTATTGTTACTTATTACAGATTAAGATGGGCTTGACAGATTTCCGCTGGAGATTAGTTGATGGACAAATAATCAAAATTCACTCTTAATTGAGTGATGGACTCATATAATTTATTTGGAGATGATGGCAGCGGTATGTTGGAAGGACTCACTGATCTTGGAGGATCAGACAACTTTGCTGGCACCTCAGCATCTGTAGTGGCTGGAGAGAACAAAGATGGTGCAGACAACAGGTAAATTCCTTGAGCTTGTCTTTTATAATTATATCTCATAAAATCTTTCAGACAGCTAATTTTTTTTTTTTTTTTTTTTTTGTTACAAGTTTTATCTGCAATCAGTTTTCCAACTATGAGCAAATTTGCGGGTGTAATGTCAGGCAGAGTTCACTCCAGTAGGCACTCTTCATTGTTTTAGTCACACATTTAGCTGCATGACATCTTTCCTTTTAAGTCGTCTCCTATAAGTAGGTTTTGAAAGTTGCTGTGCTAGTTGATTAGGATGGCTTTTCAGTTTTTCCTGATATGTTTGAGCAGTGGTTTTGATCTCTTCAGCTACTGTGTTGACTTTAAGTATGTCATGCAGTTCCGTATTCTTTATGAACCAGGGTGCATTGGAGATATTTTTCAGGAGGCCATTTTGGAAGCGCTGAATGATGTTCACATTAGAGGTGCATGCTGAACCCCAAAGTTGGATGCCATAAGTCCATATTGGCTTCAGTACAGTTGTGTAGATGAGTAGCTTGTTGTCTACTGACAGCTTTGAGTTTCTCCCAAGTAGCCAGTAGAGTCCTCTGTATTTTAGACTGAGTTGGTCCCTTTTAGATTGAAGATGTTTCTTCCACGTTAGGCGGCGATCTAGGTGCATACCTAGGTATTTAACAGAATCACTGTGTGGGAGCGGGTCGTTTCCCAGATTGACGGGTGGACAGTCACCTCTTTTTAGTGTGAAGGTTACATGGACTGACTTTGTGGCACTTGCTCTAATTCTCCATGTTTTCAGCCAAACATCCACCTTATTAAGGCTCTTCTGCAGTAGATTTGATGCCTCGATGGCGTTACTGCTATTTGCAAGAATTGCTGTGTCATCAGCATAAGTGGCTATGGTGACATTCTGTGTTATAGGTAGGTCCGCTGTAAAAATAGTATAGAGGACAGGTCCCAGGACTGAGCCTTGTGGAACACCCGCAGTTATATTGTAGAAGCCAGATGTCTCCTCCCCATCTTTTATTTGGAATATACGGTCTTGAAGGTAGGATTTGAGTAGTGTGTAAAAAGTGTGTGGCAGAAATGACTTTATCTTGTACATGAGGCCCTCAAGCCAGACTCTGTCAAAGGCTTGCTGGATGTCAAGGAAGGCAGAAGAGCAGTATTCCCTGTTTTCCAGAGCACTTCGAATAGTATGATAGACTCTACTAAGAATGTAACTCTACTCAGACAGCTAATAAGAATGTATTACTCATTTTGCAGCTACAGGCAACAATACAATCAAAGTAATGTGTCACAAGAAGGATCTATCCAGAAATTAGCCCCTTTTGGGGGTCCATCTAGTGGCATAAGTAGCAATACTCAGTCAGTAGCCAACCCTGGGAGCGGGGCGCCGGCTCCGGAATACCATGAGTACGGCGGCTACCCCCCGCGGCCGCGCATGCCGCAGCCGCCGCATGCGCCTCTGCACCCGCCGCACCACGTGCATCCCTCGCACTACCCCGGCTACCATCCCGGCCCAGACCCCATGTATGCCGTGCCGGAACAACCAGCACGCCTAGGTAAGCCATTATTTTTATCCATTCTCTGTTGACAACGAGTACCCGCGACTTCGTCAGCAAAATAACATAAGTAAGTAAGGTAGGTAGGTACTTGAAAACCTATAAAAAGAATCGAAAAATCTAAGCAAAAATCTCCATTAACTTTTCAAAACTCTAAATGATCATATCTCGACCTCCGTTATAGTAGAAACGCCACCTAGAAGATTTAAAAATAAGTAAAAAGCAGCTCAACCTCGGCGATATAGATGGCAGAACGCCAAGGACCAAGGAAGAAGGCGCATCTGAATCGGATTTGAAATCACAGACAGACATTTCAATTTTATTTATGTGTATGTCTTATCTATTGATTTTTATAGGTATAGGAGATATGGGTGGTTGGCCTGGTCCACCCGGGGCGAATCGATATAATCCAGTGACATCCAGTTACAGACACACATATGAGCACCAGCAAAAACTTCATCAGTATCCCCCTCAGCAGGTAATTCTTATTTCCTAGAATACTAATTTGAGTTATGACTTTGTTGATGCAGAAAATGATAATGGCATGGTCAGTTTTTTCTTATACTGAACTATCACAGAGTTATCGAGCATTTTTGTCAACAAAAACCTAACAAAATGTTATCAAAACTGTACAAATAAGTACTACAGACAACAATCGCGTACGCACTCTCATTTTAACTATGCTCTCGTATTATCCCCAGTCAGTAAACCGCAGTAGCTATCATAAATAAATAAATAATAATGCTGGACATTTCACACTGCATCATCTAGCAAAGCTTTGTACTATGAGAACTAGATAACTGATATACTACTAATTTACTTTTTATTTTTAAATACATACGTATTATTCATAAATCCATGTCTGACTCGTCTTATCTCTTTTTTTGAGTTTGAACTGCATAAATGTGATCAGTAACAGACACCGAGACCATGTTCAATTTTTTTTTGGTAATTAAAAAATAGGGGTGTATATGTTTAATCTTTTTAAAAGTAATTTCAATATTACTTTTCTAGGGTGGTGGGATAGGACTGCAACCACAAAATGCGCCTTATTTGCCAAGACAACCTCATTTTCCACAACCAACAAATCAACAAATCTATGGTCAACAACAGGTATGTTCCCTATGGAATTGTCTTTGTATACAAAGTATTATTGAAACGGGATTTATCGCGTACCTTATTTTATTTTATATCCCGACGTCGCGGGCGAACGCCCAGTCAGTTCGCCCAACAGTTCGCGATCACTATTCATAAGAAAGACTATAATGTCTTAGTCTGCTTAATTTAGTGAAATTTAGTAAGTTGTTCACTTTTTTCTTTCCAGAATTATCCGAATTATACTCAAATGCATCCCCCTGGTGCATCAAGAATAAATCAACACCCAGCTTATCATCAACAAATTGATCCACATCAATATGGCTTACCGCACGGCCAACAAAGTCATGGTGCTATATCTCAACATCAGCCTCATCAAAATCTACCAAGCCATCCTGGTGGGCTTAATTCAGGCATTCAAAGTCATCCAAATGTTCATATTCATCACGCGGGCGCCCCCCCTCTGCACCACGTACCTCGGCAGTCCCCGGTGTCGCCGGCCTCGGTAGCGCCGTCCTCGCATTCTGTGCAGAGCCAACTACCTTATGCTTCAGCTCATCACTCCATGCCAATGAATTACCAACCACATCAAATTCAGCATCCTTTAGATGTAAATGTTTCGAGTCAGTACAATGCGGTAAAAACAGCAGGACTTGAAACAGGTAGCCCACAGTATCGGCCGCCGTTTCCGCAATTGTCGCCTCAAATGTCACCAAGAGCTCAAATTTCCCCTCGACAACAAACCCAACACTCTCCAAGGCCGATGATGTCGCCTATCAAAGGACCTATAGCTTCGCCGCATGGTGGTGCGAGAGGTTTGGTACAATCTTCGGCGCCATCTGGTACAACTGCTGCACCATCGTCATTCACTTCGCAGAACACTCTCCAAGCATTAGAGCAAATGGTGGTCCCTGCGGGAGCTGAATACTCTTATCAACGTAATCCAGCCTCTCCTGCAGTGGGAGGGCACGTTGGATCTTCGCCCTCGCAATGGAATCAAAATATGATTTCCGCACCTGTCAATAGTGGTATATCACCAATAGAAAATACCGATCAGACTGTGAAGCCAAAAGACACTAATCAAGCAAGTCCATCAACAATTAAACCAGAATTACATAAAAAAATACCTTTGATGGTAAACACGGAGTCAAAATTAACTGATGCAACCGAACATGACAAAGACAGGACTAGTGACAATGTTTCTGCATCTAAGTTCTTGTCGCCAACAATATCAAATAATTCGCCTAAAGAAACCATCGCCATGAATCCAATAACAATGCCTCAGACTAACATTCAACCAATCATGGATAAACTAGAGCAACGCGATAAGAAGCTAGCAGAAAATCTGTCTTTTGATTCTCTGACTGTGCCAGTAAACATCAAAACTGTTGATACCTTGGATAACAGTGTCAAAAACACAATTATGGATAAAGATAAAATAGATAACTCAAATGCGCAAGATCCAAGTCTGGTGACGACTTTGCCACAGGCACCTCCAACAAATGCGCAACAAACTGATCGCGTTCCTTTGAGTCAACCTTCGACTTCAAATGCGCCTAATCAATTCGATAATATAAATACTCTGGGTGTAAACAGGAACCACTCATTTCAAAATAACACTATTCAAAGTATTCCAAATGTTATGTCTCGAGGAATTTCGCCTCTTCCACAAGGTATTTCCCCAAATCATGCACCAAATGTGCCGTCACCCGTACACGTCTCAAGCAACAGTCCTTTACCGTTTCAAAGTACGATTGCGCCGCAATCCGTGCCAAATATGCAGCCTGGACACAAAATACCACTTGCAAGCACTGTTTCGTCAAGCATTACTAACCACAGTCCACAAGGCAATTTAAATTGTATGCCAACCTCAATACCATCAATGTCAAGTAATCTTCAGCCAAGCCTGACATCTGTTCCTTCAAACATTGGTTCAAATGTTGTTCCACCAAATGTAGTAACAAATGTTCCCACTGTTTCTGTTCCTGTGGGTGTGCCTATGAATGTGCCGGGCATGCAAAGTAATCAGAATCCAATGATACCAAATTTGCCCCACAATGTTAACCCTAACATGATGATCATTGGATCAGGTCCGATGCCGCACCCTAATATGCAAAATCTGTATGGAACTTCGCATCACCAAGAAAGGATGGCATTACAACAACAAATACAAGAAATTTACTGTTTACCGCCTTCTAACGAAAATCAAGAAAAAGTAAGAAGTCTTCAAGAAAGACTAGCGATAATACAGCAACATGAAACAAATGATAAATGCTTAGGAGGCTCAACTTGCATGCTGCAAAATCCGGTTTACGGATCTAAAATGGTAGAAAGCCCTCAAGTAACTAGTACTACAGGTAGAGGCCGTGCAAAAGGTCCATCTAAACCTAGGAAACCAAGGGCGAAGAAAGAAAAAAATGTTACCCAGTCCTTAGATCAGTTGCCAGTTTCAGAAGATTGTGTGACTGCGGGAACTGGTATACTAAGTAACTCTGAATTAGATTTAGAAATAGGTGAAGATATTTCTAATTTAGATAGTAGTGCTTTGTCATTAGATGATACCAGTGGTGTTAAAGTTCGGAAACAAAGAGGTCCTCGAAAAACTAAGGAAAGAAAACCCCGTACTCCAAAGGAACCTAAAAATCCTGGAGACAAACCTGTCAAAGAACGTAAAAAACGAGAACCAAGAGATCCTAATACGCCTAGAAAAAAAAGAAACTCTAAAAAAGATGGATCGGAATATCAAGCTGATACTACTACAACCTACGATTTTACGGAAAGTGATAGTAAAGATTTAAAAGCAGACGATTCACTGACAAATACCAGTTTTAATGTAGAAACAGCTAAAAATACATCTGAACATTCATTAGATGAATCTAATGTCACAGATTTTGATGACATTCCAGTTTCTAAAATTGCTATAAAAGATCTGTTGGAAGAAGCAGAAGCAAAAAGAGAACTTGATGATAATGATGATGACACGGATTCTTTGAATCCTAGGAAACGATCTACGAAGAAAAGGTCTTCCGCAGGCGGTAGCTGTAAGAAAATGATGCTAAAAAGGCCTGTGGGTGGAAGGCGAAAGAAACGTGGGGGAATAGTTCCTGATTCCGATGGTGAACCAGACGATATGATGTCGACTCCCCCTCCATCGCCTCCACCTGAGGCCGATGACAGCTTAAAACGACGCTCGGCTAGGAATACACAACGCAAAAAATACACTGATGATGTAATGATTCGTTTATCTGATGAAGAATTTACTATGTCTGCACCCAAAGTAGAAAAAGAACACAAACTAGAAGATATAAGTTTGGAAACCAAAGACATTGTAAAATCTGAAGGAACACCGAAACCAAATTACATTTATGTTAATCCAACAGATGAAGACGCTATGATTGTGCATCACGTACTTGCATCTCGCATTGGTAAAAGAGAAATGAAGATTGAGCTTACTGTCGCCGAAACCGTACCAAAATTGGAGAAAACAGAATCTTCTCCGGATTCACCGAAGGTGACGGAGGAATCGACTGTTGCGCAGTCCGACAACCTCAACCCAGACGTGTGCAGTGAAACAAAAGAAGAAATAATCCCAGAAAAGGATACCCAAGACCTGAAAAAAGAAGAAAACGTTCCCGTCACTGATACTAAAGATGTTATAGCGGAACAAAGTAAAAAGCCTGTAATTGTAGATGTTGAGGAATTTTTCGTCAAGTACAGAAATTTTTCATATCTCCATTGCGAGTGGAAAACTGAAGAAGAACTTTACAAAGGTGACAAGAGAATATTTTCAAAGATAAAACGTTTTAAACAGAAGCAGGCTCAGCAATTGAATATATTCGAACTTCTAGATGACGAGCCATTTAACCCAGATTATATTGAAGTTGAGAGAATATTGGACATGTCTGAAAATGAAGATCCAGCTAATAACACTGTTGTCAAACATTACTTAGTCAAATGGAAAAGTCTTCAATATGAAGATAGTACATGGGAATTAGAAGAAGATATAGATGTGGACAAAATAAAACAATATAAATTATTTAGTGAAATACCACCTAAAGAACAGTGGAAGTATAAGAAACGCCCGCCTGCTGATCAGTGGGTACAACTCAATGAGTCCCCTTTGTACAAAGGTGGTAATACCTTACGTCCTTATCAACTAGAAGGACTTAACTGGTTACTTTTCTCTTGGCACAATAATCGCAATTGTATTTTGGCTGATGAAATGGGTCTTGGAAAAACAATTCAAAGCTTAACATTTGTTAATTCAGTGTGGGAAATGGGTATAAGAGGCCCATTTCTAATAATAGCACCTCTTTCGACGATTCCTAATTGGCAAAGAGAATTTGAAGCATGGACCGACATGAACGTGGTGGTTTATCATGGATCACAACAGAGTAAAAGCATGCTTCAAGAGTACGAGTTTTATTATAAAAACGAGAATTCAGAGCCCATTAAAGAAATAACGAAATTTAACGTCCTCATTACTACTTTTGAGATTATAGTAACAGATTTTCAGGAACTGAAGTCTTTTAATTGGAGAATCTGTGTTATCGATGAAGCTCACAGGTTGAAAAATCGTAATTGCAAATTATTGGAAGGACTACGGCAGCTTCATCTAGAACACCGAGTTCTTTTATCTGGGACACCTTTACAAAATAATGTAAATGAATTATTTTCACTTTTGAACTTTTTGGAACCTTCACAGTTTTCTAGCAGTGACGCATTTTTGAATGAATTTGGGCAACTTAAATCGGAATCTGAAGTTGTAAAACTGCAAGCACTCCTCAAACCCATGATGCTTCGTCGATTGAAAGAAGATGTCGAAAAGACACTGGCACCAAAAGAGGAAACTATTATTGAAGTGGAATTGACTAACATACAGAAAAAATACTACCGAGCCATTCTTGAAAGAAATTTCAGCTTTCTACAAAAAGGAACTGCATCTGCAGCAAATATTCCGAATCTAATGAACACAATGATGGAACTTAGAAAGTGTTGTATCCATCCGTATCTATTGAATGGCGCTGAAGACCAAATACAATTTGACTACAAGCAAAGTTATGGCGAAGATAAAGAGGCTTATTATAAAGCTCTCATACAATCCTCGGGTAAAATGGTGTTGGTCGATAAGCTTCTTCCAAAATTAAAGAGTGGTGGTCATCGTGTCTTAATTTTTAGTCAGATGGTGCGTTGTTTGGATATACTAGAGGATTATCTGTTGTTCAGAAAATATCCCTTTGAGAGAATCGACGGTCGTATTAGAGGCAACTTGCGACAAGAAGCCATTGATAGATTCTCAAAACCTGACTCTGATCGATTCGTATTTCTATTGTGCACTAAAGCTGGAGGCTTAGGTATCAATTTAACAGCTGCTGACACTGTTATAATTTACGACAGTGATTGGAATCCCCAGAACGATTTACAAGCTCAAGCACGGTGTCATCGTATTGGACAACTGAAAATGGTCAAAATATACAGATTAATATGCCGTAATACTTATGAACGAGAAATGTTTGATAAAGCTTCCTTGAAATTAGGCCTGGATAAAGCTATATTACAAAGTATGAATACAACACAGGGTAAAGAAACAGGATTAAAACAACTTTCCAAAAAAGAGATCGAAGATTTATTAAAAAAAGGAGCTTATGGAGCTGTCATGGACGAAGACGCAGGGGACAAGTTTTGTGAAGAAGATATTGAAATGATTCTAGCACGGCGAACACAAGTTATCCAGATGGAATCGGAAAAAGGATCAACATTTTCAAAGGCTAGTTTTGCTGCTGCTAACCAGAGATCTGATATTGATATAAGAGACCCCGATTTTTGGAATAAGTGGGCTAAAAAAGCTGAAATTGATACTACGGAAAAGAAGGAAGATGAAGACCTTATAGTAACTGAACCTAGAAAACGAACTATGATAAAAAGATATGGTCATGATGATGGGCCCATGGAAATGTCTGACATGGAAGCAACGCCTGACTCAGATGAAGATGAAGAAGGTAAGCAACTTTTCGTTTACTGTCACTTGTTTTCTTGTCTCTAAATATATTTTTAATATACAGGGTGTGGCATTGAAGGCAGCTACCTTTCCTTTGGAGAGTTTTGTTCTTAAAAACTATAGGTTTATTTTGAAGCAAAATACAACTGCTTGTTTAAAATTTTGAAAAAAAAATGTTATTACATTTCAAAATCTGTGCATATTCCCATTTCATGTGTTCCTTCATTGCAGGTATAAGTTTAAGAAGTAAAAAGAAGAAAGATAAATTTGGTAAAAAAGGACGGAAATACGCCAGCGATGACTACATTCCTCGTCATGAAGGAATACCAATTGACGAAGAAGTTGTATATGGATCGTGGACTCGCTCGGAGTGTTTCAAAATTGAAAGAGGGCTTCTTACATTTGGGTAAGTGATAAATCCACTGAGCTGAGATATTTATTTTCCTCCAAACTCGGCTGAATCCTCGGGATGTACGGATGTACGTACAGTCAGCAACGATTTAACATTTAATATTTTATGTTTTACGAAACTGAATACTTCCGAAATCCGTAACATCATGACCAACATTTTTAGTAATATTTGAAGATAGTCTATTTTTTTTTTCTTGGATATAAAAAACAAAAACCATTTTAAAAAGTCCAACTGTTAATCGACTTATACAAATACAAATATTTTTCAGATGGGCGCGATGGGAAGAAACAGTTGATAAGAATCAACTGCGAAAAGGATGGACTATTCCTGTGATCGAAGATTGTGCTCGCATTATTGTAAGTAAATTAAAGAAGTATTTAGCTGGTAACGATAGTCTTCTTTCATGTTAGTTTCACCTAAGCTTTCTCGATCGAATCTAAACGGCTATAGTTTTGGAAAAATGTTTTTAGGAGTCACGGGCTCGATTTTGATAAAATAGATTATAATTTTTTTTAGCATTTTTGGTTGCTCAATTCTAACTGATAAAAAACAAATGCTCCAAAACAACTGTGGGTCCAATGTTGCTAAAAATAAAAAATCCTACATTATCGCGGCATAGCAAGGCAAACCATACATTTTATAGGCAAACTAAGATGTAGGATTTTTAATTTGTATTTTACCTTGTTGGTTTACGACAGTTGTGCTCTCTTCAGGTTTTATTTTGCCTTCGTTACTATAAAGGAGATGAAAAGATTCGGAACTTCATATGGGACCTAATTGAACCATGTGAAAATGGCGAAGTGACAATTTCACGAAATCATAGTGGATTACATAATCCAGTACCACGTGGACGAAACGCAAAAAAGAAGAATAGACCAAAAGATATACCCAAAATAAATGATGTTCAAAAATGGGAAGATCCTAATCACTGGAGTTCGATCGAAAAGTATGATTGTGAAGCATATTTAGAAAGCAGTTACAAAAAGCATTTATACAGACACGCCAATAAGTAAGTACAAATTTAACACTAACTAGCGCACCTATTTTATGTAGTCGACCTATGTACCTCCTACCGCCTGTGGTACCGCATCAGAAACAATAAATGTTGATAACTATTATGACTTGTCCTATCACCAGTTTCCGCCTCGACTTCAAATTCTGGGATCGTACTGTATACAATTTTGTTTTATTTGTTTAATACTAGGCAAAGTTGAGTTGAACCATTTATCAGATTTTTATTCTAGGATAACTACTATAAATCAGACACCCGTTAATAATTGGTAATATGTAATCAAATTTGTTTTTTTTTCTTTGTTTGCAGGGTTTTATTAAGAGTCAGAATGATGTATTACATTAAACATGAAGTAATTGGAGATTACACATCACAAATAGAGAATGGTACACATGCTAGGTAAGCATTAAGTGTTGTTAAGTGGTTGAAAGAAAAAGTTGAATTCTTTTACATTTTATTGCAATAATACCCATTATTTATCTATTATTTTGTTAATTTTAGCTCACTCGGCATGAGAGTACCACGTGGTGTGGACAGCACGCCACCGAGACTCTGGTGGGATAGCGAATGTGATGTATCGTTACTAGTAGGAACCTATGTCCACGGCTATGAGAACTATCTAGCAATGCGCTCGGACCCGCAACTTTGTTTTGTGGACAAGTTAGGGCCTCCTGATGACGCGGAGTGCACTGATATCAAGTAAGTACCTGCCTGAAATAACACAGATAAGACAGTCTATATTATCTCCAATGTGCCTTCTTACCTTCGGAGATTCACTATTTGGTATCCATCATGACAGTTTTCAATTTTTTTCTTACGCATATTCTATTATAAAATGTAATATTCCAGGAGTGAGGAAAGGAAGGTACGTGGTAGCACAGTTGGCGATGAAGATTGCACCGATGACGTTTCTAGTGGAGCCGGTGCTACATCACCGGCGGCCTCGCCGCGCCCTGACGACGATAGTACACAAAGTAGCAATGGAGGACACTTATGGCCTTCCATGCAAGACTTAAATACAAGGCTCCGTCGCCTCATTACTGCCTATCAAAGAAATTATAAGAGAGAAGAACTTAAAATGCAGCAAAAAGCTAAGGTGGGTGCCGCTTGTAGTTGTATAATATTTACGTGATGTGAGTTGCTCGTATTGTAATCTTAATGTATTTTATGTGCAATATTTTAATGAAATCTTCTTTCAATGCAACTTTTTGAAGTGAAAACTTCTTTAGCCGCGTTGGCGATTTTGATGAGTAAAAAATTTTGATTTCGTGCGACGCGCTGTTACGACACCGGCTTATTACTTAACTGTAAATCAATTGTCGTCAGCCTAATGGCAATTAAAGTCTTGTGAATTGAAGAAAATAATGGCATTATTGGCAAGGGCCATTGAATTACACAATATGGAGCCACAAACAGCAAAACGCAACGATATATTTTACATTTGTAATATTTTTATATCTATAAATATATTTATATAAATATATATATACAGGGTGTAAAAAAAGGTCTACCGAAGCCGAAAGGGGTAGGTACAGCATCCCAACACACAACCAAATCCAAAAGGATTTTCTGAAAAAAAATCATTATATCCGGAGAAAACAGCGTTTAAAGATTACTGTTTGCGTATGTACTGGGCGCGTTGTTTTACGTTGATTGCTGGATTTTAAGTTTTAAATTGTTTTTTTCTTTTATTAATGAAATTATCAGGTAGGTATGGTCTTATTATATTGTCCTAGTAGTAAATAATTGAAAATAGCATAAAATGACGTAGCTAAGACAAATATTTTTTTTGCGTTTTTTTTTTCGCTAAATATGTTTAGAATTTAGAAATCTCACCTGAGAACTTGGCCTGTTACTGCGTTAAATCGCGAAGAGTGGAAGAAGGGAAGGGAGGCCTTTGCCCTGCAGTGGGACAACACAGGCTAAATAATAATAATAAATAAATGTTTAGAATCATGGTCTGATTGCAACCCCTCAGTTTTCGGTAGTAGTCTTTTTACACCCTGTATATATATATAAAATATCGAAAGTGAAATAAAACAAAACAAATGGTTTTGTTTCACTTTCGATATTTTTAGATTTCCTGACGATTCAAGAAATAGACACGTAGGTACCTAATAGTTCAAGTTTTCACTTCTGTCGGCACTCCCGGGAGTTCTACTGTTTTTTAATATTATATTTCACCTAGAAGATGGAGCGGCGTGAGCGGATGGATCAACTGGCGCGGGACGAAATATCACAGTGGCGTTGGACTCGTGCTGATGAAGAAGCTTTTAGGCGGACTGTGGCGTCTTATGGCGTCGAGTTCGACCCTGCTACAAAGAGTTTAAGATGGAGCCGGTTTAGGTCACTTGCACGACTGGATTCTAAAAGTGATGATGCTCTCACTGATTACCTTAAAGCATTCATGGCCATGTGTAAACGTCAATGTGGCCTATCTGTTGGAGAAGCTGAACTGCCTACAAGAGCAGATCTGAAAGCTGAACCTATTGGGGAAGAAAGAGCTATTGCTACGTTAGAAAGGTGAATAAATAAATAAAATTGAGCAATAATATTAATTTCTATTTTAAGTGTCACTAAAACAAGTAACGGGAGGCCTATGTCGAAAGACAACCTGACCAACAAACTGGTTGCTGAAGATTTAGTGATTTATTTTATTTTGTAAACTAGATTAAGTTAAATTCTGTAAGATGGTCAGCGAATAAAAGCTTTTTTACTTTACTTAAAACAAGTATTATGTAAATGTCCAAATTTTTCAGAATTGATCTTTTGCGCGTTCTTCGTGAGGAAGTAGCCCCACACCCGTCGCTAGAGGCGCGTCTGGCGCTGTGCGAGCGCTCGGCCGACACGCCGCCCTGGTGGCAACCCGCGCGACACGACAAACTATTGATATTAGGAGTCTGCAAGTAAGTACTCGCTGTCTTTAACATGGTCATCACTAAATGCGAAATAGTTCATCATCATATTTCACCTAAAAGTTTATTCAATATTGGTTGTTACGCGAAACATTGACATCACAGGCTTTGTGATTAAATGAAATAAGAGTATATTTGACAAAAACGATTTATGTTTTTACAACCTTTTATTTTCAGACATGGTTTGGGCGATACTTACAATAAAATATTCTGCGACCCGAAACTTCCCTTCGCGGACTGCGTCAGAAAATGGTATCCCAGTCATAAGAGCGGTAGCAAGAACGATTCTCAAAAGGGTTCTTCGGACGAAGAGGAGAACCAAGAGGAGAGCGCATCCGAGACGCGGATGTCGCTCCGGCGCAGCAAGCGCACGTCCAACGTGTGCGAGCGCGACGACGACGACACGGACGCGCTCTCTGAGCTGGAGACGCTCGCCAAGCTGGGCCGCGCCGGCGAGCCGCCCGGCCCCGAGCGCTGGTTCTCGGAGCGCGCGCTCGAGACGCGCCTGCACCACATCGCGCACGCCGTGCAGAACCGCGAGTGGCCGGCCGCCTCGCCCGCGCCCGCGCCCGCCCCGCCCGACAAGCACGCGCAGAAGCGCCACATCGCCATCGACGTGGAGACGGACCGCGCCAAGCTGCACGCGCTGCTCTCGTCGCCGGCCGCGGCGCACACGGCCGCCGCCGCCGCCGCCGCGCCCGCCGCCGACGCGGACGGGGGTCCGCCGCCCGCGCACCAGCGGCAGCCCGCCGCGCCCGCGCGCGCCGCCGCCGCCCCCGTCGACCTCTCCGCGCCGCTCGACCTGAGCGAGCCAAGCGACTTCTCCGTCGGCCGCCGCACGCCGCATGCCGACGCGCATGTCGCCGGTTCCTCTTCCAGTAAATTGGACGATACCCTCTCTAAGCTCATGAAGCGAAAGAATGTGGTAAGTGTGACGTTTCGACTTCAACAAAAAGTTTTTCTTACCATAACAATTATAAATTCCAAAAAATGTTTTTTACTCAATCACGCCAGAACAGCTGAACTCTTGTATACTACGGTACCTACTTAGTGCAGTACAATGTCATATTGTATAGTTCTATACGGTAGTTTAGTCATTTATACTGAAGAACATAACATAAATAATATGTATGTCTCACTTGATGATGAAATCCCCCATACTGGGCGATGACCTAACTATTTGCAACCCCAGACAGAAAGGTTAGATAAATCAAACAAGCAAGTTCGTAACATAAGTTATTTATTGTTTCAGCCGGCACCCGAACAAGTTGTTGGAAAAGAAAAGAAAAGGAAGAAACTAGATGAAATTGTTCTTGGTTTGTCTGCAGCCAAAGGTAAGAATTTGACCGTTACTCCGTCGCCAGAACCTTCACGAAGCAGAAACTCTACCATCCTTGCTGATGTGACCGTGACTCCGGCAGTTCCTCCCATCTCGTCTTCACAGCCATCACAGAAGCCGTTCTCAGTTACTGTTACGAATGTACCTCCGCCACAAGCTTCTACTAAAGAATTGTCCTCATTCCTTCAGCAGTCACTGGAACAAAAAGGACAAAAAACGTCAACTATGACACCCATGAAATCGTATTCTCACGAGGCTAAGGTTAACAAGTGGTTAGCGGAGCAGGCCAATGTTGATACACGACGTCGCGGACTGACGCCCCGTCTGTCGCCGGACGAGCACGTGCCCGTGGTGCATCGCGTCACAGGAAAACGCTTAGCAGGCCACAAAGCCCCTCAGTTGAAACATTTGGCCCAATGGATAGCAGAGAACCCTATGTATGACATTGATTCAAAATGGACTGAAGGTATTAAAGAACATGTAAAGCTACCTCAAGACGTACGCAGTCAGAGACACTCCCCGATGCAACCCGCAAGTGGGATTGGTGAACGTAAAAAGGGTCGACCTCCTACGTTAGATGCGTCATCAGCTAACGTGTTGAGTTCTAGTGCTCATCTGAACCAAAGCTTGTCAGGATTAAATCCTGCGTTGTTGGCAAGTTTATCCAGTTTAAGCGCATTTGACCCTAAAACTCTTGCCGCTACATTGTCTAATTTGACAGGGTTTGATCCAAAACTACTCAACAGCTTTGACCCTAAGCTGTTGTCAAGTTTGAGTTTTGATCCAAAAAATAATCCATTGCTAAATTCTTTCAGTAGTATGCCTAATTTACTGGGGAATATGGCAGGTGGTAATATTTTTGCTAATTTAGCCGGATTAGGACTTCCTGGCTTCTCGTCTCTTGATATGAACAGCCTTAGCAATGCTTCCTTACCAGGAGATAAGTCGAAATCTAGGAAACCGGCAGAATCTCCAAGCCCATCCACTTCTAAGTCTTCTAATCAACAGTTTCCGTTCGTGTTTCCAAATCCTAATATGTTGTACCCTCAATTAGGACTCAGTGGACTGAATCCATTTGGCATGCATTCTAGTGTGTCTTCTACGTATGATGCGTTAAGCCTTTTGGGTAGCAACATAGCTGCTAGTTCAGGGGCTACATCTATGCAAGGTTCTTCATCTCATGGTTCTTCTCGTACATCTACAAAAACAACCACGCCGAGATCTTCTACTGTTGTGAGTAGCTCAAGCTCATCGCGACAGCAAAAAGTATCTGACCGCCAACAATCGAGCCAAATGTCACAGATACATTTGCCTCCTGATCCTTATTTACTAGAATCTCTTTCTAAGCAGGCGATGAGTTATGAATCACTGATGAGAATGGATAAAAGATCTCGAGAGAGTGAGGCTCACGAAACGACAGCCACTGATTTATCTAAAACTGATAAAAAGAAATTCCCTTACGATGCATTACGATCTCATGTTCCTCCAGAGTTTGCTGCCGTTCAAGAAAAATTACTGAAAGGTGACAAGAAAGACATAGATATAAGTAAAATGTTATTAGAGCAAATGGCGTCAGGAGCTCTGAGTGCCAGTCTTGTCAGTTCAAATGAGATTAAAAAAGTTAAAGAAAATGAAAAAGATTGTTACGATAAACTAACTAAAAATTCTTCTGACTTCATGGCAAGACCACTATCGGCAGATGACGGAGCTTCTGCTTTATCTTTGGCACATAAAAGATCTCATGAAGAAATGGCATGTGAACCAGAGAATTTAGCGTTACAGCCGACTGAAATGAATCCTGCGAAGAAACTAAAGGATTCTAGCTCAGATCACCTTTTAAATGCTAATAAACAAGCTGATCATTCAGGCGAAATGGATCTTGAAGATCTAATAGCTCCTTCTACTGTGATAAAAACTGGAATGAAAGCCAGTGACTTCGATAGTAATATTCCTAAAATGATTCCTAACGAAACAGCTATGTCATCAGTGGCGATTAATGAAGATAAAACAACAATAGGACCATCACGTGAAGACTCTGCTAATGACGTACATATTATTCAAAGTAATGATGAAAATTCACAAACAGTTGATTTAACCAACAAGAATGACCCTGACAGCAAAGACACAAGCGTAGATGATAGTAATGTCACCGATGTTGGAAGCGATGCTGGTCGTAGGGGTAACAGGAAGAAATCTCGCAAATCATCTGAAGAGGCCACAGCGGCTGGTCCTAGACGGGAACTGAGATCAAGCGCTGGGCGACAATCAACTGATGCAATGAACTGAAAATAATGTAGAATTCAAGAACGAATAAACCTACAAATAGATACGTTTTCTGTTTGTAAATTTACTAACGCTTAGGTTACTAGACATTATAAATAAACTCTTATAAAGAACAATGTTCAAATTGGGCTGTTTACACACAACTTTAGCTGGGTTTCTATTCCAATAAGCACAACGGAATCTCGACTTAAGTGAATATAATTATGTTGTTTGTATTTAGTCAGCGTTAGTAGATAAAATAGTGAATTACTTGCATTTAAACAAGCACTCAATAATCTGGGATTCCTATACCATAAGACCATAAGCCATGGTTGCCATGACGATATTAAAAAAATAGGATTGATAGTCTGGCAAATGAAAGTAGACCCTGAAAAAGAGGCGGCAAATTCAAAAATATAAGCCCCATTTATTAATAACTCTAAATTATATACTTAATATAATTATTATATTTGGTACTAGAAAATAATAACCAAGTTTCAAGTTGTGTTCTTCCAAATGTCCTTATGGGGTTGCACGCTTATATTTTGAATTTGCCGCCTCTTTTTCAGGGTCCACTTTCATTTGCCAGACTCTTATCTCGTAATGACATTTTGATTGATTGAAGGAAGTCAAGAAAATTGTAAGCTGCAATTAACTACCTACCACTCCCCGATTTTTACACAACCATTTGACTGTACTCAACTACTACACTAAAAACAGGTGCTGCATTGTTATACATAAAGAATGATTCCAATTGTTTTAAATTCATAATAGCTAACAAATATCAAATCACGTAATCGTTTTGTTGTTCTTTCTATAATATCTCAAGTGGCAAGTTGTGAATCTAACTACAGTTATAGGAATCAATGGTGAGGAACGGTGAAGGTATCAAGTCTAGCCAGTTTCACCACTTGCTGATAAAGTGGCTGACAGTCTTACATTACAGGTATGATTCCGAACTCGGCAGCAGGCAGCAATGCTGCCGACTCAGTGCTGCCTGTCGTGCTCATTCCGACTATTCCGAGCAAGGTAGCAGTAGTTGCTGTGTTCGTAAAGAAATTCATCTTTCATTGACGTACGTAGGTACTATCGCTACGGCGGACGCGTCACGTCACGTCACCACTGACTGGTCTGTCGCGGCGGCAGGGCGACACTGCCGCACAGCAGTGCTGAAGAATATATGGGGACCAGTAGTGTCGCGGCAGCATTGCTGCCTGCTGCCGAGATCGGACTCATACCACAAGTTACAATCTGACATATTATAAGTTTGTTTTGAACTTTCTGATTGGGCTATCGAGAAAGTATCGAGCAGATGAACTCTGATTCTGATTTTTTATTTATCATGCAGAGGTTTTATAGAAAATAATCAGCCACTTTATGAGCATGTGGTAACGGTCCTCAGCAGCGTACTAATGAGTACTAGGATAAGTGCACACTTGGACAATGGACATATTGAATGTATTTCAATGTTTTACGACTGTGTAATAAAAAAACATCACATGACATTTATTTAATTTTAATCAAAATGTAGTAGATTTTACATTTACTTATGTAAATAATATTTATTCTTGTCTTTGGTGTTCTTTTCTTTCTTAGTACTGTTACATAATATCGAATTAGACTACACACGATTGTCACAAATGAACCCAGCATTACAATTACATGTTGTACTTTCATTTTTTTTTTAATACTGGTTACTTACGCTTTTGCGTGATTTATACCTACCTGTTTTATCTAGCATTACCAAAATTATTTAAGTAATTCCATCGTAATTCTGATTCATAATCCTGAAGATATTTGTAAGCCGCACACACAATTATGTTACATAAATACATAAAAAAAATCACTTTCCCGAATAGGTCGGCAGCGACCACCGATCTCCACTTGCTTTGATACAGTTATGTTATTATTATTATACATTATTGGTAGCTAAAAAACTTAGGCAAGACATATTTTACATTAACATACAGTATGAAATTGAATGATCTTTCGAATTACCTACCTATGTTTCTAAAGTGAATAATTTTTTTTTATTTAGTTTATGCTACCTATTAAGGTTTATTTTAGGCTTGTATTAAATATTTTATAGATCTCGTTATTGGTTTTATGTTTTTTTATAGATTTATTTTAAAATCATAATTCTCTTTCAATAAAACTAGGTTACTAAGGATAATTATGATGAATGTAATAAGAATAAGGTTTTTTAGAAACATAATTGTCAACTTTTAGTTTGATAGCGATGCCTGTTACTACTTAGCTTTTTTTACTTATAATGTTTCCTCTTTGAGTTGACACATGTATGTGATAAACTATTTATTACTAAGTATTTTTTGCAGTCCTTTAGCAATGAAATGTATTTTATGGAACTATGTGACAAATCATATTATAGAACTGATTATGTATTTTAAAAGAAGTTTTTATTTTACCAGCAAACCCTGTGTGATTTACAGACACTGAGCACTATGTTTCCAGGTGAATTTTTGAGACGAGGCACTAAGGTGGAGGTACTACCAACTGTAATGATTCAGGCCGCTAGTTGAACGGCACCGTTTAATTGAAATGGCGAATTAAACCAGTTGGCTACGACATTCACTGAGTAACATTTTATCGTGTGCGTTACCCTAGCTGGAAAGTGTCTCCTAGAGAGATTTTAGAATGAGGAAAAATTAGTGCCTAGTGAGCTATAAATGTGCGCGAAATTAAAAATTTGTGCATATTGTAGTTTTTGAAATAAAGCGAAAAAACGTTTCCAGCTAGGGTAACGTTGCTCCAGCTGGAAAATTCTAAACTAATGGTCGGAGAGAGATGAATTGTATATCGGCAGATAGCTTATATTTGTGCAAATTTGTGCGCCAAAAAAAAAATTTGTGCGACTTGAGGTTTTCGAGATATTGCGTTTTCTAGATTTTCCAGCTAGGGTAACGTTTTGAAAAATCGTGTTTCTCAAAAACTACTGTATGTACGCCTGTAGAAAATATATACACGAGTAGCTCTTAATTTGTGCTAATTTGTGACGGAATCAGATTTAAGAAAATATTTATTGTTTTTGAGTTATCGCGTTTTTTTAAAAAACCTTAAAATGATCCTAGCATCTAAATTTGACCATGCACAAGGTCGCTGAAAACTGTATTCGGTCCGTCTCGACGTCTATAATAACCACACAAAATTTCAAAAGTGTACATACTTGCATTATTGAATAATTTAACTAAAAGTAAAAAAAATGGTGTCATAACTTTGAAGTCAACCTACAAGAAAACGGCGCAACCCACAATTTGTGCGCTTGACCAAAAATTAGTGCTTCTTATCAAAAAGCATTGTGTAAAGTTTCAGCTTCCTATGTTTCGTATTTATCTAGTTATTAAGCTAAAACCAAAATAGTAAACCCATGTTGGTTAACCGTTGTTAACCGAACAATTTCGAAAGGCTATTAAAAAGCGACGGTTTCATACATAGCGCTGACCTTCTTAAATTTGCACATTAACCGGTTGAGACTTGTTGTGCCAGAGTACACTGATGTAGAAAACAATGTAAAAATACAATCTAAATATTGATTTAAATGATCTTGTAACTAACATGAAGCAATAAACGTTTTGAATAAAATTGAATTTTATTCTAATAGCTGTTTTCATGTTATTTACATGTTTATTAAAGTAAGTACCTATTCTACATAATTTTATTAGGTAGGTACCTACAGTTCTTCCAACGGATCTAGGCATTCGTTAAGTTAGTTGTTTGTCTGCGCAGAACACAATTTTGTATGAAAAAGCGTTCACTGCCCAGACAAACGGCTAACTTCACGAATGCCTAGATTCGTTGGGCGAAGTGTACTTATGCTATCTTCATTCAATTCTAATATTATAGGTTACTACAGATGCACCTACCTACATACATTTAGTATTTTGTGTGAGAACGGAAGGACTTAAACGTAGTATCCAGATAGTACTTACTAGGTACCTATTAATAATAGGTAGATAACTCTTCTTCTTCTTCTTCTTGCGTAATTGGTTCTACGTTATGCCGTTTTAATTATTATCAATAAATACTTGCCCTTGTCCCACTAAGTAGGGTCGGCCGGCACATGTTTCTCTCTTTCATTTTCTTCTATCACTCTTATTAAGTAGATAACTATTACGATACTAAGACAAAAAAGGTGATTTGTGGTTTTTGTAGGTACCTAAGGACATATGTATGTTACCCTACCTACCTACGTTGGGTGTACGGTAGGTACCCAAAGATTAAATCTTTGTAGGTACAGTTCGGCCAACGGATCTAGGCATTCGTGAAGTTAGCCGTTTGTCTGTGCAGAACACAATTTTGTATGAAAAAGCGTTCACTGCCCAGACAAACGGCTAACTTCACGAATGCCTAGATTCGTTGGGCGAAGTGTACTTATGCTATCTTCATTCAATTCTAATATTATAGGTTACTACAGATGCACCTACCTACATACATTTAGTATTTTGTGTGAGAACGGAAGGACTTAAACGTAGTATCCAGATAGTACTTAGTAGGTACCTATTAATAATAGGTAGATAACTCTTCTTCTTCTTCTTCTTGCGTAATTGGTTCTACGTTATGCCGTTTTATTATTTTATAGGTAGTTAGTTACCAACTTATGTAATCAAAAATGTGTGTTGAGTACTAGGTAGGTAGGTACAGAACTACCTACGGATACAGTTAAATAAAAAGTCGATTTACACAACAATAAAAGTAGGTACTTAGATACAGTTTTGTCATCGTTTCGAGGGTTTCAATGCCTGGATAAAAATGGAACGCGTCAAGGAAGTAGATAAAATAACGGTTTCATTATTTAAATTCAAATTAAGAAGTTCGTTACTGCGAGATTCCCTCTCTAGTATTTATAATTAAGTAATTTTAACTGTTAATTGATGTCATCATTAAGTTAAGCATCAAAATTAGGATACCTACTTAATAAAAATAAAAATTTCTGCATCAACCTAGAATTAAAGTCCTTTTATTTCATACTACCTACTAAGTACCTACTTTGACTAGCCGACTGACCCGACAGACTTTATCATGTCAAACGACTGACAAAAATAATTTAGTTAACGCAACATTCTTAGTTTTTTTATTTCCTAGTTACGAGTACCTGTGAATTAGGTAGGCTTCTTACTGGCCAGCAGATTTTCTACGGAAAAAAACTTGAGTAGAGGTAGGTACGCAATGTGTACCTTAGTAGGTATTTAAGGTACCAGGGCCATAAGGCCATAAAATCTACCATACGTAGGGCCAGATGTAGGTGCCAAGTACACACTTACCCAAAATAATTAGGTTAGAGGTACTTATTTTGATAGTAGGCTTGACCTAGGTAGGTACTTGTTATTCAAAACGACTCACAACACTAGATTTAAGTAGGTATAGGTACTTAAATCAACTACCTACGACTACTACCTACCCAAAATAACTTGTACCTACTTGTTATGCAATACGGTAACAAAGTAGGTAGGTATCTCCCCAAACAAAACAAGTTCAGTAGTAGGTAGGTAGCTAAGGTACCAACTTGTTACTCAATACGATACGGTACCAGACACGCCTAGCGCGTACAGACAGCGCGCTCAGGCAATCAAAACACGACTTTCCACATAACCCTACTTGTAAATTTTAACATGCTACTCAAATGCGTGTAGTTCAGCATTGAGGAATAATGTAGTAAAAATGCGCCGCAGTCAATGTGTTAATTACCTACCTATATTTTTTATTTTTAGCTATGCCCACGACAGCGTCGTGTGCACAGGAAATCCGTGGTTGTGTGGTACTCTTTGTAGCATATCCTATTAAAGGTTGTTTCCTACTCCCTTTATTTTCCAAATAAAGTCCATTCAAATAGAATTAAATTTTATTTTCTTCACAATACAAAGAATACACAAATGAGCGCTATTTTAGTGGTTTTAGGTACCTATCGTATATATAAAATGCATGACAAAACAGAAAACAGTAATTTTGAAACAACAGACAGCCAGGGTAGGTCAATTTTACTGACTAAAAACGTTTGAACGCGTCTGTACGGACACCAGCATGGTGGTAATACGTCCAATAAAAAAGGTCATCGCTATGTATGAAACCGTCGCTTTTTAGTAGCCTTTCGAATTTGTTCGGTTAACCAACATCGGTTTACTATTTTGGTTTTTCTTATGTAACTAGATAAATACGAAACATAGGAAGCTGAAACTTTACATAATGCTTTTTGATAAGAGGCACTAATTTTTAGTTTAACGCACAAATTGTGGGTCGCGCCATTTTCTTGTAGGTGGACTTCAAAGTTATGACACCAATTTTTTTACTTTTAGTTATATTATTCAATAATGCAGGTATGTACACTTTTGAAATTTTGTGTGGTTATTACAGGCGTCGAGACGGACCGAATACAGTTTTCAGCGACCTTGTGCATGGTCAAATTTAGACGCTAGGATCATTTTAAGGTTTTTAAAAAAAATGCGATAACTCAAAAACTATAAATATTTTCTTAAATCTGATTCCGTCACAAATTAGCACAAATTAAGAGCTACTCGTGTATATATTTTCTACAGGCGTACATACAGTAGTTTTTGAGAAACACGATTTTTCAAAACGTTACCCTAGCTGGAAAATCTAGAAAACGCAATATCTCGAAAACCTCAAGTCGCACAAATTTTTTTTTTGGCGCACAAATTTGCACAAATATAAGCTATCTGCCGATATACAATTCATCTCTCTCCGACCATTGGTTTAGAATTTTCCAGCTGGAGCAACGTTACCCTAGCTGGAAACGTTTTTTCCGTTTATTTCAAAAACTACAATATGCACAAATTTTTAATTTGGCGCACATTTGTAGCTCACTAGGCACTAATTTTTCCTCATTCTAAAATCTCTGTAGGAGACACTTTCCAGCTAGGGTAACGCACACCATTTTATCGTATACGTCTTCCAATTTCATAGCTAGGTATAATGATTTTTATTTACTTGATTACAACATCTACAAACAAACAAACGATTTACAATGCTAGGAACCGATTATACTGATTACAGTGCCGGCCGCGATTCTTGTTAAAATGTAGGTACCTATGCAGTTTTGGTGATTATTATAATGCCCCTACTAAACACATGTGGAGTCTAAGCGTTACTGTCGATTCGATTTACCTATACTACTTATCCTCCCTTGACGCCCTGAGTCACGCCGCGTTCCGAGTCAGTCTGTTTTCGTTTTAGTTTTTAAAACGTAATTATCTCAGTTCATCTTTTAGTTGGATTACATTTTGTAAGTAACTGAATTAGGCAAAAAAGCTTCTCCACAATCATTACAAACAGAAGGCGAAAAGGAACATTCAACAGTGGCGCCAAAAGTCAAGAAGCAGTGTGTATAAAATTTAAGCTTCTTGGTCCAAGTCAATCCGAGTACAAAGACAATGTTCCGATTGAATTGTCAACAGCTGTCCCAGTACACTCGTACGAAGCTCTTACGAATCCACCCAGTAAGAGCGTTTTCACATTATCCGATACTAGGTATGTCGGAGGCAAGTAAAATGTATCAAATATGTACAGTTCGCCCAACGGATCTAGGCAGTCGTGAAGTCAGCCGTTTGTCTGCGCAGTGACCGATTTTTCATACAAAATTGTGTTCTGCGCAGACAAACGGTTAACTTCACGAATGCCTAGATCCGTTGGGCGAACTGTACCCCGATAAATTTCATACATTTTACTTGCCCCGCCATTATCTGATATCGGATCGGATAATTTCAAACCGCTCTCAGAGTCAGAGAAATGATATATTTTATACTAATTACTTATTAATTAAATTAATTATTACTTAATAGTTTATTTCTCTGGACCACGGGTGGACACTGGACTCTGACTGATCGTGTCAACGCGGCCTAACAAAAAAATGACAGCTAATTCATGCTAGTGGAACTGGACTTAACTGGAGTAAAAGTAAATCAAAAACCGTTAGCCATGGGTAACTCAGTTAAAAATCGTGATCTGTAGGTTTCAGGTATTTTTAAATCATGATGTATACCTGAATTACAACTCAACAGCTCCAACAGGGCTAAAATAATATAAAAAATCATCACCTACAATATAAAGTTTCAACGGAATAGTAGCCTTTATCGCCATCTATGATTTAACGTAAGTACTAAGTACAGACAAAAAAAAAAAAAAAAAAAGTACAGAATAAAAGGTTCTATCAACAGTATTGGAGTTTGCTTAATGGTTTAAAAATTATGTCACTTGATGACACTACGTTGCAATATTCAAATAAATACCTTTACCAATCCACATCTTATAGATAAAGTTTCTTTAGTTTATTATTCCAAAATATTTTTCTAGTTGTAAGGGATAGTGTACGGCATCCCTTATATATTGTTTATGGTTTATATAGTTTTTAGCCCTATCGAGAATGGTAATAATTGCTGTTTTAGTCTGTGATCTCCGACATCTCTCGTCTATGGTTGTAATGACAAAGACAGTTCAAGTCAAGCTTTGGTCTTATTTTAATAAACATTAAATTACATTGGCCAGTTTATAAATTACGTTAACATGAATTATTACTACCATTTAATAAAAAAACTAAACGCTTTGCACTAAGATAAATAAAACGGAAGTTGTATTGCAACTTCCGTTTTATTTATTTCGTTTGCCCGGAAGCTACACACAGCGCCATGCAGCACGATAGATGGACGCGGCAGCAGTCGTAAACTCAAACCTGAGTTTCAATAATAGACCTTATTCCTAGGAGTTAAAATCGAAATTACTAATTGATATTAATCAGTTCTTCAGTCAAATACGTACGTCGTACTTCAGATCAATCAGTCAAACTCAGCTTTTCGATTAAAGACCTTAACAGTATTGAAATAAAACACAATAAAGGTATCGGAGCTTTTGGACTGATGGAGAAGGATGGATTTGATCTGTTAGGGTCTGTTTACGTCATTTTTTCTAATAAAGACTTTAACGCCATTGAAATAAAACACATTTTAATATTGCATGATCTTGAGTTTCGTTAGACTTTAATGACTTTTTGGTTCTGAGCATCGGAAAGACGTAGACGGATTCGATGTACAGGTACTGTTTACGTTACAGATCGGTTTTTTGAATAAAGACTTTATCTTCATTGGAATAAGAAACAATATATTATTGAATTGTCCAGAGTTTGCTTTTACTTATACGACTTTTTGGTTCGGAGCATTGATTGACATGATGGAGAAGGACGGATTTGATGTATATTATCAGTTTGTCACAGCTTCGCTTTTCAAATAGAGACTTTAGCGCTATTGTAATAAACCACAATACAATATTGACTTGCCTTGGATTGGGACGGAATTGGATCTGTTGAGCCGAAGAATTTTGCCAAGACTTAAAAGACGTATACCGATTTCGGTTGAGCTGCGAGTTATAAGTACATATCCATCCTTCTACCCACGGCTAAAAACCGTAGAGATGTTAAAAACAAATCAGCTCAAATTAAATTAGTTTCTTTTCTGCAGTGGTACAGTCACAGGACACTTAGTAGTCCTCATAACGGAAACGGAGGGTACAGTCCATAGGGTCCATAGGGGTACAGTCTTCGATCGAAGGGTACAGTTACCTACACAAAAATCAACATTTTTTTTCTATCATCTGACAGTACAGCTCCAGCTGTTTTGTTTTCCATCCCATCAAGCATCAAAAAGTGGTTTAAATCTTTTTGATTGAGGTGACGTGATGACGTGCTAAACTTTGATCTTACACTATTTGCGAGTTCACTGGTGGTAATAGTTGAAACATCTGAATTTACGTAAGTACCTTCTTAACAACCTACAACTCGTACAGTAGCTAATTATTTACCTAGAAGTAAGTACCTAAGTGCTTACATGTTGAGATCAAAATATCAAAGTTCAATTCACATTTATTCACAGGTATGTACCTAGTGATCTCAGTTATCAGTTAATTATTCAAAATTATCATTACAGACATTTTTATAATTTAATGCGTTAATCTATACGTAATAGGTATATAAACTACTTATTACTATAAGTAAGTACAAAATGTAGACCTACTCACTATTTCTAAAATCTAGGGTAGTAGGTAGGTACTTACATAGACTATTATGAAAGTAGGGTACTACCCTACTCTTTCTGTCATGATTCTGGTCAATAATCTAAATGTATGTAATCCCTACTTCCATTCCAGTTATGAATGCTTTTGCTTTACTATAGCTAGAAAGTACAATAATCCAGTTTCACTAGATAAAGAACATTTTCAAAACTTCTATTATTTAAAATCAGAGACATTGAGCGTACCTACATATCGACGGTTAAGAATCAATACCATCTATGTAACATTAACTAAATATTACAGGGCGTGAAAAAAATGGTTATAAAAAGCTTTTTTATTAGGATAGGTTAACTGATACTTCTACTATTACACGCTAAGATCCATTAGTGTCTTACCGTCATACACAGAAATAATGTAAGTTGGGTGCTATTGTTGCCTAGTGGTTTGCACATTTTTTTTGTACCAAAGGAAGATAGTAGTTTTTCATTGAAAACAACAACAAAAAATTTAGTAATACAGTATTACTTCTGGAAATAGTATCTATCTCTAAAGATTAGGCATTGGCAAAAAAAATACTCATCGAAATCATTAAGTGGTATTTCAAAAATTTCTAAATATCTCACTCAATTTAAGAGTTTGAAGTAAATTGTTTTGGTAGATGATGCACAATTTTATTTTGAATCGAACAACCATTAGTAACAACCATAAACAGCACCAACTGGTAAGGCAAGGAAACATCTCAATTATTCACAACCTCTAGGTAAAACATTCATGTTTTTTTTATTCATGTTGTGCCGTGGGATAAGGGCAGGACGAAGAAGAAGGTACCTACTTATTTATGCAAGGGAAATAAGTAATTTTTTTGTAGGTAGGTAGGTGAAATAAGTAAGGGTTTTTATTAATCGTTTTTATTAATAGGTAATTATCTCTATTAAAGCATTTTATTATGTATATACTATGTAATAGTTGGTAGCTAAGGGTTTAATTAAACATTATAATCAGTATTTTCTCGTGCAGTGTGCACTGTGCAGTGCATTATTCTGATCTGTAGGTAACATTATAATTTTGTTACAGGAAAGTAACAATTATTAGATCATGTTACGTGGGATTCATAAAGTTGTAAGTTTTTGTGTTCCCATATCCCATTTTATTGAAAAAGCTTGATAAACATAACTACCTACCTAGTATTTTTGAATTATAAAACAAAGAGTGTTGTTACTTTACTAATATAGGTACCTACCTAAGCTATTAGTAAAGTATTACCCACTTACTATGATTTTTTTAGCTGGTGTCTGAATTACCTAGTGCTCCTTAACTTCTAGATAATATTCTTAATAAAGCACCGGATCATCTTTAGCTCTCTTTTTAAAAATTAGGTAGGTACTGTACTGAGTTAGTATATTTTTGGAAAACATGGTGGAGTAGGTATTTTTAATCAAGTTGTTTTGTACAAATAAGTAATTAAGAGTATATTATATTATACTAAAGTCTCTCACTTCTAAACTGCTAATAAAAAATATTATTTGTACTTAAACTTACACCAATGAGTTAAATAAACCCAATCTGTAGATAGGCAACTTTTAACATCAGATATTTAATCTATAAAACTAATTGAATGTAGATAAGTAGGTATTATATACTGTTACCATTAGGTATTATAGTTCCTACATTCTAAGTTAGTGATAATTTGTATCACCCAGTAGAATGAGAGTTGAGTGGAGTTGAGCTAACCAATTTTGATTTTGTACTGTCATTTCAGTGCGGTGCACGGGGACTCATTCAGCCGCGTGCAGTTTCCTATCTATTATATAACAACTACACAATGGGAAAACCTAATATAGATGATCAAAATCTACCAAGACTTCCAGTTCCTAAACTTGAAGATACTCTGACAAAGTATCTTAGAACTGTAAAACCGCATTTGACTGAGCAAGAATTTGCCAGCACTTCAAAATTAGTTAACGAATTTACATCAAATGGAAGTGTGGGGTGGAAATTGCAAGTAAGTATGCGTTAATACCGAGCGAATCTTTTACCTACTTGTGCGTGAACTACATCCTAACTAACAATCCTACCAACTACCTACAAAGCGCTGAACACTAATACAAATAAATGTTTCAGGAGCTGCTGGAGGCGAGGGCGCGGAAGCATTCAAACTGGCTCGAGGAGTGGTGGTTAAACACAGCCTATCTAGAGTACCGCGACCCGGTTGTAGTTTATTCCAGCCCCGGTTTAGTATTTCCGTTACGAAATTTCAAAAGTCAAACCGAACAATTAGTTTACGCAGCAAAAACATTGTTGGCGGCCATGGATTACAAGAGTTTAATAGACAAGTAAGTAATTAAAAGTACCTACCTAATACATTTTTGCTTGTAAATCTTGTAATATTTCTTTCTATGATAATTTCTTAGGGCCTTACTAATAAACGTGGTGTAAAGTTATTCCTCTGAATAAACTAAAAATAACCATACATTTTGACAGTTTACACTCAGGAATAACTTTATACCACGTTCATTAGTATGGACCTTTATAATCTAATTAAATTTATTTTTGTGTCGACAGTAATAAAATCCCTCTAGAGATGATGGGGAAAAGCCCCTTGGATATGCAGCAGTATAAGAAGATATTCGGAACCTGTCGGCTTCCGGGTGTCGAGCGGGACTCGTTATCGTACAACAGTGATAGCAAGCATGTCACTGTTATGCACAACAAACATGTAAGTCTTTAAAAATCATAAGAATAAGAATAATTTATTTTAAAACAAATATCTTATATTTCTTTATTTAGATCCACCTTACGATCACACGCTTTTAACTTTCTTACCTTACAATATCAAGTAAGTATTAACAATTCATAGCAGAAGGTGGTACCATCTGCCGTCCAAGCAAGGGGGCACGGCATTGACGGAACCTTTATTATACTGATTTGAGTGTGTTCATATTTTAATTATTGTTCAGATATTTCGGCTTGATCTGTGGGGCGAGGACAATGTAATGCTCAATGAAGATCAAATTGTTCAGCAACTGCAAAGAGTAATGGATACTTCTAAACAGCCCAATAAGGATTGTATAGGAATACTTACGTCAGAAAACCGCGATAACTGGGCTACAGCCTATAACATCCTTATAAAAGGTAAGAAATTAATTTAATAATAACCGGCACTCTATGCAAGTATATAGAATATATTATTTATTAGACACTTAGACCTATATGGACTGTGGTGTGGTAGGTATAAGTTAATCATCATCTGTAAGTATTCTAATTTTGCAGTCGGAAATAAAGTTCTATCTTTATATTTCTCTTCAATCATGATAATGAAATTGTTTTAGATAAACTGAATAAAGAATCATTGGAAGACGTAGAGCGGAGCCTGGCTATTCTCTGCCTGGACGGCCCGGCCGGCGTGCAGCGGGGCCCCGACGACAACACTCGCCGCAACCTGGCCGGCGGGCAGACCATCCACGGCGGCGGCTCGCGCAGTAACGGAGCCAACCGATGGTTCGATAAGACTATCCAGGTACTATTTTATCCTACTGATATACATCTAAAATTTTGTATGTTTGTGTTTCATTCAATGACGCATTAGTTAACCGATTCAGATTATTCTTCGACTTAAGGTAGATCGTTCGTTGCCTGGAATAGACTATTGGCTATAAATGTTGGTACAAAAATCGTATATATTCCATAATGACACGTTCTCCACGATAACTATAAATCTTCGCAATGTAAACGTGACCGAATGCAGAATCTAGGATGTGTTTACCTACATTCACCGTAGTTTTGATGGCGCGCTATGTTCACTAATTTGGCCTCTAGTCAGCTTAGTATGTATCTTCTTTTGACCTATCAGAAGGAACATACAAAGTCTTCAATAAGGGTATAAACATCAAACTCTGCCTGCAGTTGGTCTTTACAGTTCATCAGATGAACTTTTTCTTTTCCTTAGTCTAAAAAGGCCATGTGCATACAAAATGTTCTACTCACTCACGACTAGACCCGAAATTCTTCACCATGTAGGTAGGTATGAGCGGATTGGTGTAAGCTGGTTATGTAGAAGCATGTCTACAGCCGCGTTGCCACGATCAGAGTATACTCTGACAAAGTGGACTCTGATGCCTACTAGACGCTACTTGGATCGTGGCAACCCCAATCCGAGTGCACTCTGATCCGTCCTAATAGGCATCAGAGTCCACTCAGTCAGAGTATACTCTGATCGTGTCAACGCGGTTTATGCATTTGTATAATTATCAGCTCAATAACATGCTCGAGATCCTGTAATTGGGAGGGAGGGTTGCCAAATGTCACAGTAGTACGTGAAGCTACCGGGCCCTCGTAATGTTTCAGTTCGTAGTGGGCGCGGACGGCATCACAGGGCTAACGTACGAGCACTCGCCGGCCGAGGGCCAGCCAATCGCCGTCATGACGGATTACATTATTAACTACATGTATGAATATTACCTTAACCTTTCATCCTTTCATAAATGCGGTCGTGCTGATAGGCGATCACTTGCAACGAGCATGCTCGCATTGATCGTACGAACTCAAGATCAAATATGTATACCTACCTACTTCAGTCTTTTGAAACCCGTTTGACTGAATCGATTTGTTAAGCCGCGTTTACATGTTTGGCAAACCTTGGTCAATCTAGCGTGCAAAGGAGACAAACGATAAGCACCGTCACTGGTGTGCAAGCGAGAGAACAGGAGTGTGGCAGCAGGGCACAGAGCAGGGTTTGGTTTGCCAAAAGTGTAAATGCGACTTTACAAGTGAAAGCCAATTAAGACGCCTTTAAGCGTCTGCTGCATTCTGTGCTTTAGGTGTTCGCAGTTAAGGCACGTTAAGTATAAAAGTAGCTTTTTTTATATTAAGCTATGAATATTGGTGGCGGGACGGATTGCAGATCGATGAATAAGTTAAGTACATGAAATCACAAATCCGATCAAAGTCACAAATAATAGTAAAAGATCATTCACGGCGTCCGGACTATGGGTGTGCTTTTTAATTTTAAGTGTTATTTTATTATGGTTTTGAGGTGGCTTCCTAGAGTAAGAAGATGTAAGAAGGAAAAGGGTTCTACTTATTGTAATAGCCACAATTATTATTTTTTAAAGAGCGGTGTTGGTCCATATGTACCTACCTAATACTCGTACTATTATAAGTTCATCACTTAAGCAACATAATGAATTATTTCAGAGATAAGAATAAAACAAACGCGTCAGCTCCATCTAAGAAGGCCAAGGAGCCGAAGCTCTTGAAATTCAACGTCAACTCAGAGGTCGCAGGTTTGATGAAGAATGCTGCTGACAACTTGGACAAGTAAGACTGTGTTTTCAGTGTGTGTTTTATGATAAGGAACAAAAAGTAATATCACAGAGTAGGTAAGGTGCTTTCTGGTAAGATCGGACTATTTTTGAGAAAACCTAAAGAGTCTTAGAAAATATTTTATTGTATCGCCTCTCGTGACTCTTTTACAACGCCATAGCAACCAAACTGTTGCAAAAATACAGAGGTTTCATTTCTTATTTGTAATGTTTAGATAAACACAACGGTTGATGTTTTATGAATGATCAAACAGAGCAAAATTTTTCAGAATGGCAAGTAAAAGATCGGACCGTGTTAAGGTAAGACCGGACTACCTTATAAAATCACCTCTGTAACAGCTAGAATAAGCTCTATCACAGGAAAATATTCGGACTTACCTAATAAAAAACATAGTACAAATTGTTATTGAATTGGTTTTCAAATTTAAGTTTTAGCGAAGATTTAATACATTTTTTTACTCCAAATGTCCGATCTTACCCCGCATGCTTCAAACATAGATTTTTGTGTATCTCAAACTTTTACATCTAAAGTCTCAATAGACTCATAATTACAGCAGGCAGACAATTAACAAAATAGAAGTCAGTTTTCTGAGTTGAAACTTGCATTTTCAAGCTCCAATAATAACAAAAAAATTATTATCAATCAACTTTATTCATTATAAGCTTAAATTTTAATCTACAAACAAATTAGCAAAAAATCAAAAAACTTTATGTAAAGTTGAACATAACTAAATACCTACTGTTTAATAGGACGAACATTTCAGTCTGTAGGTGGGCACTTTACTCTTAATTTTTTTTTATTTAACCTATACTGTCCCACTGCTGGGCAAAGGTCTCCCCCAATTATTTCCAACCATCTCTCTCCTTTGATAGGTTCCACCACCCACTATCGAAGGAGTCGAGGTCGTCTCTCCAGCGTTTCCTTGGCCGTCCGCGGCGTTGTCTCCAGGGTGTTAAGATGTTTGCCCATTTTTCGCTGTGCATCCGGCTCACGTGCCTTGCCCAGTCCCACTTCAACTTGACTGTTTTGCGCCCTACGTCGACAATACCAGTCGTTGAACGCAGCGTGGTATTCCAAACTCGGTCAATCCACTTAAATTATTATTAAGTAATATAAATATGCAGTATTATAGCACGTTCTGTCAACAAATCTTAATACTTACGTATTTTATACAATCCAGAACAAACAAGAAATCAATAACAATCAAGTTGTTGATAACAAATACTTCTTTAAGTAAAAACAAAAAAGTAAGTACTTTTACAACATTATTAGTAAAACAAGTTACATTTTAAACATCATAAATTTAGGTAACTTTGATAACTTACTTACTTGTAGGCGAAAACAACCAAGACATCCGTACAAAAGCTTGCGAAAGTGAGACGTTTGATACAGACAAATCGAATATTGAAAGTAAAATAAAAAGCATGTAAAGTAAAAAGTTTGAGAAACACTTTAAAGTGAAAGACCGGCGGATTATGTCCGATCTTAACCTACGAGGTTAAAGATCGGATCTTTGTCTACAAACGTCGTAGACATGATTGTATAGTACTAATCAATTAGTCTTACATCGCAAATGGTAATAAAACAGCAAAACTTCAAAAATAAACAAAAATTACCTACCAAATTGCTCACAGAACGTTTCAGGTGGAAGATCGGATCATGTCTTTTTTCACTTTTGGTACATCCTTTTTTTGAACGACAATAGCACACGTTCTGCTGGGCATAGCGTTAAAAGCAGACTGTAGGGAGGGGCACAACAAAATGGCGCGTACGGTGATGTTGCCATCATTTAAAAATATTGCTGAATTTAGTAGTTACATGACTTATCCGGACTTACTACTTGTCCGGTCTTACCAGAAAGCACCTTAATTAATACTACACCTACCTACCTACCTTACCTACATAGGTAAGGTAGGTGGGTAGGTGGCAACAATTGGCAAAATGGCAAAAAATTTACCATATTAAAATTTTGATTTTAAAAATATTTCAGTGCTATGGCCAGTTTTTTTATTAACATTACACCTAAGTGATAGCACAACCGAACTTTAGCTCTCTGAACTTCAGAGTCTGAAGTTAGGTGCAATAAACGATTGCGCAGGTTTGCACGAGTAGGCGAGATAGGACAATGCAACAAACTAAGCGAGTGAGCGAGGCAGCTATACAACGCTGTCTTAGCCTTTTAGGCGCCATCAAAAATGGGGTCTGCGCAGCTACTTCAGAGAGCTAAAGATTGGTTGTGCGTACTGCACAGTCTAACCACTAACCAGCCTATCCACTAGTGAAAAGGTCCACTGAAAAAATTAAGCAACTATCACTTATCTTTATTCTTTAAGTAATTTTCTTTTTTAGATTGGTGTCTAACTTGGAGTTAAATTGCTTCAAGTATGACAAGTACGGAAAAAACTTCATCAAGTCGCAAAAACTAAGTCCTGACAGTTATTTGCAGATGGCAATGCAGTTCGCATTTTACAGGTAAACGTCGACCAAAACCTCAATTTCTTTCTGTACGCAAATGTGCGTTTTCAGTCAACTATACCTAGATATTGCTTGTGCACAGAGCCCGCTAACACTGGTCAGCATAAGATGACAAGGCGCCGGCGTTCAAAAGTATAATTCTGTAATTATTTATTGTAAACCTAAACAAGAGAACACAAAAAAAAACCAGCCAAGTGCGAGTCGGACTCACGCACGAAGGGTTCCGTACCATTATATAGATAATGGTACGTAAAAACGACAAAAAAACACGTTTGTTGTGAAAGATAGAATAAAATAAATATTTATGGGGGCTCCCCCCCCTCCGCCTTTATCTTTTAGTATTTGTTTTATAGCGGCAAAAGAAATACATTATTTATTTCATTTGTAAAAAATTGTCGTACTATCACGGTTCATGAGATACAGCCTGGTGTCGGATGGACAGACAGCGAAGTCTTAGTAATAGGGTTCCGTTTTACCCTTTGTGTACGGAACCCTAAAAATGATGTTACAAAGTACATTAACATCATAAGTATTGTATTATTTTGTTTCAGATTGCACAAAACGCCAGGTGCTCATTACGAGTCGGCTGCAACGAGAATGTATATCGGGGGAAGAACGGAGACCATTCGATCATGTTCCATAGAATCCGTCGAGTTTGCCAAGGCCATGCTCAATTCCCAAACTTCCAACAAGGAAAAACTGGTGGCTTTGCAGAAAGCTATAAAGGGACACAAAGATTATACAGTACAGGTATTTCATTAAAATTAATATATTAGTTTTGAAAATACATTTAAATTGTTATTGTTAAACAAGTTAGTATACTTAAAATCAAAATCATGAGTCAAGCATCGAATAAGAAAACAAGCCGCGTTGACACGATCAGAGTATACTCTGACAGAGTGGACTTGAACGAAAGTCGATTAACAGTTTGACTTTTCAAATGGCTTTTGTTTTCGTTGTCTACGAAAAAATAAACTTTTCTTGGGAAATTATTACGAACCAAGACTATCTTCAAATACTTATTAGTCAAAAGGTCATGCATGATGTTACGGATTTCTGAAATATTCAGATCTGTGAAACATCAAATGTTAATCGACTTTCATTGCTGATTGTACTATGCCATCATGTCTAATTAATACTGTAATGTTTTATGATTTTATCCCACGTCTGTGTCCCAGGCCCTCCAAGGACTGGGCGTGGACAGGCACCTCCTCGGGTTAAAACTAACAGCTTTACAAAATGGGATAGAATTACCGAAGCTGTATTCAGACGCTGGCTATACGAGAAGCGCACACATGAGGATATCTACTAGTCAGGTAACTTTTTTATTTATGTAACTCTATTTTCTAAAACTGCTGTAAGTTACATTTTCGTTTGACTGACCGGCATTTCTTGATTTGTCATCTTGCAAATAGAGGAATTAGGTATGATTAGGTTCATGGTTCTATCTAAAAAAATTACTTTTCACTTTTTCTTCTATTCAGATAAAACTATAAAGGCCTTTATTAGCCTGAGGAATCTTTATCTACTTCAGTACAAAAGTTAATGTTTGTAAATATAAAATGCGTTTGTTTTCAGGTTGCTTGCAAATGCGACGGTTTTATGTGCTACGGCCCGCTGGTAACCGACGGGTACGCAACGTGCTATAACCCGCGGGACAACGACGTCAACTTCGCGACCTCCGCTTTCAACGCACACCCAGACACTAGCTGCGACAAGTATAGAGCTGCCCTTGAAGACTCTCTGCAAGATATGCACAATCTACTGCTTCACAACGTTCAATCTAAACTGTAAAATGTTGCCGCAAGTATTGCCCTGGAGATGTGTCTGTTTCGCAAGAACCTGCGTAAACTAGAACGAAGACTCGGGGTACTGTTCGATCGAAACTGATGTTCTTTGAAAAAGTTATAGCAAAGTTTCTAATCGGATTAAGTAAGTGATTTTGCCTTGAGAAGGCAACTTCTAAATTTATTTAGTATACCTATATTTTTTTTAAGTTTACTATAACCTGGGCTATAACCTAAAGGTAGGTTCTCTTCTCTGTTAAAGAGCATTTAATACTCAAGTAAGACCAACGTGGATAGTAAATTGAAACTATGAAATATATTTTTATTGTAATGTGTGATAATTACGATTAATTTTTTAATTAAGAAAATAGAAATAGATTAAGAAAAAAATCTAGGTACAAATGGTGATGGTGCTACAAATGAATTTGCTTTTTTAAATATTATGTATAAAAAAAAATTAAATCCTTTTTCATGTAATTAAAAACAATTTTTTCATAGTTACTGTTTTTGATTTGAAATCCCAAATAACTTTAAGCTGACTGAAAAACGAGTTTAAAGTCGATTATGTAAGTAGGTACAATCTTATGCTGGAAACAAGTAGTTGAAAAGCCAATTTCCCAAATATATTACTTTATTTAAGTAAATAAATATAAATAATCTTATTTTACGTACAAGCAAATAATTATTATCTACCTATGTCTAATAAAACAATAAACAAATAGGTTCGTGAACCGAGAGAACAATAGGGCTAAGTGTACCTGAACAAAGAATGGTCGTAGGGTATCTAGCTGGAGCTTGTACTTGAATGAATGTTATCATAGCGAAATATCATAATTCATCGATCATATTCGGGGAGATATTTAGAAAATACGGAGGATTCAAATTAAACTGAAATACTATTGATCAAAGAAAGCAAGGTAGGTACATTATTTTTAGAATAGGTACAGGGAAACAGACTCTAAAGGAAACAAGCCTGCCTACCCAGCATCTGTTGGACATGATGTTAAACACGTTAACAAAACCAATCACTGGAACATTTGAATGCTATCCCCGACTTGTATTCAAGTCATCAAGGTCAAGCAACTTGCGGATAGAAAGATATAACCAGTAAATACTGCAAAAAAAAATTATAATAAATAAGCATTCATAAAATCAATTTTTACCAATTAAAAAACAAAATACTTATAGATCTTTGCATTTCTTGAATCATAAACATACTTAAACAAAATAAATTTCCTCAATAAGACCATTGATTACATTATTTATTTGTGATCTTAATTCAAAGCTAAAACACAGCCTGCTCACAAGGTAAACAGGACAGATGATATGCGTCATTAGCTTCCTATACCTATAGATCTCTATTTTAAAATTGTGTCTACACATTTGCCTTCCATTAATTTTATTCTATTACCTTAACCATTAATATACATTTGATTCTTTCACGTGGAATGTACACTATACATACATAAAGATACATAGTTAGGTCAAACTCATTATAATTTAAGATAGATTTAATACTTAAATAGTAGTTCTTAAAGCATAGCCGCACCAAACACGGTTCAGAGCTGCAGCAGAGTTGGAAAAGAACGGTTGCATGACACAGTTTGGTGAGACGTATGATTCGCGGTTGCGACATTGGGGCCGCGTTCAGTGCGCTAGGCTAGTGTTCGATGCGGGTGCGGGCCGTGTATCGGCTAGCAGGCGCAGTTGTCGCGCGAGGCGGGCGGCGCGGCCAGCGGGCGGCCCGGCGACGCCGGCTTGTGTTGCACACCCGACTCCGCTGCGTTTAGATCCAGCCGCCCGTCCTGGATACTCTGATAGATCTTCTTAGCTGTTTCTAAAAACGCTTCTTCTACATTTTGACCTCTGAAAAGATAACATAATTTTTGTTACTACAGATGTATACGCATGAGGGACCTTGACCTTATTGTTGCTCAATGAAGGTTGATGGTTTATTTTGGGTTTCGTAAAGAATGATTGTTTTTATAAACATTGAATACTCACGTTTTAGCACTTGCTTCCACAAACATCAACCCATTTTCATCAGCAAACTGTTTGGCCTCTTCATATGTAACATCTCGTTGGCCATCCAGATCTGACTTGTTCCCGATTAAGAATATCACAGTGCTGGGATTTGTCAGGTTGCGGGTATCTGTGAGCCAACTGCTTAAATGGTTGTATGTGGATCTGGAACGAAATTCAAAACTCTAAAAGACATATTTCTTGAGGCATTAATAGACATTATGTATGATAATTACTTTTGCTAAAGGAGCTTCTGGCAATTGCCATGACAGTAACTCCACAATAAATGGGAGGTTAGAAATTAAGTATGCGAGCTATTATTTCCAGTGCTTTTTGGTGTTAAATTACCGTCCACTATCAAACATACATACCTATGCCAAATGGGATAATGTGATACACACACTACACTCTATAGCATACTGATAACATTAATTTTTTAACCGACTTCAACAAAAGGAGGAGGTTCTCAATTGTTCTGTATGTTTTGTTTTTACTTATATGCCTTCATTCATCATAGAAAATAATTAGATTCACTAGTAAAAATTGACTTTAAAAATTTAATATAATCAAAAACCCACTTTGATCTTAGCTTAAAAACTTTTTGCTCGGGCTAACATAGTTTTAGAATGGACTTGAGAGGGGAATGAATGGCATTAAATAAAATTTGAAAAAACCAAAGTGGCTATCATTTTAGACAAATTCCATCAAAACTGGTACATATCATCTCCTTCACATGCTGTTCTACTGCTGGGCAAAGGTCTCCCCCAACTCCCTTCAACCATCCCTTTCCTTTGATAGGTTCCACCCCCTACCATCAAAGGAGTCGAGGGCATCTATCCAGCGCTTCCTTGGCCATCTGCGGCGTCGTCTCTCCTCAGGCTGCTAGGTGGTAAGAATGTTGGCTCATCTTTCCAATTCATCATCATCATCATCAACATCAACCTTTCTCATCCCGCTGCTGGGTATAGGCCTCTCTTCGCTTTTGCCATTCGCCTCTATCCTGAGCTAGTCTTGCCCATGTACGACCTGCGGATTTAAGGATGTCGTCGACCCATCTTGTAGGTGGACGACCGAATCTTTCTTTGAACGAATCTTTCCAATTACACAAGCAAAATTGTAGAGCAGGTTATAGCTAGTTTTTCTTGTAAAAGATAATGTAAATACAAATAATAGTTTGTAGACCTTCTAGTAATGTCATAGACCATCAGTGCACCAGCAGCACCTCTGTAGTATGATCGGGTCACAGCTCTGAATCGCTCTTGACCAGCCGTGTCCCATATCTGCAGTTTGATCTTTTGACCAGCCACTTCAATTATGCGAGTTCCAAATTCAACACCAATTGTGTGAGGACAATCAGCCATGACTGAAAATAAAATAAAATTATTAGTATGATATCAAAATATGATTAGGGATTTCAAGTTGTTATTCTTCAACAGAGATTGAATGGAAACTTGTTTATAATTTTGAGACAGATAAATTTTTATTATTTTATACATATGCTTCTGGTTGCTGGACATCCTGCTTGGCCAGATGTTCATGTCATGTACCAGCTATGAATCAGATTAGTGCAGAAGTGTGGTGGATGAAGCTTCAGAAGACATTTACCCAGAAGTTAGTGCCTTAGACAGTGATCTTTGAGGACCAGCAGTGTTCGGGAAGTTGATTATACATAAATATATTTACAGGTGCAGAACTTATGCTAATTTCCATGTTGTGTTTTTATTTCACTTACACTTCTTATCAGTGAACTGATGTAACAAGCAGGATTTACCTACTCCCATGTCTCCAATAATAATGTATTTAAATATATAGGAATAGTTGTATGGACCCGAAGTCATCTTGACTGCTGAAAAGTAAGAACAATGTAGTTACAACAAAACAAAGCCTTTGTCTCAAATTCCACACTCAACTGAATGCATGAAAGCCATATAAACCTCGTCCTTATTTAAATATTGAAGGAACTAAGTTTCATGGAACAGCTTGATTATAAATATAAACAAAGACAGAAACGTTTTCATTCGACGGGAGTGAGTCACCAACCACCGTAACTGAAGATGTGTTCACAAACTAATTACTTAAAATCAATAACTATCGATTGTAGTGCTATGATTAGAACAACCAGGCTAATTTGGAGAGCGCCTAAAGTTACAACTGAGGATAGGGATAGCGCAATTGTTTGTTTTGTTCGAAGGAGATTCCATTGACTTGAAACACTGCTTTTCACTAAAAATTCTCCTTCCTTCCGTAATAGTTAGGTGAACGATCAATTTAAAAGGTAATCGACACAAAAACAATAAAGAAAGTTACCAATTACGTGAAGAACAAACGTAAATTAAGTGTTTTGATGGAGTTTTTTGGTGACTGCACAGTGCACTGCAATGTTTCCACTTTTGCGTTTCGGTTTCTGCTGCCGATTTTGATTTTGATGAAGAAAGAAACAAGAAACGTCATCCAACTCCTAGTGATCCTACATACATGACTGCTGAAGGCACACGATCGATACGTCAACGATACGTCTAGAAATGCAGTGTATAGTGCGCCTTTATATATATTTTTCTTCTAGCAACACCATGATCCTGTGACTTTGTTTTGATTAGAGCTGTCAAGTTTTCGGCAATCAAAAGGCAAAACCTACTATCCCATTGCAAATTAAAAAAAACTTCAATGATTTAAGTTGGACTGGATTTTTATTTATCCGCCTGAGTTCACCCACTGCAGAGTGTTAGTAGATACTAAAGCCACCTTCAACGTGAAATGTTTGTAAACAATGGAAATCAGCTGACTGCTGGTTTGTCTAGGGGTTGTCACTTATGATAGGTTCTGTTCTTCTAATTTTTTTGGTAGTTACATAATAGAGGTGGTGGTGGGGGGATAGGGAGGCCTTTGCCCTGCAGTGGGACGATGCAGGCTAAAAATAATAAATAATAATAACATAATAGCGGTGTATAAATCACTACACAGTTTTCGTCTTTTTAATAAATATTACAACCCTAATTATTTCTCATTTTGACGTCTTGTTCCTCATTCCATATGATATCACATCGCCAAAAAGTACATATCAACTTTTAACATCAACCATCGCCCAAAACATCTACTGAGAGCAATGTCAAATTATGATGAATGTTACTCGCATTATCTATTCACTTATTGAAACGGAGTGTAGATAGGTATATTTATTTCCTATGCAATATTCTAATTAAAAATAGATCTTATGCAGCACGCACAAGGGCAATTTTTGAAGAGCGCTGGAAATATCGACTATCGACTAATGCCATACTCTCTCGGTAGATGTTATGTATAGATAGTACATGTTTTGATTGCTCGGTCAATGCGAGGCAATGTATTACTCGCTCAGTAGATATGAACCTTGTGAATGTCCATGTCTATTCACTTCAATCAAGGAGAGCCTAGTGAGTGAGCTGTGAGCCAGCCACCGGCTTAGCCAGCCAGTTGGCTAAAGCTAGGCGTCCATTGCAGACGGGCGGTTGCTGCGAGCGGACGTATTTATTGAGGGAAAAACCGTAAAATGAACGAAAAACTACTAATATCGTTAATGCAACAATATTCTGAACTTAATGATAGGTACTGGATATAGAAAATATCACGATACGTTGAGGAGAAATAAGATTTGGACTGAAATTTTCTTGCATATGGTGAACCCTGACTTTATGTTTGTGACGTTTATTATTTTTTTGCTCCTCATCCAACAACATAAATAAAATTAACTTCATCAGAACCATCCATCGTCACATACAACCGCTTGCTAGCTTGTCTTACGTAGGACTGGCTGTAAAAATCCGCCGATGCGGCCCGGCCCGCCTCGTATAGTGGACGCAGTACGCAAAAATGCTCGCCGATGCGGCCCGACCCGACCCGTCTGCAATGGACGCCTAGCTTAAGACAGCTAACAGGCTTGGCTGTTGGCTGGCTCAAGTACTAAAAAAGTACAAAATATCAGTTGTAACATTTTCCCTATGGTTGACAAATAGTACAAGTCAAGCAAGTCGCTAACGTAGCGAGCCTAGAACTTATAGAAACATTATTTACTATTTTATTGCGCGTAGATAGAATCCATTTAGTGAAGTGAACTCAATTATGGCTGGCCAAAACCACAATGACGAGAGTGAAAATGAAATTACAAATAATGGAATTGAACCTGTGAACCAAGAAGAAGATCAAAATATTAGTGAAGGTGTCCTTCAGTTCTCTCAGTAATCCTAATCCTAGAAGCTAAACTTGTTTCGGTAGTAGGTAGGTACTCAAGTATGTTTCGTTTTTTCAGAATACGATATGTTGGATTCCAGACTAGATGAACTAAACACAGCCTTAGACTTTTTGGAACAAAAAAATGATAGCATTCAGGACCAACTAAAGGAACTGCTGCAGTCTAATATTGAAATTAGACAAGAAATACAAAAAGGGAATACAGGCGCCTCCACCAATAACTAACTTCACAAAGATGTTTGTTTCACAAAATGTATTTATTCTATTAAAAACCTATCTATCTTGTATGTAATGCCTACAAATTAGAGTGATCTGCTAAGAATTCTGTTCATATGTAGGTATGTGTTGCACATTGCCTTAGTAAGATTAGATTAGAGATTTACTGAAGATAGATTAAGAGCTGAATATACTAAGGTCTTCAATGAGATAACTGTATCTAACACTCATAATGTCAATATTGTCATATTTATTTACTCTTTGAATAAAATAGTGAGATTAAAAACAAGTTAAATTTTTCTTTAATTCAAACAATACACTCTGAACAACTGCACTACATAGTTCACAAATTATTTTCATCTCCTAATGATGATCCTTTTTAACAAAGCGAAGTCCACAGTATCCACAAGAATGATCACCTGGTTTATCCTGTAAAGTTGAATGCAAATACAGTTACTTACACTAAATTAGAAGTTAAAAAACAGTTGTTAATCAGGAACAGGATTGGCTGTGAACTATTTAAACTGTGTAACAATGGGATAAACTTATCCCAAAAGACAATCTACAATTTAATTTACCAGATTGATGTAAACACGAGGATGACCTTCGGGACCACTGCCTCCATCACACCACACAACTCGTTCAGTCACCTCTTTTGGTGGTACTTCAGCAATCAAGTTCATGGCCCAGCTTGTGTTTACTTGTTTCTGAGCATTTGTAAATCGAACCATTCGGTAGTCATCGGCATCCCATTTCTGAAATAAAATATCCCTATAGTTCTTCTGGACCACTGTGAATTGCTTATCAACTTATTATACTTTAATTGAGAGGATTTTGCTCAAGTTAGACTTAGAAAATAAAAACTCTAAGGGATATTAACGAGGTAAGTACCAGACATATCTATGAACATTTGATACTATCGGAGAGCAGTATTACGTAAGTATCGCGTCCAGTAGGAAGAATAAATAAATATGCCACACCTTATAACATTACAATTCACTTCAAGCAAGATTAGCTGTAAATAAGACTCAAATGAATAAAAATAACTAAGTAGTACACTCACTTGGCCAGTGTGAATAGGAATGTCTTCTATTCTACCTGAAGCAGAGCGACTCAATTGTAAGGTTATTGTTTTGCGTAGCATAGACTTTGCAATTGGAGAACCATGTTTTAATAACGACGAGTTACTCATTTTTAATATTATATTATGGTTACTACTATTCAAATTTTAGCAAGACGCGTAAAACCAAACACGAATAAAATTTACGACAAGAAAAATCAGCTGTCTGGAAAATGTCATCCAGCTATTTTACGTCAATGTCAAAATTTTGTATCATGGTAATGGTATTGCCACTTGGAGGCTTTCTTTGGAGGTAACTTTCAATTTTTTTTTTAGGAGGATCCGACTTTGCAAAGTTCGATAATCTGCTTGCTGACTGAGGCGCCACTCTACGCCTATAAATAGCTCACTGATACAATAAGAAAATATTTTTACATTCCAATTGAATAGTATCGTAGAAAATTAGTAGATAAACGAGAAAAGGGCTTGAATGATATTTTTATTTTAACGAAACAGGATCACTACTGTAACTCCAAAGCGCGTAGATATTCTACCAGTCTTCAGCAAACCTATCAGAGTTGTCTATTAGTATATTGGTAGTCAGAGGTATGTCTATTACCACAGATAATATCTATTACATACTTACGCCTAACTCAAGAGAGACCTTGCTTGTTATTTATCTTTCAGACAGAAAAGAAGAAAAGGTATGCCTAGGCTAGGCGTAAGCTTACGACTCTCAGACTACAATTGCTCAAGGATGTTCTGATATTTTGTAGAAGAATAAATAAAAAACATAGTGAGTGCTGATTAATGTAATTTTATGAAATATTAATGCGCGGTACTGTTCTATGCTTAGGTTTAATGATGACAAGCTTTGCATAAAATCTAGTAAATACTATTATTCATACTAATCTATACCTACACGGGAATTACTTGCCTCGTATGTAACAAATAAAATTCAAGCTAGGATACAATACTATTTTAAAGGCTGGTTTCAACATTTGCTGACAAACATGTGTGATAGCCTATCAACAACTTATCCAACAGATAAAGTTCAATGTAGTAGTGTATCAAAATATTATAATAAGACAAGGTATCTCCCCGATTCTGATACTGAATTTATCAGGAAGGTTTTTTAAGTGCTAGTTATGCATCAGATACTTTATCAGCAAGTGGTGAGATCGGGCCTAAAAGTTGAGAGTTGCTCTGAATCTTTACTATTATGAATATACACTAAGATCACTAACATAGCATTCGTTTTCTGCAGCTTTTCCTGTTGATGAATCCATCGACCCATACAACTCCAGGGACATTCCATTGTGCCTGTAATGTATAGGATGAGATTAGACAAATCGAAAATTCGAAAGCACTTACTCAAAATATTTTTGGTATGCATGACATTATTATTTTATAATGAGTGCATAAACATTAAAAGAAAAGTGCTCTTAATCTATAAATTATACCTTTTAGTGCCATTATTTATATCTCCATCACCGGAAAAACTGTCGGAATCATCATTAAGAGATGTCTGGGAATCTGGAATGTAAAAAATATTTAATTATTCCACTGACCCCATATTGATTGAGACCCATATTCATTGCAATCATGTAGCAAGCAATGATTGATTATGTAACCCCATACATCTCGTCTGAAATGCAATATTACGATATATAGGTTACTTTTTATCTCGGAATTCCCCCGGGATCGGGAATAACGCGGGTAAAACAAACCGGGAAAACTAATGAGTACTGTCCACGAACGAAGTCCAGGGGACAGCTAGTTAAAAGTACTAAAACACTTGTGCGAGCTTGACTATTGAGTTTTAAGATAGATCATCTATAAAAAGCTAGGCCATAAACTGTGTTTGTTGCTTGTTTTTCGCGGTATTGGTCACGAAGGAACAGGAGCAGAATCTTATATGATCCCAGCAGTCTCACTGATTAAATGCTTTTTGACATTGACATAAACACTTGTATGATGAACTTAAATGATGCAAAACTATTCTAATTAATGACATGTATCAATGTTATCAATAAATTCAGTATATCAGTGGATCAGGCTGGCACAGGACCCGGAAGAATGGCAAAAGCGAAGGCATAGGCCTCCCTAGCCCGATTTCACCCACTGTTGAGTATAGACCCAGCAGTGGGTGAAATCGAGCTGCGGATGATGATGATGATGTGTGTACCGGAGGTTGCGAGACGATGCGTGGTGAGGTATTCTGCGGAGAGGTAAGGCGGCAACTCGTCGGCGCAATCCCCCGCGCCGCCCTCGCCCAGAGTCTCTACCACAGACAGCCACTGCCCGTTGTGGCACCGGAAACGTTCCACCTGACAAATATTTGTTCATTTAAAATACAATTCAAATTCATTAGGTAACGTTTTTGGATAGTATTCGCTTCGAGCGAAAAATCTTATTTCGACGTTTCACTCAAATAGTGGTCATATCACGTTGCACATTCGAAATTTACACGATATCGTCCCGTTATTACGAACAATTTACATAACATGAAACTTACACTATATCCTACTAACTACCTATACAATAAAAAAATTACCACTGAACTGATTTGGATAAAACTAGGAATGAAGATGTAGATAGCCAGGAATTGCATAACTAACTAATGCTACCTGCTACACAAACTGTGTGCCTTTATTGTAGGTATTCATACATCTCTATCTCCATAAACACTTCCAAAGGATCTTAAATGCGTAAAGATTAAAAAGCTTACTTTTTGATCTATAAAGCCGCGTTTACATGTTTGGCAAACCTTGGCCAATCTAGCGTGCAAGCGAGACAAACGATTAGCACCGTCACTGGTGTGCAAGCGAGAGAACAGGAGATTGGCAACAGGGTTTGCCAAACATGTTCCCGCGGCTTAAAATAATTTACCTTGATTCGGACAGCCCATTCGTTTTTCATCTGAGAGATAACGTCGAGACACGTGTCGCACATTTTTCGGATTTCGATGTTTTTGTCTTGCATCAAGTCGATTAGGTAAGCAGGCGCTTCTGTAAAACAGTAACAAGAATAAAATATTATACTAAAAGGAATGCTCATGAATTATGGAAAACAAACCTAGGGCCGCCGTAAAATGAATGAATGAACAATTTATTATACACCAATATTAACAAAACACCACATAAATAAAACACGTTCAAAATTAGTACAATGGGCGGCCTTATCGCTGAAAGCGATTTCTTCAAGGCAACCTTAAATGTAACACAAATTGTAGAAGAATAAGTATATATATGTATAATATTATACAAATAAGTAGTATATCAGTTACCTGGTTCCCATAGTACAAGCCTAGATGACGCTGTGTGAAATATAAAAAAACTGCATAGGGGCATCATCGAAATCGAGGACAATTGCTATTTGAATACTTACATGGGACAGCAAAGATGATATAGGTACACACGTCCCCCATCACAGCGAGAGCCCAGTGAGAGTGATTCATAACTCCCCTATAAAACTTAGGCCTTTACATCTATACTAGATGATTTATACAGCGTCAGGAGGCAACCTATGCCTACACTTAAAGGGACGCTGTAGTGCCTGGGACATTGTTTGAGATAGAATAGGATTGCGCAGCACCTAAACCATCCTCTCAGCTTAATTAGCCTGGCCCACAGGAAAGACAACGTCAATACATGTGGAGCTGACTAAGCTGCGGGTTTCCTCACGATGTTTTCTTGTATGGAGGAAAACATTCCCCTTTAAAGTAAGTACAGTACGCACAACCAATCTTTAGCTCTCTGAAGTTGGGTGCACTAAACGATTGCGCAGGTTTGATAGAGTAAGCGAGATAGCGATATGCAACAAACTCAGCGAGTGAGCGAGGTAGCTATACAAGTCATCAAAAATGGGTTCTGCGCAGCTACTTCAGAGAGCTAAACATTGGTTGTGCGTACTGTACTTTATAGTATCTTACCAGTATTGGCGACGAGGCAGTCAGCCGCGGCGGGATGCGACAGCATCTGTCGGAATGCGAACACAGTCTGCAGCACGTGTTCGTCGTCCGCTTGTCGTAGACGTAGAAGCGACACCAGCGCCGCGCCGCCGCCCGCCGCCGCCAGCGCGTCCGCCGCGCGCGCCTCGCCGCACGCCGCGCCCGCCAGCACCACGCCCTCCAGCGCCAGCTCGGGGTCCCGGCTGCGTTCTACACACAACCAATCGCATTTTAAATTAACTAAGGCCCTAGACGATCAATTATAACGCGAAATTTAGCGAATTGTGTAATATTATTGACCGTTTACGGTTAATATTTAAGATTGCGCATTCACTGAACGAAAATTTGAGCGAGTTTAATTTTTGTGCACCATATATATATTTTTATGCGTCGTGTAGAGTCAGTATTACCAGTATTGCACACAATTTTTCAGTTTTTATGTGTAAGAAGTGAATCTAGCTAAAAACATTGCGCAATTCCTATTATTGTGCAATATAATTGATCGATTGGATTATGTAAAAAAAGCGCCTTTGAATCTCATTGTACAATAAAATGTATTTTGCAATGTAGGGCTCGCCTAAAGATACATTATGTTCACAGTTATAACGGTTTAATATCTGGGCTTGAAGCATGTGACTGTCTGTATTCTGTGGCGCTAGCACCGGTTTTTGCTTTCTTAGGCTTTTCTTTTTGATCTCTTAGATCTCCCACCGCTCTAAAAACAATTAGAAAAAAATTAAAGAAGTTTACCTGGGTCTAAAATCTTCATAATGAATGGTATCAAACTGTATCGCTCCACGACAGCAAAAATATCGATATTGGTGTTGAATGGATCCAAAATGTTGCTAAGGGTTCCCATACATTCCACTAGGAACTCATCGGATATATCGCCGCCAGTCACGGCCCCGGCTATGTCCCCAACGAATTCCTATAACAAGCACAATGGGTCACGTATTTCAAACATAGGACCTAGAATAACTGACCTGAATATGGTCACCTGAAAAAGTGTTACTAAACTCATAATTTTTTTTTAATTTTATAGTGCTAAACCACACTTAGGTATTTCTGATTCCGACGGGATCCGAACCCGCAACGATCAGACCTAAAGCCGGAGTGCCTTACCTTACCAGTCGGCCACGGAACGATCGTTGTGGGTTCGAATCCCATCGGAATCGAAAATTGTGATAAGACTTTTTATTTCTCAATGAAATACTAAATTCATGTTACTAATTCGGAGAATTTCAAAAGTCAAAGTATACTTTAGCTTTAGGTATGCTTCTTCTTATGTCACCAATATTCTCACCCCTCAATGAACCACATCGCTGACCGTAATTTCGTCAGTGGCGCAATCAATTGACCCGCTAAGTAATGTAAGAGTATTGATCTGTTATCGTGACTTACTGGCCCCGTCAGCCCTGAACAGGTACTTAATAATATAGGCCTAAATCATATATCAATAATGAAGTATGAATCACTAACTGGTAATTTTATACTTCCTTCCAACTTGGCTCATTGGTGCACCAACTCAGGATCACAACTCAACAAGGATCAGGGATACAGTGCCTACAGATCCCTGAGGCGCGGTAGACATTTCCTCAGATCTCTTATGTATTCGAGATCCTTTGAAGATGTATCTATAGGGGGTAGTCAGAGGTATGTCATATTTGATGTGTGATATTTGATACTGCTCGCTTACATCTATTATCAAACAATTAAGCTGATTATGGATGAACTTACAACGAACAGCGGCTTGTTCTGCGGATGATGCGAGAGGTTCCGCACTAGTTTCATGAGCATAGTATTCCGGTATCGGAAGGCACGAGCCAGCAGCTCTCGCAGACGGCCTTCCCCCGCCATCTGCGCCGCGGCGCGCTCGCACCACGCCAAGTTCACGCACAGCGCGAGAAGAACATCTGTGGAGCCAGGCCCGCTGGCGCTACCGCTCTCAGCGTTCACGTTTAGTAGTAGCATATCTGTCAACTGTTATATTTTTATGAGAAACAAGCTAACAGTAGAATGATAAGAAGCCAATGCCAAGTTTCCGTGGTGGGAAGCATCCGAATATTCATCAAACGAACAAAAAAAGGAACGCGAATGGCCCAAGATCTGTAAAAATAATACAATAACAGCCAGTTTCTCGAATGCTTTTCAAATTGACAAACCGATTATACTTAGATTACTTGGAATGAAGCCGATTTGCAAGCCGTTTGACCAATGATTACTTAATTTTGAAGATGATTTGCGTTCGAGAAACCGGCCATTAGGTTGCTAATGAATATGGTTGAACTATTCTTACCAGTTTGACACAATCTGACTGTGTGAACAATATTTTAACTCTGTCATCCATGCTCAAGTGGTAAAGGATTTTCATTGCTAGATTAATATGTTTGTCATCACCTGAAATTTAATGTTAGAACATTATTAAGCTCATATTTATTACCATTTCTAAACAAAAAATTATAATTATTGCATTAAAAACAGCTTACTTGTAAATTGGATCAACTTTGGTAGAAGACCAATTTTTATCATTTTGTTTCGCAATTTTGTGTCAAAAGTCAAATTGAACAACAGCTTGAGTGTAACATTCACCAAATCAGCATTGGGAGAATCCAGTAAGGGTGCCAACTTTTCAATAACCCCTCTCGATGCCATACTATTTTTATTTTCAACAAATATAGAAAGTTTTTGCAAGAATGATACAATGAGGATAAGGAGGTCTATGTTGGAATGTCTCTCCATAGCTCCAATGAGCAAGCCGACAATATCTTTCCTGTGCATTTTCTCTTCAACTTTGACATTGTCTGCAATATTCAATAACATGTAGAAAGCTACTCGAAGCAGTTGTTCCTGTCTCTTGGATAATGTTCTCAGTTTTCTTTTCATTTGTTCTTCATCATTTTTAGACATGCATTCATCCGAAGCACTGCACAGATCTTCATGGTAACTGGATACAAGAGATCTAGACTTTTGCATTGTAACATCAGCCACTGCCCATGTTCCTGACTTTGGACGCCGTTTTGGTTCTGGGATTCGACTCTTTGGTAATTCACTCTGAAATATTAAAAAAAATCAGTGGCACTCCGGGAGTGCCAGCAGAAGTGAGAACTTGAACGAGGTTTCGGTAATGGTTCTAAACTAAAAAAAAAACGGTTATCCCAGTTTATCCCGGTTTATCCAGCTTTATCCCTTATTGCTCATGTATTGCAATTACGCAATTCACAAGACTTCTATAGCCATTTTCGTATTGTGAGATTGGTTGAGCTCTAAAGGGATGACAATTGATTGCAAGTCATGTATGTAGCTATGTAGTAAGCCGGTGTCGTAAGCGTCACGCGTCTCGCGTCTCTCTCAACGCGAAATCAAAGCGCTATATATTTCTTCTTATGACGCTAACGCGCCTTAAGAAGTTTTCACTACAAAAATCTGTTTTATCCTTGTAAAGATGACACTGAGATAAAATTTATAAATTTCAGAACATTGCTTGAGACAAAGATAAAGTGATTAAAGTAAATTAAGATAATGTTGCAATACTCAAGTACAAGTGTATTACTAAAACGAATCACAGACCTTATCAGGAGTAAGTAGCTGTTTCTTTCCTTCTACCTTTTCTTTCCATTGATCATATCTCTTCAATTCATAATCTATGACATCCATACACAAAGATCCAATTTTGTATTGGATTATCACTGGATGGAATTCATTATAAGTAGAGAAACAAAAAAATGTATAGACTATGTTGGTGCTCAACTCAATACTTCTTTTCCATTCTTCTCTGAGAACTCGTGAGAGAGCACTGAGTAAGGCCTCTGAAATGCAATGAGTAGGTATAGTCAATTCAGCTAAAAAAATAATAAGTCAGTCCTAAAAAAATAAATAAATAATGCTGGACATTTCACACAGCATCATCTGGCCCCAAACTAAGCAATGCTTGTACTATGGGAACCAGATAACTGATATACTACTTATATACTTTTTGTTTGTAAATACATACATATTATACATAGATACACCCAGACCCGAGACAAATATCTGTATAATATTTGTTAACAACACAACATGGCAACATAAACAAACTTAGTCTTACTTTTATGGTAACTAATGAAACCTTACCATTTCTGGCTAGTTCCAGTAAATTATCAGGATTTCTAGCAAGTTGGAGAATGAGAGCAGAACCCTTTATTTTTTCTGGAATATCATCATACAGCAATTCAACATAATCATCAACGCTGTTCAACACAGCCACAGGAGCACTCTCCACAGGGCTCATTACGATGACTTATATTTGTATACAAGTGATGATGGTCTGGAAACATGAAAATACTTAGGTACTGTTATCAGGTAGGTAGTTAGGTATGTAATATGTCGTTAGTACAGACTTGAATGGCTCAAGTCACAATCCAAGGTCTGTGCTTTTCAGTAAACTGGTGAAGTTTTTCTGCATAGCCACATTGAAAATATAAGAACTTTAAACTTGCTTTACTATTATAGGTAAGAAGAAATTTACTTTTACATTCTACAGAGAAGCCAGTCAAGTAAAAATATTGCGGAATAATGGATGTGAGTAGGATGTTTTTACCTTGCACTTGCGCCGTGATATTTATCGACCATGAATATTTTTCTTTCATTCAAATGTAAGATATTAATATATATATGCACGGACTCTACAAATTGGATCAATTTTAATAAAGTAGCTAAACGATTTCATGAACTGTAAAAATTTGTAAACAACACAGTTTCTTTCAGATAAACTAGCTCAGCTCATAGAAAAAAATTACTCTCACTCACGGACTAGCTAGAATAGAGTAGGTAGAGTCTAATAAGTTTCTCTAGGTTTATCTATGCTAGAGCATAAAGCCTGATTACACCTACCGCCTCGGACTCGTTCTTCTCTTCCTTCCTTTTCCCTGCCCTGTTTTTTTTCTTTAGTTTTTTATAATAAATGACATTATTGATCATTCAATACAAAATGTCAGAATCAAAATCTACCTGTCTATGGTAGAGAAACCCTAGCATGAATTGGTCACGGCTGTCAGCCACGTCCTTGGGTCCTTTCCTTCAGCCATGCTTCAGCCGCGTCCGATAGTTTGTTTCTATTCTCTATTCAGAATAAAAACAAACATCCATAGAACGTTTAAGCTAGAATTTTTAGCTTAAACGTTCTATGGATCCTAAGTATAGTATAGCTAAGCTAGTTTCATGACTAGTGTTAATGACGAAATAAATAAACGAACTAAGTACCCTGGAAACCAATTTAGAAAGCAATATTATTTAGATACCTTGATAACTAAAGTAAAAAAATAATAAAAATTAGGCCAAACTAGGCCAAACTTGTTTTTCAATTTTAGATCTCTATGGATAGAAAAAAAAGTGACGTTTTGTGAGAGAATACTCATCGAACGAAAACGAATCGAAAATGTCGAAATCAATGAAATGAAACATTTACGTACGTTTATTTATTCCAATAAATAGTTCTGTGATCCGATTATAATAGGATTTAGTAGGTACGGTGTTTGTTCTAAATGAGTTTAATTTTGTTTTGTGTTTCGAGAGTAAATTATCACAAACACCTATGACGGTGTAGTGCTATTTATTTTCCTAGGTACTTCCTTTTATTGAGATAAGAGGCACGATAATGAGATAATTTCAAGAATTGTTACGAAGGGTACCTCGAAAATCTGGATCCCTATATATGTGAGTTGCTGGACTGAAATTAGAAAATTGAAAGAAAATTCCCACTCAATACTAAGTCGTAGGTAATTCCTTGTTTAAACATCGTTACCAGGCATGGTAATAGCAGTTTAGTATTAGCTCATAGGTTTTAAACGCCCTGTTTTTTAAGCAGATGAAAGAAGGTATGTATGCATTCATCCCTTACCTTGTTCTGGTAATTTACTGTAGAGCCTTACCTTGATCAGGAAATTTACTGTAGAGCTGAACAAGTTTCTACATCTTATGTTGGTATTTTGTAAAAATTGCTCAAAATAAATGTAATTGACTTACTTTATAACGATCAGACTACCCCTTTAGACATCTTCAGTCCTCTGGAAAACCACAAAGTTCTGAGAGAATGTCCACCGCGCCTTGGGGAAAACAGTTGTGATCCTATTTTTATGTTTTTGAAATATCATTGCATATTGATGGAGCACAGCTAATGAATAAAAATACTTATTTGGCCAAACTTTTTGGTCATTAACAAATATGCTGAGCATTGCTTTCAAGTTTAGTGTTTTAAAAAAACTAATGCAAACTTACAATATTTGTAAGTAAAAATGTGATGAAGGAAAATATTTGCAATATCTATTTGTTATTACCTACAATGACACATTGGTTAATTACTATCTTAGTCATAGTCTGCAATAAGTCTGAAATTAAATATATATTAAAATCTACTGCAGTAACATAAGTTATTTTGGAAAGGCTTAAAATTAAAACTAATCAATACTTCAACCGTGTCTCCAAGTTGAAATTATAATTGAGATCTTATAAATTCTTTGAAAAAGTCTGATAGTCAGGTAATCTTTTCTTTGTTGAATTTGAAAATGATATTTCATTACTTACAGATAATACAAAGAAGTGATGTAACTGATAATGGGTTTAAATAAAGATACAAATGTTTGAATACCTACAATTTACTTTTCAGGTGTTATGTTTCCCAGTAATGTACCTGTGAACCTATTATGACTTCCTAAGAATTGAGTCAAATTATCATTATGACTGAGAACCAGACGCTCACTGCTCCTATTTCTCTCACAACATATCATCAACTCAGCCTTATAGGTAATGCTAAACCACAAAACATTATTATTATTTCAAATACAATCTAAACTAGCTGTGCACAGCTAGTGCATATTAGTAATTCTTCTAATTAACTTGACCCATTTTAAGAATTTATTTTACATAATGGTGTCTCTTTGATGGTTTGGACAACAATTATGTATTGGGTCTACTATTATAATTTAGATCTCATTACATTCATCTTGTTTGAATTTTAAATGTTTTAATGATAATTGAGTTTTTGTGATGATTGTTGTTACAGTTGAATCAGCTTCTATAAAAAATACAGGATTGTTCAGACCCAATCCCTATTTACAAGTGGTGATTGATAATAATGTCTCAAGAAAGACAGAAGTCATAAAAAGTACATTGCATCCAAAATGGAAGGAAGACCTCACAGTGCTGGTGACACCACAGTCACAACTACTGTTCCGCCTTGCCGACTACCACAGCTTTAGAAAAGACAACATTATTGGGGAGAAAAAAATCAGTCTTTTAAAAATTCTTCTCTATTTCAATGGGAAATGTGAAAATGTGGAACTAACAATTGGTATGTGAACTGCACATTTATTTATCATCTGAATTCTAAATCAAACAAGCCAGAATGTCAGTGAACAATGATGAGTCATATTCAGTTATAAGTTTGGAATTTTGTAATTGGTATCAAATGAATTTGTATGTTGAAGTGAAAACAATGCATAATGACAACAATCTTGTAGTAGTAACAAAAGTAAACGTAAAGTAAATATAATAAACATAAAAAGTAAAAGTAGTAACAAATATTTTAGATATGATGAAGGCTGTATCCCATGAGAACTCCAGCAGTTCCACAACAGATGTGAAGTCAGCAGAACTGGTGGTATTGCTGGACGGTCTCAGGATTGACCCCACAAGCTTGCTACAATCGCGAGAACTCCTTGGTGAAGCTAGCAGTGCGCAAACACCGCTCAATGAAGGCGTCCGCGCTAGAATACGGATGCGCAATAACCCAGATATAATGAGATCTATGCTACGATCACAGTCATTAAGAGTGAGTTATTTATTATTAATTATTTGGCTGTTGTAGTAGCTACCTAAAAACCTTCCTTTATTAGATGAATCAGATTTGAGAGATGTCTACTCTCTGTCTTGGAGATACAGTCCTGATCTTGTTGGTTTTTATACAAGCTTAAAAGGTGATCCTTCTCTAAAATCGTAACCAATTCCAAATACTAGCCACATACCTACTAGCTGGCGCAGCTGTGGACTTTTCTTTCCAGCTGTTTATTTATTTATTTAGGAACCACAAATAACTAATTCTAAGATATTGTTACATTAAGTAGATATTTAGAGGTAAATGCGAAGAATCACAATAATGTAGTCCACTGCACAACGTTATACACATATTAGCTATCAAAACAGATTTAGTTACAATGCTGCTAAAGAGTAGATTAGTATATAAAGATGGCTAAAGCCGTTAATAAGCTGCTTACATCAAACTTCCGTATTTATAAAGTACAATGTATTATAGCCACCTCCGGGCCCCCCTCCCATTGCGAACGGTGCGGCTCACGGCGCGCACGCGGTAGCTGAAGCTGGGCCTTCGCACGCGGAGCCCCCCGCGCCGCCCGATGCCGCGCAACCAGCCCCCGCGCCCGCACCCCCCGCACCTGAGGAACCCCTGCCTTCTGGATGGGAGATGCGCTATGACGTTTACGGACGACGGTGAGTTTATGTTTTTTGCATCGTTCTATCTCGCTTACTCTACACACGCGATGTACTACATTACATACTTGCGCAAACGTTTAGTGCACCTAACTTCAGAGAGCTAGAGATCCGTTGTGATTACTGTGCCTATAATCAGGTTTTGTTTACCCGATTTTCCGCGATACAGGCCTTGCCTTGTCAAAGATCACCATGTGTGTACGTTTTATCACTTTTGGTAAATAAACATATTGGTATTTTGTGTTTGTAATCTCCAGCTTTGACTCTGACGCCGGGTCCGCAGCGCACATTTTTTAACAAAACATATTAGCAAAACGTAAACCGCCCGTCCGAAATGAGTTCTGACGAAGAAGACGTGGAAACTGTTTTATCAATAGTAGATTTCGTTTTTTTCTTTAGTCCACTCCATTTCCACAGTCTAAATTCTAAAATAAAAATACCAAAATAAATACACTTCCAGACCAAACACATTTGACGTTGACATCTTCATTCAACACAAAACATTCTCACACAACACTTCCCCTCCCCGCAGGCGAATGCGGGGGATTATCCATTCGTCTCGGAAAACATGTTATTGTGGTTTTTGTATAGGCCCTAAAGACATGTTATTTTGTTAAAAAATACGAAAACACGTCGCTGCGGACCCGGCTTAAGACTAGAAAAACCACAGAACACAGAAGAAGAGAGAACCTCACAGAACCTCTTTCAGTGTTCTGTGATAAAATATTTGGTACCTACTCGTATAAGAATTTATCGCATTATTTACTGATGCATATTTTTTTCCGTATGTGAATGCGGATTATAAATAGTAGAGGCATACGCAGAAGGAGGTGTCACACTGATATGACGATTCATACCTATCAAATATAGCAAGGGCGTAGCTAAAGCATTGTATTAAAAAAGCTGTACGTAAGTAGTTAAAGGGCGGATCAACTTTTTTCTGTCATGAATCAACTTTTTGTGTAAAAAAATAAATGTTGAAATATTGCTATAATTTCACCTAATATTGTTAAATAAATTTCTGTAGTTTATAAATCTACTACGAGCACTAAAAAATTTGTCGTTTTCATGGATTTTTATACCTTTATTCCAAAAGTGGCTCCCAAAAATGTCACCTAACTCACAATGACGTATTATGGTAAAAAGTTCATAAAAAACTATATTTTAATAAGTAAATCTGTTTCAATGTGAACTATTATTCAATTAAATCAATCTGGCATAATCAAAATTTAAATAGTGTCTCAATTTTTTGAAAATATACCTCATTGTGTCTCTGGGGTCACTAAATGAAAGAAATTTTATTTACTTTTCTTGTAATTCTGTTTCTAGAAACGCCAGAAAGATGCACTTTTTACATGACTATTGTAGGTTATTCTTCAAACATTTGTCATACAACATTTTGTATAATAACCTTTACTTTTTTAATAATCCTGCTATCAGTGTCCAAATTTTTGGGGACAACTTCGTGAGCCCGGAGACATAATAATGACTCCAGAGACATATATGGGTCTATTCCATAGGCAAATTACATTATAAAAAACTATACAAGGTACAAAAATATCTCCTAAATGTGACAACCAGTTTACTTTTTAAAGTTATCATAGAAAATAAACCCTAACCTAACAATTATTACATATTTCTCTAAAATTAATGATAACATTCTATGAAAATGAGGGTTTTCGGTTATTTAAACAGTCATCTGCGTAGCAAACCAGTCCTATATCTCTAATAACATAAATCTCGCTTAATAGAAGACCTAAAAAGCTTTTTGTAGATGAAATCTATTTTCTAGGCTCTAGCGCATTGGACCGCGGCTCGCCTTGAGCGTAGTTTTTTCACTAACTTACCGACTGAAGATATCTTTCAACATATGGCCAAAAAAAAATAATTTTACTACCTGTAGATTCATCAAAATAATCATCAAAATTTTATTCCGTGGGATGAGAAAGGCTGGGCCAGCTGTGGTCAGTCTGGCCAGCTATGCCGGGGGGGGATACAGGCCTTTCTTCACTTTTGTCATTCGTCTTTGTCCTGTGGTATGGTAATCTTGCCCTTGTATTATATTCTACAGACTTTACGATGCCGTCGATTCTTTTTTTCTGTGATGACGACCATCACTCTATTTACCACCTCTGGGACACCACTCATTTACAACTTTGATCCTGTCATCATCGCACCTGACCACTTGTCCTGCCCAACCAACTCCATTTGAGCCCCACTAACCACTTGTGTGTGTGTTTCGGCATCGAGGACTGGGTAGATCTAATAATAAATCTCTAGTGTAGTGTAATACCGAGCATTGCTTATTCCATGCGAAGGAGACGGCACAAGATCAGAGTCGCACAGGGGTGCGACTCTGATCTTGCGCAGTCTCCTTCGTGAGCGCCCATGTCTCGGCACCATAATTTCATAGTTAGTGGACTGAATTACTACTTTACTACAGCCGCCTGGCTAGTCCTGCCCAACCAATATTATTTGAGCCCCAATAACCGCTTGTGCATCTTACAATTTTAGCTTGTTCATTCGGGAATTTCGGTATTGGGGACAATCTTATAAGTGATACCGAGCATTGCTCGCTTTATAGCTCTCAGTGCGACTCTCAAGAGAGCACAGTCTCCTTCGTGAGCATCAATGCACCATGATGGTAGTTAGCACCATGATGGCAGTTGGTAGAACACATTGGCAGAGCTTGTTTCCAATGCAATGTTTGGAACCATCTTCATCATCTTCAGGCCTACTTTTGAGGTAAAAAGTAAACTACTTAAAGATGAGTGATCAGGATCACGCATCTCTAAAAGTAGGCCCGAAGCTTTCGAAGCATCTTTTTTTTTGTTCCTCCAGAAAAGGATGAGGTTGAGGTCGTCTACAAATCGTCTACAAACCTAAGGTGCTACAGGAATACACCTACCTACAGGCAGACTTTTATTCCCGAGCTGTCTAATTCAAGAGTTTTTACGACGTCTTCTAGGACACCCGTAAAAAGCTTGGGTGATAAGGTTTTCCTCTTTACCGCACATTTATGGTGGTATACATCATCCGCAGTAAATCCATATAGTTAAAATGGATCTTACAGCGATGGAGAGAGATTTCTTGCTTTCAAAGGTTTTTTTTCGTAATCTACGAAGGCCATGCATATTCGAGCCAGTTGACCTCTTGACTCTTCTCCGTCGCCGACAATGAGTGTGGGTAAAAATAGATCAAAGAAAAGATAAATGGAATGTGTAAAAGCAGAATCGAATGAAGTGTGGTGTATTGTATCGACCTCACAACTGACTTGTATTCTTAATTCATACTTAAAGCTATTTTAAACTTAAATCTGAGTGTTTTCTATTAGAAACTAAAAATGTGCAATGAATCTTTATGTATTTAATCCGTTTATCACTCACCAAATTGTTTATTGTATAAATTATGATAACTTTTATGCAGAATGTCTCTTGGGTCACTAAAAATTGTCTCTTGGGTCACAGTTTTTGTGAGCCAGTGGAACGGTGACTCAGGATACAAACTAAGGTTTTTAACTCTTTTTCTTTAACGAATTTAATGAAAGTAAAAAAATACGTGGATGCAAAGCATTTCAGAATCAAATGTCAAAACATAATAACAAAATTACTTTGAGAAGCAGTTTACTTGTAAGAAATTTCGTCGTGAGTCAGCGGATAAAAAACAATGACACCCAGTCCCGCTGCGAACTACAGACGTAATGGCCGAGTCCACATAATGGCCAAGGGTCAGCAATCTTTATTTTACGACATGCAGATGAGTTTTCTATTAGCCTAGCCAATAACTGTCTATATTACTTACACTTTGTAATACTTTTTTGTCGTTACCCAGTTGACAACGCGAATTGGGTAAAAGTCGGGGACAACATTTCAAACCGTGTTTTTTCATTGAAAAATGCAATATTTTGTTTCGCAAATCAGTATTTTAGAATGCTGGTACATCAAGGAACAATGTAGATAGAAAATATAAATACAAGTCAAGGAAAAATTTTACACAGCAGCGTTACATATGTGCGTGATTTGCGCTGGGGACAAGTGAAATTTGTATGAAAACCAATTTTCGTCCACTGGGTCACGATAATTTTAAATATAATTGACTAAATATTTTTAAAATATTGATGAACAAGCGTAATGGTAAAGGATCTGATTTTATTAATTAATGTTAAAACCGACAATTAATCTAACTCAGCACCTTTTACGATTTTTTTTACGTCGGGGACAAGATTTTACACTAAAAAGTTGATCCACCCTAAAGATGGTTTAAATTTTACGACCGCGTTACTTAGTAATATTTTACTATAATACCTATATTAGTAAAATATCATTTGCTAGATATACATAATTGACATTCTATTGTCATACTAAAACAATATGATATAAGGAATAAATTCTGTTGATTTTCATGGCTATTGGCACAGAATTCAAACAATGACTGACCGGTGAGTGGTGTATTAGAGCAGCTCGAGTCACTTTAGCCTTGAAGTTAAAACTTGGAGTAATCAGTAATATTGTGGTGTATATTTAGATGATAAAATCTAAAATTCTATAAACTTATGCATGCATCCAATGAATGTTGATTATGTTGATTTTTAATACATTCTTGGTTCCTATTTTAACTATTAAAATAGGTACCGTTATCAATAAATGTTATTTCAATCTAGTAGGTACATTATGGTTGCCATTTAGGCACCAGATAATCATCATCATTTCAGCCTAAAAACATCCACTGCTGAACATAGGCCTCCCCCATCGATTACCGCAGCGATTATTCTTGTGCAGCCTGCACCCAACAGCTCCCAGCAACCTTCATCAAATCTTCTTTCCATCTAGATAATGCCGTGTGAAATATCCAGCAATATATTTTAATAATTATTTCAATACCGGCAGTTACTACGTGGACCACAACACACGTTCTACGTCATGGGAGCGTCCGCAGCCTCTACCAGCGGGTTGGGAGGTGCGCAGAGACGCGCGCGGGCGTGTGTACTACGTGGACCACAACTCGCGCACCACAACGTGGCAGCGGCCGGACACGGAGCGGCTGGCTCGCTTCCAACACTGGCGGGGCGAACGGCGGCATGTGGTTGCTCAGGGGAACCAACGCTTCCTCTACCAGCCGCCGCCGCAGCACACGGATGCGGAGCACGACGCCGCGCTTGTCGCTGCGAATAACGCCGCGGCCGCCGCCGCCACCGCCGCCACCGCCGCCGCGCCTGTCGTCATTGCGACCCCAGGTAACACGAACTCACAATTATTTATAACACACGCTCATGAAAATAAATACGCATTCGTTCGCTCACACTCACTTATGCAAGTGCTTAACGCTCGCTTACACCCACACACACACATTCGCTTACACCCATTCACTAACACACATATTTGCTCATACTCACTTATACAAGCACGCTCATAGGCTCATAATTATGACTGAATGATGATTTACTCTCATACAAAGATCTCTCAATATAAAGATTCTCGCTTTCAACATCTAGGAACTTGTGACTGTTGCGTGCTAAATTGAAGGCTGTTTGGAAGACAATTCACCGATAAGTTGACCAATCGTCGAACTTGACTTGCCAGCTGTAGAGCTGTGATTTGTGAAGGTTAATTGTAATAAAAGAATTCGGGCCTTGCATTTCTCGATGACCCTGGCATATTAATCCAAGTGAAGTTTATTGTAATACTAGCTTCTGAGCGCGGCTTCGCTCGCGTGGTACCAACATTTTGAATAGCCTATATGCTATTCCAGTTCACTATCTACATGTATTCCAAGTTTCATCCAAATCGGTTCACTGGTATAGGCGTGAGTGAAACACAGACATCCAAACAAACTCACATACTTTCAGCTTATTATATTAGTGGGATTCATTCGTATTATTACAATGATACTGGTGATTCTGTTGTTCATGCACGAACTTACTTACTGACTAAACATACCTAATTAAACTAAAATGCGACTTTTTTATTTTCTAAAGCTAATTGCGCCCGCATGATTTACATTCTTTAACAGTATGAATTGCTCGTAGTGATCATGGTGTCGATGTCATAACACAGTAATAAAATTTGATAATAAAAACGTTGCAAATTTTAAGCAACTGTAACCCCTCAATAAATACTACCGGGGTATGAGTAGGCATCTAAGTAATGAGTTTTATCTGTACCTCGTTTTGGTTTGTCCTTATCTAGATAACTTTCATAAATAATCTTATCTTTATAATAATTCCATACTGGTAACTAATGTCAGCATTGTGTTTTGTAAATTAATTGGTACCTTCCTACACATTTTTTATAATAAATATTTCCTAGTCTATTGACTTTAAGACCGAAAAAAACAATAAGTTATGTGACATATGTCGCTACACTGCTTGTTAGAAATACTAACTGGCTCTATCGCGATCTTTTGCCTTTCCTTAATTAATTATCTTCTTTGTAATATTCTCCTATCCTTCTTTGAATTATCTACAACTTATAACATAACCTTCGCATGAAATGTCGAAATCAATACAGCTGAGAAATTAGAATTGCTACATTTCGGCGAAAAACTTGTATTATTTGTAAACGTTTCACAAAGATTCCATTCTGACGAATGCGTTCGATATTTTGTAAACAATGTCGCTGTGGCGTCCGGAGACGTAAGGTACCTACTACCTACTCTCACGTTGATAATGTAGTTATTTAAGTACATTTACACTACTGGAACATTATATTGTGTGCAAGGTATTTCATCATTAAAAGTAGCCAAACTAAAATTACTAATTAACTAATCAGCGCGTTGGATTCCATTGCTGGACAAAGGTCTCCCTTCTTTCTTCTCCCGGTTCAAACCATTGGTTCGCCAGTTTGCGCAATGCATGTCCAGTTTTATTTATTTATTTATTGGAAAACCAACAGCTATAACATGGTGTCCTTAATAATTACTATAGAAACAGTGAGCTAATTATAGGTCTTCGCTAATAGTGACAGAATAGCTATAAAAATTCGTCCCGCCATCTCCTTCTGAACCATGAGGCCGTTTTTTGGGATCCACTCTGTGATTGTTTTAGCCCACAGAAGGATCATATACAGGGTTTTCGAGTTATCTGACATTTAAGTTTCTGTCTGAAAAGTTATGATGCCCCTTACCCGTAGTTAAAGGATTATCCACTCTTTAAGGGACACCTTCCATTATAAATTTTTATTGCTTAACATTTATTTTTTTGCTATGTCCAGATTTAAATCTTCTGACCAAAGTCATAACAACGTTGTTGCGGTCAGACAACCGGCTCTTCAAAGTGGACTGTAATTCTGGGTTGCAAGGTGGTGGGGTGCCCTTAAGTAAATAACAACACACATTCACAGAGATCTAGCTACACTACCGAGACGCGGACGGGCAGAGCTTCGCCTTTCGGAACGATTTCACTACGGAGGAGGAACTGGCTGTACCAATTTTCGTCTACTAATATAGGAAGTTCTGCCCGGCCCGCCTATACTCGACCAAGTAGCGCCTTTATTCAACTTAACAAATAACATTACATTTTTGGTACTACTCTAACACTCTTCCGTCTCTTACATAGAGCTACGGCCAATCAGGGGCCGTAGGAGATGTGAAATTGTCTCTTGACCTACCTCAACAACCTGCCTTACACGTGCCGAGAAACCGCGGTACTGAGGCCCAGGACACGAGGCCTTCTCCCCGCGCGCCTCTTCACCTACCGCGGGTCCTCGGCTCCAAGGACAGGTCCTAACATGTTTTCGGTCCTCTCGTAAGCAGCTTCCTAACCTTAACTACCTATTGCGGGCTAGGTCTTACTAGCTACCTGCCTAGCCCTTATGCTGCAGTGTTCTAAGCCTACCTACCTAGCAACAATCTCCACGGGAAAATGAATACACCAAAAATGACAATTTTATTACTCTCAACCCTACCTAGCTCGACCCTTAAGGGGTCCTAGGCCTCGCTGGTTCTTATAACTAACTTAATCTAAATTTATTTACACATATCTAAGTTTTCTTAACTAATTCGTGACCGCGTTATCGATGTGTCGCTGCGCCGGCGCCCGCCGCTGGGTCCGGTCGTGCACAAACGTATTCCTATTCCTACCGTACGTGTAAATAAATAATAATAAATAATGCTGGACATTTCACATAGCGTCCAAACTAAGCAAAGCTTGTAATATGGAAACGTGACTACTTGACGTACTTTTTGTTTGTAAATATAAATAGGTACATACATTATTATTATATTACTAGCTGACCCGCGCAACTTCGTCTGCGCATTATTAGGATTCAAGTGCAGGAGTGTTACCTAAAGTTTATTTACACTGTGTTTGAAGTGAATAAAAAGGAATCAAATTTTCCATACTAACTTTAACACCCTGTAAAACATCCATATGGGTTGATTTTTTTTAATTAGATAAGCATATATTCAAGTCAAAAAGCTAAAGCATCTACGTTCCAAATTTCATTACAATCGGTTAAGTCGTCACGTCTATGAAACTGCCTATTTTAATTTCCAAAACGCTAAATGATCTGTATTCCTGATCTCGCAACGCTACCTAGTTGTGAAAATGAAAAATATAGATGGCGTTGCTAGCGTTGCTAATCAACGCCAAGGAAAAATATTTTATTTTCTAGCTGGTACCCGCGATTTCGTCAGTAAAATAACATAAGTTGAAAACCTATAAAAATTATCGAAAAGTCTAAGCAAAAATCTCCAATAGCTTTCAAAACTCAAAATGATTGTATCTCGACCTCCGCTATAGTACAAACGCCACCTAGGAGAAAAAAAGTAAAAAGCAGTTTTGACCTCGGTGATATAGATGGCGTTCGAACCAAAGCCTAAGAAAAAGTATTTTAATATACCAAAAAAATCTTAATTTCGTATGTATTGATGAGTGGAAATATACATGTTACATGTTTTTAATTAATTTAAAAACCATTTATCATGCAAAATGAGAAAAAAAAACAAAAAAATCTGCAATGCAAAAACAGAGCAAAAAGTGGCGGTCACCCATCATCTTTATGACCTCGCCCAGCGTCGCTCAACTTTTTTCCCCATACAAACTTGCAACCCTTATTTTCACGCCCCCTTATAAATATTTAAAGAAAAAAGTAGCCTATGTCCGTCCCTGGGGTATAATCTTTATCCATGCCAAATTTCAGCTTAATCTGTTTAGCGGTTTGGGCGTGAAAGCGTAACAAACAGACAGACAGACAGACAGAGTTACTTTCAGATTTATAATATTAGTATGGAAGTATGGATTTAACAAATATTTAATAATAACATGGCGGTCCCGGAGCGGGATGTATGATCCTTTAAAGTTTAGAGGTTAATATGTAGGTAAGGTCTAAGGTAGGTAGGGGAGTATTGGGCAGTAAGGCAGGTTTGGACACCACCGGCAAACTCCCGTGTTATGCCGGCCATACACCATCATGTCAATCCACCCCCAAAAATGGTCAATTCTAACTGATCAAATTCCGATTTGACGATAGGCATGATGGTTTATGGCCGACATGACACGGGGGTGTCCAAACCTCCCGACTGCCCAATGCTCCCCTACCTCCCATATATATTTCATTGATATATTACCACTCTCCTCTCCCATTCCATAGTTCCCAGACACTTTTCAAACTATCATGGTTTTCAACATTTTTAACACAGTTAACGGGATATTTACCATGATTTAATGTTTTTTGAGTTTCCCGATATTTCGGCGCAGTTGCATACGCCATGATCAATAGTATCTATGGTATTAATCATGGTTAATATCCCGTTACCTGTGTTAAAAATCCCAGACACTTGTCCTACCGTACTAACTGATATTTATTCTGTGGTCGCGATGTATCTTACATTTTTAAACTCATGATAACTTTTGAATAAAATGTCCGATTTCAATTATTCAAAAAGTAATCGACGGGTACTGAAATAGCCTTTACTACGAAGGAATTTATTTGGATAAGAATAAATACCAAAATAAGAATAACGTGGTCTGCTTTTGGTCGTCATTTTTATTCACTTTTTAAATTATAAAAGTTGTTATTCTGACACAACCACAATAGTTGGACATATGCTATCGCTGACTTTTTTGTAGATATTGATACGTTCTTTAATATTGTAGAACATTTTTTTGTTCTATCATCAATAGTTTTCGCAGCGCACGCGATATGAAGAATTTTATGTTCAAAATTTTTACACCTTTGGTTACATTATTGCAATTTTCATAAGGATCTCTAATTTTTTTGAAAATAATTTATAGCCTATGTTCATCACAGATAATGTAGGATTCTAATGGTGAAAGAATTTTTCAAATCGGTCCAGTAGTTTCGGAGCCTATTCAATTCAAACAAACAAACAAACAAACAAACAAATGTTTCCTCTTTATAATATTAGTGTAGATATTCAGTGATCCTCCTATACAGTGCGTGATCAATAGTTAGGTACGCAAGTGTGATTTGCTACACGCTCATGAAATTAAATAGAAACACCCAGACTCGAGATAAATATTTGCAGATCATACAAAAATTTTATCCCGAGGTGGGGATCGAATCCGCAATTTTCTGCGTTATAGGTGGGCTTTCACCCACTGCACCAGAGGTCGTCAAGATCACAAGATGTTCATCAACAATCTCTATATATAAAAATGAATCCCTTTTTCCCTTGGTCACGGGATCACGCGTGAACGGCTGGACCGATTTCACTAATTTTTTTTTGCTGTGTTTGTTATTGTCAGGAGAAGGTTCTTATGACAGAAAAAAATTAAAAAATTGCGCGGAACAATTGAATCCCTATATCCCTTGGTCACGCGTGAACGGCTGGACCGAATAATGCGCATACGAAGTCGCGCGGGTCAGCTAGTCTGATATAGGTTTCATGTTGTTCTGTAGGTGGCAGCACCAGTGCAACAGCGGCGGCGGCAAGCGTGGGCACGGGGGCGGAGGAGGGCGGGGCGGGGGGCGCTCTGCCGGCCGGCTGGGAGCGGCGCGTGCAACCTGACGGACGCGTCTACTACGTCAACCACAAAAACCGCACCACGCAGTGGGAGGACCCGCGCACGCAGGTCTGTCTCATCTGTAAACGGTTCTGTAAATGTGTACTCAAGGCCCTGTTTAGTGCTATCCTGACGGTCAGTGCGTAGTGTTGAGCTAGTATTGCGTACGCGGACGCTGTAAGTGCTTCTGAACGCACGCGATGGTTCTCATTGCGATAGCTACGGATGACCGACGTCAGGATAGCACCTAATATGCAGTGTGTCAATTAAGCAATGCCTTTGCGTATGTATAACGATAGTATAATATAGTGCATTTGCAATTCCAGGGTCAGGAAGTGAGCGCCTTAGAAGAAGCCTTGCCTCCCGGCTGGGAGATCCGGTTCACGGAAGAAGGCACGCGATACTTTGTCGATCACAACACCAGAACTACTACATTCCAAGACCCCCGTCCCGGGGCCCCCAAGGGACCCCAGGGTGCATATGGGGTGCCACGGGCATACGAGAGGTCCTTTAGGTGGAAGCTTAGTCAATTTAGGTATCTCTGTCAGAGTAACGCTCTGCCGAGTCACATCAAAATTACTCTGTCGAGACAAACGCTGTTTGAAGATTCCTATCACCAGGTAAGAGTTACAGAGACTACGTGTGTTTTTCTAATTAGTTGGAAATTAAAAAATTACAACTTTTAATGCAATTTCAGATAATGAGGCTACCCGCGTACGAACTACGCAGAAGACTATACATAATATTCCGCGGCGAGGAGGGCCTCGACTACGGCGGCGTGAGTCGCGAGTGGTTCTTTTTATTGTCGCACGAGGTTCTTAACCCCATGTACTGCCTGTTCGAATACGCCAACAAAAACAACTACAGCTTACAAATCAACCCGGCCAGCTACGTAAACCCCGACCACTTACTCTACTTCAAATTCATCGGCCGCTTCATAGCCATGGCGCTCTATCACGGCAGGTTCATTTACTCCGGCTTCACGATGCCCTTCTATAAGAGAATGCTGAATAAGAAGCTTACGATGAAAGACATTGAGTCGATAGACCCCGAATTCTACAACTCCCTTGTGTGGATAAAAGACAATAATATAGATGAATGTGGCTTGGAGATGTGGTTCAGTGTGGATTTCGAAGTGCTGGGCCAGGTGATACACCACGAACTCAAGCCGGCGGGTGATAAGGAACGCGTCACTGAAGTAAGCAACATTAATAAATGCGATAACATATCGCGTCCTATCTACTAAATCTTAGATCATAAAGACGGGATGCGCTATACCTTAAATTTCCCCTCTGCCAAAATGTACGCGATTCTGAATCATGTGCGTCTATATTTTTTTTACGTACGTCACTTTATTATTTTATACGAAATTTGTAAGTGTGCGTAAAAATGAGTATGTGCTGTTATTTTTTATGCATACGTGTGTGTAAAATGCGTTCGTGTGCTGCCTCGTCGGCATCGACAGGAAACTTTGAGAGGAATTCTGTCAATAACTCGTTCAGTTTGTCTGAGACCTAAATGGTATATTCAGTTTAATTTGGCTCAAATCAGAGTCAAGATAACAACAATTTCACACCTTTACCCCTTTTACTTAAAGTAATAATCGAAACGGACCCTCTGGTATGGCCTTCATAATAATTGTGGCAATGAGTATTTTAAAAAACCTGTATTTATCGTTACAGGTAAACAAAGAGCAATATTTACAATTAGTTACTCAATGGCGGATGACTAGAGGAATTGAAGAGCAGACGTCAGCATTTTTAGATGGTTTTAACGAGGTAAGCGTATTAGAACATTTGCAATTAAAAATGTGTAAGTAGTTAGCATTTTACACTGTTTTGTTAAATTTAAACAGAAATTTTGTTTTTTGTACACAACATGTACATACATTTTACACTTTTTTGTTAAATATAAACAAAAATTAAGTTTTATGCCCACAAAATAGCGTCACGTGAGCACGGAAGCTAGTATAAATATAGAAAGCGTGTGTTTCATAAAAAGTGAAGACGTCAAAATTACAGTACAAAATAGAGATTTTATCACGACTCTACTCTACCTTGTTATGAAACACACCGTAAGTCTGCTAACACCTAGTATAATGTTATAAAATGTTGGTTTCAGGTGGTGCCGCTAGAATGGCTGAAATACTTCGACGAACGCGAGCTCGAGTTGATGCTGTGCGGCATGCAGGAGGTGGACGTCGACGATTGGCAGCGCAACGCCATCTATCGGCACTACACGCGGACTAGCAAGCAAGTCGTCTGGTTTTGGCAGGTAAGCAACTTGCACAAAAGTGCGAAGCCAAGGAAAAATTAAAAAAAATAACAACTTATTTACTGGCAGCTATTGAAATGCATGTCAATTTCGCAGAACACTCGTGGTCGTGCTTGCTTAGTCGTTCTTGATAGATCGTCGAAGTTAAGCAACGTTCGAAACGGTCTGTAAGTGGATGGGTGACTGCCAGTGGTATTTTCATCTGAGCGCTTCCGTGCTTCGGAGGGCACGTTAAATAGGGTATTTGACATCATTAAAAATAAACTACAAATTGTGGTCATCCTTTTAGAAAATAGTCTAAATAAGCATATTTCTTTCCATTTACGTCTAAAATATGTTTACTTTTGGTAAAAAAACCTTTAAAAATTACAAAAAAAATTAAAAAATTTTCGTCTACAAAAACGCACTGTGATTGGTTGTGACTCTGATGACGTCAAACGCTAGTAAACGTCAACGAACTGATTGTCTGTCACTATGGACTTGTACTGTCTGTTTACTATGGAGTGACGTCACGGGTACCACGTGATCAGCGCCATGACACAAGATATCGTTTTTCGCGCGATTTTGTATGTTTAAACTTTAAACATGGTTTTTATCAAAATTATGTTAAATCTAAAGGAAATTTAATGACCAGTGTGCATATAATATATCAAAGAACACTTTGAAATGGTTTTCTGAAAAGAGTCAAATACCCTATTGTCCGTCCAGGCTATTTAAGTCGTTAAGCCATGACGGAGGCCTTAAAGCGGACTAAAAACTCCGTCACCAGAGTTGGCCACTGACTCATACTTTTTACTTAAAGAAACTTACATAATTAAACTTATCATCTTATCTCGCTTGCACACTAATGGGCAATTGAGAGAACATGATAAGCGCCGCCATTTCAGGGGCCGTATTCGCGTTTCTTTTTTCGTTCGTTTAATGAATATTCGAATGCTTCCCACCAAGATTTCTGACTTCAAGGGCTAATTATACAGTTTGGAATATTTGGTCCTAGGTTAGGACCGTGTTTTAACGTTTGAAAAATTGGCCCTTGAAGTCAGAAATAGTGGTGGGAAGTATCCGAATACTCGTATTCATCAAACGAACGAAAAAAGGAACGCGAATATGGCCCTTGATTCGTTTCTGCAAGTCAAAATTGACATGCAGTTAAAAAAAATTAACATAAGCGTTTTTTCGCGGACTTGATAAAAAAAATGATATTTTCAGTTTGTGCGTCAAATGGACAACGAGAAGCGAGCAAGACTACTGCAGTTTGTGACCGGGACGTGTAGAGTTCCCGTAGGAGGCTTCGCTGAGTTGATGGGTTCGAATGGCCCGCAACGTTTTTGTATAGAAAAGGTAAATGCGTTTCTAACTTACTCAGAGGAAATTAAGAGAATAAAAGGCAAGCAAAGTCAAATTTCAAGCCAGCTAAAATCTTATTATTCGAAGATTTGTGACATTCGAAGCGTAGATTTGACTGTATTTTTTCTTTTCAGGTTGGTAAAGACACCTGGTTGCCTAGATCGCATACTTGCTTCAATAGACTCGATTTACCGCCTTATAAAAGCTACGAACAATTATGCGAGAAATTAAATTATGCTATAGAGGAAACAGAAGGATTTGGACAAGAATGAGTTCCATTGTTTTAACATAGATTTAGATGAATATTGTAAATTATTATTTACTATTTGTCACTTAATGTTATTGCACCACCTCACACACAGGGGGTTAAACAAACACCAATGATTATGGATACATAGGGAAGTTTCCTTAGCGGTTGCCGACGCACCAATAATACTTTAAGACTATTCGTTTCGGTAAACAGCCCCGTATAAATGGCCTAGTCTAAATTCGATAAGGGTATAGTTTTTATAATAAATAATAATAAGTGAATGAATAAAATATTCAAACAGCGGATAATAACGATTTGGGTTTGCCCATACCAGAAGCTAACACACATTTAGATATAATAAAAAAAGTACGTCAGTGTGGAACACTCGGTTGGAACGAAGCAAAGAGTACTTTTCTATACTGGTCATTTCAAATTCAAATCAAACGCTCTTCCAACTAACAATGTAACAATCTAAGGACTGTTCGCGGCTGCGCACTTCGCACTGTGACAATTTCGTGACGTGCCGGTCTTTTTCATCAAATTTTTCCGAAAAGGAACTTCGTTTCAATATTTTTTTTTTTTTTTAATCTCCTTTGAATCTTGCCATCTGCCTTTCTGGGCATTTAGCTAGAGTTTTATCTTGCTTCCGTTCGTGAAGGGCGTGAGTGGTAAGAGCCCAGTGGCCATTCCATGTAATAATATTCCCATTGAGGGCTAGATAAGGTCTTCAGGGGCTCTCCTCTTCAGTCTCAATTTTTATAATTAGTTTCAATAATTAAATGTATTTATTTTTCTCAAAATTCACACATAGAAACAAAATTTACTGCTTTGATTTGCATCCGAAGCAAAAGTGCAATGCCATTGCAGCAACAATACACGATGAGCTAGGTATTTAAAAGAACGAAATGGACGCTACAGAGTTGCAAAAATTAAATGTTTAACATAAAAAAAAAAACAATCTAACTGCTAGGTAATAAAAAAATACTATTTATTTACCAGAAAATGTGAATATGGAGACTTCCCTAATGGTGCTTTCATAATTTAATAAAGACCAACCAAATATATAATTCATATTTTATATGTAATATTATTTTGTAGATATCATTAGTACCTATTATACTATCAGTTGTATTAAGATGTACTTGTTTGAAATATATTTAATAAAAAGTACCTACTATGAAGTTAAATAAATCATTTTAATTTGAAATATTTTTTATCTTCAAAAAACCCACTAGTAAAAAAGCAATTAGTTTTTTTTCAGATTCAAGATTTTTAGAAAAACATCATGTTTTTTTCAGTGAAATTTTAATAAATATAAAAGTATTTTAAATAAAAGCATTAATGGAAAAAAAATGCCAAAATAACATTTTAGCTTAGAAATGTCTAGTATGTATTATGTATACTATCATGTATACGCCATGGTGACAATTAAGACAATTTAGCAGTGGCAAATTCTTCCGCAATTTTCAAAGCATCTCTCAGGCTGCTTGGGTTATTACCAGATGCTTGAGCAGACTCTGCTTTACCGCCACCCTTGCCTCCCATAACACTTACAACAGATTTAACCCATTCTGATGCCAGTAATCCCTTTTCTATTGCATTTTTAGGCACAGCAGCAAGACAAAAGATTTTCTTTGTATCATCATCTACAGTAAAGAACATAGCAGCCGTCATTGGACATAACTGTTTAATTTGTTTCAAGGCACCATCTAAAGCTTTTGTGTTACTATACGCTTTCAGTTCACTTACAACAACCTTGGCATCTTTGTTCTCAAGACACAACTCTTTAGCTTTCTCAATTACTAGATTAATAGTGGCAGCTTTTGCAGCCCTTTCCTTGTCATCTAGTTGTTTCTTTAAGTTTTTCAGCATGTTTCTCAGTTCATCTTTTTTCCAGTAAGATATCTGGGCTTGAGATATTTCGTTGGTAAGATCCACAATTTTTTTCGTTATTTCTTTTTGATTAATGGCATCACCTTGGTCTTTTATGAAACTAGCAATGTTGTTCACTTCATTTTCTAAGACGCTGAGTTTATTGATAGCTTTGTTTGCTTCTGGTCCAGTGAGTGCAACAATTCTTCTTATCCCCTTGGCAATTCCTTCTTCGCTGACAATAACATATTCGCCTATGTGCCCAGTGCGATGCAGATGAGATCCACCACAAAATTCAACAGAAGTTTCAAACCCAGTTGGACCTTCGGGATTTTTTTCTAAATCCTCAACCGGAATGCCGACAGACACTACACGAACAGGGTCTGGGTAGTGCTCGTCAAACATGGCTCTCAAGCCGTTGATTTTCTTAGCAGCACTCAAACTGGTATGTTTGGCGTAAACAACCTTGTTCTCGCTGATAATGTCTTTTATTTGATCTTCAGCACTTTTGATTTGGTTTACTGTCATTGGACCTTTGTTGGTAAAATCAAATCTGAGTCTGTCTGGCATAACAAGAGACCCACGTTGGTCAGAGTCATTGCCGAGAACTTTCCTAAGAACATTGTTCAGAACATGAGTTCCAGTATGGTTATTCATTATGAGCTTACGCCTTTCCGTGTCAATATGAAGAATTACTTTATCTCCTACTTTGAAAGATCCTTCAACTTTTCCAGTATGTAAAACGTAACCGCCCTTGACTTGAACGTTTTTCACGGTGAATTCCGAATTTTCGTCATCAGACTTTACCATGTAACCCTCGTCAAATATTTGGCCACCTTGTTCAGCGTAAAAATTGGTCTGATCTAATATTATTCCACATTCTTCACCAGAAGTGACTTCAGTGACAAATTGTTTGTTAGCTCTTATAGCCACAATAGTCCCTATGCATGGATCAAAGTTGTAGACGGCGTCCTTTTCAGGTGATGATGGAGTATATTTGTACTTGTGAGAGTCATCAGTAACAGCAATGCCACTTTCTTGCAAGTGACTTATAGCATGAATATCCAATGCCAATAAATCTTCTTGTCCAGCAGTTTTACCTTGAGAAATCAATTGAGATTCTTTTCTTGACTTTTCATACCCATCCATATCAACAAAAAGTCCCTTTTCTTCACACATCAATTGTGTCAAATCAATAGGAAACCCATATGTATCATACAGACGCCAAGCCACATCTCCGGGAATGACTTTCGAGTCATTTAATTTTTCAATTGTTCTATTTAGAAGACCTCTACCGCGAGAAAGAGTTTTTAGAAATTGAGTTTCCTCTTCATTAATAGTTTGAATAATAGATTCAGGATCTTTTTTAATTTCAGGAAATACGTCGCCTAATATCTCAACTACGGTATGGACCAAGGACCCAAAGAATCCTGGCTTTCCGTTCAGCTTTTCAGTTGCATATCTTACTCCACGTCGTAATATTCTTCTGAGTACATATCCCCTACCTGTGTTATCAGGACAGCCACCATCTGATAACGCAATAGTTAAAGTTCTTGCATGGTCAGCTAATACTCGATAAGCCATATCCATTCCATCAACATCATCTTCACCGACTTTACCAGAGTAAGGTCTTGCCCCTGTTCCAGCTTCAATAGCTTTGAATAGTGGTACAAACAAGTCAGTGTCATAGTTTGCACGTTTATCTTGAATTACAGAAACAAGTCTTTCCAGACCAAGACCACAATCAATATGTTTTTTCGGCAATGATTTCAGTGATCCATCTGTTTCTCTGTTAAATTGTATGAACACTAAATTCCAAATCTCCAACACATCTGGGTCGTCCATATTGACAAGATGTGCAGCCTCTCGCCCACCAATCCTATCAAAGTGAAGTTCTGAGCAAGGGCCGCAAGGCCCGGTTTCCCCCATTTCCCAGAAGTTATCTTTCATACTGCCAGGCAAGACATGTGACTCTGGAAGCCCCAAGCTTAACCAGATGTTTTTGCATTCATGATCAGGTTCCAGGCCAGAGGCAGCATCTCCTCCGAAATAAGTGACATACAATCTATCACCAGGTAATTTCAATACATCAGTAAGAAGCTCCCATGCCCAAGTACATATTTCTTTTTTGAAATAATCTCCAAAAGACCAGTTTCCCATCATTTCAAAGAAAGTATGGTGATAAACATCTTTGCCCACATCATCCAAGTCATTATGTTTTCCTCCAGCTCTAATACATTTTTGAGTATTAACAACCCTAACCCATTGAGACATATCAGAGTTAGGATCTACAGATCCCAAAAATATTGGCTTGAATTGGTTCATCCCTGCATTAGCAAAGAGTAAGGTAGGGTCATCTAGAGGTATTGTTGATGAAGAGTGCACATATTGATGCCCCTTACTTTTAAAAAAGTCAATGTAAGCATTTCGGACTTCTTTTGCTGTCATTGAGGTATTCATTTTTCACAGTTCTGAAACAATTACATTAAAATTTATAGAAGCAATTTTCCATCATATTTTTTGAACAAACCCATCCTGCAGATTTGCGAAGGAACAGGAGTAAAATCACCTAGTTTTAAGACAATTCAAAGTGATCCTAGTGGTCTTACTGAATAAATGCTTTTTGACTTTGATCATTCCCTTGTATTCTTCCTCCATTCACTTCTATCACTCGTCAACTGTTCATCCACTCCTTTCACTTACATAATTATAGTCTCTCACACAATGTTGTTCTTAATAATTTGTTATCTAATAATAAGTATAGAAACCAGGCAGACTGTTACTAACCTAGGTAAGCGAAATAAAATGTTTTATTGCATCATTATATAGGTAGGACTTACTGTCTCTTTAACATCTCAAACCAATCTACTTAATATCTAGATGTTATTTTACTGATAAATAATTGTTTATAGTATCTACCTTGATCGCTATCATGTCATTATTATCCTAGGTTAAGGTAGTCTACTAGGTAGGTATGTACCTACCTAAATACTGTACCATATGTTAGTTTAAAGTAATGGTAAAGGAGATCTAGGTTACCAAGTAGGTAGGTACTTACTACCTAATTCCCAATAGTCAACTATTATTTTTGTTAGTATGACGGCGATGACAAGTAGGAAGTACACTTATTTATTTTACTTTGAGAACCGAATAACAAAAGATCAAGTAGGTATAGAATGTAAGAAATCTTACGTTCTTCAGGGCAAGAACACGGCTCCGGTTTTAAAAGTGATCAAATGATGCTCGATGAAGAAAGCATAGAATGCAAATAGGTACCTACTTGATTATTCTAAAACTTTCAAGCTTTGTATATCGTACACCAACACCGTGCAACACACAGAAGAATATAAATTATGGTGCATCCAGACAGAACACTATTCTTAGAGAGAAAAGAAAAGAAAGTACTATTTTGACACTAGTATGCCATCAAATGCCACATGCAAAAATGACAGTTGGTGATTGGTGGATTTGTTGAGGTGGGTGGGATGAGTTGGTTGAGTTGAATCATAGAATATCTCTATGGTTGGTTGATTGAGTTGCATAGAGATGTTGAGTTGATTGTGAAGATTGGTTGTCTCTATGGTTGCCGGTTGGTGAATGAGAATGACATAGATAGAGGATTTTTATTTATTTATATGAACAAAAAAGAAAAGGGCTTTGTCGCTGAGCGACTTCTTTTTTTGTAAAAAAAATAAAGAAGTGAAGTGACTCATTGACATGCATGACTTAAAGTTGACTTGACATGACATGAATAAGAACATTTTATTTTAACATTGAAAACTTGTCATTGTATTGACATATAGTTAGTTGCCATGCCGTTGCCATGCCAAAAAGAAGAAGAAAAACTAACCAAACAAAAAGCAAGATTTAAGGTCGATTCACACATATCAGTGTTGCTTCCGTTCCGGCACAGTTCCGGCACAGTGCTTCAGTGTTGCTTCAGTGATGTCTATTCACACATGTCAGTGCTCAGTTCACGGAGCTTCAGTGAAAAACGTGTCCGTCGTCATTGTTGCTATGGCTCTCTTCAACACTACGGAACTAGCAATGATAGCTATTGCTCTAGACGAAGAAGAAGAAGATCAAAAAATAGGAAAAAAGAGAAAATGGGTCCATGATGCATGGAAATCAAGAGAGACAGAAGGAGAATATTTCACACCATATGGATATTATACACTATAATATTTTTTTTTTATTATTATACACTATTTGGTTCCACAAAATGTTTTTGTATTTTGCATCCATGTATTTTCCATGAGATAAATCATACAACACATGGTTTTCACGAACCAATTCTATCAATCGCTCGTCCATCGTTTTGCCGGCGTCCGTGATCCGGCAAAAAATATCGGTGGCAATCAATCCTTCCGTGATCGCCGGTGCCGGAACGGACACTGAGAGCACGGAAGCAACACTGACACGTACAAGTGTAGATACTTTCATAGAGAATGTATGAAAGAATATTTTTCACTGTGCCGGTGCCGGTGCCGGAACGGAAGCAACACTGATATGTGTGAATCGACCTTTTGTTTTCAGTTTTTCTCAAAGAGAATATTAATATAATATAGGTTTTTCTCTTGCAGCAGCAAAATAAGTTTTCTGAGCATTTACCTTCCATAAAACGTACGCACATCATTTCAGTACATGTTCCGTCGTAAATTAATTTGTGAATGATACCCATGTCATAACAAGAGTGAACATCCTGGTGGATGAAAGTTTAACTCTGCAGACGACCGACGCCGATGGTAAACAGCAATAGCCAAAATCGACGCAATATTGACGATAATTATTAATAAAAATGGGTTTAAAAATGGCTCTTTGATAGTATCAACTCATAAAAATTGTTGGAATATTTTGTTACAGCCAACTAGCACGAGTGACACTCGATAATCATAAGTGCATGTGTTGTACCATGGCATCAGTATCTGCATTAAATAATACCGGCAAGATGTTCTTGAGACTGACTTCAAAATCACACATTCTAAGACATTTGTGGGTTCAAAATAAATTCTGCAGTCTTGTTACAACACTTCAACCATCAAGCAATTTGGAAGCACCAAAGGCATTAGAACTCGTTGATGAGGATATGTCCACCATTACCCCAAACTTTCAGAACACTTACAACATAGCAGCATATGTTAATAGATCAGAAACACTTCAAAAGCTAGTCCAGTTAAATGTTAATTTAAGTAAAATAGAAAAGAAACCATACATTGCTGAAAAATTTTTGAAGCTTGACTTCGAAAGAGATATGAAAAATCATATTCTTTTTATTCAAGAGTATGTTGGCATGGATGGTGTGGGAGAATTCATTTCAAAGAATCCTTTGATATTTTATGAAGATTTAAATGATCTAAGTACAAGAAAAAACTATTTGAGTTCTAAACATTTTATGGACAAACAGATAAAGAGAATTATTAGTAAAAATCCATATTGGTTATCATTCAGGTAAGTAAATATAAATATATAATAGGGTATTTTATTGTTGTTTCAAAGTCTCACATTATTTTATGTAACTATTTTTATTATTTACAGTACTGTTAGAATAGACAGAAGATTTGGATATTTTCAAGATAATTTTGAGCTCAGTGGAAATGAAGTAAGACTTTTGGCTACCAGACAGCCTACTATTATTACATATAACTTACACCACATAAAATCGAATACATTCGCTATCAAGGAAGAAATGGGCTTTGAAGATCAAGAAATGAGAAACATACTTTTACAAAAACCAAAAATATGGATGCTTAGTGAGTGTTCACCATCTTCACTCAATAATACCAACTAGATAACGGATCACATCAAATATGAAAATATAAAAATGAAAAACTTTTTAAATGCAGTGAATTTTATCAAAATCGAGCCCATGGCTCCTGACAATATATTTTTCTATAACTAGCCGTTTAGATTTACCCCTCAAGGGAGTTCGTGATAACTAACCTGTATACCTACCTACATATGTATACGTTTCTCCAAATTACAAAATGTGCTCTTATTTCCTGAGGCAGATTTTTAGCCGACCTATTATCTAGTTGGTATGTTAAGTCACATGCTTATTATTTTACTTTTAGAACCATGTAATTACTCTAATTTGTTTTTTTTACTTTCAGATCAGAGAGCTCTGCTGGAGAGATTTAATTATATCCATAATGTTATGAAAATTGACCATACAAATATATTAGAGAGCCCAGAAGTGTTACTCTGCAGATCATTTCGATTAAAACAGAGACATCTATTTTTAGAAAAGATGGGTAGAGCGCAATATAATCCTAAGAAAGAAAACTATGTACCAATAACAGCTTTAATAAAAGATACAGATTCAGAGTTTTGCAACAAATATGCTAAATGTAATGTGAATGATTTTAATATGTTTTTGAAAACTTTGTAAAAAATAAACCTAACCAGTTTTACCAAGTAAAATTTTGTTTTTTAGAGCATTTAAAGAATGATAAAAAAATGCGTCTAGTATTCCCGCTACCGCACATACTCCACCAAATATAGCACAAATATTTGTGGCAAGATGTCCAATTGACCTAAAACAAAAAGAACAGAGTGTAAAAAATTTAGTACAATAAAAATAAGTAACTAGGGTACATGCCCTATTTCTGTTGAATTTAACTTTTTTTTCTTTGCGTTGATCTGCAATCAGTCTACACAGAATTTAACTTTTAACTTAGTAATTCAGGCAACAGCAGAATTGGCACCATTAGGTACTCTTGATAAATAAAAGCTCTTCTCTACCTACCTACATCATTAAGTGGGTGCAGGCAGACTTTTAAATTCAACTTTCATTCAGACGAAACTAAAATTATCTTACCGTTCCTTCTCTGTATATT